>JAWWEE010000122.1:40829964-40973519 GCA_035221455.1 Xenops minutus | reverse complement strand
GGCCCCGCACGGCGGAGCCGGGCCTAGCCCCGGAGCGGGGCCGGGACCCGCCACCCCCAGCCCGGCCCGGGCTCAGCCCCGCAGGGCCCCGCAGGTCCCGCCGCGGCCCCTCCGCCCTGCTCCGCTCCGCTCCGCTCGGGCCGCATGTGCGGCGGGCGGGGGTCCCCGGCGCGCTCCGTGCCCGCGGCCCCGTGCCCGCGGCGGCGCCCACCTTGGCACTGCGTGTCCATCTCCCGCAGCAGCGACGCGTTGCGCTGGATGTCCAGCGGCAGCGACTCCACGCACTCCAGGTAGTCCTGCACGTACAGCGAGAGCAGCCGGGCCCGCTCCCCGCCCGGCGCCGCCGGCCCCGCCACCAGCTGCGGCCCCGCCAGCATCATCCCCCCGCGCCAGCAGCACATCCGCCGCTGCCGCCGCCGCCCGCACCGGGCGCGGGGTCCCTGCGCCGGCCCCGCTCCTCCCTCCTCCTCCTACCGCCGCCGCCGCCCCTGTCCCCTGTGCCGCCGGCGGCCGCGCCGCGGTGCGCGGTGCTCGGTGCGCCCCCCGGGCCGGCCCTCTCTCCCTCCGGCCCCGCCGCCCCCGGCCCTTCCCTTCCCGCGGTGCCGCCGCCGCTGCCCCAGCGAAACCCCCGCGCGGCGCCCCCGCCCCTGCCCGCCGCGCGCATGCGCGAGGCCCTGCCCTTATAAGGCGCGGCCGGCGGCCCTGCCAGGGGTTCGCATTCTCCCGCCGTCCCCGCGCGCGCGCCCCCATTGGCCCCGCGCGCCCAGGGGGCGGGGCCGCCCTTAAAGGCGCAGGGGCGGGCGGCGCTTCCGCCCCCCGCGGAGGGGATCCCGGCGGGACGGGGCGGGACGGGGCGGGACGGGGTGGGGTGGGATGGGCTGGGGCGGGGCGGGGCGGGGCGGGGTGGCTTGGAATGGCTTGGGGTGGCTTGGGGTGCCCTGGGACGCCCTGGGGCATAGAAACATATCCCCGGTCTCCTTTAAGGAAGAGCAGCGATGGGTTGCGATGAACGGCGACTTAGGGAAGCCGAGCCACATGTTTGTCCTGAGGAATCACTTCACGAGCAGCTTAAATTAGATGCATCTTACTATGGCAAAGAACTTTGGCCTTTTAAAACCCCTTTGCCCACCCACCAGCAAATCTCCAAAATTTGACAGAATATCCTGTCTTTCCCAAGGCTGTCAAAGAATTTGTATGAAATGTTGGCCACGACAACTATAGTAGGAAACTAAAATAGAAATATATTTTTGGGTGTATCATTTTCTACTGGAAGAATGATATAAAGTGGATAGAACTACGAAAATGTTGTGGCTTCATCTCTAGTTCTCTTTCAGACATTCTTCAGGTCTTTACTGCATGAATAATTGGTAAGCATCAGGAAAAAAAAAATCTTGAAGCATCCTGAGGAGACCTGTAAGTTTTGCAGTATGTTGCAATTATATTTTAGGAATCTGGGGGAAAGAAAAAAAAATAAAGGCATCAGAGATGACTGAATTTAAGGATAAAACCCCCAAACCTCAACCTCCCTTCTGTGTCACATTCCTACCTGTAGGTAAGCGGCCAGTAAAAGAGTACCCATGCTTATCCTGTAGGTAACATTTCAGGGTGGTATGATCTAGAGCAGTGGTCAAGCAGCACCACAGGTTGCTCAAAGATGTTGTATAGTCTCCATTCCTGGGTATTTTTGGAGCCTACCTGGCTGAGGCCTGACACAATGTGATGTGGCTGTGAAGCTGGCTCTGCTCTGATGGCCTCCAGAGCATCACTTCCAGGCTCCTTTTCCCTGTGGTTCTGTCACTAGGTGATCTGTGCCAGATGGCTCCATGGCTAGTCCTACAGCAATATTAGTGTGTCTCACACGATGGCAGTCTGCAAGTGTCGTTTTCTGCAGAACCCAGTTTACAGAAGAATTTAAACAAATTCCTAACTTCCAACTCCTGCAGCTGCTAAGTGGGTATCCTACATGGCAGTGATTTTCATATGTCTGTGTCTAAACTGTTGAGTAACTGTAGCTGCAGACAGACAGCTTTGCCCAAGTCAGTAATGTGTTGGCAAGTTCATTAGAAGTGAATAAAAGCAAAGTTGTAGGCAGTACTTTCAAAACATTCTTTATTACGCTGATGTCACTCTGGCCAAAAAAACAGGAAGTCTGTAATTCTGTGTGTTCGTGTTCTTAAGAGGGCACCCTCATCTTAAAATCCGCAGCACTTGTAGAACCAGCTGCAATTGTTTTGTGCCTTGTTACAGCTCAACCTCAGATCACTTTATGCTACTTGTCTCATTTTTGCACAAATAGATTTAGAAAGTGGCAATAACCTAGTTACCTTCACTTCCATTGGCAGTAACCCACTGAAACTTTATTGTGTAGTGTTCACTGCTGCCACTTCTGAGTAACTGAAGTAACTGAGTAACTGTAGATTGAATTCTTTGATACAATATTAACACATAACACTTACTATGCAGGCAAAAAGCACTACCTGTATGCCACTATAAAAGGGCTTGAATTAATATAAGAAGTACAGTGTTCTTGAAAAAGGTGTTGGCTGTTTGGGGGGTTGTGTTTCTGCTGTTGATATGTTTGAATCATATGTTTTTGTATCATTTTGCCATCTCAAGAGGAAATAAAGCTGAGAAATAGGAGATTACCCCTACAGAGCAGAAAAAAAAAGAAAAGCAAAATTGTTCATTCAAAATTACCATACTATTTAAAATTAAGTATTAATAACAATTAAATGTTAATTTAAAACCAACATTTTGGCATATCTTTTTTTTTTCTCTAACAGTTGGTAAAGAAATAGCAAAAAATATTTTCAGAATAATTCATAACATTAGTTACAAGTAGTTTCTGAACTAAAACCTTGCTGTTTGTCACTATGGGGGAGGCAGTATCTAAGGTACAGCAGAGAACAGCTAATGATTCCTGAATTTAAGTGTTGTTGCTTCTTTCAAACACTTAAATAAAGATAATACCCTTAAATAAAGATTAGTAACCTTAAGAATGCAGTAGTACCATTTAGATCAGATTTCCCTAGGAAAAAGAAGCCTTAGCTTGCTGCCTGTATGAAACCTCAGGGGGAAGGAAAGAAAGAGTAGGAGGCTGAATTCTCTGCTTTGTCCTTTTCTCAAAATGGCTAGGAGCAAGTACAGGAGAATTTTGATGTACTTGACTCAAGTCTGCAGGCTGATACCTCTGAAACCCAACTATGCCTCTTCTTTCACTGACTGCATGTAAGAATAATGTGGATGTAAGAAGAGGCAAGGTAGAGCAGAACCCTGCTATTTGTAGAGATGGACAGGCTGAGTGACCATACATTTCCACCAACACCCTCTGCTAAGTGGACAATTGTCAGCCTGAGGTTGACATACACGGTGATATCAGGGATATAATATTATGGTATACATAAGATCCATCTCAATGGTTGTCTTCCAAGAGTAAATAATACAAGAATCCCTATATCAAATTTATTTAGATTTACACATATGTCTCTAAACTAACCCTAGTTTTCATGAAGAACAGATCGTAACAGAAGCCCAAGTCAGAGTATTCCCCTTCTTTTTGTGAATTATTATTTCATTATACTATAGATTTTACTATGATAAAATATTTCCAGAGATTTAATCCAAGTCTTATTTTCCCCATTTGCTGTTTTGCTTTTCACCTTTCATAATCCTGATTTTATATCCTCAAATCAGAGCTGTTTCACCTAATAATACACAAGTTGATTAGCTTTTCTTTGGCTTTTCATTGATAGCCCAGGAATTGTTTCAGCCCGTGGGGGAAAAAAACAGGAAAAGTAGCATTATTGGTGAGGACAAGTCCATAAGGGGCTGTAACTGTGAAAGAGCTGTTTAGCATTTAGTAGCAAAGCTCAAATGATGATAACAGGGTGCTTTTCTTACAGAAACGATTTTTTTTTTTTTGATTTTATATATTTCTTGGCAGAAATGCTTATCTGCCTTCCATGGGATGAAATGGATGAGGAAGATGAAGAGTTATCCAAGATACCAAGAAAATAAACACAAAGAAAAGAAAGAATGAGTAAAAGTCAGATGGCCTCTTTAAAGGGTCAGCTGAAGGAAGTTCTGGCCATAGTTGACCTTTGTATAGCTGATATTCTGAGAAGAGGCTACCCTTGCCAGAGTTACAGAGGTAGTAGCATGCTTCTCCAGGTAAGCTATTCTCAAAATCGGGCCATTCAAAAAAAATCGGGCCCTGTAATGCCAGACATCATTGCTTTTGATTTTCCTTAAATAATAGGCTTGATTTGTCTGGTGGAATACAAGTCATATGAACGCAACCATTATTATTTTTCTCTTTCATTTACACAACTGCAGAACACCTAAAAATAAGACATGGACTAACATCAGATCTTTTCGAAACAAAGATAAACTAGACAGTACATTTCCTGTAAATACTGGCATGTGCTTTTTATCCTGTTAGCTTCATTCTCAGCTGTACCAAAGAGCTTTCTAGTACCAAGTAACAAACATCTGGCACTGATCAGGAGACACATGTTCTTCCTCATCCGAATGCAAACATCTTTTCAAAACAGGAGAAGTTCCTGTTTTCTGCCAATGTGCTCTAAAAGAAAATATCTTCCCGAGACCAAAGTAGTAGTCAGCTGACTTGTATTAACATGGGGAAGAACGCAGCTGCAATATCCTGCTCAACTTTTTTCTCTAAATGGATGAGTTCTGCTTATCTCACTATGAACAGACTAAAGAATGGAATAAAGTGGAACTAAGTTTACTCTGTGCTTTGTTTTGTAATAAGTATTTATGTGGTTATTACAGTTCTTTCCATTCAGCTTCCATACTCTAATGCCCCAGCTGTACCCAAAAGTGTTTTGAGAGGTTGACAGGCCCAAGGCAGTACATGTTAAGGAATTGACTTTACATGACATCATTGCTTCCATCAGAGCATCCTGACATGCTGTCACTTTGTTTTGAGCAAAACCATATTGCTTCTTTTTGAGCATATCAGCTGTGTTTGGAATACCCTCTGCAAATCATCAGTAGCTCGACACCATCAGCTTCTCACAGGTGCTATGGAATATGCTTGGCTGGCATAGGAACTGCAGCTCCTTAGAGGAGGGGGACACTGCTGACCAACTGAGGAGCCACATCTGGCCACTGTGATGAAAGGGCCACATGGATCATTTCCTGTCATTTACAACATGGATCTGCCCAGTTGTGTCTGAAGTAACACTTCCCTGTCTTCCTCTACAGAAAACTGCTTTCAGACAGTGACTCTTCTTCTTCAGCTAGTGTTTTAAAGCATAAATGATCAGTGGATTAGCTTTCCAGCTCCAGAGCCAAACACCATGCCAAAAAACTCAGGCACTGTGCAGATGATGTTTAGGGAAGCCAAATGAGGAATGGTAACAAGGTAATCTTATGCAAAGATGTAGCAATCATCTTTCCTGTTTTAGCTCAGCCCTGAAGCTTGATCCACTTCCATTCAAATAAATGGAAGAATCCATGTGACTTTAATGGAAAAGAAATTAGTCCCTTTTGCCCACAATTAAACAAAGGATTTTTTTGTGTCCTCTTACCAGAGCTACAAACTAGCATGCACACTATGTTTCTATGATTCTGCTACTCTGCACAGGTTATACAAAAAACACTTCCTTATTTTTTCCTCTTGTAAGGAGCAAACACACATAATCACGTCTTTGTAACCAAGATTATGAAATGAGGGCAGGCAGTACACCTGGTGGAAGTTTCAGTAGTTGATGCTTTCAGACATTCATAATACTCTCCCACATATGGATGTTAATTTTTCTTTCCAGTTCAGGAATTAAACGTGGGGAGTCATCCAGCTAAGTATGTTGAATAAGAGAGAAGCTTAATATAAGTAGGTCTTGCTCTAAAAATGTCTCCATTGACTATAAGGGGAGCCCAGGTCTGTTGTCACAGATGTCAGTGAAATTAATTCCACTCCGTAAGCAAAAATGGGGTGATTACATGCCTATGATTACCATTTATGGATTTCAGAGTTCCCCTGAAAACTTGAAGAAAGTTTTGGCATATGTCATTAAAACTGTGCAACAAACAGGAGGAAGCCTCATTTTATTTTCCTCCTAGGGTGGATTTTTTTTTTCTCCTTTGTAATCTGCCTATCCAAACCTAGTAAAAATGATTAATCTCTAATGCAACAAAAAAAATCACTACAAATAGCACCAGAGAGTAATCCATATCTTAAAAATAACCCTGTTAGCACCAAGTCAACCACATTATGTTTCCTAGGAGTGCTGCTGCTATGCAAACTTTTCAGTGCCACTACTTCCTCCATATTACCAGAAAACAGTATTATTCTGTACTACTAGGATATGAACAATGTACAGGTTTTTTTCCCCCCCAGGAACTGACAGAGTTTACGTTTGCTTTATTAGTCACTTGTAATTATGAGAAAAATTAATGGTTAAACAAGATGCATAGATCCCTAGCCTCTCAAACATCCTCTTCCTCAAAATAATAAAGAGAAATATGGCATTTATTCCAAACTAAAGAATCCGGGGTGGAAGGCTGTTGTCAAAATATGGGCAGCATCTGACTGAATATAGTTTGTCTCTTAGACTGCAGTTAAAAAACACAGAATCACAGAATGGGTGAGGTTGGAAGGGATTGCAATGGGTCACCTGGTCCAACCTTCCTGCAGGGTCCCCTAGAGCATGTTACTTATGATTGTGTCCAGACAGCTTTTGTAAATCCCTGGAGACAGTATCTCCAGAACCTCTCTGAGTAATCTGTTCCAGTGCATCGTCACACACATGGTAAGGAAGTTCTTCCTCATATTCAGGTGGAACTTCCTGTGCATCAGTTTCTGCCCATTGCCTCTCACCCTTTTGCTTGGCACTACCAAGGAGAACCTGGCTCCATCCACTTGACACCCTCCCTTTGGATACTTAAAGACATTAATAAGATCCCCGCTCGGTTGTCTCCAGGCTAAACACCAGAGGATCTGAAATGTAAAACATAAAACGTCAGAGTATTTAGAAAATCAGGCAAAATTGGTTAGATCATTCTAGCTTTCTTACTAGTGACAAAGCGTCTTTTGCACAATGTGATTAATCTGTGACACTCATATTTAAAAGAAGTCCTTTTGCAGCCCACTTGGGCCTAGCAATTAATGTTACTTGACTAGCAGTGACAACTCAGAGTTTAAAGGGCTGCTGGCTCAGATGTTGGAGCAGAACAATGCTTTTTTAGTTGCAAGAATATTACTGTAGGAGGGAAACACCTTGTTGGTAACCACTGGAACTCAATCTTCCATTGATTTAGGAACAGGCAGTTGTGCTTAGAAATTATCATGTGCCATTTTCAAAATTAGCCCGCAACATATTTGAAACTGTTACTGGGTATCAACATAAGACCTGTTTTCCTAAATGCTACTCTGTGAGTCTGTGTTAATTAATCATAGACTAAAAATTGATACTTCCTGACAGTAAATTTAATGACAGCATTTTCTTAAAAACACTTAAATTAGCTAATGCCAATGTCTTTGCTGTGGCAGTGGCAAGTAACAGAACCATCTAGAAGGCACACAAATACAAGTTAATTGTTGTTACCTGGACAGAGTGGCACATTATACATTATTCAAAAGCACTGCCAAAATGCATTTTAGATGAAAGAACAACTTAAAAATATTCCACAAAGAGATACTGTTTTTCTCTGCACTTTGCAGCTTACAAAGCTGGGGACTTATCTGCCTAGTGAAAGAGAGAGACAACATCAAAAACCTTTCAATTTATGCCTTTTCGCCTCAGTCTCTGGACCACTAGACCATGTCATCTTGGTTTAATGTCATCTGTAGGCAAAGAGAAGTTTGATGTTTAATGTATTCTCTCCTGCTAACAAATCTGAAGACCAACATTTGCCATAAATTACAAGTGAGAGCATTTTGTTCACACACACAAGAACCAGCCCAAATCGTTACGGTGCTATAGTGCATGTGTCTGTCACTGCATGAGCTTCAACTTGTCTACACAAGCTTTGCTGTGATCTTCAGCCTGTACAGCAGGTGCTACCTGCACCACAGAGGGATGGCAACTCATGAAACTTTAGTTTCATAGAGCCTTGGATATATCTTTCAAGCAGATGAAACTAGGACACTAGGATATCATTACAGCTTCTCAACCAAAAAAACCCCAAAACTTTATGGAGCTGTGCCCTAGTTTAGTTGTTTCTTTGGGTATGGGTTCTTTGATAGCAGTTGAATTTGAAATCTCCCTTTTCCCACGTACATATAGCTGGTCACATGAAGAATCATGTAAGGAAAAAAAAGACATTCAAGTAGTTCAAGTGGCCAAGACAGCAACCAAAGTAACAGCTCAAGCCAGGTAGTTTCTCAGCCCCTTGTGCACCCTTCCAGGGCTCTTGCATGAGGCAGTCCGAGCTGTCATCACCATTTCTGCAGAGGTACTCCCTGCTGTGCACGCTGGTCTTCTCTGCCTAACACAGTGTCTGACACAAATGGAAAGAGGTCACCATGAGGATATTGCTGGAAGAGCAACAAGAGGTGTGGGAGACCAACAGGGTTTGCAGACTGTGCTGTGCCTATGTCTAGGCACGTGACTGAGGTTCAACGAAAAAGAAAGACACTGGTTTAGCAGACCTGGGCTCGCCACCAAAGCTCCACAAATACCAAACCAGTGTAGATGAGAAGGAAGCATTGGCTCTGGGCTGCTTGGGAGCTTTTTGGGTAGGGGAATAAATGTAACTTGGGTAAGGTAATAAATCATCTATTTTGGGTATGAGGTGCCCAAACTTGATGTCATTTGGGGGATCTCTGTCAGTGCTCTTCTCTTGTTTTGTACTCAGACATGACTCCAGGGAAGCAGAGGGCTTTACTCCACAGAGTTGAGCATGGTGATGTCAAGCTATTTGCTTGACATACTAGAGGCAAGAACAGCACTACCTACGAAATTCATTCTATTTATCTGCAGGGCAGCAGCATCTTGCATAGTACCTGGGCATGGAAGTATAAGAACCTGCTTTGAGTAGACAAGTAACACTGGTGGCACAGCAGTGAGGTTCAGGTGATCAGGGGAGGCCAGGGGTACTCACAGCACAGCACAGCACAGCACAGCACAGCGTGAGGAAGCGGCTGCTGGCTGTGCTGGGGCAGTGTGGTTTGTACCCAGTGCTGTGTCAGTGTTTGTGCCATCACTCGGACATGCACCGGACTCTCCCGTGTTTGGTGTTTAACTTCTGCCTGGTGCAAGCGCCCACAGCAAGGTACTGCCATCTGGCCTCCTGCTACATGCTGGAGCAGGGAGGGAAGGGAAGCCTTTTCAGGCAGGGGCAAATACTCCCCCCAGCGTGTGCCTCCCCATCTCACTGTGCTCGTGTTGGACATGAGGAGGAATTTCTTCTCAGACAGGGTTGTCAAGCGCTGGCACGGGCTGCTGCGCGGGGAAGCGGTGGGATCACCGCCTCTGGAGGTGTTTGAGCAGACTGCCCGTGGCACTGGGTGCCGCGCTCTGGCTGGCAGGGCGGTGTTGGGCCGAGGGCCGGGCTCAGCCGGGGCAAAAGGGGGATGGCCTGAGAGTGAGCCCCGTTCTGTTGGCGCGCCCGCCGCGCTACCTGCGTGCCTGTGGCCGTGACGAGCGCCCGCCCCGCGCCCACCCGCTCGGCCCGGGGGCGTCTCCGCGGTCGCCGTGGGCTGCCCGGGGCGGGCGGGGCGCCGCAGCGCCCGGCACTCTCTGCCGGCGGTCCGGGGACTTTCCCCTAGGCGGCCCGGGGGCCCGTGAGGAACGCGTGTCCTCCGTGCGTGGCCTAGCGAGCAGGTCTTCAGAACACCCCGCGTTCCCCTCCCCGCACGGCCGGCCTTATACGGGCTGGCAGCTGCTCCCGCCTCCCGGACAGGGCGAGGGGCCCGCTGCTCCCCCTGCTGCGGGCCCGTCTCCGCGGGTGGCACACAGCACACCGACCCCTCGGCCGGCCCCACGGGCCGCGGCACCGCCGGCCAAGAAACCTTCCCGTGCGAGGAAGGGGCACCGAGCGGCGCCGGGACCGCGCCATGCAAATACAGCGCCGAGACCCCGCCCCGGGCCGGGCCGGGCGGAGCCTTGTCTGTGCCGCCGGGGGCACGGCCCGCACCCACCGCGACCCGGCACCGCGGGAGGGACGGACAGGGCGGGCACGGGCACGGGGCGGGACAGGGCGGGCACGGGGACAGGGCGGGCACGGGGACAGAGCGGGCACGGGGACGGGGCGAGACAGGGCGGGCACAGGGACAGGGTGGGCACGGGCACAGGGCGGGCACGGGCACAGGGCGGGCACGGGCACAGGGCGGGCAGCTCGGGCACAGGGACAGGGCGGGCAGGTCGGGAACAGGGGCAGGTCGGGAACAGGGACAGGGCGGGCAGGTCGGGCACGGGCACGGAGCGGGGCGGCCTCGCAGCCCACCAGCGACCAGCGCGGCCACCCTGCTGCTCCATCAGACCCCAGGGGAAACGGGTGCCACTTCTGGTGGCTGCGGTCTCCCGTACTTCTGCAGGCAAACCAGGCTGCCTTGCTTTGGGTCGGTGGGTTTCCTTTGTCCCCCTGAGGCTGCTCTGCACACCTACAGCGCTGGTGCAGCCTTCTGGCCGGTCCCTGTCGGCAGGGCCTGACAGCTAAAGACCGGCATCCCCACCGCGAGAGACCAGGACAGTACCTGGAGGGGAAACCAAAAGGTTTCAGAACTGGCAGGACTGCACAAACGCTTCTTGCCACTGCCAGTTCTCTGAAGTCCTTTCTTCCTTCCTATAGGCTTAATGAAATGTTAATACATTCTCAAATACTTGAATAATGCTTATTTGCTTGCATGTTAGAATGTGCATTTTGAGTTGCTTTCCGTGTAGAACGTGAAATAAAATAACACACTTCAACCTTCAGTTTCTATTAAGAGTAGCTACAGACTCGTTCTTTAATGATGCACAACCAAACACCAAAGAGGAATAACATTCAAAATTTTTAAAAAACTAAGCCTAAGTCAGGTCTTTTAAAAAAGGCATCTAGCACCTCAGCCTTTTAACACAGTTGCCCTAACAGCCCCTTGAGGTCAGTGAATACCATGAGCTTTGCCTTACAGAGGAGAAACATAGGTTTTCACACTGCAACACGTGCTGCAATTCTGAACCAGAGATCTGGAGATGCCCAAACTACAGCAGCAAAAGCTGTACTCCAGAGGGCACGGGACACAACTCCTGCCCCACAAACACAGTTGTTCTGTGTCTCTACCCAGACAGGGTGGGCACTTGAAAACAGATCTCGTACTTTCCACCATGAATACCACAGCTCCTAAGCACAGCACAAAGCCTGCCCTGCACTTCAAGTGCACACCAGTTTTTGCACTGACATAATTAAGTGCATTGTGTTCCAAACATCAGCTGGTGCTCCAGGAACGCTGAGGGGGAACTCCTGAGAAACCTAACTAGGGCAAAGGGTGACCGAGGGCACAGAAGCACAGGGGTCAGGTGGAGGAAGTTCTCAACCAGCCATTGGGAAGCACGAGCACCTTGCAGGCTTCTGGTGAAATGGACTGGACAGCCACTGCTGTTTAAAATCACGTAGGGTACAGTGTAACAACACTGCCGTGGTTTAGTCCCAAAATCACAAAAGAACTGTGAGTCTTTAAGTGGATGTATATACTACTGGGATCCCAGAAATTTCTGTTCACTCCTGCAGTACTTTATCAATGGATCTGTCAGTGATGCGTTAAGGTCACCACTAAATGATGTGAACTACTGTAGTCGGACAAGATTAATTCAAAATAACACTGAAGACATTATGTTTTTACAATTACATGTCATTATCCAATATACCAAAACATGCAGTTTGTGCAGGTATTTCAGCAACACTGAAAATAAAAGGTAATCTACTTTCTTTGATTCAAATCATTCTGTACAGGGTATAAAAATGTAGCAAAGGAAGGGCTTGATTAGCATGAATGTGTTACAATACACTCACTGTCTCGAGCAGACAGCAGCATCTCCATTTTGCTTATTTGGTGTTACAAAAAGAAATTCATACTCTATATATCCACTCTATCAGTTTTACAGTATTTCAGCTACAAATCTAAAGAAACAAACTCATGGGACTACACCTTGAAGCCACTCAAAGTAAAGCTTTTTTGGTGTTGCAAAGATAGTGAAATGGCTAGAATATTTAGTAGCCAAAACCAAAGTACTATAAAAGTTTATCCCAGAGGTTTTATTGTTTGAGTAGCTGTCAAAATATACTTAGTATAGAAATTCATGTTTATTTGAAAAAAACCCCAAACTGTAAATTATACTTCACAATATAAATTAAATCTGGTTAGATTTGGTGGCTGAAATAGCTGTGACTTGACTAATGACTAATTTACCAATGTGACATTCATTGGGCTCTAACCTGCTAGTATAATGTTAAATGGGATCAGGGTATCACTAATATTGCAAGTGTTATGAAAACATCCCTTAAAAATAGTCAACCAACTACTTTCTCTCCTAATATGAGCAACAGTGAACGTTATGAGGAACAAGCCTGTAACAAATGATTCAACTTTCTGATTGAAATTTTTAAACAACGGTCAATCATTCAAGTATTATGGTCCCTATGTACACACTTCTATGTGGCTAGAAAAGACATGGTAGACAATTGAGCACACTGCCATCAAATTGTAAGAATTACAAAAATGTCAGGTTTTAAACAGCAAATTGTACCTTAATAGTTTAATTAAAAATAGAAGAGTTAGGTAGACTATTTTGCAAATACAACAGCACACTAGCGTGCTGTATATTAAGGCAATACCTTTAAATGCACACTTGTCATCTCTAACAAGTTTTATACAACTGCTACCGAGTGAAAGGACTATCATTGTCTTGCAAAACTGAGAAAAAAATACAAAATATCTGGAAGCCTACGTTTTCAAAGTACAAAATTAACCTTCAGTCCTTGTGTTGAAACGCTATACACAGTACAAACAGTGATTCTCCCCTACAAGATCTCACGAGGATTTCTTAAAGCTGGAGGCAAATTTGAAGGCTTCGACTCTTCATCCAGAAGCACCAAATCTTCAATTTCACTACCTTTGTATTTTCTTTTACATATCTTCACAATAACTTTCTTCTTGAGGAATAATTTCAAAGCTTCTCTTGAAGCCACTGCTTTGGCATTTTCCATACTTTTACCACAGCCAGTACCCAAGTAGACAGACTTGCACCTCAGTTCACAAACTATATTTTCTAGAGAGCTTTTATTTTGAGGCAAGTCTGCAAGTTCCTTCAGGGGAACAAAAGCAACATCTAATGTAGCTTTTACGGACTGAATAGATGAGTTTAGAAGTTCTGCATGATTTACATTAGGACTGAAACCTCCAACAGCAACCAGTTTCCAGGCTACAGCTTTGTAGAGTCTGTTGAAAAAAGGCTGTCTTTCCTTCGCATCTTCGCTGGTTAATGGTTTGCACAAAGCCCTAGCAGGGCCTTCACTTGCCTGAGAGCCACTCTTTGAAGCCAGCAGGGAAGCACCTGCCTGAGCTCCACCCCGGGAGGAGGGACCTTGCTGAGCTCCACTCCGAGCAGCCAGCAGCGAAGCAGCCACCTGAGCGCTGCTCTTGGAAGCCAGCAGTGAGGATCCTGGCTGTGCACCGCTCCGAGCAGCCAGCAATGATGCAGCCACCTCCGCACTGCTCTTCGACGACAGGAGCGAGGAGCCCACCTTAGCAGTGCCCTTGGAGGCCAGCAGCAGAGAGGTGCCCACTGGAGTGCCGCTCTTGGGGGCCAGAAGCAGTGAGCTGCCCACCTGAGCACTCTTGGACACTGATGCTGGAGCACTCGCTTGCGTTTTGGAAGACAGTAGCGCAGTATTTGTCTGGGGGGTGCTCTTGGTAGTTGGTGGCACTGCTGCGACCTGTGGGGTACTCTTGGTGGTCAGTGGCATGGCTGCTGCCACTCCTGCTGCCTGTGCGGTGCTCTTCGAAGGTGGTGGCACTGCTGCTGCCACCACTGCTGCCTGTGGGGTGCTCTTGGTGGTTGGTGGCACTGCTGCTGCCACCACTGTTGCCTGTGGGGTGCTCTTGGTGGTTGGTGGTACTGCTGCTGCCACTGCTGCAGCCTGTGGGGTGCCCTTGGCAGTCAGTGGTACTGCTGCTGCCTGTGGGGTGCCCTTGGTGGTTGGTGGCACTGCTGCTGCCACCGCTGCAACCTGTGGCGCTGCTGCCACCACGGCCTCTGGCTGCAGGGTGCTCTTGGCAGACAGTGGTGCTACACTTACTGTAGTTTTCTTTTCAGGTGATGGCACATTTTCACATTTGCTTTCCTTAGATGGGCTTGAGCAAGTTTTCTTTCTGGGCTCTTTTTCAGATGAAGATGGCTTTTCCTCGGCAGCATTTTCAGCATTAGCAGACTTCCCTTCTGTTTCTATGTCTGATGCTACAACCATTTCTTGATCTGATCTGCAAGTTGACTGGGAACTTTCTGGATCTTCGCTAGTACCTTTTTCCTGCTTCTTTGGCAATGTGCTCTCTGTTTCCTTCAGGGCTTCTGCCTTGATTGTTTTCACATCCTTTACAGCATCCTTAGAGTCTCTGCTTTTCTCAACAGCTTGCCTCTTGGGGGGCTGCTCTAGCCCTTCTGCAAAACAAGTAAGATACATTATCCTCTTTGATTTCTGAACTGTGAAATCTCCATGTAGAGTGAAATCATCTAAAACATTCTAGCAACAACCTCTGAATTTAAAAGGTATATATTAAGAATACACCTTGAACTGTAGTTTCAATTATTAATGTACTATTTCAGAATATTTTAGTATTTTTTTTACAAAAACCTGAAAATATTCAGGGGCAAGATTTCAGGTGTTGGTTTGGGATGCATAGGCAAGTATATACTTCTGTTCTTGAAGTCCAAACCAAAAATGACCAACGTACATTAAACAGATTATCTGATCTAAAAAAAAGTGCTTTTTTTCTACCAATATCATTAAAATTTCTTTAAAAAAAAACCAGTTTCTCACACAGCAACAATGTCTGACTGGCAGCAAAGTAACAGAAGTGCATTAAGCTGGAGTACAGCAGTCCACATTGCAACGCACAAGTAATCAGGTTAAAATTCAAAACAATAGCTCTACATTACCAAAGGGCTATGTGCACATTACACCCATTTTAGAGATACTATATTAGGAAAAAAATAGCACAGAGAGAGGGAACGAAAAACGGGAGTTTTAAAAGTAAATTATTTCAACTACTTTCTAAGCCCGAGGCAAACCGAGAACATTTAGAAACAAGCATTTTCTAGACTCCTATGTATTGTCACAGCTATGATCTGCTAACCATTGCTACTTGATATGCCTCTTTTCTTCACCTTGGCAACCAGTTCATCTCTCGTGGTGCGGACCGGTGCGCCGGTCACTTGGATGCCTTCGGCCATTTCCAGCGCCCTCTCCATGACCTGCGGCGGGTACCTGGAGGGGCGACAAGGAGAAAGGAGCCGAGGGGCGCCGTCAGCGCCCGCCCCGCCCGCCCTCCCGCCCGGCCGCGGCGGGTCGCGCTGCACTCACCGGCACCCCAGGAAGACGTGGTTGGCCCACACCATGGAGAGGGACACCAGGCGCTGCAGCTGGGCGCTGCCCGCCGCCGGCGGCTCCCCCACGTTGCGCAGCAGGAACTCCCGGCGGTACCGCCAGTGGTGCTCGGGCTCGCAGGCCCCGCGCAGCGTCTCGGCCCAGGCCGCCTCCTCCGCCGAGCGCCCCAGCGGCTCGCCCGACCCCGCCGCCCCCGCCACCGCCTTGCCCGCCATCGCCGCCGCGGAAACACCCGCCGCGCCCCTTCCGGCAGGGCCTCCGAGATCACATCCGCCTCCCTGACATCACATCCGCCTCCCTGACATCACATCCGCTTCCGCCCTGAGCTCACATCCGCCTCCCGAGCTCACACCCGTCGCCCGCGCCGTGCTCCGCCTGCGGGAAGCGCGCGCAAAGCCTCTGCTTTACGGCCGCATTCTTCCGGGCTTGCTGAGGTCGGAGTTCATATGGATCAAGTGGTGTTTTCACCTCAGAGTCAGTAAGGTTGGAAAAGACCTCTGGGATTATGGGGTCCAACCTATGCCCGAACACCTCATGTCCACTAGAGCATGGCGCCGAGTGCCACGTCCAGTTCGAAGCACCTGCAGGGACAGTGACACTGCCACCCTCCCGGGCAGCGCGTTCCAGAGTCTGATCGCCCTTCCTGTGAAGAAATTCCTCCGGATGCCCAGCCTGACCCTCCCCTGGTGCAGCTTGAAGCTGTTTCCTCTCATCCCGTCGGTAGTTGTGCTGGAGAAGAGGCCACCCCCCACCTGGCCACAGCCTCCTTACAGGTGGTTGTAGAGAGTGATAAGGTCTCCCCTCAGCCTCCTCTTCTCTGGGCTAAACAACCCCGGCTCCCGCAGCTGCTCCTCATAAGACTCGCTCTCTAGATCCACCATAAGCTCCAATTACCCTTCTCTGGAGATGCTCCAGCACCTCAATGCCCTTTCTGAACTGAGAGGCCCAAAACTGAACATAGGACTGAAGGTGTGGCCTCAGCAGGAGTGAGTACAGGGTGGTGATTACTGCTGTCCTGCTGGCCACACTATTCCTGATAAATGCCATTGGATACCATTGACCTTCCTGGCACACTGCGCACACTGCTGGCTCATGGTTGACCAGCTGTCAAACAGCAGCCCCAGGTCCTTTCCTGCTCGTGAAAGGAAAAGGAACCCAAGGTCCTTTTCCCCTTTCCTCCTCCGTGTTGTCCACAAATTCAGATTTGTTACCTGGTGTGCAACAAGCCAAAAATGGCACATGCAAGAGACTTGATTATTTATTTCAGAATTGCTCAAGTCTGGCTGCTTGGTGGTATTCCAGTTGGATATGAGTCAGCAGTGCCCTGGCAGCCAGGAGGGCCAACCCTGTCCGGGGGGGCATCAGGCAAAGCATTGCCAGCTCGTCGAGGGAGGGGATTGTCTTGCTCTGCGCTGCACAGGTGCAGCCTCACCTTGAGTAATGTGCATTTTGGGGCACCATCATGTAAGAAGGATATTAAACTATTAGAGAGTGTCCAGAGGAGGGTAATGAAAATGTTGAAGGGCCTTGAGGGGAAGCCGTATGAGGAGTGGTGGAGGGCACTTGGTCTGTTCAGCCTGGACAAGAGGAGACGAAGGGAAGACCTCATTGCAGTTACAACTTCCTCCTGAAGGGAAGAGGAGAGGCAGACACTGATCTCTGTGGTGACCAGTGAGAGGATCTGAGGGAATGGCCTGAAGTTGTGTCAGGGAAGGTTTAGGGTGGATATTTAGCAGTGGAACAGGCTCCCCAGGGAAGTGGTCTCAGCACCAAGCCTGACAGAGCTCAAGAAGCATTTGGACAATACTCTCAGGCACATGGTCCTATGCAGGGCTGAGTTGGACTCGATGATCCTTCTGGGTCCCTTCCAACTCAGCATATTCTGTGATTCTGTGATAGTTCAGCTATAGGATACAGGAACCTTGAATATTTTGCCTAGTTAACAAGGTATACATAGATACACCTCCACATCTGGATTTACTATATCCCTTAAGCTTGTTAGTTCCCGGCTGTCCTTGACTAAGGGATGCTAGCTGCTGCCTGTTCCACTCATTAGATCTCCTTACTTGCTGATTAGGCTTGCATCAGACTATCCTGCCTTAAAATAATCTTGACATACTCAACATTTTGCAGCCTTGGCTTGTGACAGGAAGGTAGTGGCAAGGATATGGGTTGTTGTGGCATTTTGGAGGAAGCATTAAATGAACATGGCTGGCAACAAAAGGTTCATCTAATTGCTCTTGTAGCTCTGTAGGCTGTCTTTAGTTTGCAGAAGATTACCCCAGAATTTAATTCAAAACAGTTTGGAGACTTCTGCATGAAGAAGTAATAGGCATACTGTGAATATATCACAATCTTTGGTCTGCCAAGATGGTGCGTGCTGAATCAGTACAACAGAGGAATGAATTTTGATTTCTAAAGGGCTATCCCTGGAGAGCTGTATTGATTTTTCCCTCTGAATTAAAAGTCTGGATTTGCTTAAGTTTTCAATTTTTAACACCTACATGTAATCATGAAGTGAACTACAAGAAAGATTGCATTTAAGGAAGTAGTTTAAGTGACTCAAACAGCTCATTTTGTGGAAATTGGTACATAGTGGCTTAATTCAGAGTACTTCTATGGAGCAAAAAACTAAATGATTAAGGAAACTAAGTCAGAAAAATATAGTCCAATGCACTTTTGCTCTTTATCCATTGTTAAGAGTGGAAGTGCTTTTCCTTCCCTTTCCTGGTTACCCCACACAGTGTTATTTTGTGCATTGACAAGAAGAATTCAGTGACAAAGAGCAAGCGAGCAGTAATGAGTGGGATGGGGCTGACAGGCTCACTATTGTTTTATATTTGCATGTTGAGGACGAAAAGGCAGAAAGTTTGTACCCTCTCTAGTGTGGGTGTCTTGGAGCAATGGGTTTGTTAAGAAACAATGTCAGAAGATTTAGAAACAGCACAGTGATCACTACATCTATTTCCAGGCATTAGTTTTATCAGTCCTGTCTGTGGTTATCTGGTAATGTAGGCTCAAATATATGAAGAACATGATCTATCACATTAGGGTTTCCACTTAGAGGTGAGGTGGACCTGCCTACTAGACCTCTGAGTTTCTGATACCACAGTTCTTGACTTCATGGTCCATACAGACCCTAGAATGGAAGCATGAATGGAATCCCTGCAAATGTAGGTTTGAGTTTGCACTTCAGCCAGGATTGTCCATTCTGCCAGCCTGTTTGTTCACACTCTTCAATGAACCGGTTTGCTTTCTAATGAAGTGGGCTGGGACTTGGTCCAGGCTTGAGATCTGACCCTCAAAGACAGCAGGAATTCAACAAGGCCTGAGTAGCTGCAGCAGGATTTTCTGTACTCTAGCAGAAGTAGCAGAGCAAACAGCACAGACAAGAATGTCCTGTGCTCCTCCACAAGCTTCTGAGTTACCAAGTGAAGTGACTAAGGACCAGTCCATGTTGAGCTCCTCATATACCAGTTAAGAGTGGGAGCTGGGAAGGGTTAGACTCCAGAGGGTAATAGTGGCATTCCGTACATTCAGAGGGATCCCCAGAAGTCATATTCTGATGTTTTTGGGTAGATGACAGCCAAACATCAGACGTAGGACTCCACACCATGGAGCTTTGTGTCTGCTCCTGGTCACCGGATGTGCTTAAGATTATATGGTTTTACCTGTGAGTCCCAGGCTCCTACAAAAGCATTGTTCCAGGGAGTGTTGGAGGCCCAGCACAGCTACAGAGCTTAGTAAATTATCCAGTCCTAGAGTGGCTCAAGGACTGATTAAACCAACTTTTTCTTGCCCAGTTTTAGAGGACAAATGAACCGGGAGCTATTTCGCCTCTTTGCCCACTGACCATACGTGTGAACAAAACATAGGTGACAGCTGGAGAAAAGTCAGAGGACAATTCTGAACACGTCTGAACAGCTCACAGCAGTTTTTTGTTGTAGTGAGCAACTTTTATGGTATCTTTTTGGCACTTTATGCTTTAATTTTGGGTTAATTTTCTCTGATGCTCCTGCTACATTAATGTATCAATGTTGTTGGTACAAAGATGACTTAAACAAAAAATGAACCTTTTGTCCTCTCCTCTACCTGTTTTTTTTCCCCAGTCACATTCTTTTTACTTTATTATTGTATGCTTGAATCATACTGGAAATAGGATAAATCCTAGCCCCAGAGTATGGGATGTCATGCACAGACAAACATGGGTGTATACCTGCAATGCTCTCTGAGCATTAGAGACATACTGTATCTTGGGTTGATTAAGTAGGTGTGTGCATTAGAAAAGAGAGAAAAACACTACTGTTAATTTAAAAAAAAAAAATGAAACAAGTAGTGTTTTCATTCTCACCAGGAAAGGCAATTTTGAAGTTAAACACCTTGCTGATGGTGCTAATGCTGTGTATTTAATTTTTAACACTGGAAGAAAAGAGACGGTTTTGTTCCCACTAGGGAAGGAACTTCTAAATGTCATATCAATAATAGTGTTTTTAGAGTCATTTAGGGCTTGATAATAGCTGCTTTTGGCAAGATATAACTAAAATCTCAAGGTGAATCGTAACAGTGTCTATAATCACAGTATTGCACCTCAACTTCCTGTATAATAAGTTTATTTCTGCCTTTATAAACCAGTGAATTATTATTTCTTCAAAGTCAAGTCCCACTGAAATACAGAGGGCAGTAGCTCCCATTGAGTTCTGTTATATTCTGTGCAGTTAAGGTTAATATATAATGACATTCTTTATTCAGCTTAGTATGAATGTATACCTTTAACATTATGACAATGCAAAGAGAGTGAGAGTTACTGCCACAGAAAGGCCATAACAGTGGGATCTTGCTGGCCTGGCACAATAAATCCCCTGAGCACCATCTGTAGGTTGGTCCCTACCATAAGTAATAAGTTAACACTGAAGAGCTCTAGCTTAAGTTTGTTAGAAATGCATCTGGAAGAAGGATGGGGAAGAGATATTTTGCTGTTTCCCGAGATAATGTTATAGGTTCTGCTGGAGAAGATCACTGAAGGTCTCCTAGCCAGGTTCTGCCAGGGAGACATGTCTGCATGTGCCAAGGTAGCCAATTGTTACTCTTCAGGAAACTAGCTCTTGGAGTAAAAGAAGTTACTTGCTGGAAGAGCATTAATTACTATATGGGCTTGTCAATGGAAGGGAGGTTAGAGTAAATCTTGGTTTTGCTTCACTACAGACAGGTATGCAACTTTTGTTATGCTACCATAAGCAGGTCTGGATTACAAAATCATCCACTCTTCTGAGATTGCTCAGCTGAGGAAAATGTATTGAGTAATTACAGAGTATAAAACTAAAGGTAAAAACAAAGAGGTAAATCGATAATAATTTTCTTTTACACATACATGGTCTTATTACTAGCTTAAATACTATTTTGCATTTATAATATATTACACTTTAAATACATAACAATGCCTACAATAGAGTTGTTAGTTGTTGTCCTTTAAATTACTTTGTTAAACTTTAACCACAGCTAAAGGTAGCATATCATTTGCTAGATTTTGCTTACTCAGCTTTGTTTTAGGTACCTGTTTCGGTCCTGTCAGAGACTGAGCTGCAACGTAGTTCTTTAAAGGGTTACTCGAAGCCCAGATTAAAGTACGCAATGCCAGATGTTGGGGTTCAAACAGATAATTCACTTTATTTTAACAGTAAGCCCAAGCAAAAGGGAAAAGCGGAGAGAGAGAGGGAGGTAGGAAAAAGCGAAAGACTGTGTAACAGGACAAGTTATCACCAGCAGGGAGAAGCTGCTTGCCGGCTGAAGACGCAGGGCAGGCAGGACGTTTCCTCAGTGGCAGCAAGGGAAGGGTCAGCCGAGAAGGGCAGGGACCGAAAGCAGGCAGGAGGGAGGGATGGAGGCAGGCGGGGTCAGCAGAAGCGGCGGGGAGCGGGACCAGTCCCCGGACACGGGACTGAGCTGTGCTGGACTGGACACGAGGCAGCTCTGGGCATGGCCCTAAATACCCTTGGATCCCGGGCAAAGTTTTCCCTGGCCTCGACTGTGCGGTCTGCCGGTATTCTCCATGTCTGGGTGAGCTGGGTTTTCCCAGCCAAGGCAGGACAGGTTTCGCTCGCTTTTCGCTGTCGGTCACTCTCGGGGTGTCTCTCCAGACACCTACACGTGTAGTTCGTGCCCCCGGGTCCCTGCAGGTGGGCTTTGCAGAGAGCTGAACTCTGCTCATCGCGGTGCAGAGTTCTGTGCCACGTTTGCGGGGCTGTGGGACCTCGAGGGTTTGCCGGAGCTCTGCAAGATGCTCAGCTCGCGTTTGCAGACACCTCTGTAAACAGTCTGAGTGCTGTGAAGTTAGCCAGTTGAAAGCAAACTGGCTAAGTGGCCTATTAGCACCTAATCGGTTTATCGCACCGGAGCGATGGAGAAGAAACTGGCTAATTAGAAACCGACTAATTATCTCATTAGATCCAAATTAGCTTGTTAACAGTAATATACCTCTTGCTTGTAATTTTCCATGCTGAGGATGGAAGTGTAGGGTGACTTTACTGTCACCAAACATTATTTAAGAAAAAAAGGGCTTTGTGTAGGGTAAATTATTGTGGAGATCTTATATTTGAGATTCTTAAAATGGCTTTATGCTTTAGAGCGAACTTGGACCTTGTCAGGAAATACTGAATTGGGAGGGGGCGTATGGCCTTCTGACTACACATAGTGTGCTTTATGGGCCTTGAAGAAGTTAATTTTCCACGTTCCTGAATTATCATGTGTCTTTACCATCCTTGCAACTGTTGCAGTCAAGTGTTCCCTAGTTGTGCGCCCAAAAGAGACCTCTGTTTGCCACTGTGGACTAGGATGCATCTGCAGACCAAGGGTGAGGCTGTGGTAACCATCCCTTGTGCTCTCAAAAAGACACTTCTTTTCTCCACAGGTGCTGGAGTGTGTCTTAATGGAATGGTGAGGGAACAAGGACCTGACTGAGGGGAAGGAAACATGAAGCGTGGAGGCAGGGGATATGGCAAGACTGAAACTACTTGGGGTGGAGAACGTTAACATTAGAGTAAAGCAATAGGGAGAGATTACTGGGACTAGGTGAGGAAGAAAATTAAATTCTCAAGGAGAAGTGAAGAAGAACAAGTTCAAGGCAAGGGAATAAGTTAATATAAATGAGGAATTGGTGGGGGACTGTACGCCAGGAGCCTAGGACTAAGAGACATGAGAGAGGATAGCCAGTGAGGAAACCAGAAGAATGAGAGCACGTTGGTCGAACAGACAAAATCAAACAGAATCAAGTCTTGACTCTGAGAAAAGGGACAAGCTGTGTTGGGAAGTGGAGCATTGACAGGGGAACCATTGGGATTTGAACAGAGACTTAGAGAAAGGAAAGTTAAAACTCACAAGCACAGAGACATTAGCATTTCAATGGTTTGGTTTTTTCCATTGCAGTAGGCATCTGCTAGAGTATGTAAGACCAAGAAAATATTCTGACTTTTTAATATAGTAAAAGATATTTTTGTGTCTTTTCTGTGTGCTGTAAAGGAACAAAAGAGGTAGAAATACATTTGTTTGCAGAAATCCATCTTGCAATCCACCTGTAAAGAGTTTTTAGGTAGGAACCCTTAGGCCTTTAGCAAACAGCTCTGTCCTGGAGGTGGAAAATGGCCATAGGAATCATAATGCAAATATTGGCATGAGTTCATTGTAATTCAAGAGGATTCAGGAAAGTACTAAAAGGGCAAGGAGGTTTTATATGAAAAAAGAATCTATTATGAGGCTGTGTGATACCTACATATTATTTGTGGGTGTGCATATATATATGTATACAGCACATATGCATGTCTGCATACACACACATGTGTAATGCAATATAGATGTGTGTGACTATGTTGTAAAAATACTTGTGTTATTTATAATGTAAGCACCTATAAATCTAGATATCCCTGCTCCTTCAGTCAAGCTATTTATGCCTTGGAGGAGAAGCAAAATTACAACTAATATTTTACTGGCTTGAGTTGTGGATAGGTGCTTTACACAAATGGGTGCTGTTAAATCTTTATACTGTGCTGAACCAGTATGAATTTTGTATGTCCTAGATATTTTGTAGATGCAAATAACTATTTTAGAAATTATATAAGGAGCTTTCCTGAAACTACAAGCAACAATGTCAGATCTAATTTGAATTATAGCTATTGGAAATCGTGGTTCTGTTTTTCATTATTGTTATACCAACATCCCTGACAACCTGCAATTTACCTGGTATGAACAGCACCTCCTGAAAATAGAGAGCTGTTTTGTGTGCTGTTGTATTTTTGTATATCCTCCCTGTGCATAAAAGTGATATTTCACATTCATTCCACTGGATGGCACTGAAGGAGACAAGATTGCATGGAAGTATTTCCAGAAGTTGAGTATAACTCCAAAAATCGAGACTGGCTTACTTTTTCTTTCCATTACTGAAATAGACAAATATGGACTCATTTTCCACCCTGATGCAATAATTTGTCATCAAAATCAGCTCTTCAACACTCCTAGCTGTAGTTCTAGGTTTTGACAGTAGCAAAGTTACAGTGGAGGCAGAGTCAAGGCTTCTGAATCTGAATATCCCTTCTTCCCCTATAGAGGTAAAGGCTAAGAGGGACAACTTTGGCTCATTCTGGATTCTTATGTGAAGGTTTATGAAACATCTGAAAAATTTTTGACCCCATCCTCCATGGCAACGCTGTTGATCCTGGTGACTTCTACTGCTATGAGCAAGTGCAAGTATGCTAGCTTTTAAGCTCATTTGAAAAAACTACATAGGAAGGCATTCAGGATTAAAGGCTTCCACCTGTAGAGGAAATGTCGTATAGTGTTTCAGAGAACCTCCTGACTTGAAACTCCATCTGCAGTCCTCACACAAGGACCCCTGTTTTTTCCTGGGTAGGGATTTTGCAATCCTACCTGGAAGGCACACAATAACTCTCTGTCAATCAGACCTGTAGGAGTCATGGAAGTCATCTTTGACTCCACTCTTTTTTTGGCCTGTTTATCTTGATGTATATGAATTTTATTTCCTTTTCTTCTCTAAAGCTTCTTCTTATCTCTGTCCACATCACAGATATGCTTTTTTAGGCTTTTGTTATCTCTTATCCTGCTTATGACAGCTTTTTTTCCCTATGCCTGACCTGACATGTCAAAAAGGTCCCTTGAAACACTATTCTTGCACTTATCTCCCTGGCCTATTTCTGTGGTTCCTTTTTGTACTTACCTCTTTAGTGTATCTCCATAGATTTCCCTGTCTCTCCAAGCCCTCTAACCCTCTGAGAGTGCAGTCTGACAATTTTTTTGGCAGCTGTGCTGGCCTAAGACAGTTTTTGCTCCTAGCTATCCATGCCTGTCTCTTTGATATGCCCACTGGTTTGCTGGCACAGTTGTTTTGTTCAGCTGTGTGGTAAACCAGATTAGGAACCCGATTTGGCTGAAAAATAGCATGGGGGAGGGAGGAGAGGAGCCTTTGTCAACCAGCTTATTTTTCCAGTTGAGTCTGTCAGGCAGCTGGTCTGGGGCAGGGACAAGTGGTGAGAGATACAGGGTTACAGAGCAGCAATGGCTTTACGCTGGTTTATATAGCGCTCTTGGTAGGTGTTAAGCTGTGACCTGATTTTGATGATAGAGCTAAGTCAAGCTAATAGGCAGCTGCTGCTGAAAGGGTAGTGCTGCGCCTCCTTCTGCACCCCTCATCTTGGGTTGGTTCCTGGCCTTTCCTTTGTGCCAGCACTAGTGATTATGTCACTCCAGTGAGCCAGTTGTGGGAGCTAACCCGGTACACAAGCATTCACTTCTTGTTCTAAGGGTTTGCCTGGCTGTTCTGGGAGGCCGTGGAGCCCACCTGCTCAGCAGCAGCTGAGTGCTCTGTCAGCTCAGCTGTCCTCAATTGCACCACAGCACTTCACAACTTTGCCTTTTCCTGTCATTCCCTGTCCTTATCTCTCCTAGTCTCCTTATCTGCTCCATCTGCTTTTCTCGTAGATGTGTTAATTGAGGTCCTTTTGGTCACCCTCAACACATGGAATACCCTTCCTGGAGCAATTGCTGCATCCTTCAAATCTCTCAAGGTTCCCTCTACCATGGCACATAGAGTAAACTGCCAGCTGATAATGCCCAATTTAGATGCTTATGGGAATTTTGGATTTCATTACTACAATTAATGTGTCCATGTGCTACCTTGAAATGGGCATACTCTATCAGTTTATTTGAGAAGCTAAAAGGGATAAACTGTCACAGAATTTCTTTTTTTTTAAAACCAAAAATTCCCAAAGCTATGCCCTGAAGGAGCTGTACTTCCCCAGGCTGATATATAAATACCAGAAGTCTATTTTCTGTTGCTTCACACCTTGGATCATCATTCATGCTTGTGCAAATGGACATAGCATTGCTACTAAGCAGTTTACAGGAACATCTTACAGAATTGTAAATTAGTGCCCCAGAGACATAAGAGCAGAGAGTCAGCACTTATATGAGCAGCTGAGCATAGAGACTTAGGGATTTCTTTTCACCTAGCTGTTTTCACTGTGTGGGTTCTTTTTAGACACATGTGAAAGCGTATCCTAAATGTATTTTATCCTAGTATCTTGGTGTGATAAGTACTTTTTTTCTATTCTGTTAAGTAGAAACCATGTAGAAAAACAGCAGTGAGTGAAGCTGCACATTGCCTTGGAAACAATAAAATAAAAGTATCTGTGTTTGCTACTTTAAAAAAACCAAACCCAACATGAACATGGCAAAGGGCACCTGTACACCATGCAACAAAGCACAGGACTTAACTTAGCACATATTCAGCGAGTTACTTGTGGAATAGGAGGCAGCAGCTGTAGACTTGCGTATGAGTGCTGTTGCACCCGAAGTACTTAACCCTGTGGTAGTTGGTGCTAATTGGGTTGGACATGGAGCTAATAAGGTTAGATACAACACCGCGGTCATGCAAACACACAGTGCCTGTGACTCTGCTCGGACCTGGCTGGAGGATTCTGCACATACTGCTGCATCAAGCCATATGTGCGCATCCAGAGAGAGAAATCATTTGCCCGTGGCCTCTTGTTCCTTCCCCCTGTAGGCTTTAGCTGCAGTAACAGATGTATTTGCCACATACAGGTGTCAGATGTGGCTTTGTGCCAGGGATTACCTCCCTCTCTGTTAAAACAGAAGATGCTCTTTTAAGCGTGTGTTTCAGGCTCTGAGTTGTTGCTGTGGAATAATGGGCATCCAACGTAGCTGCTTCTTAAAACTGTTCTGTCTTACTTCTTAATTAAGACTGTAAGTACAGAGAGGAGCAGGAAAGAAGGGAATGGTAATTAATTCAGTCCCCATAACTTTACAAAAGTTATGAATCTGCTGCAAGGTCATGGAGGCAGACAGCAGTATGGCAAAGAGCAAAGCGCATTCTTCTCCAGTACATTTATCAGGAGACCTGCCTTCACCCTTCAGTGAGACAAAGCAATGTTTCAGGTTAGAGACAAGTTTGTGAGTGCAACATAAATTCTGTGTCCATGTAACTGGATGGCAAGTATATCCCCAAAGCACCAACTGCAGAATTCATGTATTTTTAAATAACTGATTAATATATCTAAAAATATAGCATTTTTTTTCAAAAATATTTTGAATATTCTAGTTGATGTTTGTAAGAAGGCTGGTGCTTATCAGTAAGAACAAAGTAAAATGAAGAAACAAAAATGTCATTCAAGAGCCAGTGTTCAGAATGACCTGTGGAGTAGAGAGTACTAGAAGATCTAGTACCTTTTATTCTCCTTTTTTAATATTTTTTATAGGATCCCAAGTAGTCATTCTGGCAAATTCTCTCCAGTATTTCATTTCATTTGACAGACAGATAAGACAGAGGTTTTATTAGAATGTAGTGAGTCATCTATAATAACTAGAAGACTAGGGAAAATGTGGACCCTCTCTCGAATGAAATGGGGAACTTGGTTACCCAGGGTATGGAGAAGGCTGAGGTACTCGGCAGCTTTTTTGCCTCTGTCTTCACTGGCAAGTGCTCCAGCCACAGCAGACAGGTTGCAGAAGGCAAAGGTGGGGACTGGGAGACTGAAGAACTGCCCACTGTAGGTGAAGGTCAGGTTCTGAGGACCCGAAGGTGCACAAATTCATGGAACCTGATGAAATACATCCACAGGTCTTGAGGGAAGGGGCACAAAAGGTGGCTAAACCATTATCTGTTGTATTTGAGAAGTTGTGGCACTTCGATGAAGTTTCCTCTGATTGGAAAAGGGGAAATGTAAACCCCATTTTTAAAAAGAGCTCACCTGGAGTACTGCATCCAGCTCCGGGGTCCCCAGTTAAGGAAGGACATTGACCTGTTGGAGTGAGTCCAGGGGAGAGCCATGAAGATGATCAGGGGCTGGAGGACCTCTCCTATGAAGACAGACTGAGGGAGTTGGGTTTGTTCAGCCAGGAAAAGAGAAGGCTCTGGGGAGACCTGATTGCGGCCTTTCACTACTTAGAGGGTGCCTACAAGAGTGCTGCAGAGATACTTTTCACAAAGGCAGGTAGTGATTGCATAAGGCGGAACAGCTTTAAACTGAATGAGGGTAGGTGTAGATAATAGGAAAAAAATCTTTACTATTTGGCACAGGTTGCCCAGAGCAGTTGTGGATGCCCCATCCCTGAAAGTGTTCAAGGCCAGGTGGGATGGGGCTTTGAGCAACCTGATCTAGTGGAAGGTGTCCCTGCCCATGGCAGGGGGGTTGGAACTAGATGATCTTCAAGGTTCCTTCCAGCCCAAACAATGCTATGATTAATGATAATTGACCTGTGGCAAGTCACCAAGGAACTATGCAGCATAATATACTTGGACATAATGGATTAAGATATGATATCTGTGAAATTAAGAAAATGATGAGAATTAATAGTTTCTTGATATTGGTGTGGTTTTTCCTGATGTTTTGTAAATTGTTTTATGTCACAGGGAGAAATCCAGTTCCCTGAAAATTCAAGCAATCATTGTAAACTTTATAATGTCATCAACATATTTTTTTTTTAATTCACGGTATGGCAGTGACAGTGAGCACTTGATAGCAGGAACATAGATTTAAAAAATAATATTGCTTAACAAAGGCACACAGAGAGTAAGTAATCAATAAAACAAAGTTGGGTATTTTTAGGTGGTTTTTAATTCTTTTTACTGCTATCTTCAATTAGGTTTTTTTCCTACAGTATCTGCCAGGAAAATTTATGCATGCATGGCATAAAGTCATGACACTTAGCAAAATACTTCTAAAGAGAGTCACACAAAAGCCAACGTTATCCATGAAAACTATGTAAATATTTATAGGCAGTATATGTTTGATTTCTGTTCTTAAAAAAATTATTTATTTATTTTAAAAATCCATCTGCTGCTAGCAGATGATAAATATTTAAATCAAATTTGTGCCTGGGATGCAAGGGCACTATTTCTTCCAGAAGGGACATTATAAATTTGATACTGTAGGCCCAGCCCCAGTTCCCCAGCTCAAACAGCATAGGAGGCAATCTGTTGGGGTGCATTCATAGATTTGTTTGAAAAAGCTTCCTGTCTGGAAGGCTATAAACAAGTCTCATTTTGCCTAATCTCCTTCAGGAGTTCTCCTAGAGGCTGGACTAGAATATGTCTCCTGGGAAAATACCTCATTTTGCCTTATAGACTCCAAGCAGTGATGACTCTACCGCCTCCACAGGCAACTTGTTCCAGTGTCTAGTTACTCCTGCTAAGAAATCACATAATTTCAGTCTTGAATTTGTCTCCAGTTTCCTGTCATTACATCTTGTTATGTTTCTGTCTGCAAGACTGAAAAACTTCCCCTACGATCAAGTACCTTTTCCATATGTGTTTATCTGTGTAAAGTGATCCAGTCATCATTCTTCTCTGACAAATTTAATAGATTTCTTAAACCTTATACCTTAGATGTTATTTTTCAACCTCTGGATGATTTTTCCTGCCCTCTGTCTGATTTTTTTCTGGGGCTTACATCATGGGCACTGTTTTTTCTGATGCTGTGTGTAGAGCAAGGTCACATCCCAATAGTAACTTCTTTTTTCATACAGCTGATAGTCAGTTATTATATATTAAAGCTAGCATTTCCTGGATACATTACGTGTATTGGTAGATTGGTAGATAAAGCCCCTAGAACTGTGGAGATATGATGCTTGCATTCTAAATGTGTGTTTTCATTATCTAATTCATGTTGTGAATTGAAGGAACAATGTCTGCCAGATCTTCTATCAAACAATGTCCTTTTTTGCTACTTAGCTGATCCATAAATCCTACTAATAAATATAAATTCTAACTCCCCATTTTCTAAATAAAGAGGAAAAGGCTACCTTGCAAAGAGTGAATTTTATTCTTCCTGTAGGAGAAGTCCTACATTAGGAAGAGAACTATTCTACTACTGTGCTCTGTGTAGAAGAGGAATAAAAAGAGGAACAAGGGCGAAGAACACTGTGCACTGAGAGCACAGTGGCAGTCTTTGGAGAAACATCTTGAGTGACTGCTTTCCTGGAGAGTGGAAATAGCACCCACTTAGGAGTTTTACCCAAGAAGAACTGAAATTTAACAGAGCTGGCTGGCTTAAATGTGGCCACATTGAAAACCGGTAAGAGAAACTTTGTCATTTAATAGCTTGTATGAGTTTGAAATACATTCATTAGTATAGCTCATTTGTACAAAAACTGCTCTGAGTACTGGTGTATGACTTCTAATTCCTGTGATAGAGAATTATAAAATCACAGAAATGTTGTTTGGGAGAGATGTCTGCAAGCCATCTAGTCCAGCTCTGTGCTTGACAGTCTATTGCCAACACTTACTTGGGAAGGGACTTTTTGGAAAATCTGAAAATTTTGTCCACATCTCATCCCACTCCTCATCTACTACACCTATCCACATTTTCTTGTTTCGCTATCATGGAGGCAAATCTTGTTCAGCTCTAACATGAACTCAATCCGGGAACATGATTGAGAAAAAAAAATGTCAGAAAAAAAAAAAAGCTTTTTCTTCTCCAGATTTCTTGAGTTTACTTAGTCATTGATCCTGTCTAACACAGGCTGTATGACTATGGATGCTGGCACACGAATGGTACAGCAGCAGGTAGGAGCATTCAAAGGGAACTGCTTGTGCAGCACAGCTTTGTGATATAACCACAAAACTAGCACTTTGCCAATTCAAAAAAAGTGAGGTCATTCAGCTTCTCCCCCTCCTCCTTGGCCATGCATTTCCACTTTTCTGGTGGCCATGGTGAGCAGAACTAGAGGAAAACAAACCTCACCATAAAAAGTAAGTAATTATTGAATGGTTTATTGAATAGCAGTGCCAGTTGGGGCAGACTTGCATGTAACTGCTCCTTTCAGTGGCAGCTAGCCATTTAGTTGGCTTTGCTGCAATGAGAAATTTCATCTCTGGAGTACAGTTCCATAGCAGTTTATCCGTATCTGTCAGAGCTATCATGGTCTGTTCTGGTATTTTTGCAGCTGAGCAGTAGGTTGGTCCAGTGAGCTTTGTAGCCAAGAACTAAACTTGCCAAAAAAAAATTAAAAAAAAAAAAAAAAAAGAAGAAAAAAAAAATAAAAAAGAACTCCTTCTCCACTGATTTCAGGGAGCTGATGTGGTTGAAAATGAATCGGTATTTTTTACAGTGAGCTTTCAGCTAAACTTGTGATCTGACTTGGTGCAGTGTGCTGGTACATGTGGTGAGAAGGGGAAAGGAGAAAGGCTGGAATGTGAATCTGTGTCCTCAGACATGGACAATGTCCATTATTTCACTTGTTCTTTTCCTGAAGCACATTATTTATGTGACTTTTTCTGTTCACAGTAGGTCTTAAGATTATTGTAAGATTTTGAAAGAGACCTTTTTGGTATGAAGGCATGCTGTGTCAGTATTCTGTGGATTATTCTGGAGTCACTGAGTATTGAATGACAACTTGTGTTTGCAGGGACTGACTCAGTGATCCAGATGGTCTCTTCCAGTCCTAGATTTTTAGCAGCATCCTTCCTAAGAGCATGCTATTGTTAATACTGTTGAGAATTAATTTTTTTATTGTGATGTTATTTTAGCCACTTTCTAATTTGTTGCATTTAGTACTATTCCATTCTTCACTGCTCTGTTATTTTAAGAGCAGAGAGAGTGCTTTTGCTCTTAGCTGTGCTAAAGATTTCCCCCAAATGCAGCCATTAGAGACCAGCTGCAGTCAAAACAGCACAGGCATTTGATTTTTCAACAATGTTAGATTTTGAGCTCCTGTCTGCAGTAATTAATTAGCATCATTGCTGAGCCGACTCCCTGCGGGACTGCATGATCATTAGTGCCAAAGCCAGGAAGGGAGCACGAACTCCAAAACCCCTGAGAAGGCTACTGCAGAAACAGAGCATTTCAAGAACATTTCAAGTGACACTGGTAGAAAAGACTCACTTTCTCATCTGCATGAGGGGCTTGCCCAGATTCAGTTAGTCTGCTGGCTGGAATCAGACAAATCTACTTCCTGGGCAAGATTTTGTCAAAGGCTATCTAAAACCCAAAGAGTTGCTTTCAGCTAGTTCGTCTTAATTTTGTTGATATGCAGAGAGAATTATAGAAGACTTGAAAGACATCAAGGGGCAAATCAATGATGATATACAGTACTGAGGCTGCTGTGCCAAAAGCTAGCCCAGAACCAAATACCTGTCAGCTAAGAATCAAACTTAAGCCAGCAGAGACACAAATGAATCCAAACATGTCAAAATGAAAGTGCTGGCATGAAATTACACAACTTCCTTCAGGTGCAGAAAAAGAGCAGACACTGGGAGTATTTACAAGTTGCTTTTATGAAACATTTTTTTTTTTTTGTAGGCTTGGGATGCAGTGTAATATGGTTTAATCTCTTCTCTCATTCCCCATGCTTGTTTCAGAAGAGAACAAGAAATTTAATTCAAATACAGGATTAAGAAATTTCAATAACTGGACTACTGCCATTATCCAAACAATGGGCCAGCTCTCTAAATGCTTGTTCTTGATTGAATTGAAGTCAATGACTACATCAAAGGGAGCACAATTGGAATGCAGAAAAGAGGAAATGAAAAGTCTAGAAGAGCTACACAAATATTTTTACCTAAAATGTGCTTCTAGCAATGAATCCCATAAACAAAGCAGCTCTGAGAAAGGATCTCTCCTCACTGGAGAATAAGGTTAGGGACAACTTTTGAGAGATGGACAGAGGAAAGAGAAATGAGATTTAATATAGATAAAAGTAAGGTAATACACCTGGGAAGAAATAACAATCATCATATATACAAAATCAAGAGCTGCTGTTTAGAAAACAGTAATAGAGAGGAAGGCCTGGGGGTGATGTTTTATAATTAATTACTGCAGACAGGAACTCAAAATCTAACAGTGGAGCAAAAATCAAATACTTTCTTGTTCTGGGCCAGCACCTGAGGTTTGTTTCTACAGTGAGTGCATGGAGATCATTTATATAAACAAGAGGGAGCTGGCAACAACACAAGCAAAATGGTAAACTTATGGCTACCATGTTATTAATTTTATTTATAAGTTAGAGCCTTGACTGCTGCTACCATGAGCACAAGCTTGTGGTTTTCTATTTGCTCAGTACAGTAAGATGATAAAATATCTCCAAGATGCAAACTCCTGATTAGTTTGTAGAAGAATACTTTTTCTTTTCTTGTGCTCATATTTAAATGCAGAACAGTGGCTTAAAAGTGATCAGATTTAACCTAACCAAGACTGAGGAAACAAAAAACCCCTTTCATAAAGAAAAAACATTACAGCTGAAAATAGTATAGAGATAATTAAGACAACAACAATAACTCAGTAATAGGAAATCTCTTCATAAGAAATGAAGGCCAAATGTAGAGCTATGCTTTTATTTAGGTAAGAACTGTTGCTCAATAAATGCATTTAGCAGATAGTGAACAAAGATATTACAACTATCTGTGTTCCAGCAAAGACCAGATGAAACATTACTATGCTGAGAAGACAGTGTCATGTGAAAGCCTGCCAGACAACCCAGACGGAGTGCCGTAAAGAACTGTCTGATTTCAAGACCTGATGGCTGTGAATTTAGAAGTTCATAGACTTGTAGATCAGACTGAAACAGAAATGGATTCTAGTCCTTGAAAAGGAGAAAAACCCTAACAAGGTACTGTATGCAATATTAAAGATTTACAGGACTATTTCATCTTACTAGTGCTGTGAGCTAGTATCCCAGGGTAATCCTGTCTTTGATTCCTTACAGGCCATACTGGAATGGTGGCACATTTCCCCACTATAAGGCAGCCTTGGTGTGGTACCATTTCTTCCCAGGCTGGATACAGCTTGCGCTCAAACCACCAGGCTGTATGCAAGCACAGAAAGGGGCATTGGTTATTCCAAGGGCAGCCTTTCCTCCTCCTGGGAAAAGGCTGATGGATCATTTCGTAAAGCCTTATACATTTTGATAAGTGCAAAATGGAGTAACTATTTTTTAAAAGCAAAAAATATGACAATATAAAAGCTCTCAAAATTGAAATTTCATCTTCCATCTGAGAAGGCAGATAAAGCTACATAATTAGTCAGGGAAGGGTTACTCCCTTTCTCCCCACAGCCTCCAGAGGATAAACTCCAGATAGGCTTTTCAGACACTACAGAGCTTCAACTGCAGAGGCTTTTAGTCTGTTAAAGAGGTTTGGAGCACACAATAATTAGCAGCTCACAGCGGAATTTTGCTAGCTGTCACAGTATTTGTTGCTATCACTGCATGAAAGTCTTCCTGTAGGTCTCCTGAGTCTTCCTAAATATGTGCTGTAGTCTGATTTGTCCACATGGAACTTTTTCATAGAAAATTTGGTCAATGCACAACACTTAAAGGCTTACAGCAAATCCCTTTTCCGTGGCAAAACACTACCTGGACAGAAAGAGCTTTTTCTTGGACAAAGCAGGAACTGCTTTACTCTTTATACTATACCCAGGCCCTTACAATCCAGGGGAATTCAGTATGCTGGGAGAATCAATGGGTAGCCTGCTAATCCAATTCCACATCATCTTTGTATCCCCAAATCAGAGCTCAAGAGTTCTGGTAGAAGACAGGCCTTTTCTTAAGACTCGTCCTTCATCTCTGCTTGCTCACAGTTTTTAAGTCCCAGTGAGAAAACTGTAGAGACATTGGGAGAAAGACAGTAAATATAGTGCAATTGCTTTAAACTTAATTGAGGTTCCCCTCTGTTTTAAGAAAGCAAACAGCAAGAACTGTTCATTTTACCTGAAATTCAGTGCGTGGTTAAGGACTGACACTGTTTTTGAGGTAGTCTTCATTACTGCTGCTTTCCAGACTGCAGTCTCAGATTTGTATAAATTTCTTACAAATATTTCTAGCCTTAATTATAGAATACTTAGTAGGATGCCCTTGTGCTGGCTCTTTTCTCATCCAAACCAGCTGATCAGGTTGTTAATCTGCGGGCTCTGGTTTGTTTGTAACAGTTGATGTCTGTCCTGTTACTGCTTTTTATCTTTTTCAGGTATGCTTTGCTTGCTTTCTCAGCTCCCATGGCCTCCTGCCTCCCTGCCCACCCTGAACAACCTGCTGCTGAAAGCCATGTGCATAACATGTATGCACTTAACAACACTTTCATTGTCTTTCAATCCAATTGCAAAGGTCATTTTCTTGGCTCATTGTCCCAGTCCTGTCACTCCTCCTTTTTTGCACAATGCCATTGGCTCCCTTTTTTCCACTGTGTGAAATACAAATGACTTCTCTTTACTTTTCTAGCCATGTCTAATCTACATCACCAAGAAGTATCCCTCACTGCCATTTTATAAACAATACCAGTATTTTAAAGCGCTCTTGTACATTCACTTTCATGCTTTCACCCATGCTGCTGATTATGCATGGCACAAAATCTATATAAATACTCCTAAACCCTTCTTACTCTGCTTTTCCAAGCTTTGCATCTCTGCCTCAAGATTTGTCAGAGTCTGAGCATAGCTACATAACAGTTTTGCTGGATACACTTTTTCATTTGAACTGGTATCACCTCTTCTTCCTGCTCATCTTCTCTCTATAAGCCTAGTAATAAATAAGAGGTACTTCAGGGTCAAACCAGCTTGTTGTTTTTATGTCTGTGCAATGCAAGCTACAGTTAGGGTGAGTTTAGGTGTAATTACAGAAGCAGTATTAATGAAAAAAACACAATAAACCAAATTCTTTGTCCTGTAAGTCTGTAACATACTTCCAGTAAGTAGCTTCAACAAAGGCTATTTAATCTGCCATACTGAAGTTGTCTAAATCTGTGGATTCCAGGAATAAATTTTGCACAGAGACTAAGAGAGAAAGAGGGGGACTGGAACTGTTCCCTTTCTGACAGATGACTGTTACTGGCTTAGTAGTATTACCAGACTGCACCCTGAGGGGCTGTAGTCACTGTGGTTCACTCAGTGAGAACCATGCTCTGCATGGTGTGATGGCAGCATGGTGGTGTTTTTCACAGGTCCCTTACTAGCATCACAGTCAAATTCACCCACAGTGCTAACTGGACAAACATCTGGCCACATCTCTTTTAGAATGGAGCTACATGTGATTCTGCACAACTCTTTTTTATGGAGAGCTAATATAGAATGTCATTCTCCCCGTCTCTGTTCCTTTGGGAAATTCTGTTACTTTATCATCTCCTATGTAGCTAGAGTGAAGGGAATATTATGTTCTAAGTTATACCTTCCAAAAACCAATTGAAAGGGTTGAGGCTGGATTAGAATTTAGGCTAATAGCCATGGTATGTAATTTAAAATTTTTAGAGACTTAAGACATCACTGAGAGGTGGACAGAAGGCTAGAGAACTGCTGGAGAACATGCTTTCAATATTTAGCAGCTAGAAGATCACATTTTCATTCATGACCACAGAGTGTCTGTTTTATTCAGGAAAAATGGGTCTTGTCAAATAGCTTCGATATCGTTCTCTGGGAATATTACAAGTACATTTGATAAAGAGGACTCTATTGACATAATACACTAGAGTTTATGTAGGGCATTTGTTTTATTCTGTATGGCAGCCTACATAAAAGAGATGTAGGGAAAGCACACATATTAAACCTGTTTTTCTATATGGTTGTTTGCTATGTCACAGCTCCCTGCAATATTCCTGTCTCTTTTCTGTGTTTTCCATTATTTTATTACCATGGAATGCCTCTAGTTTAAAAATGTCCTGTCTTTGCATAATCTCTAACATCTTGAAGTACTGAGAATACAAATAATGGGCACAGGAACCAAAGCAGTTTGCCAAGGATCCATCCTTTTCTAGTTACACCTCTTCTCTGTTTTACAAAATAAGTATTATCCGATTCCTAATTGGATGAATCAGTGATGCAGCCATAGAATAAAGGTCATGAAATGCTGATTTAAAATGATCCCAGTTCAGGGCATGACTCAGTCCATTGCACAGTGGATAAATATACCTTTAAAAATATCCAGCTATTATTTGCATGTTGTAATGCAAGAGAATCTATGGAATGAATAGTAAAAGGGTGAAAACTACTCCCAAAGTGCCCAGTAACACTGGAGCCTCCCAAGTGTGAACACACCTGCCAGTGGATAGGAGAAAACTTTTGTCCCTTTGTGGTCATAATGAATCCCTCATGCCATTCACTGATACTGTTACGCAAAGTTTAATCTCAGTGATTTCAGTACAATTCTCAGCACAATCCTCAGTAATTTCTTCATGAAGGTAATGAAAGAAAAAGCCAGGCTTGTTTTGTTGTTGTTGTTGTTGTTGTTGTTGTTTTTTGTTTGTTTGTGTGGTTTTTGTTTGTGGTTTTTGTTTTTTTTTTTAGGACTCAGGAATGAAAAGCACTGATAACAAAATGCCTCGAGTTGTCTAGCAGTTTGGCTAATTAAGGTGACAGGCCATGAAGTTTCAGAATACTTATGCTTTTAAAAGGTGGAGTATACACCCAGTAAACACTGCCAGATAGCTGACTCTAGAATTCAGAAAGACTGGATTCCCAAGCTGTACTGTTAATTGTCTGGATGTTAAGTATTGATTCTAGCAGGTACATGGTAAAAAGGCCTTTGACTTAAATTGTTCAAATAACATACACACTGTATGAGTAAACCATACACAGACAAAATCTCTAACTGCAGGTGAGGAAGACTCCCTTCTTTATTTGAAAAAGTCTCCGAGGCTACATATTATTGCCTTTTTATTCATAAATGTGTAGAGAGCTGAGGCTCTAAATATTTGTTTGGTGAGTGTAGGAAACAAGGCTCTCAAGAAATTACTTTTTATAAAATCTGTTCAATTGACAGCAGTCAAAACCTTTCATTTTCTTCAAAAGTATATTTTGATTGAGACAATACTGTAAGAAGACAGGCATTGTGTATTTAACTTTATTAAACTAAAAATAGTGTAATTTGCTATGAGTGAGACAAAATTAAATACACTTTTTAGTGGCTTGTACTCATCTGATATCTCCTAAAGTGAAAAAGTGCAACCTGTCTTGTGCTTAAAGGATTATGAATATGTAACAAGGGACTAGTGTTATCAACAGAGTTTTTAAGTTAAGGCTTTACTGTTATAGACTTATCTGACTTGGATAGCAAACTCTTTTAATATTTCAGCCCATAAATCCTGAAGAGAAAGATATCATTTTCTTGGGTCACTGACAAACAAAAAGCGAATCTTTGTTTGCAGAGCTCCACAGAGTTAACCCTGTACTAGTTAATGATTTCACCATGGTAATTACTTTCTAGGGTCTGTCAGTCAGGCAATCTTAATGTACACAGAATGGGCTGCATCAATTATGTGCAATGCTACCTTTTTACCTGGTTTCATTCTCTTGGTCTATCAGCCAAGTTTTGAATCTATGGACCAATTTTTCATAGAATAATAAAGTCATAGAATCATAGAATGCTTTGGTTTTGAAGGGACCTTAAAGGTCACCTAGTTCCAACCGCACTGCTGTGGACAAGGACACCTTCCACTAGGCCAGGTTGTTCAAAGCCTCAGCCAACCTGATCTTGAACACTTTCAGGGATGGGGCATCCACAAGTGCTCTGGGTAATCTGTGCCAGTGCCTTACCACCCTCACAGTAAAGAATTACTTCCTAATATCTAATCTAAACCTACACTCATTCAGTGTAAAGCCATTCCCCCTTGTGGTATCACTACATGCCCTCATGAAAAGTCTCTGGCTTTCTTGTAGGTCCCTTTCAGGTACTGGAAGGCTGCAGCTAGGTCTCCCCAGGGCCTTCTTTTCTCCAGGCTGGCCAATGCCAATTCTCATAGCCTTTTCTCATAGGAGAGGTGCTCCATCCCTCTGATCATCTTGGTGGCCCTCCTCTGGACTTGTTCCAATAGGTTTATGTCCTTCATATGCTCAGAAGGATAGATCTCAGAACTCCCAAGTGGGGTCTCACCAGAGCAGAGAGAAGAGTCAGAATCATCTTTCTTGACCTGCTGGCCACACTTCTTTTGATGCAACCCAGGACATGGGGCTGCAAGTGCACACTGACAAGTCTTGTCCAGTCCCTCATCCACCAGCATCCCCAAGTCCTTCTCAGCAGAGCTGTTCTTGATCCATTTATCCCCTGGCCTGTATTGATACTGGATGCTGTCCTAACCCAGGTGCAGTACCTTGCACTTGGTCTTGTTATACCTCATGGTATTCCCATGGGCCCATTTCTCAAGATAGTCCAAGTTCATCTGGGTGGCATCCTGTCCTTCAGATGTGTCAACAGTACCACTCAGCTTGGTGTTATCTGCAAATTTGCTGAGAGTACACTTGATCCCTTTGTCTATGTCATTAATGAAGATATTAAATAACACTGGTCCCACTACGGACCCCTGAGGGACAACACTTATCCCTGATGTCCACTGGGACTCGGAGTCATTGGCCACTACTCTCTGGATGCAACCAGCTGTCCAACCAATTCCTAATCCACCTAACAGTCCACCTGTGAAATCCCTCTCTCTTCAATTTAGAAAGAACAATGTTTTGAGGGACCATGTTAAAGGCTTTACAGAATTTCAGAAAAATGACATCTGTAGACCTTCCCTTGTCCACTGATGTAGTCACTCCCTCATAGAAGGCCATTACGGTGGTCAGGCAGGACTTGCCCTTGGTGAAGCCATGCTGGCTGTCCTGAATCACCTCCCTGTCCTCCCTGTGCCTTTAGCACAACCTCTAGGAGGATCTTTCTGGGCACAGAAGGGAGGCTGACAGGTCAGTAGGCCCAGGATTCTCCTTTCTACCCTTTTTAAAGATGGGCACTATGTTTTGCTTTTTTCAGGCACTTGGATCTTCACCTGTCTGCCATGACTTTTCAAATATCATGGAGAGTGGCTTGGCAACTCTGTTGGCCAATTCCCTCAGGAGTCTGGGATGTATCTCATTGGGACTGACAGACTTATGTACATTCATGTTCCTCAGATGGTCATGAACGTGATCTTTACTTACAGTGGGAGGGAATTTGCACCCCCATTCCCCATCCTGCTGTCCATCCACTCAGGAGGTGTAGGAAGAGTGTTTCCTGTTGAGGACTGAGACAAAAAAGTTATTGATTACCTTAGCCTTTTCCTCATCCACTGTTACCAGTTTTATATGCCAAGTTTGAAAAGGAAATTGTTTTTAAATGTCAAAACCAGTTGGAATCATGCAAGTTTTGTGAGCATGGAGAGGTAGATAGAAAGAAACTCACATGGAGGTTCCTGTGCTGCAAAGGTTTGGGACAGGGCTCAGCTATTACTATTTCCCTAAGGTACACCAAATGCTATATGTCTAATTCAGAAATTGCACAACATGTGCTATGTCTTGTCAAGCTCACAGATAGGGGACAAGCTGGACTAAAATGTACATGCAAATGATGGCTGTGTACTTTTAAAGATGCATTTGTCCACCATGATCTTAATTTAGTCCTGCCCTGCACAAAATTAGCAGTTCATGAGCTTTATGCGATGGTTGCATCACAGATTCATTTGTGCTTTATTCAAACAATGACATCTAATAATACCTCTTTTATACAATAAGGAGAAGGCAGGCTTAATCTTACATTTTGAGGCGTAATTAGAAAGGAACAGATCCTTGATAAAATTCTTTGTTTCCCATACCTATTGTTTTGCTATTCTGAATACCACAAGACATTAAAAGTGATGCAGAGATTGGACTGCTTTTAAACATGAATTCATTAAGTATGCTTGCCAGTGCCAGTGTTTGTAAAGGACTCTGGCACTCAGTTGGAGCGCTGACATTGGTTTCAATTAGTGTGTGATGAGTCCCTTTGTCGTTGAAAGCATCATGTTTAAAGGTATAAATAGGCAAAGCAACTGGCTAATAAAATGTAAAGTGAAAAAAAATCAGTTTTAATATGTTTGTAGGAGCTAGGTCATGACTTTTTTCAGCACAACAGTTGGAGTCACAGCTTGGAGAAACTTGAGAACATCTGTTATTTCTGTTGAAAAATACAAGTACATTGAGTAACTCACACCTTTGAAATTCCTTTGTGGGGGTGGGAGGCAACTCCTCTCCAACACAGAGCTGATTTACTGAGGACTTGGAGAGCATTTGACTGGTTCATCCTTTAGGTCTCATAATTCAGACAAAAATGTTCTTTGGAATGAAGCTTTGAAAAGGTTTTGAAAGGTTTTGAAAAGGTTTATTTCCTGTGAGGTTAGTTGATTCCAGAAGGAAAGGCTAAAATGTCTTACAAATTGGCAATACATAGCAGATAATTTTGCATATAAGCTTATTTAGTTTGTAAAACACATGAAATTGCTGATTTAAAAAAACCCCAAACAAACAGAACCAGAGGAAACTTACTTACAACTGCTCTGTGATCCAATACTAAATTTCTCTTGTACACCTTAAATGCAACTATCCTACTATATTTTTTTGTCATAGGTTTTTGGAAATCTATTTTCTATTGTAGTAAGTCCTAGGGGCAAGATAAAAAATCAGCAAGAGCTGAAAATATTTCTTATAATCAACACACACTTCATATATACATACATGTTCCACCCTATGGCATATACATCACAACACATAATAGAAGGATGTTCTTTTTTTTTTTTTTTAAACCTAAAAATATGTGTCCTTTGTGTCATCACATACCAAGATCTTAATGTTTGCAAATACACTCACATATTTCATCAACACCTTAACTAGCATCAGCTAAGAGGCTTGTTTTGTGGGCTCATGAAAAGGGTCTGAGTGACAGTCTGTTGAGAATGAACATTCTTGGACAGGCTGATGTGCCCAAAATACCAAGAAGAGCACATTGCTTTTCATAGCAGACGTACTAGGCTTCCTAGCAGACAGTGTCTAGTAAGTAAAGAAGGGGGCAGAGAGAAGGTGACAAAAATGTGGAAAGACATGCAGTAGTGGTAAGAGCATGGAGTGTAGAAGAAATATCTTTGGCTGTGAAAGAAGGTGAGAGTAGGAAATAGAAAATCATAATAAGGCTGTGGACAGGAAGCAAATAATCATTACAAGTGGGAAGGGAGATGTCTATGAAAGAAAGTGTTCTGTGCCTTATTCCCATTTTCATCTCTAGCTAGGTGTCTGTTTAGGTGATGTCTCCCATGACATACTGGTTTTCCTGCAAGTAATGTATAGCATAAGAGTTTTGGCAGATGGGAAGCTGCAATCCTTCTTGGGAAAGTTAATACATTGAACAGAATGTGGTAGTTGAATAGTAACTCCCCAGAAACCCTACAACAATTCACACAGGAAAAGTTTTATTATAGATTAACCCCAGATGAGGGGGGCTTGATTGGTTAGGCAAACTTAACATCAATTCAGTTTAACTCAGAACAATGTATTTTGTTCTACGTTTCCTAATATAATAGAAACACTTAAGGAAAATTGTGATTGTGACACTTCATTTTCCAGGGGAAAAAAAGCATTTTGTAGAACCTTTCTGATTTCCTCTAAATCAAACAATATTGTGTATTATTTAGATTAGGTTTAGGACAAATGAGAAAATGACTGATAACTTAGGCTTTTCTTTATTTTTCATGTTTGGTGTTTCTTTCTTTCTTTCTTTTCTTTTCTAGCTCCTATTTCTTTAGTGTAGCTTAGTGAATTTTTCAGGTGATTTGAATTTCTTCTGCATGTGCAATATCTGTCTCATGCAACAACCCATGTTTCTCTCTCACATCTTCTTGCTTTTTCCTTACTCTCTTTCTGTACCTTCCTGTGATGTCTTGTCAGTGTCCCTCATTTCTATATATATTTTTTTCCTCTGAATTCATCTTTCTCTTCACTAAATTGACCAAAAGTCATTGACACATTGACCATGTGTTTTTCCTAGTGTTATTTTAAACTGCAATTCTGGCTTGCCATTAACTTCTCATTCTCTCCCTCAGAATCACATACTGAGTTTTTCTCACATTATTAGAAAGGAGGTCCTTCAGTTTTCTTCCCTCTTTGCTCAGCAGAGCAATAATTTATTTTTCTAGATCAAGACTTCTGTAGGTTTTTTTCCTCAGTTATTTTTCTTCCAACTTCAACTTTTCCCCTAGGAGGTAGAACAAGATAGTAAGTTTTGCCCTGTGGATGGCATTCCTATCTAAATGAGGAAGGTTATTTTTGTTCTTGATGGTGTTTAGTCATTAACAGAGACAGCTTGCTTTGCAAATACTTGTCAATAGTTTAGTTAAATAGTAACGAAAAGTAAACTGTTTGATTGCAAATCCAGAATTCCTTCTACTGTAGTGGTTCGAGTGGTTTAGGTCATACATAAAAGGGAATTTCAGGTTAATGAGTGAAATATTTAGAAATATTGTGAACATGTGTATATGCTGCAAGAACAATTACAAAAAATATTGTTATTAGTAGTGAGTACATTAACAACTAGAAAATAAAAGTTACAAGTTACCTTATTAATACTTTAAAATATATTAAAACTAACTGAAGGAATATACACATTATACTCTAGACAGTACAAAGCTTATTTTTCTCCAGAGAAAGAGAAATCATGGCCAGAGTACAATAGTAGAGATAATTAGAGATTTGTTTCTTTTCTACTTCCCAAGGTAAGGCTTAATCCTACAGTAATCTCTTTATTGAGAGCCAAGTGTTAGTCAAGGAGCCTGCTGCACAGATTTGAAACTAGCATTTAGCCTGTATTTTCAGTATCTGGGAAGCAGCTGTCCTATGAACTTATAGTCTGCATTGCGTTTTATTTTATCCTGCACTGTAATGCATTGGCATGGATTCATGATACATTTGCTTCTATCATGATACAGAGTGAGGCTTTCCATTCATGACCAGTAAACCTCCAGAGCTCCTCTGTCCTTCAGCACAGAAGGAGGTTTGTATTGGGCACACAATGAATGGCACAGTCTGTGAATGACATAAACCGATTATCTCAGAACAATTCTGCCTTTGAGCATTTCAGCATCATGTTGCCCCATTGTCGTGTGCTTTAAGGATAAATGCCCAACAAATGTGGGGTTCATTTGAATGGGGCAGATATTAAGCAAATTGGTTTTCTGTATTTTTATTTCCAAACTGTGGTTTGCAGCCTTGTTGTAAACAGGTTGGCTCTTTTAATTCCTAGGTTAAATGGGAAAGAGAAATGTAGCAAAGAGAGAAAAATACGTGCTAAGATTAAGTTTTGGTGTTTTTTTTAAAGGCCTAAAGGTTATATCTACAAATTTATTTGAGTGGTATTTATGTATATGATGTTAAAATTTGTGCTCAACTGAAATTTTGCACTGAAGAATATGTAACCCACAGGTGTCTTCTTCTCTGATAATGAACTTCCCACACAGCATATGCCATGGCCGAGGGTGTCTCAGACTTGTGGGTGATGGAGAGCTCTGGGCTCTCTCATCTATAGAGGTTCCAATGAGGTTCACAGATGACGTAACTCCTTCATAACTGGCAGTTAATCCAGCCACCATTCTGGACTTAACGAGCACAGGCTCCATGCAAAACACAGCTAGCTCAGAAATGGGTAGTGGTGCTTTTTAGGAGAGGACATATGGAGCAAGGGGTACTCTATAGGCCTGGGAGAACAGCCATAACACTTAATAAATCAATGTGTGGATGCCTGATTCATACTTAACTGTGTCATTTGGATACCAGTCCAGAAGGAGAAGTGGATGGTCTAAAGACGAATGTCTCTGTAACAGATGAATATTCAGTGGGTGTGGGTATCCAGGCGACCCTGTGTGAGAGAGGGCTGTTCCCATATGGTGGTCTGAAGGATCACATAGAGAAAGGGTAGAGAAAATGTTTTGCTTCTTGCTTGTTGATTTGCTATGGTTGTTTTTTTGTTTGTGTATAAAATGAAGTTAACATAGAAAAGTTTTATTTATTATGTTAAGCTGGTAAAAAGGCAAGAGTGGCCTGTACCCTCTCCTTGTTTGTCCAACAGCTTAATGATTAGAGCATTAATGCAGACAGTAGGTACACAAAGTCCATTTAATTTACTGCTTGCAGGAATTCGAAAGGCAATGTCCTAATCAGGCTATAAAATATTCTCACACTCTGCTTACTAAATTCCCTTCAGTGAAGTTTTGCATGAAATGATTAAACACGCTTTGAATCAGGAAGAGTGAGTGTGTCACCTGACAGTGAGCAGACTCCTAAAGAAAAGGGAAGGTGGGAGAGCCTGGTTTTATGAATAGTTGATGTAGGATAGTTGCCAAAAGAAGGACTGAAATCCAGATGTCCTCCCTTGTGCAGATCTAACCACCAGTCTGCAGAGGTTGCTCTCTTAACATGCAAAAAATAAAAATTGGGCCATTTGGTTGCATACTTTCACACTGGGTTGAGCAGCAGCTCCTCACTGCTGTTCCTGAACTTGGTGATGTGTGGTGGTGAGAGCATTTTGTAGGACTTAAGGCAAAAATCTCCACATTTTTTTGTGAGGAAGTGGTTTTGTTTGTTTATAGGATGTGCTAATATGGCAACTTAGCAGTTTCCACAAGAACATAACTGTTCACCAAAAACTCCAGTGTAAATGGCATTCCTAGTCAAGAGCGAGTACATGTGACCCGTGTAAGTGTACCCAAGCAACTGGGACATTCATTTGAAATCTAACAGACAGAGGTCAAAATCGGTTTGAATAGAGTCTCTGATCTCAGCTGAACAACCAAAACTGTTCACTCTTCTGGAACAACCAGGTCTCTCTCATTTTATTCTTATAGGTTTTTAAAGCGTATGGGTCGAACTCAAAGCCAAACAATTTTTCTGAAACTGCCGCAAATCTTTGTAATAGCAGAAAGCAGTCTATTTCCTGCTTTCTTTGAGTAAAAGGCACCCCAAAAGTTCCTGAATGTCTTCTGTATACATCAGGAGTTGAAGTCTGCCTTCTTTCCATCATAGGGATGGAAAGTTGTTGTGGGATTGGTTCATTGCAGAGGTATAACTGTGAATTGGCAGGAAGGAGGCTTAATGGAACCTGAGTACCTAGTTAGCCCTCAGCTGTGCTTGGGGTTGTGAAGAACCTGTGGCTGCAGCTGGGGAGGTGGGCAGAAAAGTCCTGTGAGAGGAGAAAAATTCACTGTAGTGGCAGTGCTTGACTGCAAGAAAATAAAAAGATCCATGAGAACTGAAAGATGTAACAGGGGGCTGGAGGAACCTAACTGGGAGAAGGAATTTTAAGAGAGGTAAGGTTGGGGTCAGATGGGAGCACTGCAGAGAACTGTGCCATGAGAGGGGAAGACCTAATTGGTCTGCAGTGGTGTTTTGGCAAGAGATGTGAGAGTTAGGAAGGCTGTGCTCCTCTGTGAGAAGTGTTGCAGCAAGGCCTTGGTGAGCACCTAGAAGGAGGCTCACTCTTTTTTTTTTGGTGCTTGTGCTTTAATCTTAACTGGGACTCCAGTTTGCACAGTCCAGCAAGATTTGTATGGCAGCACTGGTGTGTAAGGTTGTTGTTTGCAGATAGAGATTAGCTTGAAAAAAGGGAAAAGCTGAGTGGTTTCTTGGAAAGAGGCTGATACCTTTGATGACTTGCCCCACAGATTAACCTTTTTTCCTTCCTGAAAAAATATGGAGCAAGCTCTATGCATGCCTATGGCAGGGCGATGGGTGCTGCATAGCTTTGGTACTTGTGTTTCTGAGACAGTGCTTTTTCCTGTTGTTTTCTGGCATTCATAACCAGTGTCTTCTCTGTCCCCATCCCAGTATATTGGATGACCGCTTATGGATTTCTTTCTAATGCCTGAGAAGGAGGCTTTGCTTTCCAGAAGAGATACAGGCAGCATGGCTGACAGACTGGGAATTTTTGACTGTAGGACTAGGTTGCTCCATAGGCCTACCTGAACTTGGAATTTGTTACTTAAAAGGGCTGTTGGTATATCCCCCATATACCCCATCAGTCAGTGCAAGCTAGGGAGCTTGGGTTTTTTTTTTGACTTTATAGTTCTACGTAGCTTCAATTCTCAAAAAGAGACAAAAATGGTGCAAGGTTTTCTCTTCTAAGCTAATTTGTAGTATCTATGATAGCATTGTGAGGAAGACTGTGAGTTACCTGAGGCCTTTTTGTAGCCATAAGAGTTTATTGCTGATGACACAGAGTATATCTTCATAATGTTGGTGTGGTGTAAAAGCTAGATCTTGTTACAAAACTCTTGCACAGGACAGATCTAAATTCAGGAAATCTAAGTAATCTCAGGGGCTACTGTTTTGAGCTTTCACATCAGGCAGAGCTTTTCTAGATTGTTCTGGTTCAATTTAGAAGTAATTTAGAGATGAAGCATTTAATTTGCTTGGAGAAGCTCTATCCCACTCTTGACTAGAACAACACTTGTCTCTTTTGCAAAAACAAAATGGTGTCCCTGTAGCTAGGATACATATTTTATTTTGCAATATAAAAGTTATCACCTGTTTTTCCCCTAAGAACTTATAAATAGGAATTTTCTCTCTTTCTTCACCCTCAACTCTTTTTTTAAGTGGCATATATTAGAAATAGTTTGATTTCTCTCACAAACCAGGGCTGAACAAAGAATCATTGCTGTTTGTCTTCTAACGATTCAGAGCTCTTGTCTTCTGCTGTGGCAGTGTATGATATTGAAATATTAGCTTCTTCTAATTGGCAGAACTGAGGTATTCTAATAAGAAATCCAACTAAAACCGGTTCATTGCATCTATTCCTGTTAAACATTAACTTTAATTTTAAATTACATGCTGGAAACAATTGTATTAGAAACACTTCTATGATTAAGAAGTTATTAAGAGTCACTAAAATCCTCCTTATGCATACTTATGTCTTATACTTTTATCTGTGTGTCTTAAAGCTCTAATGGTACTAGAAATAATATCTCACAATGCAGCTCTCCATAATTCCCACTGGTGTGCTGAAAGATAGTATTAAGAACATCATTAAGAGCAGAGTCTCTCTATGTTCCCATAACCTCTCAGTTAATTTGCATGTAGCTGTCTAAACTACAGCAAAGTTAATATTTACAGCAAGTTAATACATTGCTAATAGAAATGTGAAGTACACTTATTCCTCCTGATTATTAATACTACTGGCTGGGCACAGATGTGTTTTCAGAGAATTTGTTTTCTTGCTAGATATATGCTAATGACAAGTGCACCCAGAATTTTGCTGGTCACCCTCAATTCGTAAAAGCATTCTGTCCTAAAAGCTTGATTATACATTAAGCTGTGAGACCCCTTTGTGTTTCTAAATGTCCCTGTAGAGTGGTGTTGGGAGCAATAGCAAGCAGGCTTTACTCTAGAGAAACACAATATATGGGTCATAGAGCAGGAGTGTTGGCTCAGCCCATGGGGTATGTGCAGCTTTGTTCGGGAGGCATGCATGTTCTGGGGGTCTGGCAGCGGGCCATGAGGGTACAACCCATGTACAGTGAAGAAGGGATTTGTGTTTGCTAGAGCAATTGAATGAGGCTTTCAGTACATGCAGGCATGCATGTATGTTTGATGATCAAAAACTGGAAGCATAGATTTGGATGAAATTGCAGGACACCATAATCTGTATTTCAGGCATGAATCCATTCTGCCTGTACTACCAGGCTACTGCTTTTATTTGCTGGTAAGAAAAGGAACAATGCTGTAATCTTTCCAGATGTGATGAAATAAATATTTTGTTAGAATAGAACATATTTGCACGTATTTGCTACAGTCTTAAAGAAACGTGTTAGATTCCATCAGATGGCGAGGTGGTAAATTTAATTGATTCAACTTGTTTCTCACTGTTGGCAGCCTTCTGTGCCTTACAGATATGTTTTTACTGAGACCATTTCTAATGCTCAAAAGTTGGAAGTGGTTTTAAGTTGTTTGTTTAAAAGCTGTTGGAGAGCTGAGGACAATGAATGTTTTCTTTAAGTAGCCTCAGGCTTCCCATCTGATCTTGGGCTGTGCTACTGGTAAGAATGGGGACCCAACTTAAGAGCAGAGAAAGCAAGTGTTGTTACTTAGCACAGCATCTAACTTTATTGTGCACTGGTTGGAGCCTCAGTGAACTTTTGCAGTAATATTAAATGTGGCTTTTTCATCAGGCCCTCAGGGAAACTGTTACAGAAGGTTTTAATCTTTTCTCTTTGACTTAAAGTCCTTCAGGACCAGGCACTAACACTTTGTATGCTGTCATGGCATGTCTCGAAGCACTGCTCCATTTGTGCCTAGGATCACTGAATAGCTGTATAATGAAAGGGAAAGCAAATGGTGAATGACTCGCAATTGCTTTTGGTCGTGCTAACTGCACTAAGGTATTTGTTTAAATGAAAGCTTTTAGCGTAAATAGCTATGCATACAGAAACCAACTGAAGTTTTGAGAGTTCTACCTAAAATTTCTGTTTGCTTCCACAACAGCTGTAAGGATGAAATAAACAGAATAGTTTGACAGGAGCCATATGCCCTTTCTCATGTTAGAGCTATAACCATCAACTTGTACATTATTGCACCAGCAATAAAATGTTTGTAAGATACCTAATAAGGGCACTTAGCAGTTAGTCTCTCAGACGCTGAAGAACTCAAGCTGCCTTTAATTGAAAATCTTTCTGTCAGCTTGGGTCATAAGAGAAATCGTAATGTAAGAGAGGTAAGCATAATGTTAATCAATACTCTATTGTAACTTTCTCTGAGATATGTAACCAATTGGTTTGGTTTATGAATACACATAAACTGTGTCTGGAAACAACCCCCTAAATGTCTCTTATTTGAGTGGAGAGGAAACTTATTTGTGGGGAAACTGCCTGGAACAGTTGTTCATCACTTTACTGCTATTTGACCATGGTTTTGCAGAAATACACTTTTACACCCTGCTTGTGTAAATACATAGCAGCAGAAAACATTGTGTATGTGAATGAATTTTTATGTGATTTCTTTAAAAGAATAAATCATACTTGAAGTAAATCTGGCAAATCAGGGCTAGGTTGTGGTACAGTAAATGATTCTAGCCTTCTTGAAAATGAATACCTAGAGACAATAGCAGCATAAGCATAAATTCCTTATCCTACAGTTATAATAAGCTTAAAAATGCTACCACAGCCCTCTACAACACACACCCTCTTAGTATGGAGCTTCTTACATAATTTAGATGACTGTCAGATCTGACTTTTAAGAAACTAAGTAGTGGCAAGTATAGCAAATCCTAATTTCCAATACCATATATGTAAGCCCATGCCTCAGCTTGATGACTTGTTACATAGTCTGAGAAGTTTTACATTTGAATACTTACAGGATATCAGTAAAGGAGCACAGTTCTACTATAACTTTCCAAAACTGAGAAAGAGAAACAGAATAGAGACCTAAGGGGAGGTGGTTTAGTTCTGCTTCACTTGTGTTTAGTTCTTGAAGCTTATGTTTCCTATTTCTTTTGGCTTTCCAGTTATGCTTGACATTGTAGTGTAAGGAAGGTTTATACAATTCTCAGAGCTTGTTCCTAAGTAATCTTTTAGAGACATGGATTTTTTTAATTGATTCTTTTTTTCCCCCCCACAATCCTGTTACGATAATAAAATGAAGGCAGCTATTCTTTACCTGAAGACATATCAGCCTAGTGGCATTTGCCATCAGATTAGGAATATAAAGCAGCAGGAGATTGATTAAAGCAAAATCTTGTTTCCTTGCAAATGTTACCCCTGTCATGTCCTTCTAAGTTCTGGTTTGTGTTGTTATTGACATTGGGTGCTTCAGTGGTAGAAAGATGGCTGTTATTAATAATCAATACTTACAGAGGACATCTGGGACAAATTCTGATGTATTCTGAAGGGACAATCAGGACTATCTGGAATAGAATAGATATTGGCAATATTACTTCCTGGGAAGGAAGGAAGAAAGGAAGCAAAGAGTGCTTACCCTTCTATATCTAATTTTGATGTTGCTGCTGTAATAAGAGATGCTGAAGTCAAGATTATTTTTTTTTACTTGGGTGTCTTGTTTAGAGAAAGTGGTGTTAGATGATAGGGTTACAGCTGAAGTTGGTAAAAGGTGTCATTCAGTTCAGAATTGCTTATTTTTGCACAAAAATAAAAATAGCAAATGCAATTTTAAAAAATCTTTGGAATTCAAAGATATGGGATAGGTAGCACTGACTGAGTATAGGGTTTGAGATTTATAGCTCACTTGTTATTTACTCTCTAGGATGCTAATGGGATCACAGAGCTATGTATTATTGGAATTTATGGGCAAATGGCAATGTAGCAACATGCTGAGTTGCTGGAAATGTTCATATTTTCTGTATTTTGATGGAAGACTCTGTGGAAATACATTTCCTAATTTGGCTTGGCTTCCTTGATGCTAGCAGATTCCTTGTAAGTTTATGGAAAATAATTTTGTAGTTCTTGCTAGGATATGCAGAGTGACAAGACGTGGGAATATAAGAAATTAGTATTTTTAATCTTCTGTGAGAATAAATATAGGCAGCTTAATGAGGTGTCTGTGAAGGTGTGTCACCAGAGATTCTAGAAATCCAATCCTGTTGTGCCACATGTTCTTTTTGAGATTTAGGAGTGCTAAGGCAATGCAAATTCTATGAAGTAAAGGTAAATCCCCTTTTTGGGATGAATCCTGTTCTTGGAATTTGTGCACAAGAGTTTTGATTCATTAATAAGTATTGGAGTACCTATCTGATCTGACAGTGCTTCATCAGGGATGAGAGGGAAGGATATAAGGAACAAAGCACATACATATTGCTTTTCCATTTTATATTTGCCTCACCTGAAATCCTCAAAAAAAATCAGGCATCTCTAGGTGATAAAAAAGCTATACCATTATGTTTGTTAACAAAAGTATTGGAGCTGCTGTGAACTTTTCATCTATCCATTCTTGCAGGATGAAGGAGTTAGGGTAGGGTCACTATTTAGATCCAAGACTCTGTGCTGGTTTATATCCCAGATAACTTAATTTGGTGCAGTCAAGTAGCGAATTATATGCTACCTAAATTACAGACACTTGCTATCCTTGTGTAGATTTGTTTTTTTCATTCGTTACTGGATTGTACTCATGGCATGTTCTTACTCTTTCCTGTTTTATAATGGATCTCTTTATTGAATTATTGAGCAAAACTTTTAAATAAAACATCAAAGAATTCTCTTCTACTATCAATTCTCCTGCAGTCATAAGATGTATCAATGCTTAGGACCACTTTCCTCATCAGCATACTGACACTGCTAGACTTATTCCTAAATGTGCTGTGCACTAAAATGTTCATCCAATATAGCCTTTTTTCTTTTGAAAGTGAAGTGATTTGCCTTATAAAATGCAGAATTAGATTGCTTCTTGTACAAATATCTTCCCCAGTAACTGTTTTGTTCTTTCTGGCCACCTTAGAGGTGCAATAGGTGAAGAAAAACAAGGTACTTGCAGAATATACAGTGAAGTTGCTTCTTAAAAGTACATCCATTACAAGAGTTGAATCCAGACTATGAAACTGTGGATTGTGGGGTTTTTTCTCAGCAATTCAGTTTGTATGAAAATCAAAACTTGAGCTCAGGTCTTCTCATGGCCACTTGTGTAAACTCTGTGTTAATGCTTCTGTTTGTTTGTTTGTTTGTCTGCTTATTTCAGTGCATTAAAATTGACTTTATGGTTCTGACTTCTGTTATACAGTAACTTTATGCTACTTTTGAGTTTCTTGTCAAGTCCGTAGAACCAGTAAGTCTGTGGTTTTTTTGCCTGGAAGGGACTGGTGTTTAGTTTGTACATAAGAAAACAAAGAGAAGGCATAAATCATTGTTCAGTTATTCCAGAACCCCAAGAAATAGTTTGTGGTGTAAGTATTATGCTTCAAGGATAGATGAGATGAGGCTAGTGGGAACAGCATTCAATTTCTGAAAATAAAGCATATGATTCACAGAAAATGAAATTTGGAAGAGCTTGGCTTTTTTTTTTTTTTTTAATAAGTGAAATACCAAAAAAAATATACATATTGATATTTGAATGTGTAATTTCTGTGGGCGCTATTTAAATATATATTTTTGTCATCTGGCTATTTTTCTAAAGTCTAGAATAGTCTTGCTAGGATATCTGCACTAGAAAACCTTTTTATTATGTCTTGTTGTCTAATACTTTTTTCCCTCAAAAGGAAATCAGCTGTACAAGCAGAAAAACTTATTAAGTGCTGATTTTAAAAAAGGGAGAAGGGACCAACTTTCACCACAAGCTAACATTTCTACCGGCAAGATTTTGTAGGCTTCGCCTGAGATGAGAAGCTTTTTGTAGCTAAACATGATTTCAGTAAGTGCTTCGACAAAATTCAATAGGTCTATTGAATGCAAAGACACCACCTCTAGATTTAGGAAGGCCCTGACCTGCATTTAGGTGGAAGCAGGAAAATATACTGAGCATATGATATAGCTTTATCTCCTTGCCCTGTTCTTCTGCTTTTCCCTAGATTCTCCTACCAGTCCCTGACAGAAGTAGGATACTGGCTAAGTAGTGCTTTGGTGTATGGCTGTAATTTGTGCTCTTAGTGCATCTCGGATTTGGCCTCACCTGTGTGTGTGTCTGGGCAACAGAAGAGCTTTCTTTCTGCTTGGGCTTGTCAGTATGTTTTCACTTGAAACTCTTTGAACACTTGTAAGTGATTTTCCAACACCCTGTTTGCTGCTCCCCTTCCCCTTTAACATAAAAGTAAAGCTGGGGAGTCAAAGATAGTTCAAGATGTATTTCAGTACAAACTGCCTTTTGAATCCTGTGACAACCTACCTCCCTGACTACTTCTCATACCAGATTCTAACAAAAGGGTTTCTTTGCTTTATGATCTAAATTACTTTATTTTTTGCCTTCAGGGCCCTAGATATGTCTTTATAAATTAGGTTTTTATCTGTATCAGATGCTCCTGGCATTGCAGAGTCTCAAGTTTTCTATATTAATTATCTAATATTTCACATATGTAGCATTTCAAAGATCTTTTATGCTTTAGTTTGCAGCATTTCTGTGAGGCACGCTCTCAAAGACAGATTCTTGTCCCAGTTTGCCCAGCTGACTGCAAATCTATCTTTCCATTACTGATAAAATGTTAGTAGGCTACTCTTGGGCAGCTCTTAGCTTTCTATCAGCTACTGCTTCTTCCCTGAGCTGCTGGAAACTCCCAAGTTATGCATCTGTAGCTCCTGTTTCATTTGCAGAAGTCATTCATTTCTGCTTTTAATTCCTATTCCAGCTGGCAGCGGGGATTGTGGCAGTCCCAGGCTGTGCTGCAGTACTTGACACTGTAGATCCTTCTACTGAAACTTGAGTATCTTCAATCACAGTCAAAGATATTTTCATCTGTTATTGGTTGTTTAGATCACTTATTAAGCTCCCTCACTGTGCTGTTCTTTGATACAAAGCTAAATCATACAAAAGACAAAGGAGACAGGGTTTTTGTTATCTTTTTGCCATGGGATCTCCCCAACTTTTCCCTGGCTCACTTCTCCTGGTCTTACACAAATAATATAGCTCTGTGGTTAACAGTGGGTCAGAAGATTACACTGTGAGTTCAACACTGTGATGCAATACGATTATTGTATGCTGATGAAAGCTCTTTGCTCCTCCAACTGGTTTCATCACAGCTGGTCTTCTCAGCCCCATGAGGACTGCTGGCTTTGCAGTTTGGGCTACCCCAGATCAACTGGATGTAGAACTGTGTTTTCCTGCACCAGTCTGAGGAGCCAGTTTCTTTGCTACATTTTGGGGAACATGGTCTGACCACAAGAAAGATAAATGTTCTGCATGGTAGCTGTGAGATGATTTGAGCACACTAATATTTTCTGTTCTCTAGAAAATAATCCAAGAGATGTGACTGCTCTCTAATTAAGCAGGAGAAAGTGCCACAGCCACATATACTGATACCCTTTTTCTTCTCATAAGCACTGTGCCTTATGCAGGCCCGGTATTTAGGAGCTAAGCTCCAGATCCTTAGTAAGATATTCCAAAGCCATATCCTTTCCCTTCCCTTTCCTCAAGCCACCTCACTTCCAGCCTTTCACCATCTGGACATAGTTTGATTCTGATTCAGAGATCTGTAAAAGGTTGCCTCTCTTTTGCATTTGTGGAGATGAAATAAGAGTTCAGCAGGGAGCTCAGCAATCAAACATTTCTAAAAGCAAACCCTTGCAGAGGTGAGAGACAAAGGCACTTCTGCCAGGGCTGCATGGAGGGATACTAGTGGGGAGTAGAGGAAGGGGAATGCTTGTCAGCCTCCATCTTCTTCCATAGATATGCTAGGAGCTGGGAAGGGTCCTTGTCTTCTCAACATCATCAGAAGTCAGAATGTGTGTGTGTGCACGCGCACGTACCACAAAAAATACCACTACCATACCAGAATTAAAAATAGTATCAAATCATAAACCGAATGTGATTTAATCATGATAACAAGAAGAAAAAGCTATGTCCTTTTAGGGACTGCAATGAAAGTTGTTTGTAAGAGAGCAGACAATGCCCACCTCTGTGACACATGGTGTTATTCTTGGGGTTGTTCTGTGCAGGGCCAGGAGCTGAACTCGATGATCCTTGTAGGTCCTTTCCAACTCAGGGCAGCCTAGTATATTCTAGGATATTCACCACTAGGTGCTATTGCTTAAGAAAGGACAAAAGGGGAGAACACGAACATGACCTTATGAAATACGATCCATATTCCACTGCTTCATTAGAACAGGTTGCTTAGGAATGCTGTGTTTATTCTATCAGCTGAGATTGTTTTTTTAAAAGAAAGGCTAAGTAACTGTCTATTAGTTGTGATTTGCTTTATTTTGTCTTGTAAGAGAAAGATTGATAGAAAATACTTTCAATGATTCTTTGAATTTGCATGGAAACTAGACATGATTTTATTCCATCTTTGTGGGGAAACTCCCCAGGTTAAAAATATTTCTTCACCCTGCTGTCAGTGGTGCTCCTGTGCGTTGTGGTCTATGTAACTTGACATGTAGGTCAAATAGAGTTCACTTGCACTCTTTGAGGGATATAATGCCCCCTTTTTCCCTCTACCACAATAGCAGAAAATTCTGTGATCACTGTCCTGCAGAGAAGTGATAATTAGGTAAAGAGAACCATGATAATATGCTGAAGAATAAAGGATTTTCACATGAGTACAGATGTATTGCTCCCAACCACTGAACCTGTGCTTTATGAAAATGATCACGCACTTGGTGCGAGGAGCACCTTCCTCATCTTATGCCATCTGTGCATTTGGCAGAATGTTTCAGGAAACTCATTTGTACATCCATTTGGGAGCGTATCTTTCCTATTAAAAAGAAAAAAAAAAGCCCTTTTTAGACCATATCTTACAGTAGAAGATACTAGATTTCAAGCAGACTACTGCTGAGATAATTCACTTTTTTCCATTGTATTTCTTGGGCTAGAGTTCTTGTTCTGCAAAACGCGGACATCAAAATACCAATATACGAACAAGATGGTGTTCACAATATTCTCAACTTTAGGAAAGATTTTAGCAAAACCTTTTTGTCTTAAAGTGCATGGTGAACATGAACATAACTATGACAATCATACTGGTAGTGGTATAAAAAAAGAGAGGTTTATTTTCTATCAGTTGTCTTATGGAATGATAGTGTGCATACTATATTGATCCCTAACAGTGGGAATGTAGAATCACAAGAGAGATCACCACTCTTTCATCTGCTTAGGGGTAACTGTGTATATAATAAGCTAGTATCTTTTAGCATAAACAAGACCTCTGCATAAGGATATTAAAGAGATATACCAAAACCAGTAGTTTTGAGATAGTGAATTAGTGTGCTGGTTTTGGCTGCAATAGAGTTAATTTTGTTCACAGTAGCTGGTATGGGGCTGTGTGTTGAATTGTGCTGAAAACAGTGTAGATAACACAGGGATGCTGTCACTTGCTGAGCAACGCTTACACAAAGTCAAGGCCTTTTCTGCTCCTCATCCCACCCCTCCAGCGAGGAGGCTGGCGGTGCACAGGGAGTTGGGAGGGGACACAGCTGGGATAGGTGACCTCAGCTGACCAGAGGGATATGCTGTACCATATGGTGTCATGCTCCACATACAGAGCTAGGGGAAGAAGAAAGGGGCAGATGTTCAGAGTTTTGGTGCTTGTCTTTTCAAGTCACTGTTATGTGTGATGGAGCCTGGCTTTCCTGGGAATGGCTGAACACCTGCCTGCCCATCGGAAGGGCTGAATTAATTCCTTGTTTTGCTGTCGTGTGTGGCTTTTGCATTCCTTATGAAACTGTCTTTATCTCAACCCACTAGTTTTCTTACTCTTTACTCTTCTGATTCTCTCCCCGCTCCCGGGAGTGGGGAATGAGCAAGTGGCAGCATAGGACTTGGTTACTGGCTGGAGGTAAACCATGACAGAATAATGAACATCACATAAGAACTAGGGAATAGTAGATAAACTGATCTAGCAGTGAATTTATAATTACAGGGGATAAAATGAGCAAGGCAAAATTAAACTGCGGAAGATATAGTTGTAAGGTGCTTTGGATGCAGCAAGTGTGTGCGTCAGGGGAACCATCATAGGGAAAGGGGTCCATCAAAGGCTACTAAATGCAATGATGTAGATTTAAAGTTCAGGCTCAGAGATTTTTTACACTGTAGGGTGAAGACAATAGCAATCTATCCTTACCATGTTGTTATATTCTTTTTTTGCTGGGTTAGATAAAGTTTTAGCTTGTCCTGGCATAGCTCTGCCATTCTTGTATTAGCAAATGTGGCTTTGAAAATGTATGCCAAGTAACATATCCGTCTTTATACATTCCCTTTGTCTACATGGAGTTTTGTACAAAATAATACAAGACTTGAGTATATTGCAGAATGGTCACTTTCCCAGTATCTCTTCCTGGGTACTATGTAAATTAAAAGTAGATTCTTGTGACAGACCAAAGATGGAAAGAAAATGTCCACTTAAGTGAACACAGATAGTCTTACCCATTTTAATCATCTTTACAATTGCTTTCTTGCACTCAGAACCTAAGCTTCTTCACTATCTTTTCATTTGCTACCATAAATTTGTTCAATTTCTTTCCTCCCTTCCCCCAAATCTCTGTATGGCAGATGAGCAAAATGTCACAGGTGCCCCACACTTCCTTCACTTGTCAAAAATTCTTGTGATTCATTTCACATTCTGGCTAGATTGCTGTTAAAAGGTATATGCAGTCTTCTAATTTATGGTTAACAAGTCTGTATTATCTTTGTAATCCCAATTGTCATGCAATAACAATTCCTCATGTAGGTTCAGCTGGGTACTACAAATAATTTCTCATACATTTACTGATATTAAGAAACATATCTTAAGGAATGAGAGAAAGCTTATAATTGTTTGCAGGTGTTAAATGAAAAGCATTACAGAAATATATATGCGTAACGCTCTATTAAACCAGAATCTCATAAAACAGGGATGCATAGTGATAAAGAAGGCTACACATTTCACAACGTAGAAATTAATTGCTTAGATTCCCATCATTCAAGGAACTCACATTCCAATCACTCAAATGACATGAGTTTTCATACTTACAGTAATCTCCTGTATTGACAATATATCAAAAATAGTTCCCTGAAGAGAATAAGGCTAATTTTCTAACCCAGTCAACCCTCACTTTGAAGTCTGGATTGGGATGGTGATGGAAAAGTTTCTGCAAAGGTTGAAGTACTGAGTCTTAAAGCATTCTTTATTCTTCCAGCATAATGATGGCAAATCTACCCTCTCTCATTTCAACCTTTGAATAAGTCCCTAAGCAGAAATCAACAGTTTCACCTTGCTATGCTTGACTCTTTCAGTGCCTTTCCCTTCCAGCTCTTGTGCATCTGCCATTAATTTTACATGACATCCTATTTCAAGCTTTGAATGATCTTAAAGAAGTGAAACTGTTAGCAAGATCTTTCAGTCACAGAAGTACATTTTTTTTGCATACATAACAGGGTCTTGTTAAAGTTGCTTAATTAATTATATCCAGTGTTTGAAGAGGGAAGGTTTGCAGGCTTGGGCAGTCCCTGTGAAAATGGCTGTGCCTTTTTCCCTCGTGAGAGGCTTCTGCAGCTCCTTCCTGGCCCTTCTGAAGGTGCTGAGCCCTCACCTCCTACTGCTGCACTCAGCCCAGCTTTGCCTTGCTGTGCCAGCCCTGGCACACAGTGCTGTGGCACTGTCTGCAGTGGCTGCGCTGCTGGGGTGTCCTTGCTGCCTCTGCCAGGGAGGGTGGCTCAGAAGAGCTGATATGGCCTTTTGTGTGAAACCTGGGGCTCTACCAGTACAAATAATATATTTTTAGTCAAAGTTCACTTAAATGGAGGTCAGTATGGATAGCAGTATGGGTTGTGCTCATTGCTTGGTCTTTCAATATTTTCACTGAAGAGCACATTGGATATGCAAACCCCAAAGAAGCTCCAGCATCACAGAGAAATGGGTTCTTAGTTGGGTAAGAAAATGTTAACTCTTATAACTTCCAGTTCAAGCAGTATGGTGGAAAGCAAATGACTGAATGAATTAACTCACTTGTAATAAGATGCTGAAGACACTACCTTGCCAGCTTCTGACAGCAGCTATGGCTGTCACTAAGATTGTCACAGAAAATCTGTACACTAGCTCTTATTTCCATCTTTTTCATATGTATCTATAAAACGGGAACCTAAAATTGAGAGACCTGTGAATGATTCATGACAGTACTTAATAGTTAATCGAGCAACAAAAAATATTTAGGGAACTCCATGACTATCTTCAGATTAGAGAAAATCATGGTAGCGTCTGGGGAATGCTATTGGAGATCATTGTACTTCACAGATGAGCACACTTTTGGACCTGAAGGAGAATAAACGAACGCACAAAATCAACATGATTATGCTTTATGAAGGAAATGAAAATATAGGAAAGAGCCAGTCTCATAATACTGCTTTTGTGGTATTAAATTACCTAATCAGATCCCAAGGTACTGCACCTACTATTTTTTCCTCTTATGCTGACCATGAAACATTGGGATAATTGTGCGGATTGCAGAGTTGTGTAAAGACAACAATTCCCTACTGCCCTTGGCAGCAGGTAAAGTATTAATGTATCTATCTCTCACCATGGAGGCTCCCAAAAGAGTTACTGTAGCTTTTGAGGGACTACGTATTACTTGCAATGAGATTCAGAATCCTTGTATTGAGCCTGAAATGGTTTTATGGGAAGTAAAAATTTAATGCATTTAACTGCATAAAATGATATACATACTGACCACCCCCAGTCTGCTTTAGTGCAGTCAAAATCTAGCTTGGAGATAGTTCAAATGAATGATGATCCAATGCTTAAAAAATATTCCTGAGCCTGTAGGAACATGATCATGACCTGTGCTATGTTCTTCACAGGCTTTGTCTGTAACATGAGGTATGAAAGCTCAGTGTCTCACAGACCTGGCTGCTGAAACAGCCAAATGGCAACAGGAGCGAGCGCAAGATGTACTGCTCTGTGTGCCTGTCACAAGTGCCTGGCTTCAGTGGGGCTGATGCTCCGGAGTCCCTGCTGGCACCTGTACGAGGCAGGCATTAAAAATATGATCAGAAGACTCTCTTCTCTGCACCTCAGTTCCTGTTGGCTCAGACTGTTTAGCTGCGTAAGCCTCTGTGGGGCAGTATCCCTGTATGTTGCATACATCAGGCTTTGAAGTCTATAGGGAAAAAGTAAGAGGGAAAAGAAATACTCTAAATCCAGTCAAAACCCCCTCTAAATTCATTTTCACCTTCCTTACCTGAAAGCAAAGTAGTCAGTGACAGCTGCACCTGCTCTTCCTTTTCTTCTTGACAAGCTTGTGTTGGACAAGCACAGTCCTTGCTGCAGAGGCTGACAAGGCAAGCAGGGAGAGGACAAGGGGCAGAGTTGTCCTGGGGCAGCTCGCTTGGGTGTGGGCCCCTGCCACTGGCTGCAGAGGTCCCTGGAGGCAGCTTCCCCGTCCCACTGGCCAGTGGGGCATCCTTCAGTGGCCATCTCCACTGAAACCCCTTGGGACGATCTGTTGTTTCAGTCTGGGCAAATGTGTCTTTTTATGGCAATTTAACAGTGAACCCTGGGCTTATATTTTAAGATACCCTGAGCAGTAGGGGAGAAACTGATGGGAGCCCAACTCTATCCCTTAGGCTTTGTAGTAACTCTGACATATCACTGTCTATGTAGGCACAAGTCTACCAAAATAAAATTATTTTGAGAATATTTTTAGATGGTAGGGAAAAGAAGAAATAACAGTGGGTAGGAGAAGTATGAAAGAAGGACAAGGGAGATCAGACTAAGGCAGTGACCGATCCGAGAATGAACATCTCTCAGTTCAGCTGAGATTTTCATAAGATAAGGAAGTTGCAAGCAAAGGCATTTCAGACCTTGTTGCTATCCCGGTGACAAGGCAAGTGTTACCTTCTTTTTTTTCCTTCCCACTGCTGCCTCAGAAGAACAAGGATTACATATAATCTTATTTAGGATAGTGTAAGGAAGCTTTGCTTGTCCTAAATTAGTGCATCATTAATAGTAAGTTTCAAAGCTTAATTGGCAGATCTTACTAATACAATAGTACCAATGCTCTGATGGCTAAAATTTAAAGGCTGGCATGCTGTTCCAGCTGTAGTCAACATTTGCAAAATGAATGGACTTCACATGCCTGATCATGTGTTCTCACACTATATTGACTGTTGGAATTAAGAGCAGAGAAAAAAAATATTAAATGTCCTCAGTCCAGAGAAGTGCAACAGGCTTCAGTCAGTAACTGTGATTTTTAAAGGCAGATAAGCATGTAGCCCCTGAAGGAGGGGAGTCACTACTGAAGTGTGGCTGTTTATCTCAAAGATTATTCAAATGGCATTTTGGAGATTCTTACTGAAAGTCATGATGGTTTCCAGAACTAGCATTCTTGCTCGGAACAGAGAAGGAGGAGAGAAACAGCACTGCCAAATCTGAAAACACAATCTGATGTTTGAATGAAGGAGCGAATGTGGGATTGGCCTGTTGTCTTTTGCCTAGTGAATGGCCAAAGTTACAGACTTGCTTGTGTCAATTTGTTCCCTGTGTAGTCAATCATATCCTTGGTGATTCTTGCTCTTTGGCATGGCAATCTTTTGGCCAAGGAAAAGCCGTTGGACTGGTACACAAGATAAAGGAAAACAGATCATCTTTGCTTGTGTTGGTTCTTCACAGCTTGTGACAGGAAAAAACCAAAGGTTAGAAATAATGACTCCATACAGAAATGGGGAAGAAGCGATCTCACAGTGACATTTCTTAATGATACCCTTAAGGATTTTGGAAACCTTCAAAAGCAGTATTATGTTTTCCAATCACATAACCCATTTTGTGCAACTGGGAATTAAAATATACAGATATGTATATTATCACTTTTAGGAAATGAAGTCAAGAAAGACTGGAAAACATCTCTGGTTCATACATGTATGTTCAGGCTGCTCAGCTCCCTCCATGAAGGTTGTGCTGTTACCTGTGGGGAAGGGAATAGCAAACAGATGTTCCCTTTGGTGACCCTGTAGACAAGCAGTGTACCTGACATAAGAGCAGGAAAAAAGCTGGGTTTTCTAATGGGGTAATGGCATAATGGTATCTTGCTTTGATCAGAAAGGTGTACTAGGCATTCCTGGCCCTGGGAGCACCGAGTGCCAAATGTTGTTGATATAGATACCGAGTGTATATGCTGTGTGCCATCTGGGACGTGGGTTTAGGAAAGAGGACACTGAGCTCGTGTAAGTTGCTACCATGGTGTTGCTGAAGTCCTGGGGCAGGTAAAGCTTATGCTGGCTGATGATCTGCCCAGATTCATTATGGTGGGGCGATGTCTAGGATTTCATTTTCTATGGTACTTTCACCATACCCGTCTCCTTTTCCCCTTAAAAGTCTGTCAAAACAAAGCCCATTTAAAAAGAAGTGAATGTAGAAAATGTGAAACATAAGGCTCTTTTACAAAGTGTCTTTTACAGTGCTGGGGACATAAAACAGGGCAGTGGAAGATAAGCCATTATGTATGTTGAGGAAGTCTAAGAATAAAGATTATAGGCAAACAGTCTACCTTTCTTTACAAGGCCTTGATTTACATCCCTGAAATCTCAAATTTAGCTATTACAATGAAGTCCTGTTGCACACAGAGCTGCCTTTTTATCACCACTTAAAATCTAATTAATCCGTATCGAAGCACAAAGATTTCTGTTGTGTTTTAGGGTGAGGGGTCATAGAGCCTTCTTTGTTCATCCTCAGGCTTGTAATCATCAGGCACTGGGATATAATTTTACCAAGCAAATTGGAAGGTAACAGATCAAATCCTTATCGGAAAGCCTAACTCATGGTTTAGTGAAGCCCTTCGTCCTTTATGTGAAACTTTATATTCATGAAGAACAAAAAAGTGTTTCAGAGCTTGCAAAGGGTTAATAGCAAGGGCTTATATTTGGGGCAGCAGAGAACTAAAACCATCATAGCTTCCACCATCACTCAAGGTAGCAGTTGGTACAGAACTGCTGGGGAGACCTTCCTCCTCAAGCTTTCAGGACTCTGCTCTTATAATGGCCTTGGTCTACCAACCAATGATGCAATTAAGTGGCATACTGTTCTCTCTGTTGGGATGGGTCCTGTCCTGTCTCACCACCTATCTACCCCAGTGGAAAAATCTTAACTTGGAACTGAATGAACTGGAGATCTGGACCATGGGACTCTGGCAAGCTTGTGTTGTCCAGGAAGAAGGGGGAATGCAATGCAAGGACTTCGATTCTTTCCTAGCTTTGCCTCCAGAGCTCAGGATTTCTAGGATTTTGATGTTTTTTTCCAATGGATCAGGGCTTTTGGGCCTCTTGTTCTCGGGATTTGGGTTGGACTGTTTGAAAATTGGTGAAAGACAACAGGAACAAAAGAAACGGTTGTTGCTGTTTGGAGGAATGCTCGTCTGGATATCGGGGATTACAGCTATTGTCCCAGTTTCCTGGGTTGCCCATTCCACAGTCCAGGAATTTTGGGATGAGAATATACCAGATATTGTTCCCAGGTGGGATTTTGGGGAAGCACTGTTTGTTGGCTGGCTTGCTGGATTTTGTCTTATATTAGGAGGATCCCTACTTAATTGCACAATCTGTTCCACTGAAGTCCATCCGTCTTCGGTCCATTACTCAGTAGCAGAACAGCAGGATCAGTGTCAACGCTTGGAAACTGAAACTAGGCCTTAAAATGGAAGGTTTTAAGCAGTACAGAAATACTGTCCTATCTTTTCCAAAGCCTAAGGCAAGCCAGAAGCTTGTTCCAGTAGTAATTCAAAGGACTCTGTTACCTAGCTGATTTCCTAAATTTATGTCTGTTTTCTCCATAAACTAGTATTGGAAGGTGATGTGTTTTGTCACCTGGGGAACTGCTTAAAATTGTTTCACAGCAAAATGCTGAACTTTTCGTAGACTCTGCATAAGCGGTGCTTTTGCTTTCTCAATTGCACTGTAAAATCTTGAAAATGAGTATGCATGTTCTCTTACAGCTTGGTTTTTAAACAAAATGTGCTTTGTTTTTTATGTAACCAATGAAATGAGCCTCAAAGCTTGACTCGCTATTGCAATTTTCTCCTTCCCTAATGCAGTGATGTACAAACTAGAGATTTCCTATCCTAAACAGTCTATAAATACCTGCATTGCACCAAATGGTCTTTCTGGGTATTTGGAAATAGGTTTCTGAAATTGTAGCAAGCTTTGCAGATATCTTTTTTCACATGGGGTGTGACGGTGTGGGTGCCTCATACCCAGCCAGTCATGTTTTCCCAGTCTCCCACATTAAACTGCCCACACAATTTATTCTAAGCATTTCTGGCACCTGCATACTTTATGCATCAAAAACAGGCTGAGAAATGCTACTTAAAAATTGGTTACACTATCTTTTTCAGATACAGTCTTGAGGCATTATGCATCCTATCCAAGGCTTCTTAAGCTCCATTCACTCATGTTCGGAACATGTTGCTGTGTAATCTTTGACTTTAAACATACAGCATTTAACTTGCCACAGAGCAGACAGTCTCATTTTTCTCTAAGTGGAAGTGCACCACTCTGGTATTAAAATTTAATTTGAAAACAACCTATGACATGACAAAACTAGCAGAACTGCTGTAATGCTTTAGCAGACTGATGGAAAGCCAAGTATATGCTTTTCTTAAAAAATAAACCAAACCCAAAAGTAATGAAAGGTGAGCCTAGCTGTGGCCACACCTCTCTGCTCCTGGTTTATCTCACCACCTCCCAGTCCCCCAAACACTGCCCATGGAACCAGGCAACACAAAGCAGGAGGGAGGAGGAGAAGTATTCCATGCTTCATAAAGCATTGTTTTAATTTTTGCTTATGCATAGTATGACAAAGGCACACAGACACAGGCTGCAGGTAGCTGGATTTCTGTTGTCCCTGCTGGGATGGATTTTTAACCAGTACCTGTAACTATTTACCAGGCTGGAAAAATCTCAGCTTAGACTTAACTGTACGGGAGCTTGGACCATGGGACTCTGGCAAACCTGTATAGTCCAAGATGTAGGAGGGACATAGTGTAAAGGTTTTGAGTCTTTCCTAGCATTGCCTCTAGAATTCAAGATTTCCAGGATTTTAGTATCTACATCAAGTGGACCAGGACTTCTGAGTGTTGTGATCTCCAGCCTTGGTTTGGACTGCCTAAAGGTGGATGATACAGAGCAGAAGCTGAAGAAAGAGCTGTTACTACTTGGAGGAATACTCCTGCGCATGTCTGCAGTCCCTGTTTCTTAGGGGACTATAATCCAGGAATTTTGGGGATTGTGCCCAGCTGGGAAATTGGGGATGCACTGCTCAGTGGCTGGTTTGGTGGATCTCTACACCTCTCCACAACCCACTTATCATCTGACTGTCAATTACCAGAGCAGTATGCAATGGCAGATATACAAGATGCCCATTAACATCTGGAAATGGGAAATGGAAGACTTTAAAAAGGGCTGATACCAGGTTTTCTGATTTCTTACTCTTGCATTACAGTAAGAAAAATCTGCTGAACAGACAGGTGACTGTTTACAAGATCCGGGGAGGGATTCTTTCTTACTAAGTAGTACCCACCACTCTGTTTCTCCCAAATGTGATCAACTGCAGATTTTGTTTCTGTAGTATGGCTTGGGGGTTTTTTAGAGTGAGTATAAAATTTTCAATCTCTGTGCCTGTACGGAGACTTGACCATATCTTAAAGCAGTAGAACTCCTACTGGGCCTGCTTTAAACAATATATGTTTAACAAAAATAGTATTAGTTTAAGTCTGAAACAGTTTGCAGTGCCAATTCAACATGCATTACAAAAACCTCATGCAGTACAACCTTGAATGAAATTCACTGGGCTTGTATCATTTACAGTAAATTAAATGTTCTCAGACATAATGTCATGTAATACAAGATCTCCATCACGTCTCTGTGAGAGAGAATCAGACCACCTGTATCCCTGCCCAATCTGTCTCTCTCTAAGGAAAGCCAGTATTTCTGAATAATCATGAGATATTGTCCAGTGGAGTTGACCGTGTTCATTGCTGCTGCAGTTTTGACTTCATGAATGTAAAGAACTAGTTTCAAGTACATGAATCAGTTTCTAAATAACTTAACCCTAAGAGCTGTCAGTGATTGATGTGAAATTTCTATAAAATGCCATGAATTTACATTGACAAAGCTGTAGCAGCCATCTGTTTCTGTGTATAAAGAGATAGAACAGCAATAAAAGAATTAAATAAAACACTGGTCTGGAAAAGAGCTTTGTTAAAAAAATGTATTTTCCAATCATTGAAACGCATGAAAAGTGCAGAGACAAGTTAATCTATGTGATGTAATTGCATACTCTTACAGACAAAATTAGAACAGAAGCACATTCAGAATATAACCTGATTAAATATTTAGTTCAGTCCTGAGCACTTTATATTTAATACAGTATAAACACAGCAATAGTAAAAAGAAAAATAATCTTAAAATTATTTGATTTGTGTTCTATTACAATTTCTGCTAAGCTTTGCTCATTTGGCTAAATATTCTTGTACCAGTAATATTTAATTTTGATATATATGCAACCGCAGTGACATTGGTACCTGGCAATAGAACCAATTACATTCTTTATGCCCTGCTGTGCAGAGTAAATTTCACTTCAAGAGTAATATTTATAACTTTAAACTGATGGGAGCTTATATGTATGTAGTATTTTAGCTTATTCAATTGAGTGTTTCAAGTGTGAATAAGCTGAATTAGTAAAAAACCCCAAAACTCCAAACCCAGAATTGTTAAAAGCTGCCTATAAATATGTACAACTTTACCAATCTGGAAAAGTAAGAGCGTGAATATGTATAAGTCTTTCATTTTCAAATGAGTTTTGCAAGCTGAAGCCAGCAATACTTAACTTTTGACCTCACCTCATGCTTACAAATCAGACAATAATACTTTTTTTTTTTGAAATTACTCAACATGTAAGGAAAACCAGCTAATCTGGCAAGAATTTAGACAGTTCAAAGTGTTTTTCACAAAAGCATCCTTAATGCCAAATATTTTTATGGCCAGAACTGAACTATATTAAACAAAACATAAATAAGACTGTAAATAAATAAAAGAAAAATCATAAAGTACACCTCTAAATATCTTTCTACAAACAACTTATATAATCAAATTGAGAAGCTGAAACTGTCAACCTTCATTTCACCTCTACATTAAATAATTCTAGATTTGTTGTTGGTTGTTTTTTTTTTAAATTGACCTCTCAAACATGAATGTTATCTCAAACCCAAGACACAAAAAACAAATGGGGCATTCATAAAGGATGTTCAATCAGTCATCTTGCCCAAAATAGCACGTTTGACTATACTTTTCAGTGAACGGATGTATTTGTGCATAAGAAAACCCTTGGGTGTTACACAGACCTCTCATCACAGAATTGTCACTTTGAATTTAAGACAGCTGCTACCATATTGTGGTTATATTTGTTTCCATTTTTTCACCAAGTAATTATAGAATTTCTGAAAGATGAAGTCCATGCAGTGTGGCTTGTTGCTTGGGGAAGAAAACTAGGCAGTGAATGAAATAACATCTGAATGCAACATATTAAGTAGAAAATGAAGTAACGCTGTTCTCTGCAAGGTCCACCTACTTACACAGTACCCAAAAAGATAAGAACCCAACTGCTTTACCAAGACAGGACTGCTTAAACACCTACCTACATCTAATGTTCTGGACTTCTAGCAGAAGGCACCCAAGTTGCCTTCTGATGAAGCAGCCTGCTAGGAAGTAGCATGTAAGACAAACTTTAAACAAGCCATCACATCTATTCGTTAAACCTGTGCACCCTCAACTGAATACAGGGTCAATTGTGTATTTTAAAAAATGTTACTTATTGTACCGAAGTATGTGCAGACTTACAGTCTGGAGCTTTTCCTTTTCAGAAAGGGTTTCCCTTACCAACAGGACTTCTGATAACTTAGTTATGGAACGTGACAGATTTTTTCCTGGTACAAATACTTTAATTAAACATTTTTGTATTTGTAAACCTAACACGCACCTTTATGTATTCCTAGCTGGCAACCTGACAGCCTCCTAGGACAAAAGAGTAACAGAGAGAAACTCTCATTTTTAACTGTACAGTGGATATAACTATGTCAATTTCAGTGGTGGTATTATGAATTTGATTCATCCCATTCAGAAAGCAGCTGCCCCTTTTGGTAGTCTCATAATAAGTTTTTAGGGTTACTTGTCTGCCTTGCCTTTCTCACTCTCCCGCAGATGCAAGAAACCTTTTAGTGCAGGTAAAGAACTGTACATTCACAAAACTAAACTCTGAATTCTGTCTCTTCCTACAAAGTACAAAAAAACAAAAACAGAAGAAATTTGTTTTCAGAAACAAAATTCCAGTGTGGGTGGTGAATGCAATTAGCAGCTGTTGTGAGGCAGCCTGAATGTTTTGGAAAGGAGCTTACACTTGTGGCTAACTTTAAACTATAAAAGTCACACTTGTACAAAAATATTGTATGGCAAAACAGCCATCTTCACAGTCTGCTCACATGAAAATAGTGAAAACATAAACAATTGTCTGTTGAACGTAATTTTTCTCAACACAGTGCAGTTCAACAGGAAGCTTGCTTAGTACTGCCGTAGTTCCTTTGTTCCATCTTTACAAAATAAAAACACACGCGCGATACATACAAACTGTACAAAATCAGCATCAGTATACCAAAATTAATCTACTTTGGTTTTCTGGTTGTTGGGGTTTTTGCCATTTTTTAAGATAACAATTCAATTCGCTATATTTTACAAATAAACATATCAATAGCGAATGTAAAATAGAAGACCTTTGAAAGCACATCACTGAAACTACAAAGTTCATCTGAAAAGAGATGAACAAATGGAAAAACACTTCAATGAAAAAGCATAATTACACATCATCAGCTGGAAGGGCTGGTATACTGATCTTTGCTCTCGTAAAGTATGCTATCTTCTCCCTGAAATTAGAAAACAAGGAATTATTTAACCATTTATGGTGTGATTCCAATGTCATCTGCTGTAGAGCTGCTCATTTTACAGCATAGTTCTTTAAAATAGAGGTTTGGAAAATACACAGTGAATTTATTTACAACAAGCATGCCAAATTCATGTGACATAATTCCCTTTTTAGGCAGATTTATGCAAAAAGCAGTTCCAATTTTGAAAGAGGAAAAATATCAACATTTCATTAATAACTGCAATGGTAAGACTGAAATATTGATCCAGTTACTGAATTTCCTATGATGATATTTTCAGTGGAGGGACAAAAAGGTAAAATAAATGATTTTATCCTGACATGAGAAGAGGACAGGGGGGTGGGAATAGTTGTGTCTGGGCAAGACTCAGAGAAGCAGAATTGTCAACCCATTCTCCAGTTGCTTCCCCTGTGCTGTTTCCATTTCTGTCTCCTATGATCTGAAAAATTACTGAAGCATAACAACTTTACACAGGCTTGCCTAGCAGCAGGCTAGAAAGCACATGTATTAGGGACTTAAAAATTAAACCTCAGAAGTGTCATTCTTCTTGAGACCTTCAAAAATGCATCTCTGTGACTGGTCTGGGACACAGTACTGTAACAAGTCCAACTAGCAGGGTACATACAATTCAGCCTCAGGAGGTATTTGTCCAGATAACTAAACCATGCCTTCCACTGGTGGAGCTTGAGTTCCTGTGAAAAACAGTAGCTCAGAGTAAAATCAACTAACTAAAGTGGATTCCTCCTCCTAGCTGTGTGGCAACTAGAAGATAAAGGACAACAGAGCCTTTTGGTACCCCTCTTGTGGGGGAATGATGTCCTGAGCACTATTACATGTTCCTGTACGTTTAGGCAGCAATCTGTGATGACTGTTAAATGACCATCACTGACCAAAACTTTCTCAATACTTGCAGGTAAGGTGCAGACTGCTCTGAGTTTCACACTAAAGATAATTAACTCAGTTGTTCTTTTTTGCCGAGGAACCCCTTTCCTTTCTCTCTTGCTTTGATTCTGCATCACTTACAGCTGTGGTTTGCAATACATACCACCTCACAGGCCCTTATCTGCTTATGAATTTCTCCAGCTGCATATAAAAGATGGTTAAAAAAGGAAATTTATCTCACATTTATTAGCAGCTGACTTTCATTTCCTATAAAGAAATCAAAAATTCAAACTTCAAAAACGTGTTACTGACAAAACAGATCAAATTAACTTGCAGTATTGTTTCTATGTTCAAGAGTAAGCACTGTATTTTTCAATCAGAAGACTTATATTTAATTTTATATATAAGTGTGGCCTTCAGGCTACAAGTCCTGACACTTACTTTAGTAATTTAGACCAGTTAGAATTAAGGTTTGAGACAGAAAGTGTTCATTCTGGCTTATGCTAAGCAAGAACACTTCATTATTTGCTTCAAGTAATTGATTGCTGTTCCCACAACCAAACAGAAAAGGGAAACAAAGAGGAGGGATTCAAGATCTTTCTTTAATAGTAAGTCTTGAGCAAGGCACAAGTAGTTTCAGTTAATCAGTTTCCTGATGAGATTTATCCTGTTCCACTTCTCCTTGAGGGGTGATTTGTTCCAAGCACCTGCCATCACTGGAAGAGATCCCATGACTTAAAGCCCACTGTCAACCTACTGTGGGTGAGGTGAGGCACGGCAACAGTCACACACATGCCTGCCTACAGCAGATGTCACACAAAGGTCTGAAACTCCCCTCGGCCTCCTCACCACCACATTTCAGCTGACACTGCCACCTCTGACACATCAGCAACCTACTGAGGCCTGGTCCTTTGGAACTCTGACTTAGAGCCATATTAGACATGTGTGATGCTTCTGGCAATTCAAAAGCATGTGGACTTTTGACTAATATTACAGGACATGTCTGATTGTATGTAGAAAGAATTCATGTTACTCCACTACATTAGAAAGAACATGAAAAGCAGAACAGGCCATACCTGAATGACTGCACCTGCAGTGGCACTTTCTGGCTCTGCTCCCGTAGCCGACAAACATCCCTAGAAATTTTCCTCATCAATTTCTCAGCACTTAAGCCTTGTTTCTGCTCTTCTTTTGACTGTTCAGCCTGTAACAAGAAAAATAACTGCACTTTGCTGATAATGAACAACTACTCATGTCAAAGAAATGAGAGATTCTTCTGTGTTGAGCAAAACAGTTGGCAGTGTTAGACTTACTGTTGGACTCAATGATATTAAAGGTCTTTTCCAACCTAAATGAATCTATCCTAATCTCTATATAAAGGGTCAGTGAGACAAAAGACTGACATCACAAGCCTAAGGCATAGACAGAAAATAAGTTAGCAAGGGTTTTAAAAAAAAAAAAAAATAGAGCAAATCCCATGCCATCACAGGTGGCTACTAGGTTTTATAAATTTGGATGAGATATTTTTTAAGGCTGTAATTAGGCAATACCTAAATTTGTATGAGCATATGTTGTCTATCTAAATATCTGATTCTCTTTCCATGTAAAACACTTTTATTACCTAATGAAAGCTCTCAGGAAAGTTACCTATATATACTCTAAAACCTACTACTAACTAACCTAGCTACCGATACCTACTCTACAGAAAACGAGGAAAGGTGTGTTCTCAAAACATGCTTTCAACTTTTGTTACCTTGTTAGTAAGGAACATGAACTTTTGTGCTTTTATTCATGACATGGCACCTATTTTGCACGTGACACTCACTCCTTACATTTACATTGTAGAGGTATAAAAGCCAAGGCAAGTGAACAGAACACCAGTGGTAATAACAGATCAAAGGTCTTTTGTGAACATTGTTGAGCAGCCACATACCCTGAGTAAGTTACTCTATTTCTGTACATCAGTATTCCTGGCTCTATGTCTTTACCAAGCACTGCTGCATCATCAGGACAATCACAGCTGTGCCATCTACCATTTCGGCAACAAGACTGCTATTAATAGTTGTGCTTTGGTTTTTAAAAAGCTTTTTTGAGGGTTTCTGAACACTCAGTAATTTGAACAGCAGTTCTTTTTAGGTCACCTGGACTCCTTAGACAAATGACCACTGTTCATACACAAGTGAGTCCCCTAACACACACATTATCACCCCCATGACATGTGTGGTGCATGGCAAGGGCAGTGCCACCTTGGGTGTCCACTTCCTTTCTGGGCTGCAGGCACTGTCAGACAAATATTATTTATTGTAGTTTGATTTTTTTCAGCCATCAAAATTTAATACAAGCAGATCATATTCTTAAACAACTCTAAAGTTCTAGTGAGGTTAATTTTTGATTCTTCAGATACTCAAAAACACCGTTCTGTTACCTCAGATGAAAACACACATGAAAACCAGAAACCGTGATCTTCAAAGGTGGTTTGTAACTGAGGAGTTCACATCTCCAGTTCTGAATTCAACCCAGGAGACTCCTAAACAACAAAACCAACTAATTCAAAAGAGCTAGTTCATACTATCAGTTTCATACTGGGTAGTTATAACAAAGCTGTTCACAGCAGGATAGTGGTACCCTCTTTCTGTTAAAATGCACTCTGGTGTTTTATATGAAAGCGTTTTACATGAAAGAGCACCACCCTTTCAAAAACTTGCTCAAAATCCAGTCAGCTTGTGCTGCTGTTAACTTCTTCAGTCCACAACTCCAAAACAGCTATGATTTTAAAACTAAATTAACCTATAAATATTGTTTTCTTTATTAGTTAGTGAGCATAAATTTGCAATCTACAACTGGTAATGTCTTAATTTTACGTATGTCACTGGCCGTATGTTTTACCAGCTCCCCTAGTTAATAACATACATTATTGAAAATTGTCTAATTTTATCCTTTCCCTAACTATAAATGAGATTCTTGCAACTACTGCATTTCAGGTTAACAGCATAGATAACTTCTTTTTCATCCTCTCTATTATCATGTATTCCTTTTTCATTTTTTAATCCATTTATTTTTTCAGGATTCTCTCAGAAAAACTTGAATTTCAGTCTAATGTCTCTAGGTGTATGAATATGAGAAGGTATGTACATGACTGTATTTACATCATGTTTCTTGAGTGATCTATATAAAATACAGAAAAGTACACTAATAAAATGGCCATACATTCAACAAGTCCCAAAAATCTGGCACTTATCTATCAAAAATAAGTGCCAGATTGGGATCTCTCTATCTGGGATTAGTTTAAGCTTAAATTACTTTAAGAGAACAAAGAAGAAAAACTATCAAAATTAAAGCTGAAACACTATTTCCTGTCTTGTTCTTCTGTATTTTTTGTATAGAAGAAACTGAATCTAAAGAAAAATTTTAACTGTGCTGAACACCAAAACACTGGAACAAGGATATATTTGTGGTATTGATGACATAATTACAGATTACCTCTACACAGAGGACTGAAAAGAAATAAAGAAGATACTTACAGACATTTACAGGAATATTTTTTTGATATAAGTGAAGTAGTATTTCAGAGGACAGTAGGTGTCTGAAAACTTACTTGTATGAGGAGTTAAGACTCAAACTTCAAAATACTGCATAATTTCTCACAAAAATCCAATCTGAACAAGAGAAAATGCTTCTGGTGCACCGAATTACCTGCTGTTTTCTGATCTGCAGGTATTAGTGGGCTTTACATACTTGTACTTAGGAAGGTGTGGTAGGAAGGTATGGAGTTTCTGTATTTGGCTTCAAGCAGAGTAACTGAGTGCTAGCAAGCAGCCACTGATTTTCAACATCCCCCACATCTGCAGTTTCATTTTTCACTTGAGACTCTCTCGATTTTTCTGGCGTTTCCAGCTGCTACATTAGTCTGTGCCATTATAATGCCTGCAGGATCTAAAAAATAATCTATGACAATGTTCTTGAGGCTGCTGTGCTTTGCTAGCCCAAGAGAAAACACTGAGAGCAGAGTACAGCATTCTCAGGGTTGTTTTGCTCCACAGGGGAAGGCTGCAATGATTTTAAGGGTAGAAATATTTCTAGAAACTTTGTAAGCACTCTTCAAAGAGGTGGAGTGATTGTGATCATTGTTCTGACTTTTACCTTGGAAAGGAGGATTTAAATGCTGTGCTACTGCCTGCATATATTTTAGGAATGTATATTATTACCCTTATTCCTCACCGTAATGTGTGTAAATGGTGTTAATCACTGACAACAGTGATATAAAATGTGACAAACCAGTCTGCTGCCTTGAAAGAGCCAGCTGAAATAAACCACAAATCCAAAGGATTCATAAATACTATATATTACAGAGGCATACTCTGTTCTAGTGGGAATAGCTTTAGAGTGGGAGTAGTTTTAAATTAAACAATCAGAAATTATAATTTCTATCCTGCATCCAGCATTAGATATTAACTATGAACTTCTAAATAGATTTAGCTATACTTTTTTTTCTATAAGTTACTATTTTTACAGGTTAAAACTTAGATCAAAGTCATACAATGAATTTACATGGTAAAAAACAAGTTACACTATGTGATGTTTTAACATGGCACCGTCTTACTCCATTTTGCCCAAGGGTTTTTCAGACATTTGTCAATGCTCAGCCTAAACTCCACTAATGTTTTATGGTCATTTTAGAACTTCACTAAGTATAGCCAACAGGAGATGAGAGCCAAAAGAGAGACAGAAAGAACAGGACATAAACGTAGAGTTGGAAAAACATACTGGGAAGAAGTTTTGTTTCCTAAGCTGTTAGACAGTTGAGGACTTCTTGAAGTATATGGTGTCATTATAGTTAATGACCTCTGGTGGATTTTTCTTCCATGAATTCATCAAATTGATGAAATCATAAATTTTTGAACCTATCCAAACTTGCAGCTCTCAATGTTCTGTGGAAAATGTTTTTAGTTTTGAATGTTATGCTATGTTTGCCTGCATTTAACCTGCCACCTCATCAATTCTCTGCTTCTTGTAGAATAAAAGACAAAGATTAATTGCTTTCCTCCACCTCATATGTGATTGTAGAGACTTCAGTTGTAGCTATTTAGCCACTCCTAACAGGAAAGCTGTTTTCTCCTCTGACCACCCTTGTTGACCCTTTGTAATTTTATTTTCTACTTTGAGAAGGGGAACAAGAAATGAACAATGTTTAAGTGACATGCCTAATAGTATTTAGATCATAAAACAATGATTTGTTTTGTTCCAAGTTATTTTCCTTAGTAATGTCTGTCTTTTTTGCTTTTTAATGTCTGCTGATCACTGTGATGTTTTTTTGATATTTTTGTTCTTTAGATCTGGAGTATCTCATTCCTAACATCTAATTCAGAGCTCATCGTTGTATATGTAAACAGTAGGATCCCCCTTCTCTCTTCTACACAAGGCTGTTTGCCGACATTTAGCTTTAAAAAAACCCCAAACAACAAACCCAACAACTATAGCTTGCCTATTAGGATGGCCCACGCACCTTATTAAAAGCTTTCATTTTTACTACTCTGAATAGCTTGGTGTCATGAAAACACTAATTTCTATCAACTGTAAATAGCTGAAGAGCACAGACCCCTCCCAGCTGTCACTTGCAACTTTCCCTCAATGAAAACTGATGTACATGGACTGACATGGATGGGAAGGGGGCTCCAGAGGGCATCTACTCCAACCTCCAGCTCCGAATAGGTGATGCTAGAGCTGGGTACTCAGGGTCTTGTCCATTTAGGAGCTGAATACCTCCAACTGTGAAGGTTGGGTGGGTTTTTTTTTTTGCTTTGCTGGGTTTTTATCTCCTCTAACAACCTCTCTAGGCCCCTATTCCAGTCTGTGATCTCCCTAATGATTTAAAAAAACAAACAACCTCTGAAAACCATAACAAAACCCCCACAACATCTAACTTTTTAATGGACCTTTTTGGAATTTTCCATGTTCCAACTTCTTACTATTGTGTCTCACTCTTCTACCCTGTTTCTTAAAAGTTGTATCCAAAAGATGCTTGCAACAGGTAGAGGGAGGCAACAACCATTACTTAGAGTGGTAGGGCCACGTGGAAAAGGAAGTACTTCCACTTTGCAGACTGTAAATCAACCGATGCTGAGGGACAAAGCATACACAATTATGTAAAAGTACAGCTGGAACATAAGAATTTTAAATTAACTTTTACATAAATGTTATTTTACTACAACAACCATAACTATTACTCCAAATAATAGAGCTGCTACTCTGAATTACTAAAGTATTTGGAGGGCACTAGAAAAATACTACCTCAGATTCTAGGTTTAAATGTTGCAGTATTGACCAACAAAGAAACAGTCTACATTATGTAATTCAGAGGTGTTAATTAGTCAAATGTGAGATTCTGTAAAAATCTTTTAGCATAACTGGCCAAATTCCTCAGCAATTTATAGCAAAGTTAGGGGCATATGCCTATTTACTCACACATATCCAAATCTGCTCATACCTGTTTTTCAGCTTGTTTCAAGAGTTTCTGGAAACGTTCATCCTCTAGCACACACAGGGGAAGGTCTGCCTCTCCTCTGCCCTTCATTTCCTCAAGTTTCTGTTTAAGGTCCCGCAAGGCCTGGAGCTCATCATTCAGACGATTCTGTCTCGTGCGTGATGCCTGGAGGTCCAGCTCCAAGTCAAGGGAAGTGCGTACGGGGCACTCTTGCGTAGCTCTTCGCATGATTGGCTGGCAAACAGGCTGAATCATTTGGGAAACAGAACAATAAAAATTAACACATAGAGAAGCTAGTGCAGGCATAATACAGAAAGAAAAGCTCAAGGGTTTTTTTCGTTTGGTTGGCTTTTTTTGTTGCTTTGTTTTTCTTTAATAGTGTTATTAAATTTTTAAGTCCAAAAATTCACATATCCTGGCATTTTTCTTCAGTCACTAGTTATTGAATGAGGAAGTTTCTCCAACCAGATGCACAATTTACAGGTTAAAACAAAAAAACCCATTCTGATCCCCAGGATGACACACTGCCAGGAAACCCAACACTACACAGACTTCCCCCTAGATTTCAATTACATTATTTTTATAAACATTTGCTTTTTCAAGGCATAACCAAACAATGTTATGAACTCTGTAAACATGCATTTCTCCAGCACATTTCACATTACTTACTGTGCTTTCACAGTGACTTTTTGCATGAGTAAGTCAGGCAGGAAAAGCCATCCTGGACTATTCGGTATTTTTTTATGCAAAATGTAATTCTGCTACCTGGTAACATGCCTTCCACAGTACTATTTTTCTAGTTACAGTTAAGATTAAAATAGAACTCAATTTATGTAAGAATTTCATGCAAGAGAAATAGAATCTTACTCTCTTGTCCTTCAGTCCTTTTGCTACTTGAACACTCTTGGAGAAGAGTAAATCCCCTTTAAAAGAACATCTAAATCCTTGAAATTTCCAGCAAAATTTGCTTAACATGTATGATGCTGGTGTTAACTTTTGTGCAGCGTGAGCCACCCTGTGTCACTTTGTAATACTCAGGTTCTTTAACCCAGATCCCTCAAGTTCAACAACAAATGCCATGATGTTGAGCAGCAGTGTCTGTCTGCTGGCTTCAGCCACAACTAAACATAGGCTTTGTTGGAGGGGGAACATGTAGGACTGAGACCACTGTACTGAGATTCCAATGCGAAACCACAGGACGACATGTGGTATTTGCACTGCTTTTGCTCAAAAACTTGCAATAAAGAGTATCCTTTACGTCATTTGGTATTCCTTCTCTTCCCATGCTTTGTTCTAAACCATGTCCAGATAACATGGCGCATACCCGTTTAACTCTCAGGCTCCGCCGTTCTGTGGCATTTCTCACAAAGAGAGACTTCTTGGCTAGTGTTGAGCTGTCGCTGTCACTTCGATTCAACTGTCAAAAGGTACATAACAAACAGATATAAAGCAGCTTCATATACAAATACATCTCTATTGACATAACCAGGCAAGAGAACCTCAGTGTTGATATACATGTAAGTCATATTCTTAGTATAAAGACAAAAAATCTGCAACTAGAATAAGCATCTACTCCAAAATTCTAATCCTACACGAAGACAACCATTGATCTTACTGAATGAATAGTAAGTAGACTCTTTAGGAATGCAAGGAAGGTAACTATGGCTATTAACTGACAAATCATTGTCTGGCTGCAGATACAAACTATGGCTTTCACTTACCTGGGGCAGGCTTTCAACAAATTTACCACAGGGAAGGTAAATTACTGTAGACATGCACCTGTCCAACAAGCAGTATTTTTGTATTATTATTATTTGTAACAAGTGTAGGTGTCCCTACAGCTTCCTTCAGAAGCAGCTCCTGCTTCTCAAATTCATGTGCCACAGCTTGGCAGTAGCTTTTTCTTTAGCATTAGTTCCATTCCATCGGTGCAGAGTGATTTTTAAATGCATCAGCATCTAACACGTGGTAACCTCGAGGGAAAACAGAAGCATCTCTCTGCAGGATATGTATTTCACCTCTTCAGAAAAGGACAGACAAAAAGAATCATTGTGCTAACATTTCAGTCAGTGAAGCCAGAGTCCTGAAGTGTGCTTACACAGGACTGGCTAGGGGCTGGGGGTGAGAAATACATCATCTTGCAGTACAAGTACACCTCTCAGGAGACATATCTGTCTTTCCACCATAAGCCACCACTGGGAGCTCACACCGGGATACAGAGAGGCAGCTATCATCACTGATGCTCTTTAAGCACTTTTCAAGGGAGATTGTTCAAAGGCACCAACAGACTTTGGTTCTGTTCTTTAGGCGTCAAAGATCTCTGCATTTTCTGTAACACCATATGAGTAGGTGCTCTCTTAAAGCCAGGCCATCTCTTCTGAATAGAAAGCAGCTGGCAGCTCACCAGAGCATATCCAACAGGTGCTTTCCTCTCGTACTGCACCACAGAGCAAGCAAGACTGGATATGCTTGTGATTCCAACTGGGATCTGGGACTGGGAGACCCATGCTGTTCAGCCCTCTCTATGAACCTGGATGCAGCTACAGTGCCCAATCTGGAGCCCCAAAAGGGGACAACACGTGGGTTCTGAATTCAGCCAATAATCTATTCAAATTATGTAAAGATTGTTATAAAAAATCTGTTGTATTTCATTCCGGAGGGTATATGGAATAGTATGTAGGTATTGACTACAGATTAATTTATTTCCAGCTAATGAGAATCACTGAGAAGTGATCAACTTTATTGTCCCCAATTGATTAAAACAACTGCCTTTAAATGGAGAATTAAAGTGTATGCATTATTATTAAAAAAAAAAGTCATATTTGTATGAGTAATCTGTAGACACTAAAGATCAAAATAAACTGCCTTTTCTTGGGGATCTGCAATTAAAATTTATTTAGCTAGTAACCCATGCTTAAATCTTTAAGCACATGAGGTTCACAGTTAGTTTAGCAGCAAGAAGGCCAACAATTTAAATCTCTTTTTTCCACACTACCATAGATCTAGAGAGACTGGGAACTTAGCTAGCAAAGCCATGTTTAAAACCCAGCCCTGAGGCAGTGCTCGCACATCTTTCAAAAATGCAATTACAGCAGGATTTGGGCTGCATAGGTTTAAAACCGGTTGAGATACAAAGCAAGATTTAAAATTGATGACGGAGCTCTTTCCACACTGTTAGCCTTAAATGACTGCATTATTAAAATATGGTAATGCCATGGCCATTTTACAGTGAATTCTATTCCATGTTTTAACAAATTATTTTGTTGTGAGTGCATTGTAGTTGATGACATGCAGACAGCCAGCACAGGCATCTGTGTTACTTCTCTCCAATAGAATGTATTTTTCCCCTAGCAGAGCTGTTTTAGCAAGAGTGTGCAACTCTGCTGAAAGTCAATTCTACTATGCACCAGGTCAGTTAGGGAAAGAACGACTCTAGAGAAAGCACAGGCTCTGCCTCTTGCAGGGAAAATTGGTACATGACTCACTGTCATTAGTCCTTCATTCCCAAGAAGTTAAATGACTGGTTAATAGCTGTTCATTCCAAGTGTTTTTCCTCTTACCCTGCAGATGTATTGGTTCCGCTCGCCTGGAGAGAAGGTTTGTGAGCGCACTATCATGCTGTTCCTGACAAAGGGACGCTGTCTTGAGCTCCAGCTGGCTCTGTCCTTGGGTTGGACTGGTGTGTTCTCGTCGACTGATTCCTCAGTGTTAGTCTCTTTATCAACCTATGAAAAGTAGTTTAGTTTAGAAGACCTACTATATCCAGATACGTGTCACCACCAGTTTTTGTGACTTTGGATTTTAAAAGCATTCTTGTTACCTTGTAGTGGATGGAAAAAGGCCAGCAGCAAAAAGCAACTTGCATTTACGGACAACCTATACTAAGTAAAGAAACACAAAATTCCCAAAAGGCTTAATAGTGTGCGGAGAGGCTTTGAAGGTACTCTTTGTAGCCAGTAAAACCAAAGCTTTTGCAGAAAGGCCTTTGCTGCCTGACAGATGGTCGGATGCAACCACGGTGCAACAAATGTTTTTGCAGCCATTGTTATCACGTATTTATATTTAGTTTTGTATTTGCAGAAGAGCAAGTTTTTGGCATGCTAGAGATGGTGCCTCTGCACAGAGAAAGGAGGCAGCTGGGAAAATTATATTGCCCAGGTTCTTCCAGACATACTGCTATACATCCCCAAACCTCAGCAGCAGGACTGCTTTATGGCAATCTGCAGAGCTTCACCAGGCTTGTGAACCCAGGGAAAAGATGCTGCTGTCCCTCAGCATGGCCTGCTGCCTACTCCAGTTGCCCCACATGTGCCACAGGGAGCCTCAGGTGCCCCCATTCCCATAGGCAGCACAGCCTGTGCTCACTTACATGCTGCAAACACCCTGACTGCCAGACTAGACCAAGCTCTGCAGCAGCTAGAACAACCGGTGTTACTGATGTGCACCAGGGCTTTTTCTTCAGCTTGCGTAATTTAACAAGGTTCATAGTTTTCAAAGTGCAGGTGATAAATGCAGTGACCTAAATAGCACAGCTGCAACCCCGAGAGGATCTGGCACACAAAGATCCACACAGTGGCGGGCTCTGCAATGCAGTCTGCTTTGTCTTTCACTCATTGTGCAGGTCCATCCTGCCCAGGCTTAATAAAGTACTTGTGTGCGTGCCTGACTTTCACATGTTGTCCTTGATGTCTCCCCTTGCCAAGCTAGGGCTTTGATCTATATTTGCTTGTTACCCAACAGACTGTCAGCCCTTTTAATACCATGGCCTTAGCTCATTTGGCATCTTGCCGCATTAATTGGAAGTTAATTACAGTTTCCAGCAAGTCCACTGAGGTGTTGAACTTCTGTATCGTCACAAAGTTGAAGGAATGAGATGTTACTCTTTGCCTTTTTACCTCTGCTATGCGGGTTTAACACATGTAACAGTGTTTTTACTAAGATGCAGAAAGGTTCTAAAAATTTTATTTCTGAGTGTGTACTACCATATCAGGGATATGTTTACTAAAAATTTCCTAAAAGTGCTTCCAGGGAAGTAGAATATAATTTAAAGACAACAATTATCAAGAATATGGAATTAGAATTTGTTTTGCACAGTGTGTGGGTAGTTCAATAGTATACAGCTTAACATACATTTTCGAATTTTCTGTTCATTAATCTCCCATCCTTTTCTCTGCTAAGCCTGTTTTTGTATTTCCTAAAATAGAGGGAAGAAATACAGAAATCCTGGCACTGGTTCAAAGGTCTTGACCCCTGTTCTGCGTTGCCCCCTGTTTATCAGATAAATCAGAAAAAAAAAAAGAGAAAATTATGAGATAGATGTGCAGAAATATTTTAAATGTGCACAAGCTGAAAGTATTGAACTGCACTTGTATTTTGAATATTTGCCCTATGCAACAAAAAAGTGAAGATAAGAGTTTTGGTTAATTGTTTTGAACTTAGAAGTTCTGCCTAGCATATCTGTTAAATGTCCTCTTCATAGTTCAGAAGTGACCACACTGATTTCATCACAAGTACATGCTGACAAGTGCCACAGTAAAGGCCACATGAAATTATAAATGCTCAGATGCAGCAGATTTGTGGATCTTCAGACACAGTAAGATATTGGAGGAATGTCAATTTTAAGATATTCACCAGTGTTAGTATTACAGCAGCTTGCTGGCTTTCATGGGCCTCATCAGTGTGCCCTCTGTCCTTGTCTTCATTTGTTTCTGGTGCATCGATGAGTAACCCCATGTCATCAGTACAGCTGCCTTCTACTGACAGCTTAAGGCCATCTTCCTCTTCATCCACAATTTCATCAGAGGCTTCGTTGAGCATCTCTAGCCTGTATGAACAGAAGCAACCCAGGCTTATTCTAAAACTGAGAAAGTTCACCAGAGAAAAGTATCAGAAGGCTTAGACTTGTAGCCATGTTTTCCTGACAGCGAAAATACCCAGATGCTTCCACTGACTTCATGTGAAGTATTTCATTCTAGCCTCCGGTAAAACTCAGCAAGTGCTACTACAGTTCACCCTTGAGATCACTGCACTACATTCAATGGCTGTAATGTTGATACTATAGCTGGAATTTCATTATAATAAGTTCATAAAATGAATGAGTGAGTCTCCACTTCCCCCATAATAAAGCACATATTTAGTTCTACACCACAGCTAAGAAATTGCTCAATAACAGAACTCAAATAATGTTTAGCAAGAAATCTGTTTCTTGGGAAAGCTCACTGTTTCTTCAAAAACAAGACCATCAATGGAAGCACACCCACATCGCCTTTGTCAGACAGCAGCTCTCTTTTAAATCCTGTTAGTTGCTTATTGCAACTATAATATTTGATATGAGACATTTTGCTACACCTTCAGTGGCTTAGACTGGCCAAGTGGTTTTCTAAAAAGATGTACATGGAAGGAAGGAGCATTGTCAGTAGGAATTAACAGAGCAGCCAAGACACTGTAAACCTAAAAGAACGTGAATGGATTGACCACACAAGAGAATGAGAGTTTACTCCAATTCCAGTGCTGGTGAGGCAATGGAACAGGTCGTCCAGAGAAGCTGTGGATGCCCCATCCTTGGAAATGTTCAAGGCCAGGTTGGATGTGGCATAGAGCAACATGGTCTAGTAGAAGGTGTCCCTGGCCATGGCAAGGGGGTTAGACTGGATGACCTTTAAAGGTCCCATCCAACCCAAACCATTCTACAAGTCTACAGTCTCCGAAAATACAGCCCTTTTGTTTGTCAAAGAATAGGAAGGATGCGCCAAATCATTCAGGCATGAACGCGAGAGGGAATGAGGGAGGAAAAGTGGCTTTACCAGTCTTTCTCAGAGCCTCTTTGCTCCTGTTCCTCCTCCTCATCTTCAGCCAGCTCTTGTTCTACTGCTTCCAGCTCAGCAGATGTCCTCTCCAGCAGAGCTGACACAGCATCCTGGTCATAAGGAAAAAAAAGAGGAAACCAGAATTAAATGATACATAATAGTAAAAAAGTGACAACCCTTGCAAAAGCTGCATTATCCTGCTGCTCCCTGCTGTCAGCATAAACAATGATCCAAATCACAAGTAAAAATTTGAATTGTCAGTGTATAGCACATTAAATGATTGTTTTTAAATAGAGTAAATATCAACCAAAAATAGATTGTTTTTTAAATGACAATGCAATCAAATATGCTCCTGTCATCCCTTTAATGTACCTTCTCTTCTTCCCTTTTATGCTTCTAATGTTCTGAGGTGAAAAAAGAGTGCTCTTCAAAGTTATATTTTAATGCAGTTCTCTTAAGAAGGTGTTAAAGCAGAGAAGCTTATTTAACCAGAATCAGTATGTGTTTTGTATGAACAGCATTTTCAGTGCAATGGCTTTAAGTATGCAGATTAAAATAGTTAATAAATAGCATTTTTTAATGTGGGCACATGAAAATAAATGGTAAACTTTCAGAAGCTATTCAATAACATTCTTTGTAAAAAGATATACAGCTGAAGTGTTCCAAATTGGAGTAAAATTTTGTGTCTCATTAAAAAGCATGTGCCCTATCCCCACTCACTAACAAGTCTGACACTCCACATAGGAATTACTCACACATGAAGCCACTCTAGACAAAAGTGCCTGCAAAACAGGGCCTTGGACCTTCAGGGGAGGACAATTCACACGTTCAAATAACTGCAATGCAACGGCACAATTGGAGTATCTGGCTTTTTTCTTACTACTGCAGTAATAGCCAACCCATTGCTCACCAAGTCCAGTGAGTCCAGTGACTGCTTGCTTAACAGAAACATACATTCATCATTTTGTTCCTTGGGCTTTTTGCCAGGAATTTGCTTGCAAGACAACAGGTTGTACCATAGAGTACAGGTCTCATCAGAAAATGATAAATCTGCCAGGCTGATCTGAGTCCCAGCCTGCACAAAATAAGAAAGGGGAAGAAAACTGTTTAATTTTGTTCCGTTTTCTACAAAACAGCTGAAAATAAATTCTACAGTATTTACCATGTAAAATAGATAGCAACCAGTCTGCAGAATTTCTCCCCGTGTGCACACCCCACCCCCCATGACTGGAATGCACACACCTGCCTTCTGCTGCATTCAATATCAGAAACCTGTGCCAATGAAGCCTGTAGCACCAACTTGTGGGGCAGCAAAGGTCACACAATTTTCAGTTGTTGCACCACAAAAATCATCCGCTTGGCAAATAATGGATGACCTTGTTTGCTCTAACCAGTGAAGGAGGAAACGAAAAGACAGGAAAAGATTAAGAAACCCTTTCATTTGGACAAGCACTGACACCCACAGAGTTGGTACTCTGGGAAAACTTCTTAAGTACTTATATTTGGGCTGTGCCTTGGAGATTAAAATCCTCTGCTCTTTGGCAAAGCAAATTATCTCCACAGCTACTGGACTGCATGCATAGCTCTTGCCAAGACTGATCATATTGCCCAGGACTTTCTGCTGGGGATGGTACTCCCAACTCTAATTTGATCTTGTGATTAACCCTTGTCTTCTTGGGGGTTTTGTTGTTGTTGGGTTTTTTCTTCACCTTTGTATCCTGCATTCTGCTGCATTTCTGTTCTGCTGCTCTTCCTTTTCCTGAGGGGAAACCTCTTACATACTGAAAAAGGCCAACACATTCCCCAGGAATTAACTTAGACATTTCCAAAAGTGAGAGGCTGTTCCCAGCCAGAGCTGATCAACCCCAGCAGATTTCAGCATCTCTTCAGTGTGTTGTAATTAAAAAAATCTCACTGTGCTACAAAAATCACTCTCATGGTGAGAAACTAAACTGAGTTCTACCAGACCATGCACATGCAATTTGAAAGTAAATGAAGCATCACTGATTAGGTGATGACCACAATTAACAACAAAATTTAAAATTTGACAGTTCCCAATAGGCTGTGAATGTAACGCCTTTTTATTATTTCTAGAGATCATGAAAACCAAAAAATTGTTCATCATATAATTTAAAACAACATGCAAAAACATAATTTAGCTTATTCTTTGTGATAACTTGTGATAACAAGGGTTTGCTGCCTTTTTTTTTTCTTTTTTTTTTTTCCCCTGTGGCTCTTTTTCAGCTTTTACTAGTGTTAAGGTAATGTTACATTGGTTTATGGAGGTTTTATGTATTCAATGGCAGACAGAATATCAATCTGTAATTAAAGGATTAAGCTAATGCAGTATTAGAGTTATCATAACACCTGCTGGAACTTCGATCCAGGATTAGATTCTGTATCAGGAATTGCAGAGAAAGGCAGTATTTTAAGTACTATAGCAAGAACTAAGTTATGCTTCAGAGTTTGTCTCCAAGTACTGTGGAATTTTAGCAGCTTTGACCATCAAAGTAGGACAAATGCTTACCAAAAAAACCCCAGAAATAAAAATGCATACCAAGCATTCTTCCTGATGACTTCTACTGACAGCACAAACATCTACTCTCAGCGTCTTCTGTAGTAGTGTTACTTGGGAAATGGCTATTCTGAATGCCTCGTTGAATAAAACAGTTTCCGTGGCAGGATGAACTTTGGTGCGGAACAGACAGCTGATATCAGTTGAGGATGGAAGTACTGCTACTCTAATATACCTGCCAGAAACAAAACAGAATCTTTAACTGAATTTAAACTGGCACTTGCTGGTCATGCATGATAGAAGTTGACCCCATTAACTAAAGGACTGTATAGCAAGAAAATCAAACATTGACAAATTAGAGGTGGAATGGAAAAGAGATGACAAAGATGAGTGAGAAGCTTCTCTTGCCCCTTGCAGAAACACTGCCCAAAAAGGAATTTCTGTACCTCATAAGGTAGTAGCAAGAGAGGTAGCTATTTCTATCTCTATCCAAATTTATCCTCTTGTACAGTACTGTAAACACTGAATATCATGTCACAGATGGCAGGAAACACAACCTTAATGTTAATTAAAAAAATGAGAAAAATTGTGGTGGATTTAAAATCTAAACTCTTAGAACAATGTGAGCAGCACTGAAAAGCAGTCACATCTTTTAATCTTTCTCTAAAGACACAAACAAAATAAAGCCTCCAGAGAAACCAGAAAATGAAGGAAATTGAGGAAGAAAATAGCCAGGGCCATAGCTGCTTAAAACTAATTCATAATATATCAAGTGAAACTTAAAAGAATGCATCTTGCAAGCCTAAATTTAAGCACAGAGAGTAACTTGAAATTATTACATGGCTGCTTTCTTTTTATGTAACAAATATAAATGGATATATGTGGATAAAAGTTGTACTACCTAACTTGCAGGTCTCACTTTAGCAGCAGTTTAACAGAGTAAAGACACTTCTAGTGCAATTCGTACGTGTTATTTACCGATTGCACAGTTTCTCATACACATGAATGAGCACAGTAATTGTTTTATATTTTTTCTGTGTCTATGTATTAGTCTGTTTCTGGTACTGGCTTTAAATATGGCATTCACTGTAGAAGAGAATGCAATGAAGCCAGGTAAAGCAAGGAGAAAAAGTGGGCCAAGGAAAATACTTCTGGCAGAAAGTTTTTCTCCTACACTTTTTCACTTCATGCACAGTGTTGTTAATATTATTAAAAACTTAGTTTGACATTAATTAAATTTAAAAAGATTAAGTCTGAGAAATTTGATTTTTTTTTCATTTGATTTTGGGCATAGTCTTTATTCCCTGGTTATGCCAAACTTCTTGGGACAGAGCAAGTTCTAAATTGTTGGTTCAATGTATAGCCTGGATAGCAGGTATCCAGCCTTATGACACACCAATCCTGAGGTTAAGTTGTAGCATAATGTAATTCCATAATGCTGCTGCAGGATTTGCAGAAATGCAGGTGAGCAATTTGCAGGGTCTACTGAAAACAGCCATTTTAGTAGACTAAGCAACTAAAAACATTTAAGGAGGTAGGAATGGAAGATAAGCTGTCAAAAGGATGTTTAAAAGGTGGTTTGTTGGAGCTTTTTTCGATTGATTGTTTGCCAGTTCATTGGCATCAGGCCAGAATGAGGGGTAAACAAAGAAATAAAAGATAAACTGCTCACACTCCTTGCTTTACAGGAGTGATTACTTTCTTTTCAATTGAAAACGCTAGCTAAAGGGTCAACGAATACCTCAGATTTTGCTGTGAGAAACCCACTACTTCTCAACTGATGAGAAAGCGATCCTGACACAGTAACTCTTCGACTGCATTCTACCTACGCTAAAAGAGAACAGCTTTTACAGTGTGGAAACATATCAGTAACCTCATGTCAAATCTATTCCTCGATGTTTAAGCGTTCGATAAAGTACTAATCTATTCAATTTGATGTTCTAGGAAATGCAGCTATAACACAGTATGTATCATTTTTCACACCCAATTTTTATTATCGTATGTATCTGTACAGATGATACATATATGCACACAATGGTAAGTGACAGAAAAAAAATGCCATTGGCAAGGTCCTGCCTTTACCCTGTCCTTCCTTTCTTCTTGTTTCGTGGAGCTTTAATTTCATTAAATCTCTTTTAGCAGTAGCAGGTCTGGACTTCTTGACTACTAATTACAACTTTACACTTTAATTCCTAAGAAGATGCCAGCTATGACCTAACTTTATCTTACTGAACATCTTTTTGACATTCTATATTATCTGCTTTTCCTCTCAGCTGTGTCAATTTATTCTTCTATAGTTTTTCTATATTCTTGTTCTAAATGTTAATGCCCTGGAAGATCAGCAGAGAAAATATGCAGGTCATAGAAGGAAGGATGATAGCAGACAACCATTTGTTATTAATAAACGCAAACAGAAAAATCCAGCAAGCATACAGGCCAGCATCCTTAATACAACCTTTCTGTATTCAGTGGCTTCCTATTTATGTGCCAATCAAACTGAAGGCAATAGGGAACAAAGCAAAAAGAACCAGCAAGAAAACCAAATTTTGCAAGGATTGATTATGTTGTACTCAAATCTTATTAAGCTTTTCAACAGTTTATAATAGTCTTACAGTCTGTCAAAAAACTCACTCAAGTAGAAGTGTCCCCAAGTAAAGCTGTACTTATTTGTACAGATGAGAATTTTGGATTAGAATCTCAGTGGTAACATAGGCATTTCTGTTCATTGCCTACATAACATTTCCACTCTAATTTACTTTTAGAATTTTTGTGTTGGTCCGATTTGACAGAAGAACCAATTCTTTACTGCCCTCCAGGCCCCAGTTGTTAGGGATGATGTATCTCATTGTGATTGTGCATGTCCACCTGCAATTTATTAAATGACCCCTTACCTTTAAAAGTTCATATAAAAGACACCTACTACTTTAAATATAATTTTACCTCAAAATGCCACTTAGATGTAAAAAGACAACATTCTGAGCTGGAAGGATGGCAAAATATCATAAGAATGTTTCTAGTAACTACAGAAGAGCTGTTTGCACTCACAAAGCTGCAGAATGTTTAGAAGCACTAGATAAAAACACCATTTAAAAATGCTTTTTATTCTACTTCAGTGGAATGTGCAAATTTCCTGGCAGCTTATTTTAGTTCCAGCATTTCTGGAAAATGTAAAAGCTAAATACTACTACAGTTTGAAAATTTCCTATATTTTTCAGTGGTGTTAAGCAGTAAATTGACTGGATCTTTTGGAGAATTTTTACAATTTATTACTGTACCCTCATATTACAACACTACTGCACAGTAATTGTTTGACTTACACCTTAGAGCCAAGGGGGACAAAAAACGCAGGAAAATTTCTGAGTCGTACTACGATTATCACAAAACTTGAATTGTCGTGGTCATATCTGTTAAAGAAAGGACAACATGAGGGAAGTTTACTATCCACATTTATGTATGAATAGAACTATTCCCTTTGCTGGTCACTTACCTGAGTCCTATTTGTATCTGAGCAGCGTCTAGAATTGTTGCATCATCTTCACTATATACAATATCCTCAGGTTCATTTGTTCTAGGCAAATAGTCAAGTTGAGGAAAATTACAGTTAGTTTTCAGCAATAATTAAGGCATGCACACACAGAATATAGATACATTCTCCTAAACAGGCTGATTCAATGACAGCATGAACTCCAAATGAGAATTTCAGAGCCTACACAACAGCAATGCCTGTTTCGGGGACAGTCACTGCTGAAACCATTCAACAACCACAATAATGATTCAGAAAGGCCTTTGGCTGATTACTGAAGCAGGCCAGACTAACAGTCAAGAGAAAAAGTCATGATTTTTTCCTATACATACTTAGTACTTCTTTATCCCATGGAATACAAAATTGGACATTAAAATTTGTAATAAAACTCAGGCCACATGTAAACTAGATATGAAATATTGCTTTGGAGAACACTGAGCTTTGGAGCTCTCTAAAATACAAAGGTTTCTGTGGAAATAACAAGCATCTTTCCTCTGAGCCTCTCTTCACAAGCATTCAAAGAACCAAAGGGACACAAGTCTTGAAGCTGAAGAACAAATCTAGTGTTGAAAGTAATTACAGAGAATCCATGTGGCAAAATAATTCCAGTCATTTTCTGGGAGGTTTGAGTGAGGATGTGGTATTAATGTGTTTCATTGATTTTTAAAACTAGACTGCTGGGATCAATAAACAAGATCAAGATAGAAAATATCAAGATAAGAAACGTGAAGAATGACAGAGACATCTCACAAGACATGACAGCGTTATTTTAAGACTCTGCATTTAGAGGTTTTCTTTTTACTACACATTTCCTTGCTGATGGCTCACTTGATAGACTGAATGTATTTCCTCCCCTGCCTTAAATTACTCAACACAAAGGACTGGTCTATACAGCAGAAATCACTGCATTGTAACTTCAGGAGCACACTGACAAATTGTAAGTCAGTTCTCGTAAACTAAAAAAAAAAAACATTCAAACAAAATGCCATGCAATCTTAAGATTGTATCTAAACAAAACAAGAAGCAGAAACAGTAATTCTGCGTAGTGTCAACACTACTCATGGCAGAATCTGCATCGTTTAAATCCAGCTTTTCTCCTGGAAACACTTCTAGCAAAGAAAAAAATCCCAAAGTTAAAAGGAAGCATATTACTGCTACTCAACCAAGTTATACAGCACAAAAAATAACCCAAATTAAACTTCATCATTTGGCAATCCATCTGATAATACAAAATATTTCTAAAAAGGCAAGACCAATTAATGACTTCTGCTGACATTATGTAACTGCTCACAGATCTGTTTAACTTTTTGGTGGAAAGACTTGCATAGTTTTTCAAACCTACTGTTTCACAGAAGCTTCATATACACCACTATCTCCAGCTACAGACTCATCAGACACAGCAGCAGATACACAAGCAGTTTTCTCCTCAAGCAGGTGACTGGCTGTTCTCCTTGGTAAGTCAACACCTGCAGAAAGGAAAAAGAATAAAAATTATTCAAAGATATTAATAGTCAGGAAGAGAGAAGAGCATAGCTTAGAAAGTTGTCAAGCTGAAAGCAGTGACCCTTAACTGAGTATCAATGAGAAGTTTTGTTTCACATCATTAAACATTCTGAGACTGTACTGCTGTTACCACATACTCTGCCTACAGATACAACCAGACTGATGAACTTGAAAATTTACTATTATTCATTCCCAGAGATACAGACTCCTACCATCACCCTTTTGTGTTGAGCTAGTTATTATCCTTCATTATTCTCATTATTAACCCTCATTATCCTGATCTTTAAACCTTTATTTGCCATGTTCATATTCAGCACTGTAGTAACACTTCAGCTACATGCCAAGTGCTTGCCTACTGTTTATTAAATATTCAGAAGTCAGACAGACACCCTCTCCCCAGTGTTATAACTGCTAGAAATGAAAAATCCCCTCTGCTTTACTATCATCAAAAACTTTTTATGCTACAGTCTCTTAACTATCAACGACTACTTAGCTTTAATCTTCAACTCGCATTCATATGCTAGTGTCATGCAGTGAAGGCACATTGTACAGCACAGTAAGTTGAGGGCCTATGCAAGTCCTTTCAATATGCCAGGGGGTGAGGATATTGGTATGCATTATCATCCCCATCTGAATCATGACTTTACATCCTGTTAAGATGTTTAAAATTTAAGGCTCTAGATTAGATGATTGATTGCTGCATTTGTGCTTTTATTTATGGCAGTAGGAATGCTTTTTCCTTGATGATGAAGTGCTTTTTCCTTTCCGCTGCACCATGTGAGGGGTGAAGGTGATGACATGATTTATTGATTACCCTTAGGAGTTACTACAGCAGCCTGAATTGACTTTGACAATGACAGAGACTGACTGTGGAAGAACTACATGATATTCCAACTAGGTTTCTGACAGCAGGGACATGTGCAAAGGAGCAACTGTCTGTAGGGTTGACCTGTACAGAAAAGTTAGGGACAAACAGAGAAGCAGGTGAACACTGCATCTAGAGAGCCAATGCAGATTACATATACAAGCTATAGCATCTTCAAGTCTGTTTGTCTTCGTGCAAGTTAAGAGTCAGCACTATTCAGATTTGTTGCCTTGTAAAACTTAAGTGTGTGGGCTGAAATTTTCCATGCAGGTTTAATGTCTCCTGCTGAGTTTGTTGCAAACTTTCCCATTCACAGAAGCTTCAAGAATGAAATTAGAATAGAAACACTGAACCAACCCCAGGTCTATGGCTCACTGTTAATGTACTGAAGCCTCACCATGAAGCCCATTTTACTGTAGAAACTAGAGGTATTGAAGCATAATTAATTACTATCTGGCTTTTCAAAATTTGAATGCTTGTTTTGGCAGCCTTTTAACACAGATTTTAAGATAATTTGTATTAGGTATATGACCCTACATAAGGAAGTATCAGTATGAAGAATCACGGGATGAATTTACAACTTAGTACAGTAACTACTTATGTAGACTTAAAAGACAATCTGAGAATATCCAGAATAATAGGCCCTCAAGATGTTAAAAAATGTTAGACAACCACGCAATGCCTTTGGAAATAATTATCTATAGAAATAAATTAAAAAAAATAATTCTGATTCCACATAGCCCTATGTGTTCCCAAATTCCAAGCCATCTTGAATTCAGTTCTCAGACTAGATGAACTGCAGCCAGATTGCAAAAGACAGACTGAAAGATGTTGTTAATTTGGAAAGGATACACTGCTGAAATACATGCAGGGAAAATAATTATTGTTTCAATCTTTTTATAATACTGCTCCAAAGCAAAATAACTACTGTGTTACATTGTCGTGAGAAGACAAATGACAAAATGATCCCCTCTCCCCTAATTCCCCTTTCATATTTTTTCACTTTGCATTTAACAGATTCAGACCGTCAGGACATTAGTCAATTTCTTGTTTTCTTTCTTCAGAGTGGAACAGAGAGGGAACTCACAGCCAGCACTAAGCACACTGTGACCTTCTCTTCTGGTGCCACATTGCTCTGGCCAACAGTGAAATTACTACAGTACTGCAGTAAGGTAATCAAATTAGCTAACACGTTACAATTTCCTGAGAGAATTAAAAAAATATAATCAAATTTCTCAATAAAATATATAATTGTATCAATATGCCCAGGCACTTTTATTAAATACTAGGAAACTTCAAGCAAAAGGGTTCAAACTTGGCAACAAATCTGGACAATGCATTCTCTGAGCTAGGCTGTATTTATTCTGAGAGATCCAAACTCCTTAGTAAGCTGGTTTCCTATCAACTCATGTCCAGAAATGCAGAGCTGGGAATGCGAGCTACTGAGCAAGTTTCATCTAGAGCTGCCAGTGCTCAGAACTGCTGGAAATCTGTCTCCCTCAGTTCTTCCTCAGGAAAACAGAGTCACTGTGTAACATAAACCATGTCCTGGAGGGCATCAGGCACAGCATCACTAGCCAGTCAAGGGAGGGGATTGTCCTGCTTTGCTCTGCACTGGGGCAGCCTCACCCTGGATATTGTGTGCAGTTTTGGGTTGCACAATATAGTAAAGATACTGAGCTATTAGAAAGTTTCCAAAGGAGGGCAATGAAGATGGTGAAGGGCCTTGAGGGGAAGCCATGTGAGGAATGGCTGAGGGCACTTGGTCTGTTCAGCCTGGAGGAGACTGAGGGGAGACCTCATTGCAGTTACAACTTCCTTGTGAGGGGAAGAGGAGGGGCAGGCATTGATATCCTCTCTATGGACCAGTGACAGGACCTGAGGAAATGGCCTGAAATTGTGTCAGGGAAGGTTTAGGTTCGGTGTTTGAAAAAAGTTCTTCACCCAGATTGGGCACTGAACAGGCTCCCCAGGGAAGTGGTCACAGCAGCAAGCCTGACAGAATTCAAGAAATGTTTGGATGATACTCTCAGGCACATGGTGTGACTCCTGGGGATGGTCCTGTGCAAGGCCAGGAGTTGGAGTCGATGATCCTTGTGTGTTTCTTCCAAAGAGGCATATTCTGTGATGTTCCATTCCCAACTCTTCAACTTTCTGCCCATGTGTTTTTACATGCTCACTCCATACCTGACTCTGAATACTGTGATTTACAGATCCTAGGGCAAATGCAAAACAAGTAGAGACTAGCTATATGGAGTGTTATTGCTCAATGAAGCAATTGTTTAAAGAGTTTTGAATTAGATATTCAAACTCTCTTCTGCCCTGAGGTTCAATAGCAGAAACCTTAAACACACATGATCCTCAGTTTCTACAAACTTTCATGACACCCCAGCTTTTACAAGTTATTCCAGCACAGTGATTTTTTTTAGGCAAACATAAAGCCTATGTCCTAATCCTGTCCTAGTCATAAGGGACAGGAACCTTGCTCCTCCTTTGTGCTTCATGTTGTCAGGTCACTGACACCTAAGCTAGTGTTTCAGCAGCAGAAGTATGAGAGTATATAGACATCAATTCTAGCATCCACACGGCAGAAATGCAGCCTCAAGAGGCACAGACCTTGCAGAAAATCCACACTCATGCTTTAGTCTGATGTTTCCAAGAAACACAAGATAGAAAACAGTTGAGGTTTGATCTAAGAGCAGTTGTGGAATGGCATGTTGGCAACACAGTAATTAGAAGAGAAATATAACTCAGCTCTTAACCCAGAAAAGCAATTGTAAAAGTCCTGTCCAGGAGCTGCAGTCACATGTGGAAAATGGTGATGGACACACACTTTTTTGTGGGATTCAAGAAGACAGGATTTGGCTTCCCAGGCAGCAGGGCTTTAGGCTAAGTCGATATGCATATAACTTTTTTTTTTTTTTTCTCACGACACACACACAGACTCTTCAGAGTAAACACTCGTGTCAACTACTCAACACAAGCTCTAGATCTGCAGATATCTTGAACCACTCACAGGGTTAATGTGGCTCAGAAACTAAGATTCCATTGCTTAAGATCTGGACTAAAAGTGAGAGCACTGTGGGGTGGAACTGTGAAGGATTCAAAGGTACTGACTCCCAGTTGTTCACACAGATTCAGTTAGGGAACGGTCCCAGGAGGGAAACCAGCTCTGCAATCCTGTCCGGCAAGTGTAAAGCGGTGATTAAGCAGACCTAGGATAGAGGGGCTTGACAGAGCAAGTCGACCCATGAGATGCAACACTCAGGAAGAACTGGTACTGCTCCATTCCTGTTATGCATCAGTACAACAAGACTTCTGCCTCAGACTTCACTCTCACATGTGGGTCGTTCTGGCGGTAGAACTTGCCTAGTTTCATTCTGCAAGAGACTGATAACATTTGCAAACAAGAGCCAAGATATATGCAAAGCCCATCTAAACACGCAGATGGTAATTTCTGTACCTGCAAGAAGAAATTGGCACTGAGAATCCCTCCTCCTGCTCAGCTAGAGTGGCAAGCATTTTCCAAGCTTGTGCTTCTCTACAGAAAACAGGAATGTCTGCAACCTAATTTGTACAATCACCCAAATATGCCAGGTGCAATTTAAATGAAGACAGGCTGAAGCCAGCAACAGCAAAAGAGAAAATATGTGGGGAGTTGCTCTGTGGTTGGTATCTACCTTCGGATAATGACTGTATCTTACTGATACTTTCTTTTCAATCTTACCCTACTGCGGTTGTGTTCTCCTTATCTTTACACTTCTCAAAACAAGTGGCAAATAAACCAAGAGGCAACATTTGTAAGAGAGAAATAGCTTTTTATATATGCCTATTTAAAGTTAAAACACAAGCAAGAATACAGGCACATGAGGATTTTTTCATGCCAGACACAAAGTAATCAACTTTGAGATAAGGGTAAATTGTGAATGATTTTAAATTTCACTTAATTATTTAACCATGTAACAATTCACCCATTCATGTACTTTCTAGAGCAAATGTCTTTTTAATGTTGCATCCAAATCACACACAGAATTATGTAAGTTGCTGCTTAAGTCTCACTAATTGAACAAAATAAATCAGTAGCACAGATTGTTTATCTAGGCCACCCTAAAATGCAGAAGTCAAAATTCCCTGGGACCAGTGTTTCCTGCAGTGTCCCTCAGGCAGCAGTCAATTGTGATTCAGTCTTCCCACCACAGAGATGATACAGAGATGATTCTTAGTATATGCAATACAACAGGCAATTTATTTCAGACTATAAGCAGTCAACTACAAGAAGCCACTTCTCACTATGGTATTTTTGTGCAGAATCTGCACGATGAGAGCAAAAGAAGCCTTGTAAATCCTTTCAAGCAAGTTAATTAACAAGATATAGCTACGGTCAGCATGAATTTACCTGCCCGCCTTCCTCACTCCCTCCACTTATGGCACTGGCCTGTAAAAGGTCTTTTTTCACAGCAGAGCTCCAGGCAAAAGCTGAGCTAAGCTTTGTTAAGAAGAGAGTGATGGCTCAGAAACTCTGGGACCTGAGTCAGCAAGCTGAAGAAAAGAACAGTCAGTGTGCTCCCAGACAGGGCACATGTTTCCCTTCTGCCAAAAAACTGAAGAAGAAAAACCCCAAAACACCACAAAACCAATGAAACAACAAAAAAAACTACTGTAATACCAGGCTCTAGCTCTCAAGTTACCTTGGACTTAAACATTAGTCACTTTCATGGGGATGTCCTCAAGTGTCTTCTCCCCTGCTCCCCACCCCACCCCTATCGGACAGATTTGCATTAAGCTGTCTGCCCATTTTGTTATTTCTGAAAGACAGGATAAATGTACAACCTTCAGTAACATAGGGGTCTGAGGGGTTTTCTTCGGTATACTTGAATATAGTCTTTTCATCTCTGAGTTGAGCTTCTACAAAGCTTCTGCTTCACTCTCCCGAGCCTCCTGCCTGCTGCACAGAACCTGGGCGTTACTGGGCAGCTTTCAGTATATAAAATGCCTCAGAAAATGGACCTATATGAAAATCTTTCAGAGGCACTGGATACTTCTAGCTGCTCTAAATCACCCAGCAATTTTCTGAATTTCTCCAAGTATTGCTTGGTAACGTTTGCTAGCAGTGGCAGAAATGCTCTCCCATCAGCTGCTGGGTTTTAGTTTCCCTTCTGCATGGAGTTATTGCAGCTGTGTCTAAAGGATCCGGAAGAGAAATCAGCTGTCCCACACAAACCACTCATTGGCTTTTTGGTAACAAGAAACAGAGAAAGGATTTCAAAATAGTACCCAGCAGAAACAACATTCAAGCAATCTGTGGAGCCAGACAAACCATCCTTCTAGACTACATTGCTTTCAATACTGGCAACAAGAGATACTATGTAAGGAGAGTACATCAGCCTCATGATGCGTCCATGCTTCTATGTTCTCCCAGCACCAACAATGACTGGATTGGGAATATTTAAAGGTATGTCCTAACTATGTCATTTTAATATCCACATAAACTGCCTGTGAATTTAACTATCCTCTTGCTGACCCTGCTGATGCCACTTGCTGTTGCTGCCTCATGGAGCAAGAAGTCCCAGGCTGTCAATACCCACATACTTTTTACTTGTTTAAAAAGATGTCCAACAAATTTTACTGCCACCAAATTCTTCCACTGCAGGGCTTGGTGAAAATCAGTGCAAATTCATCTTATCCACATCCTTTGTGATTTTATAAACCTTAATCTTCTCTCCCAGCTCATAAGCAACTCCGTTTCCTAGATCAATTTACTTGCCATTTTTGCACCCTTTCATGTATACATGTGGATGACCCTTATCATGAATATTTTCTTACTAAAAAGTTGTCTTCAAGAACTGTCTTACAAAATGGAGTAAAGTACATTCAATACTTTTCTTAGTGTAATCAAGTTTGGCTCTAACAACCACCTAATATGTGGAAAGGAAAACATCAGTTCTAGTAATTTTTGTTGAGCAAATGAAGAGTTACAACAAAACAGAACATACCTGCAGCACAAGCAGCTTTCCCTAGTATAGGCCAGAGATTGGACACAGCCCACCCAAGTATCTCAAAAGACATCACATCGGCCTAATGGACTTTCTGTAACCTTACCTGTTCTCTGAGACCTAGACTCACTGTCCTACAGAAGTGGCAGCTCTTGCTATTTTCTCACTATCAGAATCTCCATTCATTGGTTAAAAGGAAGGCTTTGCATGGATTCTGTACATCATATTTGGCATGCTTTTGTCACTCATGATAAGGAGGATATCCTGCCTATATAGAACTGGGCTAAAATTGTCTTGCTTTCTCCAGTCTGATGACTTGGTGGCCCTTGTCTAATATGCAAGATCATGATCTTTGCTCATGTGCTGTGAGCCTGAATACGGACAGGTATAAGACACACCACATAGTGCAGCAAAGCCCTCCACACTCTGCAAACATTCTCAGACCACCCATCTCTTTTGGAAAGCACTCCTGATAACATCATTGTCATCATGTTACATTACAGGAGAAAAAAAACAACTTTAGAAGGCTGCATGGTGTTGCAACTCAGAAACCAATTTCTGTTTATATTAGAGGGGAAAAAATCAACTAGAAAAAGAAACACAATCCAAGGTAGAAAAAAACACAAGATTTTTTTTTATACCTGAAATTCCTAATGGGTGATGCATAAGACACTCCTTTTTGTTTATGCCAGTGAATAATGACTCACATGAAAGTACATGAATTCAAGCCAATATGATATTGCTATGGGTTGTAATGCTTGCTGTGACAGGGATCCCAAAGGATGCAACTGGGTTATTCACATTTTTCTTGTGCAAAAGCAGGAGGGATGAGACTTCATCCAAAGACTGAAATCCAACACCAATAACAAGTGAAAAGGCTTTGAAAAAGCTAGGAAAGGAATGAATGCATGTTGGGGATGATGCATGCATGCAAGCTGCCTCCCAGTGCTGACAACCCTGGAATTGCTCTTGCCTGCGACTAGAAGCATTTCCACCTTCTCCTCTGCAGCATGTACATAAACTCCCCATCATGTCTGTTCATTCTATGGGGCAGGACAAAACACAGCATCCTTTTCACTCTATCTTTAAACATTAGAAGCTGAACAACAGGTGTAAAAACCCAAATGCAGATCCCAATACTTTAAATTAATTCAATTATTTAAAGTGAATTTAAAGGTAGATGAACTTGAAGGCTGAGATGACCAAACCAATCAAGGATGTTTATAAATAGTTTATGAAATGCACTGTGATCTCATTTAGACTTTTCATCTATGACAAGTGCATGTATTTTAAGGCACAAACTCTGGTAAATAGACAAAGTTAACTCTTCTATAATCTATCCAAGTAGTCTTTGGTGACATTTCATACATAGCGGCACAATCGTGAAACATAGAGGCAGACAGCCAAATCTCAGTCTGTCTCTTTTTCTGAATTTAGGTCTGAGATGCTATACATAATCAGAGCAACCATAAATCTGATATGACAAAAGGGCATTGATATGGGACAGTTGGCAAGTTCAGAGACGAAGACTTTTGTCTAGCAGCATTTCCCCATGTAACAATTCAATGATGGCCCCATCTGAGGGTGTATCTTTACCTGAGACAGCTCCAGCAGATCAGTTTTGCCACCAGCTAGCCCCTAGCAGCAGCTTCCTCCCCCACAATCACACCCAAATCCAGGTATCTCTTTCCCTTTTTTTACTACTAATAAGGGTACTGTGGACTTTGGTATCAACTTTACATGAATAAAGAAATTACAGGCTTTTTCCACATTGGAAGTGTAAAATTCTAGGGGCAGGAAGATAATATTGTTTACACCTAGTTTACAACAGACTGTGAAGTCCTGCTCTCCATTACACCCTGTAGCCCACACTGCCAACATTCATCTCCAAGTGCTAGACTGTAGCTACAGCCTCAATATTAACATGGGCATGCTTCTCTGTAAGTTGCTGTAGCCCTTCAGAAATGCAGGCGGATCCCACTTACCACAACTTCCCTGATGTACTGAGACCACAACCCCACAGCTTCAGCTTGGCCAGGGAAAACACTCCAGACATCCTCCAGGCTGCTCTCCCTTCCCACCCCATCATTCACCACTGCATCTCTCAGGAACAGCCAGCACATGTGGACAATTTTTCTTGCCTCCTTCCTTAGCCACAAACCCTCTCCTGTGAGGCTTTTCACATTCATCCCAGGGGTGAGCAGGTTTCTCTGGTCTTGCCTACAAAGCCACCATATCTCCACAGCACAGCCTATGGACTGCAAGCCTGTGCACTCTGGTGGGAGACAGACAGGATATCACAGGAGCAAAAACGGCCCAGCCACCCCACAACACACCAAAGGGCCCCTCTTTACTGAATATGCAAAAGGTCACCAAACCCTGCTAACACTTTGATTTGGAGCTGGCATGAACCAACTGGAGACCATCTGGCAACACCTGCAGTGGAGCATGGTGGTGCCAGGACAGCCGACTATCTCCAAATGCTTCCTGCTCATCAGCTCATGGAGAAAGACTTGTCAGCTTGTCAGGCAAGTGTCACACAGCTTCTGCATTGTGCGGGGCCAAAAACTGCGTGTGGCCACCTGCAGGGAATTTACCCACCCAAAGGAGGGGACCACAAGTTGGGGCAACGCACTTGTCCCTCACAAGGGGTGTTCCTCTCTGGCACCTAGTCAAACCAACATTAAAACAACCCGTTCCTAATGCTCAGAGACTTTGTCATTTAATCTGAGTAATTTAAGTCAGCAGAGAGTTCACATAACCTGTCTTCCTCCTTTCTGAGGGAGAGGGTGAGCTAACACTTGTATTAATTATTCACAGCATCTTCTCATGCTCACACTCCCCATCTTCTTCAAACAGATGTATAATGGCAAGGTCTGAGAGTGCCAGTGTGTGCCGATCAACTTACTGCACAAGAACTTTCCACCTTAGGAGCCAGGACTTTAAACTTGGTGAATTAGGTATCTCACCTGAAAATTCTAATCTAGGGCCCTGCACTGGCTTGCTGGCGTGAAGTGGACCACCCCTCTGCCACAGGGCACTAGCAAGGAGAGGTGCTGACAAGCAAGCGGGTATCCAGCTGTTGGGACATGTGTGGTACGATTGACATATGCAGTGTCAACGCTGGCAGCACTGACACTCATCTCTGCACCAGTCAGTCACATCCCAATAAACTCAGCTTTCATTCACAGTATCAGGCAGCCAAAACTACACCTCAGTGCTGACACGAGCTGATACACTCTACAAACAAGGAGCCATCTATATCTCACAGCACATGTTGAATTAGAATTTGTAATTCCCCAAATGATGTATGGATCTGAAACTCACCTTCTTATAACTCTGTGACAGTGGATCAAGTCCAGCACAAACTGCAAAAGCAATACCTTTCTACAGAGATCCATATATATGTTACCTTTAAGGTCTTTTAAATTGATCTATTATTAAATAGCAGAACATTAATAAAGAAATAGTAAAATAAGATGCATCTTTAACAGTCACCATATAAGCAAACAGACAGATGGCAGTGTGTCTTGCACAATGAACCAAATTCTTGGGAAAAAAAAGCAATGCAAGTACTTAAGCTTCTGAAGAGAATACAGCAGGACTGTCAATGAAACAACACATCTTCAATGTGATTCATGTGTTTCCTCATAGAAAGCAACTCCCAAGCAGGAAACTAGGTGGTGTATATAAAACTAGAACTAATTCAGATGTTCTTAGTAACAGAAGAATGGCTTTCATATTCACTTACATTGCCTGAGAGCAGAATAAGCTGCTGCACAGTTATCAACAACCTCCTCAAACCATAGAAAAAAGGTTCTAGCAGAGGGGCACTTTCTTTGTTCAGATTATTGTTATCCACATCCCACTTCTCCAGGAAGCTAAGCTGTATTTTGAGCTCTCTCCAGCCACAGTGACCACAGATACATGATAAAACACCTGGCCACAGTGAACAATTCAATACAGAGCTAAAAGCGTATCCATATACCTTCTTTGAAGAACTGCAAAACAGAAAATACACACTTTATTTATATCTGTTCCCATTTTCCCTCATTCCATGCATAGTCCAGAAGAGAGCAGCTGAATTTGAACAAGGTCTGCCTCAGCCAGATAAAAAAGTTTTTAAGATTTAGGTTCTGATTTTTCGGGGTCAGAGCAGAACTTAAGGATCCCTTCTGCAGCCACTGTAATTGCCTTTAAAAGTCTAAAAATAATCCTTTTGAGCAATACAGATAATGTTTTACTGATTTTAAATCTTGAGAAAAGTTTTTATAGGAGGGCGGCGTTACAGCAGATATTCTCTCCCTGGCTTTGTTCTTGGATGTGCTGGACTTCTTTTTCCCCACCTTACTTATTTGGAGGAACTGTTTACTTTCACTACTCTGTCACCAAGGATCTATACACCTCACTTGGGCTAATCAGCCCAAATTTTCACCTTGGAGCAATAGGTCCAGTACTAAAAAGCAAGCAATGTGAATTATTACACATCTGCTCATTTTTACTGCAAGAGAAGACAACTGACAACCAAAAATGTTACAAAGCAGCCCTGCATGACAGGATTAATCATCCTCCTACTTTTAACTTAAGTTTCTAAAGCTATTTAAACACCACATGAGGAAATACTAATATTTACTCTTTGCTCCTCTCTGCTACACTGGAATGACTTTTTTCCCTCTCCTCAATACAGTAACAAAAGCAACCACAGAAGTTGCAAGTGAACTTCTGTGAACATGTTTATTGCTAATTATTAATCCATATTTTGCCCTTTGTTTCTGCCAATGTATATCCACTATCTAAATGCTGCCAAGAAAATTTAAAAAATTAAGGCAGCATGCTAATGTTAGCCTACAGTGAAGTTTCAAAAGCTGAAAAGGTGAAAGCAGGCAAAATTTCCCTTAAATATTACATTTTCCATTTCCTGTTTCTAAATGCCATCACATATCTTGTATATACATACTTACACATATGGCATATCTCTTTGCCATTAAGCGATACAGTAAATAAAAGATTTAAGATATTAGATTGCATAGTGTTTAGAAATATTCTGTATTTCCGTACTCAGAGAAGGCTGCCATCAAGGTGGAAGCTCTCTGCAGTTGTTTAAGCTGGGGAAACACCTTGTTGAGAAGAATGTGCCTGATTTTCAAGGACTACACAAGCACAGGTACAAAAACTGCTATAGTTTACCTCTGCCAGAACAGAATTAGCAGTACAAAATACTCACTTATAAACAGGTGAACAGTATTTCCAACACAGTAAAAGGGCATCTGCTTCACCAGAGAAGTGTAAAGAGAAGACAAAAGAAATACCAGGCAAACAAAAACAAAGTTTGCAGAAGACAAACCTTAAGAACTCAAATGTTGAACACTGTGTGAATTATTTACAACTCTGATTTAAGAAGCAGATTATATTTATGTATGTAACAATATTACAATTCAAGTGCTGATTTCTGCTAATTATTTTATAGTACATGTATAATTCAGAAAAAATACAAAACCAGATTAAAGTTATTTTCAGTTATCTGAGAATATGGGTATGATTCTTACCTGCGGCCATCACCCTGAACAATGATTGCTATGAAAATGGGACCTTTCCAAGAAAGAAAAGGCTAAGTCACACATCAAAATAAAGTTCTTAAAGGGTCAAAACCAGCATTAATTTCCTTATAATTATAGCTAAAATTCATCATATGATAGCTTAGGCACATGAGCCTATAAGGACACAGAGACAAGCACTATTTTCACCAGCAACTGTCAAGTAAGGCATGCTCTTAAAGGGCCAGTTTTAAAAAAGAAAAATTACACTTAAAAAGCAAAACTCCCATGGAAACATCTTCAGTTTACATTGTCTCCACTCTCACCAAAATTAGGAAAGCAAACGTTAAACATGGACAGGTCTGAACAGTGGGTCAAGTTTAATGATGTTCCAAGTTATACCACATTGTTCACTGTGAACTGTGCTCATGGCTGAGAGTGAATAGAGAAGTGGATGATTGCAAACTTTATCCTTAACCGAAGTTCTTTAGCTGTAACATAAAACCTCAAAACTTTGCATGTATCTCTCTATTTGCTTAAGTAGAATCAGCTCTCAGCTGGTTTCAAGACAATCAGTATTTGTCTTTTGGTGCATAAATCACATAAAACCAGTTGCTTTAGAATAGGAAGTAGGTAGCTATGATTACTGCCAAAATTTGTGGTGGATGGCGCTTTTTTTAATTTTTTTTTTTAAGAAATAGGTGGAGACTTAATATGCTGCAGTGTAACACAACAAAGTCACCAGGCACTGCCTTATATTACAACTCAGATACCAGACCCCATTCTAGAAAAAGTGTAATAGAAACTGGAAAGGTTAACTTAGCGGTGGACACTGCAACTACAGAAGGTAGACTGCAGATCTTCAAGAGGTGTTTGACCTTTTCTTTTCCTTAAGGAGCTCATGCAGGACTTGCAGAAGCAGCAATGGACTTCCAAAGCTTACTAAGAGAATGGCTGATAATCAAATATCAGCAGGGACTCTCCAGGCAGCAAGAGATGTGAATATCCTTCTCTGTAATCTAGTCTGCTCCCAGGTGCAGGGAAAGGAGTAGCATAAAAAGTAGTCAAAACAGATTTCTTAGCAACAGTGTTAGCAGCACGATTTCTTGTTCTGTAACAAGTAGGATTTTTGTCCCAAGTAGGAGTTGGCCTTTCACACAAGAGCTATAGAGATGTGTCAGTGTTTTCAAGGTGCCTCCCACCACGATCTCCCCATCAGCTTAGTGACACCCACAAATGCACCGCTCCTCATGGTGGTTACTTCTCTCTGCTGAGAGCTCAAGGCAGCTTGCCTTGCTGCAGGACAGGCACATAAAGCCTGACTCCCTGTATAAGGTGACCTACAGTTGCTCTGTTATGGCCAGTGTATTTTGGAGTTGGCCAGTTTTTAGCTCATACAGAAATAAACACAGCTATGGATATGAACGCCACTCCACCACCTCCCCTCCTGAAAGATTTTAAATGCAGCTGCTATGCTCAAAAGAAGATGCAGAAACAATCCTTCCCAAAAGTGCCAATTAGCAAATACGTGAGAAGGCCAATCCTGAAAAGGTATAACATTAGGCATCAGCAGCTTTTTGCTTGCAAAGCAAAAAGCATTACATGTTAATAAAAATAAAACCAAAACGGGGGAAAAAAAGGGCAGCTTTAAGAAATTCCACTTTGTTTTATTGACTTGTAGCTGTGAACAGTAGCAGAAGGAATGTGACTGTGGAGAGAACATTTTGTTCATTCTCAGCAGCACAGAGGTTGTTGAGGCAAGGTGGGACAGAACAGCAGAAATTGCTCCCTATACTCTCTAGACCTGTAAAGACACCACCCAGCCTCTCCCAGAAGCTGTGAGATTAGTATGCATTTATCTTGCTGCAATAACAAAGCAACAAGGACAATAACATACTTTAAAAAAAAACCAAATCAAAACAAAACAAAAAATAACCCCAAACAACTGTAGGAAGCACTGCTACTCTTTGCATATAAATATTATCTCTAAATACAAGTTTCACTGTATTAAAAAGTGTTGATAAATACTGCAAGTTAGAGTTGACTCATGATGGAAAGAGAAAACTGCTGTCTAAAGACATAATTAGTTTCTTCCTGTGAACAACTTTCAAGGCCTTAGCTTCAGAAAAATAAATATTGCAGGCTGAGTTTTGTAGTAACTTAAGAATTAGACAATAATCTGTTTGCCTGTTTCTGAAGCGAGGACAAAATAAAATCAGAGAGAGGACAAGCAGCACCAAGAGGTTTGCACAGTCCTTCAGAAACATTGTTAGTTTCATCCATTCATCATGCAGAGCAAAGTACTGTAGGAAAACATGTTGAGTGAGCCACTGTGCTCATCTGCATTATCACTTGCGATGAGGATGACAGATTCTTGAGCTCTTTCCTTTGCAGCACTGAGAAGCACTAGTCTTGCCAATACAAACTGCTGCACAGCTCAGTACTGATTAGAGCTCCTCTTAATAAAATCCCATCAGGCTACTGAAAGCCATCCTCTCTCCAAAAATGGGACACAGTCTCCACAATACACTTGCAATTCTGTGTGATATCTGTGTATAAACAAACTCGAAAAAACCTGACTCCAAAGAAAAATAGCATCTCAGTGAGATTTCAGAGAACCAAAGCCAAGTATTTCAGAAGAAAAGATGGTTCCCACACAAACAAAAGGTATCCCCAATGCACCATATGATCGAATTTTCTAAAAAAAATAGCTTTTTGATTTTAAACGAAGTTTCAAAGTCACAGAAAGTGATCTCATTAAAACATTTACCATGTTACCCTCTTCAGCATCCAAACAGTGATTATGACAGTAAAAATTCACTTTTCACATTCAAAACACAACACTTAAAACTTGATTGTGGGACATAATGAAGCAATTACTTTTTTTATTTTCAGCTTTGGTCAAGGTAGGGGGTTTCTGCTCCCCAGTAGGTGAAACCCACACAGTTCATTCCTAAATGTGCCAAAATCATCAGTGAGTATAGCAGTGCATACCTCTACAGAGCAATCACTAAAGGAAGTAGGGAGGTGGAACAGCCATGAGGCTTCTCATTATCCCTCAGGGCCTAGCTGTGTTTTGCACCAGCTTGTAGTTACAGCAGGGGCAGAAATTCGCATTAGTGAAAAGCAAGAGGAATAAATAACAGGAATAAAAGATAAACAAATCTCCCAGTGAATGTGTTTTAATTATTTCCTGCCAACCCTCTTACACCAACCTCTAACCCTAAGTGAGATTATTTATTAATTTTATTTATTTATTGTCTATTCTTTATGTCCTAATCAGCCCTATTCTTGACTTTGCCAAATCTCTGATTAAATAATGGTTATTTATGTATATTACAAAATCAAAGTACATCACAAGAACTGTGGCAGCCTTGTGCTAGTTGTAGCAAACTTTCATCAGAAAATTTCTGAGTCTCTACATGTGTAGAAACAGGAAAATACCTCTGCTCTTGGCTGGACTGTAGCTCCTTCCCCCATACCACAGGTGCTGCAGTGGACTGCCTAATATTCCCAACTAACACAGTTCAAAGCAAAACAGGATAGGGAGATGTGGTGCAAGCCAAAAGACATATGACATTTTTGCCAGGAAAAATTCTACATAAATATGGAGACGACGCAGCTTGTTTTGATTTTCAAAAGGCAGGGATTCACTAAAGCTGTTAGGCTAGTAAAATGCTAGGTGTGCATGCTACACCTTAACATTCCTAACAGCCTCTGAATTTTGACCCATGATCTGTAAGCCTCCCTAGTTTTAGGTGAGCAAGTTTCACAGGAGATGGTGGCTGCTGGTGATCTGCACTTCTAACAGTTCGCAGTACCTTGCCTTTGCTCCTGCAAGATGGTTAATGTCCTACAGCAGGCCCATTCAGAGAACAGGAGCAAAAACACCCACAAGGAGACACTGCCAATTTAGTAATGGAGTAATTTATTTCCCAGACCAGCCTGTAGTGCTGGGACCTGCTGAAGGCAGCGTGCATATGCATATGCCCCAAAACGAAGCCTGGGCTGCTCCATCCTGCCCTCCAGCACAACCATTTCTTTTAGCTTAAACTAGGGGATACTGGGAGCTGATAAACTAAAAGCTAACAGCAAGTGCCAGGTTATTACTATTCCCAGCTGTTTCACAGAATGTCATAGGGAATTTTAACAATAGACAAGTACGGGATGCACAAACACCCAACTTTCCCAGACATTAGTGGTAAAAACGTGAAAGCAGTGACCCATGCCAACTGATAAGCAGCTGTTTTAGTAAATTCACAGCGGAATCAAGCCCAGGTTCAGAGCAGTTGCTGTGAACACAACACATTTCGCTGAGATTAGAGCTCCTACATGAACAGTGGGGCTGACCCCATAAGGGTCTGTTTCATGGTGTGCTGCCCTCTCTGAAAATGGGTTTAATTACCCAAACATTCACTGAACTTCATTAAGTGAAACCAAAATTTTCAGACAAAATTTCTCTCAGATGGAGAAGTCCCCAAAGTTGTAAGCCCTAACTTTACTACTGGGTTCCTAAGCTTAGTCAACCTCTCTGGGGAAAGCATTCAAAACGATGACCAGCCCTGTCAGCTGCAGATGCCTCTAATATTTTGCAAGGTGTGACCATTTTCCACTAAATAATTCAAGACTCAATGCATACAAAAATAAGAGGTATATCTATTCTCTGCTCTACCTGGAAAATACAAGTTTTCCAGCACAATTTAAACAATTGAGAGCAGAACTGGCTAAGGCAGTGTAAAAGCTGGCAGTAATATCAATCTTATTTACTGATAAATGATGAATAACCAACAGATAAAAGGACCACAAATCTCACTTCCCAGAATTGTGTCTACTTCTTCAGGAAATTGTATGTTCCTGTTAGTTCAAACTAATTCAACCAGTATTCAATCAAGACAATTTTCTAAAAAACTGTGCTGAGAGTACTGGTCAGACTTCTTTTTGGAATAACCCAATCTTTTCCTACAGAGGCTTCAGTTCTGTAGGAGGCATCCTATCAGCGGGACACAGCTGCACAAATCAAGCTTCCTTTTGCCCCTAGTCAAAGCACTGGCAATTAACAATTGCTCCTGTCAACAAATTCTTCCACTCTTACTCACGGAAATATACTTGACTTCGAGCAGACTCAGCCCAGTGGTTACAGTACAATATAAACCAGTTATTACCCAATTTTCTGTAACTTTTATATTATAGCATGTATGCATTTCTATTTATCTTTGGTAGACCACAGTCTTTTTATTGGCACTGCTAGCTCTCTTTTAAGGTCATCTGTAACTCTAAATTGGAAGGAGGGGTTGAGTTTTCTGTTTGTTTGTTTGTTTAGCACCACAGTGTGAAATAACGAGCAATTATTCTTAATAAGCACCCCTAGGGAAATGGTTGTCCAGAAATATTCCCCTATACTGGATACAGTGCAAATTATGTATTGGTGGAGAAGATCATGAAAAAGAAACAGCAGAAAGGGTGTGCATGGATTTTTACTTATTTATTTTTACTTAAAAAATAAGAGAAGAAAAACACACTAGTTTTGTTATCCTTTTCCAATACAAGAGAGGCAGAGAAAACAGAATGTTTGTGGGAGGTTAAAACTGAAGCATCTTTTCTCCATATTTGTTTGGTTTTAAACTTTGACGTGTTGCACAGTTTATGGACAAAACCAACTGCATTCTCTTTATCCAGAATATCTTTCCTAACTTTTTCTATGAAACCTGTCACTGCTTGTTCACTTCAGAAGGACAGCCAGACACTTACAGAAATGTACATTAATCTAACCACATAATATGTTGTGGCTTTCACCTCACAATCTATCTCAGAACAAGATGATAAGGTTTTGATTGTTTTATTCTGTGTGTAAGCAAAATCCTAGACATTTAAAATAAATAACACAGGATCTTCTTATGATGACAGCTGAATGAATTGCACCTTTGATAAACCACAACATCAATTAGTTTAACAGTTAAGCAAAAACTGACATTTTCTAAGTGTCTGGAAGCCTGATTTTATTAGTAATATGAAGGATGGCAACTTTCAGCATGGCTATGAATTGTAGCAGAGACACATTTAAGAGGGATCCTAAAGCAGGGAGTGATAAACAGAGCAGGTACTAGCAGAGCCACAAACTAGTACTAACTCTCTGCCCAGCAGCCTGAAAAAAAGGTTAGCAGAGGTTGCAGTCAAGCTGTGCTTAAATGTGACATGCTTCTTCAGTGAGAGCCTAATCTTTGTCTATGTTTTCAGTTATCTTGCAGTTAAAAGAGGGCTTTTCTCAAAATACAAAGATCTCCTGGAGTAGCAAGGTAAGAGTTTCACATTCAAGTGCTAATTGTTTTACAGAGCCTCTAACTTTGCTACTCAGACAAAGCAGAGCAATTACATAAGAACTTCCTATATAACATCTGGGCTTCTTCTTTTCCTGTCATGTCTTTCCACAGATACACTTTCAGTCACTGCCTAGGAGGACAGAGCTGTGACAGAGCACAAGTGTTTTGCAAATTTTTATTCAAGGCACTGAAATACAGACTGCTTCTCAGCAGTGCCCCTTAGTCATTTAGAGAATTCAAGTAAATGTCATTCACTTTGCTCTCTTTGCTTGAAAGAAATGCAATCTGCATCTACGTATCTAATTCAGCCTCTGTCACTCAGGAGTTTCTGCCTGATTAAGAAACTTTATGTTAAGAAGCTTAATAAGATCAATGGGCAATAGAGAATAACTACTCCTTCGAATAGCATACAATTGTGGACAAACCTTGAATTGTATTCAAATTCATGAATAATCCAGTGTGTTAACTAGCAGTGATCTGAATAAGATAAGGAAGGAATATGGACCCTGCAAATACAAAAATTAAGCTTGTTAAATTCAGCATTCTGACCATTTTATTTTAGCTTAACTGGCCTTATGGATTAGAACATTTTTACATTAAATACTTTGTCCAGGTCAAGAACGTCAATTAAATATTTTTATTTTTCCCAAACCTGCTTGCTTTCCTCACAGTATTTTTAAAAAACAAAGTGCATTTTTATTTGAAATCTTGTTATAGACACACACAACATTACATGCGTTAATTAGCTTGTGTTTGATAGGTGTCAGATTTGATAGTCTGTAAGCCAAGAATCATTCCTCCTGCTGATTGTCTGCCCTTTTTTTTTCTTAATTATTTTATCTTTTATACTTTTACCTCATGAAGATAGCACAAGTCATGGAAAGATGCTGTCACTTCAGCCTAAGAGCATCTGGGTATTGGATACAGTGGACATACTTATTTGCAATTAAAAGTTTCATAATTCTCTCCCCAACAACATAATTAACTTAACCTTAAAACCTTTCTGATAATCAGTCTCAAATCACTAATCTTAATTTCTTATTTGTGTTATGTATCAGAGCTTAAGGACATACCACAAAACACTTTGTGAAAATACACTTTTACACATCTAAGACAAATGTAAGTTTTCTGCAGAGATGCCTGCATGGTACTTTTTCTAATAATGCACAAGAGGTAGGTTGAACAGAAAGTTTCTTGCACTTGATAGCAACTTTATTTCCTAACTCAAAATAAATGCAAGTGGATTTCAATGTCATTGATTATCCAGACTTCCCTTCCAGGTGGATCCCTTCTCTATTCTGGTAGACAGATACTGCTAATGAGAAAATGAGGGACACAAACCAACAATCTCACAGACAAACATGCCTTGGCATGAATGGCTGAGAACAAGGACCTTTACTTTTCTCAGCATCCTGAAGGTTTATGGCCAAATAGTCAGAAGCATTTCAGAAACCATGTCTCAGTTCAGGTCTGCCCTTATTTTCTTCAATGTGAAGTAGCACTACTGAATTTCAATAAAAGATTGCCACTGCACACCAGGATTTTACACTCACATTGGCACTCAGATATGGGACAAGCATCCTGTTATTTAACTAAGTTTTATCTACTATGCTTAATATTTTTATACATAGAAGGAAGTAATATTTTTCGTAATTATAGCTTAATTTTGAGAGATCCTTCATGATCTCTGCACTTGATACACCTGTTTATCCACTGCTAATCCAACCAGTAAGGCGTAGTCATAGCTTACATTTTAGCTTACTTCTCAATATTTAGCAATTGTCTCTTTTCATTCAGCAGAATCCTTCTCAGGGTTATGTCTGCAGGACATCAGCAATACATCTTTAAAAGGGAGTAGATGAACACTCAGCCCTATAGGACCTTTGCTCTTCTTAAATGTTATATGTGGAGATGCAAAGGAGAAAAATGAAATTATTTGCAACTCTGAGAACTGGCACTCCTACCCAAGCTTTTCAGATCTGGAGCACACATTCCCCCTCAACAGAAATGTGTGGTGGGCAAGCAATGACAAGTGATTTTTTTCATGACCAGAACGCGATTTTTCTTATGCTGAATGCTTTTGAAATTTTTTTGAAATAAAACAAGTTTCCAATTGAATTATCCAGACTGCCATCTAGTGCAAAGAGCTGCTTGGTTTTTTGTTTTGTTTTGTTTTGTTTTTTTTTTTAAACGTGAAACTGCTAGTGTAAAGGGAGTAGATTTTCAGTATGTTTCTCAGATACATAGCAGCAAAAAGAGATAAAAATTGCAAAACTCTCTTCTCCTGTATTTTCAATGGCCAAAACAGATTATTTCCTACTGTTGTAATTATAGACCAGATAGCCAAAGATGTGAGATGAGGATTGGGAAAAGAGACCTGTTCACAGGCAAATATGAGAGTTTATTATTAAACCAAGAATTGGGAACAGAAGAGGTTTTTCTGTTCCCTTTTTAATAAGCACATCAATTATACAGAAACCAGGGTGTGTCTGGGAACCTAATGAAATGTATCCAGCAAATGTCAGCCCACGGGTAAAACACACAGCCTCACCCCAAGAGGATGGCAGATGTTACGACAAAATTATTATTTGCGTGTTACACTAATCATTGTGCTACATCTGAAGCCAAAACTCTGCTGGCTGTTGTTGCTGTCAAAAGTAAACTGCACAGCTGCAATGTGGAAAAACTCAACATGGGATCTGCCACTTCCTGCAGTGGTTTGTGAGCCACTGTTGCCAAGGGGACAGAGAGACAGGAATGAGCAGGTTAAGGCAGTGAGTTGCACCTTGCAACAATTTCTGCCCAGCTACGTCCAAGGGCAAGGCAGAGATATGGGACATGGCTGTGGTCACCTAGTGCTCCACAGCCTGCCAAAGTGGGTCATCATGGGATGCTGAGGGGTCCATGCTGGCTATTTAGCCACCTTTCTGGTCAGCAAGATGAGTAAGAAAATCATATTGCCAGCCAACTAGCTATTGAGTCAAGCATCACAGTATTCCAAAAAAGTATTGTCAGTATGGGCTGTTTCCTAATCAAGCAATTTTTGAGTGTCTAACATTTAGAGCCCCATTTACATGGTAAAGTGTGGAGGCCTGCCTCTGTCCAGAGGTGAGGAAGATGGAGCTCCTTCCAAGAGTCAGGGTCAAAACTTATTGAATGCTGTAAGCTGTTCACTGTAGGAGCCTGCTTTCTCCACCAACTCATGAAGTGCAAATGATGAAACCCATCTCTTTATTATATACCATGATAGTTACATGATATTTATAAACCATGATGCTTCCGTTTCACTTGGGGTAAAATGATGCACCTGCAGGACCCAGATTGCATCTATGTTCTAGAATTTTGAGTTTTTCTAGAAGAAAAGCAGAACTGTTTGCACACAAACTGTAATGCCCTCCTCTAGCATGGCATCTGAAAAAAGCCTACCTGTAACAGTGAAAAAATCATTAAATTAACAGCCTGCTCACTTGTCATTTTTATTATGCCCTGAATTGGTCACCAAAAATTATATTACAAGATCTGTTGTCCAAATAAGCCTCTCCACCCACAACTCTCAGACAGGACACTAACACAGTTACTTTGCTCAGCACCTGTGCGAGATGAGAGCGGTTTTCATGCTATGAAAGGATGGCTCTCCTTATAACAAGTCTTCTGTATAAGTTTACTTCCCACCTTGGGGGCTGGAGACCTTAAAAGCAGTGCTCTAGTGATGCTTATGCTCTCAACAGCAGCCCAAAAGAGAATGGTTTTGTTATAAAGTTAGGTCCACCAGTTCACAAAAAAATATTCAGGTATGGAGTCTAGAGCTTTTTAAAAGAACAAATACTTCGCTAACTTACTGGCAGTCTGAAGAAGACAGTGCATTTGTATCAGAGCTTTTCTCTGTTGTGCTCTAAAAACCATTGGAGAGGATCCCATGGAGGCTGTGTGTGGCTGTATACTATGGAAAGTGGTTGCTGTCTGTGCCACTTAGCTTACCTGCATTTCCAAACAGCCCACAGAAGGGAGATGAGGTATCAGTGGATGTGCCCCAGTCTGGCACCTTTCTTTAAAGTGTTGTTACAAAGGTTTTTTGCTTGGTAATAGGAAAGCGTTTGCTTCAGAGGTGTGGATGGCACTGCAGTGAAAAGTAAACTAGTCCATAATACAGACAGCTGCCTGGTAAATCCTGTCACCTTTGTGACCAACAGATTGACAAGGTAGACAAGGTACCAGCCACTTCTATCTACCCTTCTGCTGTCCTTCAGCAACACAAAGGCTTTGTCTAAAACAGCACAGATCCACTGCCTTTATCTAAAAATAATAATAAAAAAACCCCTCACGTTTGTAAACGTAGCAAAAAGTAAGGTGGGGCAGAAGGCTAATGAGCCAGTCAAAGACATGTTAAGTGAGATGATAGCAGTAGCCTCCTGAAAGCAGCAGTGCCAGCTGCAGGGGCCATGGTAGTTACTTATTAGAGTCTCTCTCAAAGTCGCAGTGGTCAGCTGGTACTGTGAACTTAGGAGACTCTATCTGCAGCACCTCTCCACTGTACCTGGGTCCAGAATATCAACAGCTCATCAGTGGCCATCAGTGGTCACAACCCAGAGGGACAGTCCTCAGGTCACCTGACACCAAGCAGACTCCTCAGTGACATTTTATTCTGCTAATAAGTCCTAATGAAAAGTTGAACAGCTATAAAGCTGGCAGGAAGAGAAACAGTCTTTTGGTCTGGGAGGGAAGAGGATTTGGCACTTCCCTGGCCAGCTCACTAGGTTGGCAACTCAGGTCTCACCATCTGCAGACAGAGATGACAAATGGTGACGCAACCAGTATGGCAACTGAGGGACCAAACTTGAGCCGCAAGGAAGGAGAGAAACTGCACTGGGAGAGACTATTTCCTCCTCTCTCACATGAAAACAAAGACTACTAAATCCAATGAAAAATAATCAAGTCTTTGTTAAATATGTAAAACCCCTAATCTCTGCTATTGTATGCATAAGCAGAACAGGATTTTCTTGATTCCTGCCCCACTCCTCCTTGTTCAGCACTAGAAATACTCAAAATACTTCAAAATGCAAGACGAAATACATCTAAAGGTTTTACAATCATATTTTTACAGTTTAGCAAGCCCTCAACAGCAGCAAGGAAAACGAAGTATTTTTCCCAGTATTCAGCTATCAAAAGATTAGGCATGAAGGAGAAATTATGTACAATACCAATATACCCCCAACTGCCACCGCCTGTTTCTTTTTTAATTTCAATTTCAGCAATTTTTTTAAATCATTATTTGAGATACAAAGATGCTGCTTGCTACATAAGGGAGAAAATTTGTGTGGCCATAAAACTCAGTAGGAGTTCAAGCTGGCCAGTACTGTGGAGAGAAAAAGAAAGAGGTTTTTTAAATACATTAATAGCAGAAGGCAGTGAAGAAATAACAGTAGCCCATTATAGGATGAGGATGGTCACCTCACAAAGAGGGACATGAAGTTCCGTGGGATCTGCTGCACCAGCTGGATCCCTGTAAGTCTACGGGGCCTGATGGGATTCATCCAAGAATACTTTAAGAGCTGGCTGATGTCATCATCAGGCCTCTCTCCAAGATTTTTGAAGTCTTGGGAATCTGGAGAGGTCCCAGCTGACTGGAAGCTGGCTAATGCTGTCCCAGTTTTCAAGAAGGGCAAGGATGATTCCGGAAACTACAGGCTTGTCAGTCTCACTTCAGTGCCTGGCAAAATTATGGAGAAGATTATTCTGGGAGGTGTTGAAAAACACAGGAAGGACAAGGCAATCACTAGTCAGAACCACCACAGGTCAATGATAGAAAAGCCCTGCTTGTTAAACTTCCTTTTATGATCCCCCACTTCACTGACCAAAGGAAACAATGTGATGTAATCTTTCTGGATTTCAGTGAAGCTTGTCATACTGTTTCTCACAGTATTCTTATGGAAAAAATTTCCGCTACAGCTGGATAAATGCATCATGCAACTGGCTAATGGCACCAAGGGTTACAGTAAATGGGGTACCATCAAGCTGGTGATGGGTCACTAGTCAGGTTCCACAGGGCTCCATCTTAGGCCTTGTGCTCTTCAACATCTCCACAAACTACCTGGAAACAGGACTGGAAGGGATACTAACCAAGTGTACTGACAACACTAAACTGGGAGGAGCTGTTGAAGGCAGGGAGGACCTGCAGAGACCTGGACAAGTTGCAGGGCTGGGCAAGTGCCAACCATAGGAAGTTTAACAAAGACAAGTGCTGGATTCTGCACCTGGGATGTGGCAACCCTGGATGTATGCAGACTGGGATACAAAAGGCTGGGAGAGCAGCACTGTGGAAAGGGCCCTGGGGGTCCTGGTCGATGACAAGTTGAATCTGAGTCAGCAGTGCCCCGGCAGCCAGGAGGGACAACCCTGTCCTGGGGGGCATCAGGCAAAGCATCACCAGCTGGGCGAGGGAGGGGATTGTACCCCGCTGCTCTGCACTGGGGCGGCCTCACCTTGGATATAGTGTGCAGTTTGGGGCACCACGATATAGGAAAGATATTAAGGTCTTAGAGATTGTCCAAGGGAGGGCAGTGAAGATGGTGAAGGGCCTTGAGGGGAAGCCATATGAGGAGCAGGTGAGGATACTTGGTGTGTTCAGCCTGGAGAAGAGGATACTGAGGGGAGACCTCAGTGCAGTTACAACTTCCTGGTGAGGGGAAGAGGAGGGGCAGGCACTGATCCCTTCTCTGTGGTGACCAGTGACAGGACCTGAGAGAATGGCCTGAAGTTGTGTCAGGGGAGGTTCAGGTTGGATATTAGGAGGGTCTTCACCCAGAGGGTGGTTGGGCACTGGAACAGGCTCTCCAGGGAAGTGGTCACAGCATCAAGTCTGACAGAGTTCAAGGAACATATGGAGAATACTCTCAGGCACATGGTGTGATTCCTGGGGTGGTCCTGTGCAGGGCCAGAAGCTGGACTCAATGATCCTCATTGGTCCCTTCCACCTCATTCTATGCATTTTTACTGGTTTGTGTGAGAGAAAAATCAAACCTCCATTAATAGAAAGAAATTAAATATGTGGCTTTAAAACTATGAACTGATTTATAGGGAGCAAATGTTTCCCAAGTTTGCAAAAACTAGAGAATGTCAGGCAGGATAACAAGAGAAAGCAAGAAATTAAGTGCATTCCCACAACCTAAGTAGTCCATGAAACTCCTTGCCACAGGATGCTGACTGTGCTAAAAGTCACACATATTTAAAAACCCCAGATGAAAGAAAAATACAACGCATTTGTCCACAAAAGTCTCTTGAAACAAAGAAAGGCCTACCTATGGCTGGACAAAGTGCTGGACCACAAATTGTTAGAAATTAGTGGTATATTGTAGGAATGCACTTTGTGCCTGCCCTATTCTTATGTTATATTCCCTGGGCACTTTTCTCTGGCCACTGCTAGGGAAAAGACTGAACTCTCTGGACCTTGACCTGATCCAGTACACACAAACACACCTGTATAAATAAAATAGAATAAAGTGACAGAGGGAAAGCCCCACTTCAGAGCTTTTCTTCCACCAATAGCAGCCTTAACAGAAGTGGTTTGAAGTGACTGTGTAATTTTGAAGTATTCCACCTTATCTTTTTATGGACAAATGCATGCTAAACTCTGCAACTACAGAAAGAGCCTAACAATAGTGTAGCAAACCAGCACTTCTCTGAAAACTTTCCAGACAGCTGGCTTCCTGGTTTTTTGTTGTTTGGTGTTTTTTTTTGTTTCTGTTTTTGTTTGTTTGGGGTTTTTTTGTGTGTTTTTTTTTTGTGGTTTTTTTTTGTATGTTTTTTTTTTTTTTTTTTTTTTTTTTAATTCAACAGTTAGCATTTCCAAACAGTTTGGAACATTTCAAAGGAGGCACAAGCTCTGTGTATCCCATCTCCACAGACACATGCCAAAACTTATCCATAATTGCTAACTAAATTTCAAAGGCATGGAAATATTTTACTAGCTCTCCATCAGGTTGTGCAAGTGCCCACAGACAGAACTTGTTTGTGGGGGTGTTGTTCATCTACAAATAGGATATTTTGCTAAGGAATGCCTAACCTAAGCTACATATTTGAGAGAAGCCTAGAAATTTAGGGATTATCACCAACTAGAAAATAAAGGTTCTTTTCACTCCCACAGCAAATTGTGCTGAAAACTTGTTCTTCTCAAACAGAGAGGAAAATCTGCTCACCTTTCTAATTATCATGATTTATTTATATACACAACATGTTATGAAAAACAGTAGTGTTTGCAAAGGAGACCATCCTGTTGAACAGAGGGAGAGAACATCCTTCAGGGCATACTCATGCAGATTTACACAGATATTACCTGATAGCTTAGTCCTAAAGCAGCCTGGCTCTTGAGAAAAACAGAGGCGCCTGCTGCCAAACTGCTGAGGCTCCTCACCCTCCTCACAACTGGTACATAGACTCCTTGGAACCTCTGAAGGTTGCTTTGTTCATTCTTGGCTTTTCCTCACTATAAGTTGTATGTATCTTGATGATTACTTCATGCAGCACCTTATTCTCTGCTGTGCTACCTACTGCACACACCAGCACTTTGGGCAAGGGAAGAGCAGAGCCACAGAGGAAAGCCAAGCCTCTGGAGCACTTTTCTTCCTAGAATATGCTAACATTTAAAGCCTTTAACATCCTTTTTAAAAAGACTTTCACACAGGTTTACCACAAGCATACATGAAGTCCAAACTGCATCACCTTTCATTCACAGGCAAAGGGGCAGCAGACTCGTATGTGCAATGCACAATTCTCACCCAGACATCAGTTGTGTCTTCATCACAAATGCCATGGACCAATCTCTGGGTTTCAGTTACTGCACTTACTGTACAAACCTATGAAATCTATCTGTACTCACACCTTGCAGTCCTCCCTTCAGCTCATCCCTTGTGGTTTCTGGACTAGGAGGCAGGAAGGCAAGCAGGAGACTGATTAATGAGTCACATTCAAACCCTTAGACTAATTCTCTTGCATATGATATTGAAGCCAATGCAGAATGATTTGTATAGTATTAATACTGCAATACTTTTTGTAAAACAATCCAACGCAAATTAGATTAAGAACAATCCTATTTTCACATTGGTCAAAACTGTCCGTCTGGCAGGGCATCTGACAGCTAATATAGATCAGTTCATGTACAGTATCTTTCTTTGGGACCTAAAGACTCATTCAGCACATTTTTGTAAGACTGACTAAGGATACCCCACCTTATAGAGCGGACACAGCTGTGGAAAACCCTAAGGAGTCAGAAGGGAATGTGTGCAGAGCAGCCCTGGGTGTTGGGTGGGTAACACCATGTAGAGATGTGCTGCTGAATGTAACAGCATAGGCAATAGGCAAGCATAGAAGAGGACTCTAGGATGACTTGTCATTTAAACTGCCTCTCAATGAGCGGCTGTTGTGCTCACTGGAGACATACCTTTGTTCAGAGCACTGAAGGCACCAGGAGTTAGAAGACATATTAAAGCAGCATGATGGCACCAGCTCTGCTACACTGCAAGTGTGCCAGAGAGGGCTTTGTCTGATTCCAGGGATGGGATCCAGACTGCTCAGGTGCTCCTGGATGGAGGGCGAATACTACAGCATACTTCTCATTTCCATTTAGTTCCAGGCTGTAAGTCTCAATGGCTCATAAATGAATGCTAAGGTCCACCCACTCCCCTCTTCCACCTAGCAAGAACATTTTTGGCAGCATTGATAGCGATGACTTAGAAACCCTGGGAACTGTCTCACTATATATCACTGCCTTTAATGCCTTCAGCGTGAAGTGAACCATGCTTCTGAAACCTTACAGCCAAGTTTCAGAACTTGTGACTATTTTGGAAAGAAGTTGTGCTTTTATGCATAAATACCAGGAGACAATAGAAAGACAGAATTAAACAAGAAGCAAATACATGCACATGGATACAGTGCTTGGATGCAACTTTTAACCTTATTACTCAAAACTTAGGCAAATATATATGCAAAACCTAATACAAAAAAGAAAAAAACCACACACAGATTTCTCTGATATCTGTTGTTACTGTCATCTAAAACCTAGAACAACACTGCCAAGATAATTCTCTTTATTAAGGGTAGTCTGTACTAAACACAGAAGAACCATGAGTTTCAATTCACCCAAGCACATTAGAGCTGGCACATTGTCTTTCCTGTTTAGACAAGAGTTTAGACTAATTTTCCCATGATCCATGTATGAACAGTCTTCTGTTTCCTTCATACATTACATGTATCTGGTGACAGGCTTGTAACATGGATTTATGAAAACGCTTTCAAGCATGAAGTACCTCACTGCCAAAATTAACACTAAATTGTCTTAACAAAGGAACATTCCATCAGTGGAACAGTTGTTAATTACTGGCCTGCAATGATTGAAGCTGCGCAGCAAACTCTTACTATGCTTCCATCTATCTTTTGTAGTGTATCAAATAAGGACAGAGTATACAAGTTGCCTTTCAGTAACTAAACCATTTTGGCAGTGCTACCTACCCTGTCCTTGTGTGTGTACTATCACAGAAGACACATAGGGAATAATCATGCATACCAGATCTAATAGAAAAAGTGTATTTGCTGAATTAAAAAAAAAAAAAAAAAAAACAGTTAAATTTATCTGCATACTGTCTCTCAGTAAGGCAACAAACTCTGCAATAAATAACATTATTCCTTGTAGCTTGTCTCTATTTTGCCACTGATACGTGATTCTCAGGATCTCAGTTTCTGTAAAGCTTATCTTCTCCCTTACAGAAACCCAAGCCAGCAGCCCTACTTTCCTCCACAAAGCTATTTGATACAAATGGACCAAAAGGCAAAAAAAGGCCCCATTTCCTCCACAACCTCCTCCTTCAAAAAGCATGTCCCTGTGCACAGGCAGATGAGTTTCTAGGAAAACCACCACCTCTGTTCCCTGGACAAGGCAGAGAGCAGAGCAGACAGCAAGGGAATCCCTCACAGCCAGCCAGCAGCAGTCCTGAACCCCAGAGTCCTGCACACACCTCAGCTGATCTCACCAGCTGTATAAAGGAGAGGTCTTCCCAGCCCCATCACTCTGCCTGGATCTGGTGGCTCCCTGGATGCCTCAATGCAAGCTGATCAGGCAGACAAACAGCCAGATCTCCCACACCTTTTGCTTACTCTCAGGATGCCAGTGAGGAGCCAACAGGAAACTTGTGCTCTTCCTCCCTCCACTGTTCCTCAAAAAGGTTTGTCCTGCTTGCAAAGCACTGTCCAGGCAAGTCAACGCTTCCAAGGTTTCTCCCTGGGGTTGCACAGATATACAAACTGTGGAGGGATCTGTAAGATGCAGAAATAAAGCTTGTGGCTGTGCTGTATTGCTGCAGTCTCAGGAAGCAAGGGACTTCCAGATACAGCCATTATCCTACGGCTTTCTTCCACAATTCTTCAGAGCAGCACCTGTGGCAGTGTCCACAGTGCTGCAACAGGCACTTTCAGCAGTGTCTGCTCTGCATGGAGAACAGCATCTAAAGATCAGTCTAACCATAAGGGACGAAATATGCAACTGTCCATGTGGTATTTACCATGTACTTGAATTGCAATTCTTGTTTTCCAGCATTAGTTGCTGAAGGAATGGAAAGGGATGGATTCGTCCACTCAATGGTTGCTCCAGCATGTCTGCAAATTCCAAGGGGTATCATCTGCGTCCTCATTTTTGTACCACATTTTACTTCAAAGAGCAAACAAGAAAGCAGCTTGAATTTTGTAGCAGTCTTGCTCCACTTAAGAAGGGCACCTAATCCCCATTAGTGCTTTTGTTCTCCTTTCAGTTTCTAATGAAAAGGGTATTTTTCATAATGAAGCAGCATAATATTTTTCAGTGCCTTGTAACAGACAGTAGTAATGTTACCTCCATCTTATCTCACTTGTAGTATCTGCAACAGAGAACATTTCACAAACAGCAGAAGCAGGCAGAGACTGGGCACTATCTGAAGAGCTGTTCAGGATACCAAAAGCTACTGACTGGAGAGAAAGTCTCAATTTGTGGTTTCTTGATGTGTTCCAACTGCCTGACAGCACACAAACACAGCTAGTGCCCTTCAACATTAGCCTGCATATAGTTTAAAATGTATGTATCATAACCGAGAGCCACCTAATGGACACACTCTGCCACAACTGCCCCAAGCACAAGTCCAAGCCTTGAAATCATTTTCATATAGCACACACAGGATAGCACTCTGCTCCTGCAGAGCTGTCACTGGGTTCATGACTGGGAACAGTGACACCTCAAAATCTCCTGAATTCCACAACAATGTACCATTTTGGAAAACAGACTCACGCAGATCAAGCAACAAAAGCATACCAATAGTTTCCTGGGGAAAAGTGAATTTTCCTTCTAAACATGCACATTTTTATACGCAGTGGTTAGATTCAAGATCAAAATAATCCCTTGCTTCCCAAAAGAAAAGAGAAAGCAATCAGATTATGGGTATATTAATAGCTATTAATACCTCAGACAGAAATGCATGAAAAACCTCTATAGGGATTCTAACTTTCCTTATCACACAGGAAGAAAGAAGATCACAGGTGCCCAAGATTAACAGTAGTTAGATGAAAAGAGCTTTTACTGGCTGTAATAGATGACCCAAGTATGCACCCATGATATCTGACATGCATGAAGGCCATTTCTCTAAGAGACTATTTTTATAGATTGAAGCATTAACAACTACTTCCTTCCAAAATGAAACTGAGTAATTTTACATTTCACTCTCTATTGCTTAAGAATTAAATGAACTTTTGCAACTTCACACCGAAATCCAGCATTCAGTGTTTCCCTGAATTCTGTGTGAAGAAAAAAAATCCAGTCAACATCAAAACAAAACAATTCAGATAAATTACTACTGTCACACGGTTCTGTCCTGTTCATTACCCAAGTTCTCCCTCCAAGTCTTACTCAGCTGATTCATTTCACTAACCCAGAAGAAATCTTTCTTTTGTCAGGTTAGTTTTCTTAGCAGCATACTGAATTAGCTTTGCTTATTTTTTAAACTGTGTATTTATCTTGCTCTCCCTGTCTTTCCAAGGCACAACTGTCCAGCCTTGACTCAGACTGGGAAACCTCTCCAGCTGAAGAACCTGCTGGAGGACAGCCTGCTGTACGCAGAATTCAAACACATGCCTCTTTTTTCTGTTTTTCCTAACGAGCAGCTTTTTTCCCTAGTATTCCTGTCTTCCTGTGACATCCCCCCAACCCGCTCTGTGCCTTCTAAACCACAGTACCATACAAACATGCACTTCTACACCAGAGTCCAGCACTCAGTATCAGCAATACCAACTCTGTCCAAAAATACAACTCTAAAACATACTCTGTGTATTTACAGGGAAAGCAAGGCCATTCCAGTTTTAAAATCCAGTGCTAAAGACAGGTGTATGCTTTATAACCTCAGTAACTATGAGGTTGTTAGTCAGGTAGGATATGCAACAGTTAGGTCTCACTGATAAGCTTAGGAACACAAAACAGCCTTGCAAGACGTGATCACTGGCCATCTGCTGAGGTACTGCCACCTGAGGTCACTCATCCCCCCTGCTCACCGAAGCACTCACAACCAAAACTGACCTCTGAGATGAGTCCTGCCCTGTCTCTGCAGCATGCATGGCTGAAGAAGCTCAGTAAACCTCAACATGATTCTGCAAAGGGACAATTCCACACATGACCAATTTAGGAAAAATTCTCCTAAATGATAAATGCCAGGAGATAGCTTAAAATCTGCATCTTTTGCTTTCCTGCACCTGTTTTGTGATACAGTGTACTAGGAGGAAAAGAACATTAATATAGTTCTTCAAATGACAGCTCCTTTAACTTACTTAATCCACTTTATGGTCACTCTTCTCAATTGTCTATAGGGAACACTGTCAAAATTCCATGCTGCAGCAATATTAATTATAAAATACAATTTTATTGAATCAGAATGCCTTTCCAAGACACTCAGTGGAGAAAATACAAGGAAGACTGAGAGATTATAGAATATACAAGGAAAACAGAAATAAAAATTACAGAACATGAAAATATTTTACTTTTCCTTTTTTTAAAATGCAAATTCTCTCATGAGGCAAGACTCATCTGCAGCAAAACAACACATAAAATCTCCTCTTCCTTCTGAAGCTTTTTTTGCTTTCCCAGTTTTTCATTCCTCTAGAACTACCATGGTATTTATTGAAGTTTACAAAAAAGAACAGCTGTAGGCTGCACAGATTGAGTATCAACACATTCCCTACTCTAAACTAATTTTCATTATATCTGTACTAAGGGATTTACCAACTAGTCACAAACTGAACAGTGTTCATAATTTTAAACACATTTTTTCTTTTTTTTTTCCTATTCCTTCCTGGCTTGATCAGAGGCAGCAGCTCCCTGTCTGAAGAGGAGTCTTACCCACTGCTAATAATTCACACAAAAGACAACATCATTTCTGTTTTGATAGACTTTGCTTAAAACAAACAAACAAACAAAAAAAACCCAAAACCAAAACGCAAAAACTTATGATGTACTGCATTTACCTCACTAAAATATAAATCTCTTTCTCTAGTTCTGTCTGAAAATTTTTCCACAGAGGAAGAGGCAGGGAAAAACCTAATTAAATGAACCTTTACCAGAAATGTAGGGGGAAGGGGGGACATCACTCCCTAGACACAGAGTGGTACTGCACCCCTGGAAACTACTTTTGACTTGTTTTTTTCAGAAAAAAAACCCCAAACATTGGAATGGGAGATTAATGGATTATGACCTATTTCATGTTTATTTGGATTAAAATATGATGATGAATTTTAACTTTCAGATCTTTATCTCTTTCTTTCCAGCCTCCTCACAGACTAGTTGCTGCTGAGTTATTTTGTAAGTTCAATCATCTATTTCAAGAAATCCAAGTAGAAAATTATCCTCAAGTTTCACATAAAACTGGTTTTCCAATATGATCCATAGACCATCACAAGCCTTACACTGCATCAAAAGACTTTACAAGTGGAACAGCACTAGGGCTTGCAGTCTTCTCTTAAGTTCCTAAATATCCTTCCTATCCATTTTTTTCACAGGCTCCCATGTTGTCCCATGACGTGGTTCTGCTTATATACTTGTTTTTCCTGTATGAAGGGCACATGCATTTGGAGACCAAGGCTCAGAGTGTAAAATTCTCTGGGTAACAACTGCTGTCATCAGCTCATATCTAACTTAAATGAATCATCTGCATCCTCACTCTCAGAGAGCCTTTTCAGAGTGCCCTACCCAAGAGCAGAAGATTTTGTAGCACTCTTATTAGGCAACCCTTAATCACCTACACAAGAAGAAGCATGAAAGTCAACTTCTGAAGCTCTTAAAGCTGATCTAATGTTCATAATATTCCTTTCAAAATCTGGGTTTAGAGCCTTTGTTGCTCAATGCATTAGCAATCTTAAAATTAAAAAAGCAAACAAAGAAAACCTAACACAATTACCAATCTCTAAAGCACATGCACAAATCCTTACAAAATTAATATTTAAGTTACTTTACATGTCCAAAAAGTACTATAAAGGCAGGTTAGCACTAGAGCAAATGCTGGGCTACCATTAGTTAAGCAGATGACTTTTCTTCTGAGGAGCAAACCCAAACCTGACACAGACCAGGCGGTCAAGGCTGCAGAGTAAACCACCAGAAGAAAACTATTTTTCCTCTCTCAACTCCTTCAGACCACAGTTCATTGCCAATGCTCATCCTTAAGTTCTCCTGTGTTTGTAAGACACCTTTGCTTTCAAAATTCCTTTAACTTCTGAGCCCTTTTCTTTCTAGGTGTCTAAAGAGAAAACCTATTTCCAATACAGTTCAACAATTACTCACTGACCACTGATAGATTATAAATTGTTTCAGATACCTAGCAATGCCCAGTAGCGCCCCTTCTTAGAACACAGAAGTCTTGCTCCAAAAGAAGATTTCTATTTTAAATACTCTTCTTACGCATTTTCAATTAAAAGACAAATCCAGTTAACCAACCTCAGCCAAGGCACACTATTATGCATTTAAACCTACACTTACCTGCTTAGTCAGCTTTCAGTCACAGGTAAAAGAAATTTTACAAGTACCTTAAAAAAATACAGCTAAAGTTAAATAAATACAGACACATAAAATAATGACATGCATATTCAGTTGCAAAGTTACATTAAACAAGTCAAACTCCTTCCTAAACCGAAATCTCATCAATTACTCTCTTTGAAAGGCTGTCACCTGGATTCTCCAACTCTCTTTAAAATATCATGAATCTTTCTGAAATATGTCTGTTTTCTTTTTCTTGTAAAGCAGAGGGAACTAGGTACTTAATTTTATGCTCTAAAACTTGAAGCAAAATGAAGAGAGCTATTAACCTGGAGTGAGAAAACAGAAACAAATTTGGGATTGTAGCATTTCTCAAAAATGAGGGATAACCCAACAGGAAACAGTTTCCTCTTTCCTTCAATTTTTAATTTGGCCAAAAGAAGCCATAATTCATCCTTCACTGAGGACAGACTTAAAATGAGATCTCTTGCTACTCTTTTGAATCTTTTAACCTTTGGGAATCATGGACATATTCCAGCAACAGAGTCAAAAAAATGTATTTTTCACCAACCCTATTCAAGTTTGTCTGATTTAAAAATCGATTCAAAAAATCAACAATGCAACATTACAGGTTTACCTCTCAGGGAATTAACTTTGAGGCTTTTCATGAATATTTCAAGCACAGTAGCTATTAGTCTTCAAAAAAGTCAAGGACAAAGTTTCCTTTTACATCCCCAGATTGACAGCTACATCCAGCTTAATAACTCCTAAGTGCCTATGCCCAGATCTGTCTCACACGTTCCTGACATTGTTAGCATCTCAAATTTCACTCTGATCTTTGGGAAGCAACAGTGTGCAATTTTTCCCTTACATCCCTCTTTATGGTATAAGATAACTTACTATTGCTGTTCCACCTCTACTGAGGCAGCTGTACCCCGTATTTGGAAGTAAGGCAGCAGAAAGTGTCAAAAAATTTGAGGCCAAGGCAAAGAAAACAGAGAAAACTGGAACAAAATTTGAAATCACTTATGATTTCACTCCAAAGTAAACCACAGGCTCCTTAAAGTGGTACTTACTTCAAAACTGTTGGGGGGAAAATTCCTTGAGTATGAGACATATTAAGCCCTGTTATTCATCATTTCCTTTTAAAATGGAGTTCTTCAGCAGATTCTGTATTTTTAAACCTCACCTGCCAACACTGTCTTTCCTATAGGCGTACTACAGAAAGGTTTCAGGAATGTAATTTCTCTAGCATAAAATAACTAAAATACTACAAACAAAATTCTGCATTTTTATAGCAGAGTTTTCCAGATACACAAGAATACGCCAGGTTAAACCAGAAGGAGGAAGGGTGAGAAACCTTGAAGAACAGGTGAGGATCATGCTGGATCCAAATCTTATTTACTCAACTTTCCATTTCAAATCTAACTTCAGCACTAAAAAACCACACATTTCAGATACTCAAAGCTTGCAGTGAGGCCACACATAGCTGCTTATTCATGTATTTTGTAATTGGTCAGAGGTGCAATCATTTTCCCAAACAACATAACTCAATTTCTACCTACCCAGCAATTCTTCTGCTGTATCTAACAACATGTGTTTATACTGCATACCGCTTAGATGTGCTTGCATTGATCCATACTGGGAAAGTTTGTGCAGCCATCCCTTAGCACCTCATTAAGAGCACCACAGAAGGGAGAAGGAAAAGGGAAACACCAGGAAAACAGGAAAGCAAATTGCAGCTATATAGGTTTTACACATAGCACTTGGGTAACATGCCTTGACCACCACATTTCATGGAAACTGCATGGAAGTTACCAGCCAAAATGGTAGAAGGGTTAGGAGGGAAAGGGTTAAAAAGTACTCTGCACTCTGCTAAAAAGAAAGAACTCACCAACTTCATTGTGGAAAGATAATCAATAGAGTCCTCTAGAAGGACAAAACATGATTAGTTATCGGGGTTACAGACATTAGGCAAGGACTTATCACTAGTTAAAGCAAGTTTTGCAGAAAATTCATTACTTTTACAGCTGAAAGTTCTAGATGGTCTCATTAAGAATCAGTATCTGCGACTGCAGAACCTCTCAGAGTGGATAACTACATTGTTGAAATAGTAATTTGACAAAATCAGCAGGTAAATTATTATCCTCCCCCTCTCTTTCAAATTACTGGCGGACAATATAGTGCAACAACAAAAAGAAGAGATTTTGTCCATGATGATGTCCCTGTGATTGTGATTCATAGGATGAACGTGTCCTGCAGCCTAGTTGGGTGAGGTTATCGAGCACCTGTGTTATGACCAAGACAAGTTTTGTAGCACTAATCAAATTTGGAAGAGGCTTCTGAAGTTTGTCCCATTCAAACAAGTTTTATACAATTTTTGGTACCAAGAGAAAGGAGAGCAGGAGTTCTCTTCCCCTTACAGTACAGCATGCTGCAGCTTGTCAGAAACAAAGTACTTGGTGTTACATTTGGGTGGGGTGGATGCAACCACACACGTTCTAGCCTTCTGCTCCATGCTCTCAAACAGAGAATATTTTAGGCAGTACTTTTCAAAAATATTTTAGTGATATCCACACAGAGACACTTTAATTCCTACACTGAAAATAAAAAAAATTAACATCCTGTTTTGATGCCGTTGAAAAGGAACTGGAAATACCACCTTAAAAATAATGGAAGGGTTTCAGATAATTTCTGTTCACAAACCAAGCCCACCTGCCTCACTGCTCCCCTACCAGTTTTTTACTTATATTGACTGTTAGGAAAAGGATATCTCTGTGATGTCCCTTGGGAAAACTAATCTTTTTATATTTTATTTACTTGTTTTTAAATCAACTACTTTCAGGGTTTTTTTGCATCATGCTATTTCTGCAACATCTGCACTGGTTGTATGGGATTACAATCAAGATTTTACCACAACTGTTCCAGTGCTCTGAACATGGCCTGAACAGATATCAGTCATGTGAAGCTGATCTCCTTCATCCCACTCTCCTCCACAATGGCTTTCCCAAGAGTAAAGAATTTTGGACAGTAGCAAGCAACACTCAGGTCATTTGCACAGTACATTTTTAATCTAGGTAACTTTCTGAAAGTCACTCAACTTTTCTGGACCAAGCCATATTTTGTTAGTGTGAAGAAAATAATATCAACATACATCAAAACTCTTTTGTGGTTTTCATACTTTTTCTGATTGAGTTCCAGGAAGGTAAATGAAGAGTTCCAAGTAACTTCATCCAAGTGCTACCTGAAGAGAGTGTGCAGAAACAGAGAAGAATCCAACCCCACTGTAGTTTGTAACATTTCCTTATCTTACAGTAGCCATTACTATTGCCAGTGAAAGATACTCTTTGAAAGGAACACCACGAACAAAGGATTTTCAAAACTGTATTTCACCACTTGTTTCACACAAAAATGACACACACATACATACTCACAAAATGTCTGAACAGAAGAAGGTTGTAACAAAGACAGAACTGTAGTAACATGGCTGAAGTCTGCGCTCCTGTAAAAAGCATAAACAGCTGCACACTTGCTCCAAAAGCAAAATCACAGACAAGTCAACATCCACTTGTTTGTATTTGCTGTAGAATCAAACCAAAGGTATCCTCTTCAACCAGCACAGAATTTTTAGACATAACATCCAATTTGCATACATATTAAACTACTGTAAAATTTATTACTTTGATTTAGCAAGTGATGTACAACAGACCTACCAGATGACCTATGGAAAATCTCCTGTTTCCCCTCTCATGACAGCTTTCTATGGAAACCACAAAATTAATGAACCTGAGTATTGAAATAACCTTCTTCAAGAGTTGAAGTTTTCACTTAAATCTTCACAGCCTCAAGACCCCTTTAAGATAAATGATTTTATACTAACAGTGAAGGAGTCAGATTTACAAAGTCAGTAAGAAGTCATAAGTTTCGTATTTTAATCACTCACAGCCACTGTACTTGATTTACTCCACAATTTCCATCAAAAAATGCAAAAGTTTTGAAGAATGAGTTATTCTCAGTGTAAATCTCTAGCAAGCCTCTGTCAGTCATGTTAGTATTTTTTCTGGCAGTTTTTCCTGCCTCCTGATTGAAACTACACAACCAGTTTAATTATTCCATTACTTCTAACCTTAAAAGACTGTAAATATACGGAAAGTTAAACCAATACATAACAATTCTCCATGGGATAGAGGAAACCATTATAAACATTAGTATAGCTTGTGAATTTGCTACCCTAACACTTATACGAAGTAAAAATCTGTAGAGGTCTGGAATGCTTCTATCAAAGGATATGTATGTACATATGCAAAATACAGAAATAAAGAATTCCCCACTTTAATACAATATTTGCTTGCCACAAATTCTACATTGCCTTGGCTGTATTAGAATAACCGGTGGGAATTTACCATTCCAAAAATTATATCTTAAAAAGAAGTTTCAGTGCTGGATGTTTGTTGGGAAGACTAAGCCTTTTGTAATTTTGCTGGCAATTTATTTTTTCTACCTACATATTTATTACTTCCAGTGTTTTCACCACATCATTGTACCTTTGTTCAACTACAGGGAAAGAACTGTTTAGTTTACAGCACAGTTTTATATGCAAATTATATTCAGTAGAGACTCTACTCATCATAAGTGTCAACAGGAAAAAAAGCATGACAGATTTAAGACTTGAGATTTTTTCATAAACTTTGTAGGAACACTGAAATTACAAAGCATGCCGAACTCACTGTAAAGCATTTTCTCTAAGCATGTGCCAAGTGAAGTATATTAAAGTATTTTTTCTTCTAGATGTACTACAGGACTTTATGTTCCATTTTCTACTTCTACATATTTGAGATAATTAGAAAAGTCCTGTCTTCTGCATGCAGTCAAACTTACTGTTTGCTTAGCTCTCCCTGAACTTAAGCGTGTTTCTACTCTGTGAAAACACTTCCATTACAGCTAGTAGCACTGGCAAAAAAGCAATTCTTCACCTCCATACAAATCAAAATTCAGGGGAAAATCAGAGTTCGAAATGAAGAGATATTTTACTGTCAATAGGGGGAAAAACATCTTTACAAATCAGTCAGCTGTTGCACTAACAACATCAAATAAAGAAATTGTAGAGCTTATTCTACCCTTTATCAATAATGCATGGCTGCGCACAGACAATTTATAGCTGTTTTCCATCACTGGGTATTGTGCAGTACTAAATTAAGTCTACAAAATTCAAGGACAGTCCACCCACACAGCTACTGTAAGCCAGCCAGGCCACTTGAATAAACATTTTAAAGGCATAAAGTGAGTTTTATTAGCATGCTGAGACACAGTTCCTAGTGGACAAAGCATCTCCTTTGAAGAAGTAAAAGCACATTTACCAGAAAGAGAGGAGTTACTCTTGTGCCTTGCATGCAGAGAAAAAGCAAAAGGGAAAATAAAAAGTATATAGCCAACAGCTCAAAACCCTGACCTTGTTAAGATTAAAACATGAAGGAAAAGAATTTATTTTCTCTACTAGAAAATGATTGTCCATCTCCGAAATCCCTGAGAGGTGCTGACCCGGTCAGGTTCTGACAGCAAAACTGTTACGTTTTTCGCATTACATTGCTTCAGAGACTAACAGGCTTTTTTAAAAAATCCTTCACGTGTCATATAAATCAGAAAAGCATACAAGGCTTTCATCAAGATAAAGAACTAGTAACTGCACTGGAATAGTCTCAGCAACATTTATGGCATCAGTAAACAAGTGAGATGCGGGGTCCCTTCCACAGGTCAAATTAATGAAAATATGGTATGGGGCAAGGTTGTTGGTTTTGGTCAGTACCACTGCTTCCTACCACAGCAGTCCCAGCACTGGAATGCCTGAAATACAAGAAAGCATCAAGGAACTTGGAGTGCACATGCTGGCCACCAGCACCAAAAGGATGCAGGTGCAGGCCTGCACATCCAACAGTTTTGCTTGGGCTCTGCACTGGCAGTGACCAACGTCTCACCTGTGCCCTCTTTAGACTGTTTTTTACACCTCCAGTCAGGTGTAAGCAGCCACAACACGGATCGTACCATGAACAGGAGGTGGGTTTGGATCACACTGCAGACTTCTACTGCTGTTTCTTTTACAGTCACGCTGCACAGCTTCCCTCTAATAAAGTATTGGCAAGCATGAGGTTTGTGAAAACCTTTTCATACCCAGGGCACCCAGTCTCCAGGTGAGGCTCTCCAGGTTTCTCTGTCAACTGGCATGACAAGATGACATCCCTGCCTGGAAAACAATGCTTTTATACAATGTGGGAAGGTGGAAAATGTAGCACAGCATGGCTGGGCACTCGATAGCTTTGTGGCATATTTAAGCAGAACCACAAATAAGAGCAGGAAGGATGCAAGAAGCAGACCTTGAGCCACATCTGTTTTAAGTTGGTCAAGCGGAAATACCTGGCCAAATAAAAAAAAAAAATAATGCACATTATTGTGCAGGTGTTGAGAGAAGGAAATCAACTCTGTTCACTAGTATTTGGATTTGAGCAAAGTTTAACTTCACTTACAAAATGCATGCTTTCTCAAAAATCAGATCTCCTTTGCACATGCAAGGACCTCTAAAGCCAACTAATCAGTGTGCAAAAACCCTTATTCAACTGCTCCCGCAAGCCCAGAAAATTCAGGAAGTGAAGAGCCAGGTTACAAGATAAGCAGAAGTGTAAGAAACCTACAGCTTAAGAATTAGCTAAGTAAGGCAGCTGAGCATTTGTATTTTAACCTGTCAGAAATAAACGCTTTTCTTCAGAAGGTTGGTTGTTGATTTTTTTTCCTCTTAAATAGGTTGAGTTTCTGCTGTGAAAAATGAAACTGCTGTTTTGTAGTCTGAGGATATTGCAATGAAACCTTTGGCTAAATCGAGACTACAGGACACAGCTTTGAGAAACCCCAGGCAATCCCAGTGAAGCAACCACAGCTTTGTAAGTGGAAATTAATTTTAATAAGTCCATTGCTCATCTCACATTGCCAAAGTCTGTGATCCAATTAGAAGTGCATTGCTTTAATGACCTGCATGATCACATTCAGTGAAGTTCAGAGACAGACAAAACACTCTTGGGCCCTCTCCATAGAGAGTGTCACACCAGTGGGATTCTGGCTTTAGAACTCACAAGCAAAAAGCACTGAGACAACAACATTAGAATTTCAAGGTATCACTTACCTGTACAGATGCAAAATGTTTTGAGCACAACAAAATTTTATTGTGTTACATGCAATAATGGCAGACAGGGTCTTCAAATACTGTATTTTCTGGAGTTCAGTTAAGCCCACTTCTCCTAAGACTTGCTAAATTAGTAGCCCTAGGGTAGTGACATTATTTTGTAGTACCTCTCTACAGTAATAGGTGTTGCCATTAACACCTGCACTTTACTGTCCCCTGTAATACCTGAGTTACAGCCGGACAGATCACTATGCCACTGGATGTAAGGACAAGCAAAGATACATATGTAACTTGAAAAGTGCACATAGCACATGAGAAGCAAACCTATTCATCCTGCTCCTCCCCATATCCACAGCCTTGTGACAAGACCTGACAGAGTTATCCTTAATGACTCTTTCTTAGTGACTGTACATGGTGCTCCTGTGCTTTCCTGGGGCCACCAGGCAGTCAGCAATCATCCTGATACCAGATCCCTGACAGCAGATAAGAAGCTGCTCTGGGTTTTCCAGCCTTTATACAAGCATACTCTTCCTCTCTGTCTGCACATTTCCTTACAGCACACTCCCCTTATTCCCCACTCTGTACCTTGCAGGGCCACCCGCTGCACCCCAAGCTGTGACTGTACTACTTTAGCAGCCCCTGCTGCAGTGAACAGGGCTGCCAGGTCTGGGGACCTGCGAGGGCAACCTGAGCACCCCTCTAGAACATACATACATTCCTTCACTTGAAAGCTCATGCTCGGCTGAGGGTGTCCTCTTCCACAATCAGGACACAGCTGTGGCACTCAGCCACATAGGAACTGGGGCAAGCCCAGTCACAGTGATAATAAGTTTCCTTATTTAGCCCTTTCTAAGCATTTATCTTCCCTGCCAGCTACAGCCCTGCCTTGGGGCCCAGAAGCAGTCACGCTTTCCCCCAGCTCCTGTAATAAAGCACTTCTTTGCCACCAGGAAAGCCAAAATTCACCTAAGATGGCTTTTCCTGATGAAAGGAATCATCCCCAGAACAGCAACAGCCCTGGTACACCCAAGTAAGTATTAGCATCCTGCAAGGATGAACAGACACTGCTCTATGAGCAAGAGCCCAGGCCCAATCCAAAATGTGCTGGTGTGAGGTCTGCAGTGGAAGTGCACACAGGCTTCCCAGTCACAGCAGGTGCATTACAGCACCCTCTGCCCCCTCTCTGAACCGAATTTTGTGCAAAAGACACTCCAAAGGGAGTGTCAGTGGAATCTGTGTGTGGGCAGATACATACATACTCCCCACTCCATCTAAATGGCAAGTTCAGAGAGTAAAAGATAGGTAGAAGATCTGCTTTTCCACACTTAATGAATTTTACAGTTTGGAGGAAGACATCTGGTACCCCATGATCTTTGGAATCACTAGGTTCAGGAGCCTTCCACCTGCCACAAAAGCTGTCAGCAATTCAAGGTCTGTAAGCACAGGATTTACTCCACACTCAAAAGTCAAACAACCTATCCCCACTGATTGGTTTTGCTCTGACTAAAGCAGAAACAGCAGTACTAGACAAGAGTTAACCCTCAGTTAGCTATTTGAAATAGTCAGAATTGTCCAGAGACTAAATCTGTGCTCTTCAAGAGATGAGTTCAATTTTAGGTGTCTTACCTCTCATCCAAACCTGCAGCACATGGCAATGCACATAACAAGGTAGGCAGGCAGTGACACTCACCAAAAAGGAAGTAAAACCAGGATTCAGCTGCTACCTCAAATAGCAGCTGTCAAACGTGAGGGAATCCAGTAGCAAAGAGCCTTTACCCAACCGGGCTTCATTTATTACTGATTTAACTCAGGTCCTCCTTTTGCTGTTGCTCTTAACCACATTTTTGCACATTTACAAAATAAAATAAAATAAAAATCTATTTAGCTCTGTCTTGATGGGGTACTTACACCCAGTCCCTGGTCACTGAAACAATCCTGCAGCAATAAGAGGCCATGGTCGATTCTGGGCACTGCACAAAGATACTCTGTTAGTCCAGTCTGTGGCTAGTCTGCTGTGAAGCTAATAAAAAGCAGTAGCACTACAGTGCAGCTGACAATGCAAGTATGAATCTAGAAGATGGGTACAAAACACAGCTAATTAATGAAAGATTGCAGCAGAAGCTCTAGTGAAGGCAGAATGGTCACTTTTCTATAGCTAGATTTATGTTTATCTTTTTATCCATATTTTTCCTGATGAAGAATTTCGGCTTGACATCTCACAGGGACTGAAGACTACACCTTTTTACTACTATAACATTATGAGTATGTAGGCAGAAGGAGTAGGGTGTTCTAATGGAAAGGTATACAAGTACTTAAGAGTACAGAATTCATGACTTAGAAAAAATAAATTGTTTCTTCATAGCATCAATTTTGCCTTATTGAAGTCAGTGAATTTTCTTATAACTAACAAATACTGATAGTTGGGTCCAGTACATGGCTTGAGGTTCATATAGTTTTGTGCTGATTTTGGATAGGATAATTTTCTTCTCAGTAGTTGATAAAGAGCTGTGTTTTATATTTGTGCTGGTAGCACTATCCATAACACATGGACATTTTAGTTACTGCTGATCAATGCATGCACAGCGACAAGGCCTTTTGTGCTCCTCACAACACCCCACCAGTGAGGAGGCTGGGGATGCTCAAGCAGTTGGGAAGGGATATAGCCAGGACAGATGACCCCAACTCACCCCAGGGATATTCCAGACCATATGGCACCATGCTCAGCATATCAAACTGGGAGAAGAAGGAAGAGGGAACATTTGCAGTGATGGTGTTTGTCTTCCCAAGTCATGAGATGGAGCCCCGCTTTTCTGGGGAGGGCCAAACACCTGCCCGCTCATACGAAGGAGTGAATGAATTCCATGTTTTACTCTCCTTTTGTGCATGGCTTTTGCTTTCTTACTAAATTGCCTGTCTCAATCCATAAATTGCCTCACTTTTTCCTTTCCTATTCTCTCATTTATCCCTCTGGTAGAGCAGCGAGTGGCTATGTGGGTTGACTATGGAGCAACAGGTGGGGCTAGGACAGCCTGTGGGACCATGTCTCTCTTCTTCCCTCTGCCTCCAGCAAATGAAATTATATCTTACCTTAAGAGATTGTAACAGAAGTGCCAGTCTTTACTTTCCTTTAGGCCTTTTTAAACATTGGAAATAAAGCAGCGGATTCAGTAATGCAATGTGTCAGCATTTGACAGTACATTCAGGAACTTGAGAGTCATTCTACAAGAAAAGAGAAATGAAAAGCACCAGTTAGCCCATTGTGCATGTTAGGCAATATATCTTATGCTTAGAATGCCTGATGCCTGGTAGAGCCATGCTGTTAAACAATAAAGAAGTTACCAACAATCACAAATATGAAAGGCACAAGCAACATTTTGGCTACAGAACCCTGGAAAGAAGGCATGCATCTTGCAATAGCTATGTCACCTGGCACTGCCTTCCCAATTTAAATTTTCTTTATTCAAACAACAGTCCATGTGAATGCACAGAAACAAAGCTCTAGGCATGGAAGGATACACCAGCTATGCTAGTTACAGAAACATGACAGCCAATGTAACCCGGTACTAGTTTGAACTGCGAAATGCATCATAAGCCCACATGAACTAAGTATGAGCACTACACAAGCCAGGATGTTGAGTGTACTTTTATAGACTACAGGAAAAAGAGGAACATCTACAGATACATGTCTCATTTCCATGTATAGGCTTTTTTCAAAATTCTCATCTTGCAAGAACTCATACATACACTCAACTCATACTGAGTAAGGACACTCCAATTGCAGAAAGAGCTCATGCCTGCATCATTATGGCATATATAAGGCATCTGTCTGCCTCCACAGCAATTCAGCAAAAATGTTCCCTCACTAAGGTTTAGACATTTGTTTTCCATCTCCAACCCATCTGGCATGTTTAATCCTCCAAACAAGCAAACTTCCCAAAACTGTAGGCTCATGCACATACACACTCACAGACACGGTCCCTTGCACTGAGATATCCCACCTCACAACCACTCAAGGGTGCAGTCCAAGTCAGCTGTACCCACCCTGAGGCATTGCTGATGTTGAACAGTTGCACAATGAGGCTGCTTTGACATTTGACAACTCTGGAGGGATGAGGCAGCAGAACAACTTATCTATATCTAGCATGATTACTCAAGAGCATTTTAAAGATTATTTCAGATAAAGCCAGCTGGTATCATCCAGCTTATTAAATACTTCCCTAAGGCTTTCATACAAACATACAGGGTGACCAATGTCCAAGTTTGTAAAACTACAGAGATGGGACCTTAATGGAGTGCAAGAGAATCCTACCAACTCAGAATTAAAGAATATTTATTATAAACTAATTAAAAAACCAGCACCACAGCATGTCACAGACCCATGTCCCTACACAGATATAAATATATATCATACGCTGCTTACAAACCCTTAAAACAACCTCCTAAGGATTGTCTTCATAAACTAACAAGTAGCATTTGAAGGGAAACTACAAGGGTCTGTCTTTGGGAGGTAAAGAGGAAGGGAACTGGGATACCTTAGGTTCTAGAAAGGTAACATATGTTACAAAACCAGAAACCCAAAAGCCCCAAGCTTCAACGAGCTTTAAAGCTAGTTTTCAGTGTTCTTACTTTACCCCCCAAAGAATGGCAGTCAATTTCTTCTCTCCTCTAACACTTTCTCAGTATATTTAGTTATACTTTTAGCTTTTAATGCAAAATGTGAACATTTTACACAGCATGTTAACTATTTAGGATACCTTAAAAATGCTTTTCTTAGAATTGGGGTACATTTTAAGCTGATTACAAGTATCTCCATTTACCTAATATTAAAAACTTAGGTTATTATTAACAAGCTAGGAAATGTGAGATTACAGAAAACAAATTATACCCTTGGAGCTATACATTCACAGATAATAGGAAGTAACGCAATCATTGCATTTCTGTATAACCTCCTGCACTATACTTCTGTATAAAGCAATACAGCAGCTTCCAGATGTTCAATCAGTAGTCACCCTGAGTTGGTGTTCAAGGACACAAAAACCAGACTTTCAAAGCCCTGCTGCCATCTGTCCCCATACCATGGTGTCTAGATAATTCAGGTATTCCTCATGGGTTAATTTTTCTCCAGATTTCACATTTTGCACATTGCCTTACAGGTAGCATGAACTCTGTACCAGGTACTCTCTGTAATTCAGCTGAAGAGAGTTTATGCCCACACCTGGTCCAGATCAGCTTGAAAACATAGTAACTGTGCAACAGGAGGGACCAGATCTAGGACACAGCTTGAGTCACAAGGTGAACTAGTGACAACTTTGTGAGAATTGCACCTCTCTATGAAAGAGGGCTGATCAAAAAGTCAAAAATCCTTTGGGAGCAAAGATTTATCACATACCTTAAAGTCTTCCATGCCAGATGGAAAGAATGGTTCAGTTTTGCTTTTCATCCCAAACAAATCACAGCATATATGTACACACAATCATCTTACTCCTACACATTCAAGCACAACCAAAACAAAAAATATTACACTGCACACCCATTTTTTCCCCTTAGGGAGAGAACAAACCACACCTAAAAGGTGTTAATAAAAACACTAAACACTAGAAAACATTTGTTACAATGGAGATTTAAAAAAACATATGTAACTCTAAGCAAAATTTTAATCTGTATAGAATGGATGTATGTTTCTCACATAAAGTAATTGTTCTTCTAAACTGCCTCACAAATGGCAATCTAATTTCATTCACAGGCAGAAAACTTACTCTGTGATTAGCATAACCGAATCTTAAGTAGAAGGAAAGAAAAACAGAAATTAAAATAAACACAGTCAAACAATCAAGCAGAGATATTGCATATACAAAGGGAGTCCATTTGCTGATAAACTTGTAATTTTTACAGGAAGTTCTAATCTTCATAGCAGTTTAAACAAAGCTTGCTGTGCAACAGATATTCCCTAAATTCCCAAGGACATGGTGTCACCAATTTTTAATGGGAAGTCCACATATCTCACAGCATACTTCACTAACTTGACCTGTTCACTACAGGCAGCTAACACATGTATTCCATCTTCTCTCCTTTTCCATTTTAACATTGTTCAACACCTCCTCCCACAGGCTCCTCCAACACAACCACCTCCCTCCAGCAGCCTGATTCACTTATCTAAAGAGGATTTATGCTGGCCTGAAAAAACAGCAGCCCCCTCAACTGCAAGGATATGCCTGGATAACTTATTGAGATATGCCTCAGATGTTGTGTCCAACAAACACTTCTAAGTCAGTTAAAGACATCCTGTGTAGCACCAGAAAGGCAGTTACATTCTTGATGTGAAGAAGACATTATTTTAAAATAATTTTGAAGATAACATTTCCAGTCGTAAAGACACTATCTCCTAGGGAATATACCTTACATTTTTGGACAGAAAGCTTTTAAGTAGTCAAAAGTACTATTCAGCGTCTGTAACCTTCACTTCGTAAGTTCTCATAATTGGTAAAGACTACGTGTGTCTGCGTGTCACAAAGCACCATACTAATTAACCCTGCGGAGACACTAATTAATCTGGGCAGGGCGCCACAGTAATGTGACTACTCTGCATGGGGAATCTCCCCATGGTGATGCACCGTTCGTGCCATTTGGATACCCCCCTCCCACCCAAGCAGTCTCTTTCACACGAAAGATGAACCCTCCATCGCGAAAACTGATGCACTGCTGGTTTTTATTGAGGTCTACGATCTTCAGCAGACAACACCGAGCTGTACCTTGCAGCAATTCCTGACGAACAGGGAAAGAGCTGACAGGTATTACTGAGGACCCTCGCCTGTAGGAGGAGTGTGAGAGGGTATACCTATGGACAATCCCTTGTGCCACAGCAGGAATGGACCAGGACAGTATCTCAGAGGAGCTGCGTGATTGTCTGACAATCACCTGTGGCAATTCACGCCACGTTTTGCTTTCTCACCTGTTACTGAAATAAGGAGAGACCCTCTAGTACTAGAGCAAATGTTCTCGACTTAGTAAACTCTGAATAGCAGATAATGGAGTGGTTGTTAGCACGGTAGAAAAAGTTAAATTGTTGCCAAAGTGCTTTCCTTTCAACATTCTAGTGATAAAACGAGCCCTGGGCTAAGGCCAGAACACTTTATCTGCTGAACTTGATGCCACCTCTTGGTACAGAGAGGCGCTCTTCACGTACTGCAAATGGACTTTGAACTTCTTGTGACATTTTTGAAGCACATACAGTAAGGACTAATGTACTCAGCAGTACCTTGAAAGTGCTTGTCTCAACAGGAACTGTTGAGCGACAGGAGAAGCGGAGGGAAGAGGAATACCTCACACACAATACAACCTGCAGCAGCAGTAGCCTCACAGCCTGCCCACAACAGAGGATAGAAAGATGCAGAAGGGTCATTCCCTGTGCCACAAACAAGCCAAAGTCAGGGAAGTGTTTTACTGCCAAGCAGAACAATTTCAGATTCTGAAGAGCCCCTATCCAATCCTCTCTTCCTCCTCTGCACAAATACAAATCTCAAGCTGAGGTGTTTCTGAGACAATCCTGTTCTTTTGGCCCCTCTCAGTAAACACGGACCTGCAAAGCACAGCCCTATGAATTTAGCAGGAGTTACCTGAACAAGGTGACTCATGTTGCTGGTAAATGCGATACACCAGCTCAGCTAGAAACCGGCAGGCAGGGCTGGCTTCTCACGTGTCAGTCAGTTCTGCACAGGCAGAGGTCACACCGCAAGAAAGGGCGCTTCGCCTTGGCACGTAGGATACTTCTTGTGGCAAAGGCACAGGGACAACTGCCTAGCACGAACTGCACTGCACTGAGACAGAGAGAAATCACATCAATTAAGCAGTTATCAGAAGACCCCTTGGGACTTTCACAGTCTCAGCAGAGTGGACAAATAATAAGTCTGCCACAATTCACTATGAATGAATAAAAATCCTACATCCCTGTAAAAAGCAGAATCATTCCCTTATAAGAAATTAAATTGCATTTGATAGGTGTAGGTGTTAAAGAAGCAGTTCTCACACTTAGACCCAAATACTTCAGCTCATGAAAAATAGAAAGATGTTGTACATCTTTCTACACATTTGCTATCTAATCACTTTCAAAAACATTAAGGCATCAAAACATCTAGTGTACATATAAGTTTACAACTGTCTCCTTCAAATTATTTTTCTTACCCAAAGGCTGACTGTGAAACGTACACAGTAAAAGTGACAAGACAGGTAAACACTTCAGTCTCCAAACAGCAAAAATTGGTCAAGATTGTGACAAAACAGTAAAACACAGCAAGCCACATAAGCAGATGTGCTGCATCCTAACACTGTCAAGTCAGGTAAGGTTGACTCACCATTCACTGTACACTCAGAGGTCAGCTAGATGTCCCACTCCCTCCTCCAATGCCTTCCCTATACAAACTGTATACTATATAAGCTATAGTATATATATATTAATATATTTATTTATACTATATAAACTGTATACCATATAAACTATACTATAACTATATAAACTTCCCTATACAAACCATGGGTTTTGTGAAAGGAGACCTTTGATAGGACAAACAGTGCCATGACACAACCAGCACTGCAGTGGAGATCTTCAGCTGGTAGGCAGCAGATACAAGTCTTAATCAGAAATGGGTGAAGTTCTGAAAGAAACAGTGCAAATGTCCACTCCAACAGCTGAGGCTGCTGCATCAAATGAAGTCTCATTGACAGTGCTAGAGCTCACCCAATGCTTTCTTTTATCCCATCTGCAGGGAAATTGCTACTCCTGGACTTCACCTATATATAGGGACTCACATCCAAGTCAGTCAGGAAGTCATTAACACACTCAAGTTTTTTTGTGAGGATTTCTTTTTCACATATGCCCATGTGCAGGTAAGGTCTGGTTCTTTGTTCTCTGTCTGCAAAACTAAGCTACCAAAACTCAGCCCAGATTTACAAATATAATGTATTTCCCATGGTTCTAAAGTAGGATGGGCTTTACAAGGCTAGTTGAGTTGGGATACCTGATGCTAGGCAAGGAGGGAGGAGGAGGGTGTCAGAACTGAAGCACTGGTGTGAAGTTACCTAAAAGAGTGGTTCAAGGAAGAATAAAAACTGGGAAGACCCTCAGCTACTAATCATCTCCTTTTAACTTTCCTCAAGACACCAGTTGTATCCTTTACTTGTCTACATCACCATAACATGAAACACAGCCAACAAGCAATAACACACGTGATAAATCTGTGCTTGCTTCCTTTCCTTGAAAGCAGAGATTAGAAAAGGGCACGAAAGCAATTACTTCATCTTGCAACAAAAAGGAACTCTGAAGGTGGGGAACGAACTTGAGAGGAACCATAAAAAGCCATCTTGCTTGCCTTGTTCACAGATGAGATAGTCTCACCTGTCTGTGGGATACAGGATGCTCCTCAAGAGAGCCACTTCCTTATTCCTCTGATCCCATCTGAGCTGGGCACGCAGCAGAAAGGAGGGAAAGGGGCCTGCAAGCTTTTAATAGGCAGATGTTTCAATAAATATCCTGACCTTCAATATTAAGTTAAAAATACAGAACTGATTGACATTATCTCCACTAACAGCAGCTCTGAAACACTAGTAACCTTTATGAATCCCCAAAATTTTTAGTTGTTAAGATTTCAGGTGACAAAAGCAAACCTATATAAAAACTTCACTTTTTGTGATCTTTCCCCATCTTCATAGTGAATTAAAACATTCCCCATATGCCAATCATCATCACATATCTTCATGGGTGTAACACAGCTACAGCTAACAATGGGCAGCTGATCTGATCTAGGACCACTTCAAGAACCTGCATCTTAGGGAATCCATACCAGTCACATATCTATCTCCATATGTAAGCCTGGAGGCTGAACACCCCTTACTTCAGGACAGGCCACATGCCCAGACTTCAAGTTACAATGAAAAAATCGAGAATAGGACTCACAGCTTCCTCTGGCACCAAGGGAAAGCCCACACCAGGTCACTTTGCTTCACAGCTTGGGCTTCCCATATGCATGTTGCTTAGCTGCCTTTGGGATTTTCAAAAGGATTTCACCATTGTCGTCCCAGTTATATTCCAGAGCACATATTTCTAAGGGATGGGATTTTTAGAAGGGCTATGCAGACCAGCCTTCAAATTCCAGCACTATTTAGGAATGTCCCTTAACAGCCACTACATGCTTCTTAATAGCTCTGAGAAAGTTCCAGTACTAAGATGAGAAATAAGCCTGTCATGTTTTCAGCCTAGAGCCTGGAAAATACAATGAATTGATGGACCACAAGCTGCACAGTGCTACTGGGTGGTAGGCTCCTTGCTACAGCAGGCTGCTTTAAGAAGGACCCTCAAAAGTCAGGTATCACTGAGGGCAGTTCTCATGGCAACACTGTTTCCCTTGTGCTAAAGGAAAAATAAAAAAACAAAACAGATACAACAGCTGTCTCATCCAATGTTCTGAATCAAATACTTGAACAAGAAGAGCTAATAACAAGGTCATTCTGAATTTACCTGATGTGAAGCAAGCTAATCCAGAATAACCCTTGTATGTCCTTTCACCTTCAAGAGTACCATGTTCTAGACAAAACAGTAAAACAGACATTTTGTATGG
>JAWWEE010000122.1:40739823-40829864 GCA_035221455.1 Xenops minutus | reverse complement strand
AGGAGACTGAGGGGAGACCTCATTGCAGTTACAACTTCCTTGTGAGGGGAAGAGGAGGGGCAGGCACTGATCTCTTTGTGATGACCAGTGACAGGACCTGAGGGAATGGCCTGAAGTTGTTAGGGAAGATTTAGGTTGGATATTAGAAAGAGGTTCTTCACCCAGAGGGAGGTTGGGCACTGGAACAGGATCCCCAGGGAAGTGGTCACAGCACCAAGCCTGACAGAGTTCAAGAAGCATTTGGATGATGCTCTCAAGGCACATGGTGTGAGACTCTTGGGGATGGTCCTGTGCAGGGCTAAGGGTTGGATCTGATGACCTTTGTGGGCCCCTTCCAACTCAGCAGATTCTGTGATTCTGTAAACACGATGGGTTTGCAACATACTTGAAGACAATGACACAGAGAATGACACTAGAAAAGACTAGACATGCAGAGAAAGCACAATATACTGTCAACCCTAACAAAAGGCAGCAAAGTGAGCACTCTAACACTAAGCACAAGACATCAATCCTTAACAGCTGGCATTTTTGAAGTTCTGGTTCTGCTGAAGGTTCCGACAGTGTAAGACAATTGAGTCTGTTGCATGGCTTTTACTGCAGACCAAAAGTGGAATTCACCACATCTGATTCAGCCACTTCAAAGTTGAAGTTAACTAGTTACTAAGGCTACCTTGGTAACTCACAGGGCCATTCATCCCATCTTCCTTAAAGGAAGTATGCTATAGGATGAGATGTCTCCTTCTTTTGGAAGTTACCCACAGACTACAGGGGAAGCCTAGACTAGCTTAGGAGCTCTGCTCTAACTCGGATAAAAAGATAAAAGCTGTGAAATCCTTGTTAAAAATGGGGAGAGTCTCACTGTAACTTACATAGCATGTGGTCACCTGCCTTTTCTCAAGTCACAGTGAACTCCAGATCTTTCTGTGACAGCAGGTTCAAGTAACTAGATACAGACGTACATATAATTCCAAGTCCAGAAATCTTACTGAGTATGTCAGTTTGTATGTAACTTACTCTTCAGTGAGAAATAAAGCATCTGATCTCAAGTTATCAAAAACAAGCAAAGGGTATTTTTGCTCCATATCCTTACATTCTGACAGTACCTAGGAATGCCATGCATCCTCCATGCCTTCAAGATCCACCTCCAAATTTTTGTGTGTTTTTTTTAATGACAGAGATTGCAATATAAGAACTTTCTTTCTGGGATAGCTATTGAAAAATGTAGATGGAATCAGGGTGACTGCAGCTCTGTGCAGCCAAAGTGAGAAGTTAGGTAACTCAGAAAGACTGACTGCCCATCATAGCATATGTGCGCTGATCAAGATACTCTTCAGTTACACAGAGTACCTCCTCATTCAGGAGCCAGCTGTTAGTTTTCATGTTAGATATACATTTGACATCAGATTTTTTTTAATTACCTGAACTTCCTTCATGTAGAGAAGGCAGAGGCTGCCTAATATCTTCATTAAGATCTTTACCACCTGTAGGAATCTGAGGTCCTGCTCTGGCTTCAGAGTCCAATAACACTTGGTTCTCACAAAGACTAATGCCTGCAAAATCACCCAAAAGGTCAGAGTCTTCAAAGTCTGTAGTGAGGTGATGCAGAGGGGAATTTTGAGCTGACACTGAAAATGCAGCTTCTAAAATCAAAGGGGAGCCTGGAGGGGACAAAGAGGAGAGTGATGATCTGGAAGACAATGATGTCACAGATTTGGGAGGTTCAGTCAATTTGGGATGGTCTGCAGCTGAAGGAGAGTCACTGTAACCCAGTCTCCCATGGGAACTGACCACTTCATTTTCATGAATAGTAGTGATAGGCCCCGAAGGAATGTAACCGCTTTTTTCTTGCAATATGAAATCAAGTTTATACTGATAGTCCAAATCTGTTATTTGATCGCCTTGGTTATAGTAGAGATCCGTGGAGCTGAGCGAGTTTAGCGACCCTCTGCTTGACGTGTTCAGAGATCCCCGGCTGGATGCCAGGGATCCCAAACTGCTCCCTGAAGACACAGATAATGTACTAGCTGAGAGGCTGCAAAAAAAGCACAAACACATACGCTGATGTTACTAAACTAAACCAGCACAAAACAGAACAAGGAGAGAGAAGCTTGACTGCAACTATAGAACTTTACAACCAGAAGTTGCTTGGGACATCTTTTTAAAGCACCCATACTTGGCTTAGATCAGGTATGTCCAACCTGCACACCATCAGGGCAATTTATCCAGCTTATGGACAGTTGCCTAAGCCCCTTCTCTTCTGGAGAAGGCTGCAGATTTGACAATTGGTTCAGAAGTAATGGCAGCCTTCTCAGCTGCTACATTCCCTCAAAGACCTGCTCTGCTCTGATGTGAGTGGTCACATGGTCAATGTGGCAGGAAAGGGATCCCCAGGATGGAGCTTATGACAGCAGAGGAGTTGCTGCCACCCCTAGAGCAATTTATGCAGCCTACCCTCTGCTCAAGCACTCAGGAAAAACGGCAACTGGAAGACAACTTACAGCACAACTGATTCACATCTGTAAGACAACACACACTCTACATGCACAGTAAATCCAACTATATAAAGTATAGCAAAGGCTGTAACATGCAATCTTGTCCTGTTAATAACAGGAGATAGAGTCCTGTCAGGCCAGAGAAACTGAGGGTCACTGCCTCAGCTCTGAAGGACTGTTGTGGACAAAAATGTCAGAAAAAGTATTTCAAGAAGGCCTTTCTAAACACTTAAAAGTTGTTTACTGAACAATAACAGAACTATCAACTTAAAATTTTTTTCCACTGGACTGGAAAGCTGCTTTTAACAGGACAAAGAGACTTGCCAAAGTCTTCACATGAGTATAAAATATGTTTAAAAGTTATTTAACATTATCTTTCCCAAACTAATCACCAATCAAGATGATGCTTATGGGATCTGGCTGAGACATCTTAAATGGCCTAAACCACCCTAGATTCAATGAATAGCATGTATGACTTATTGTGAGAGGACCTTTACAGAACCCTTTTCCTCTTATACCCCTGTTTTGATTTTTAAGGGAACAGGTAAACATTACAGTGTCTGGCTGGTGCATTGCAGTGAGATAGGCAAGAAAATCCAAGATTTTCTAAATGAATATAATGGACACATGGTTTGGTAGCCCAGGATAACAGTCTCAAACTGAGAGACACTCTTTCCTAGTACCAGTTACATGTGTCATGTATCCCTGTGGGACAGGGTTAGGGTTAGGGTTAGAATTCCCATCAGAGCCACGAGTTTGAGTTCACAGTCGCTGTAACTGATTACTCTTTTGTTATCACTATGCATTTCATAAATGCAGAGTCAAATTTTGAATCAATGACTGTCAGGAAAAAATTATCTAGCTGAGGATACATTTCTGCCTACAGAAAATGTAAGTCAGTGTTGAAGAATCAAACCAGAATCAATTATTCACTAAATATTCACATGCACACATTTACTCATTTGGCCTCTCCAGTTACTACACAAAATAAAGGCTACAGTTCTAATAACTTATTTTAGACAGAACTCTGAGAAACTGTTTGGTCTCCAGAATGACAGGGTTCTGAAGATAGGACCAATTAGAGAAGTTGTGATGTATTTATTTATCCTGCAGAAAAAAATACGCCTAGCTTGCTTAACTATGTAAGCTGTGTAAAAATCATTCAATCCAGTCTTGAATGCTTACTAAAATTATAAAAGTACATCAGGTTTGCATGGTGACAAAATGCTTAAAGCTATTACACTTGCATTTTCTTACTTAAATATTAAACAAATTTTGTTGAGCTGCCAGCTAAGAGAAAAACCTAAGAATGCTGTTGAGACATCCGGTTCCTCTAGCAAACAGGTTTTACATTACGCATACAGCCTCACCTCCTAAGTTGTGAATGCAAATAAGTAGTTAACTTTGTAGTTTCTTCAAGTTTCTGTACCAACTCTTTTCTTCTCTCCTCCAATTTCAATCTGCAAAGAGATGTACATATTAGTTCAGGAAAGCATTACAGAATAATCTGTAGGCTAAAACACTTTATAGATAAGAAAGAAACAAAGTGGAGATCCCTCATATTTTTATCATGTTGACAGCTACTGAAATCCAAAATACTGTGTTAGCTCTCGGTCCTATCGTAAAACCCAAACTGCTTCAGCAGTGTGACTTTACCTGCAGAATACCAAGCACTGTAACAAACCTGCTGAGTGTACAAGCAAGCAGAGCATTGGGACACTCACACTGTACCAAGGGGAACATGCACCCAATAAAAGAGTAAGAGATGAGCACTGGGAAAATTAGCTGCAACTTCAGGATAATAAGATCTGACCTAATACAGGAAAAAAAAAACAAAACCAAAAACAACCCCAGCGAAACAAAAAACCCCCAAACAACAAAAAAAACCCCCAAAATCAAAAGAACACTAATACTAGTATTAATTTTGATATTTCAAAAAATTGAGGCACTCTCTTTAATTTCAGAATCTTCATAGAGACAAAGCACAGCAAATCAAAGCAGCATACAATGAAAGGTTCTGAGATGATGGATGTTATTTAGGAGCCCTTGGTAAAGATTTCTATATCCCCAATAGCTTTGCCATCACCTCAGACCCACACAGCATTGTAATGCTCAAGGTTCACCTTTATGAAAAAGCAGGATTTATTGCCTCCTGCTTCGTTATCTAGCATAGCTTGAAAGCTGCAAAAGGGAGAACTCTCCTATTCCTCCTGGCTGGCTGCTAGCAGAAATGATTGACTAACCTTTACAGTGATTCTTTTTTCCTTTTATAATTCCCTTTATCACTCCATTTACAACACTAAATAAATTACTTTCCCTCAGTGGACTCAGCAAAAATCCTCATGTAGTTGTGGATTACTGTATTGTCCTCTAGCCCTTGCTCAGTCAACTGATACATGTCACAAGTTCTCAAGCAACTAATCTGAGAAACAAGAAATTTCTTCCCTTCCTTTAACAGATTTAAAAAAAAAAAGTTGACGACTCATTCTCAGAAATGGTTCCTTTGGCCCTTCTGTCATCTCAAGGATGCGTAAATTAAAATTCAAATGCAGAGAAGGGTTCAAAGAAAAAACAAAAATCAACCATTGATTTCTTACGCAAAGTGAATTAACTGAATTAAATACTCAAGAGTTCCCAGAATTCGCTCCTTTTGAGCTTCAGATACTGGAAAAAGACATTAAGTCCTTATGCAGCAAAGCATGAAAAGCACTTGCTTACACTCATGCTTATTCAGCGAACAAATCTGGGTTATGCAAAGGTGAAAAAGTTACCCCGAGGTCAGCCAGGGTGTGAACTTCCACTCCATTGCCCACACCGTGTGTGCTCTTACACTGCAATGATGTGTTCATCTGCCAATACCTGCTAAGGCTGTTAAAAGCATACATGGTATTTCATTCTTTGCCCAGGAAAACATACACACAGGTTTCCAAACAAAGAATTATGCTCATCTATAGTATCAGGCACTCTTTCCTATAATTTTACTATTTATCAATGTCTCTGTCTTCTTTTAAAGCCTAATCTATCCTGCTTTTCCCAAGTAAGAGTGCTCTTTGCTAGCTCTTTTGTGGCTTTTCAATAGTGAACCACCATTTTTTTCCTCAAGGAAGAGGCACAGAAATTACTCTGCGTGTTCAACTACTAATGGTAGAAGGCAAGAAAGGAAATAAAAGCTTAAGAATTTCTCTGACTGAAGCCCTCAAAAGAGACACCTATAGTTGTTCCACTGAATTTGTACTATTAAACTAACAGGCTTGTTTGGTTTTTTTGTCTCCAAAGCACAATCAACAGTCTGTTTTCTTTTATTATCTTAAGGAGGTTGATAAAATATAATTTATCCCATATAATTTAACACCTGAAAAAAAAATTCTTTCCTGGATGTAATTTGATGTACTAGTAATTAAAGTACAAATATTACTACCTGCAGGTAAATCTCAGAAATGTTAGTCACAAGCCACAAACACAAGCTGGGTGATGAAATGTATGAAATAATTTTACTATTTCACAACAAATTGAGACTGAAGGGAAGTTTTTTCATTCTACATTAGGCCAAATAAAGAAAACAAACCTCTAAACCTATCAGGCAACAAATCTTACCTCTTTATAGCATAAGTAGAAACTTTAATATCAAAAAAACCCCATGAAAACACTAACAGCTATTGTGTTATCCATTCTGACAGGGGCCTCTCATCATTCCTGTTTGCACCTCTGCGATTTAAATTAACCTATTACTCACTGCAGGAGGGACTTCAATATTAGTAAGACATCTCTCTCCAGTTTTGATCTTAAATTCTAACATTGCTGAGAGGGGTGTAGAATATTACAAGAAAATACACAAAAAAGTTAAAGTGCACATACCTCACCTTTCAGTGCAAACTTATTTGGACATGTTTGTTTATGACAGGCATAGGAACAGGTGCCAGTTTTGCAGGAAACACCACAATTAAGTAGTCAAATCATGCAACAGTTTAAGTGCCTGTTATTACTTGGGAGATTTTGCCAAGGATTAAAGCAGTAATGGAATCTCCCTGACACCAATGCAAAGGCAAGAAAGTAGCAAGTAGTTCTCAACAATTCCCCAATCCGGTTATTTCTACACAGTTGCTGAAAGGCTTCTTAAAGCAGAGTATGCCCTGGCTCTGCTTTTTTGAAGTTGATATGTTATGATCTATACCCTCTTCCTGTAAACTGAATCCAAGTACATCTACTAGTGGCAATTTCAGCATCCTACTCCAAAATAACCCAGGGCTATGCTATAATGTTTATGTTTTAAGTCAGAGCACGTCTTCTGTTTCTTCTCCCTTTAGAAATAAAGAAAAAAACAAACCACGAAACCAATGAAAAACCCTCATCACACTAAGGTCTGGCACAATCCACCGTTTCTTACACTGTTGCTTTATTATCAGTACCTGTGAAAACACTGCAAACTGAAGGCATTCATGAAACTTTAGGGAAGAAAATAATAATGTAACTATAGTACAGCATTTTGAAGATGGCTCCTCCACTGATAATGGAGAGGCCAAATTTCCTCACCTCCAAGAAACAATGCTGATAGTTGATCTGATACAATTAAACCTACTCTTTTTTCAAATTAAATTTCAGAAAAGTTTCACCATTTGAACCCTTCTACAACATGAAGATTTTCTTTCTGTTTATAGAAGACAAATCAGAAATAATCATCAAAATAACTGGGTGTTTTTACATGCTCTGAAGTCACCAAGGCAGACAGTTTTAATATCACAAACAGTTATAGGTAGAAACTCACTGGAGATTCACTGGAATAGCAAAAAAGCAAACCAGAAGCCACCGTAAGTGCTACCTCAGCCAGCAATGTACAATATATCTTAATCTCAGGGGAAACATAAAAATAAAAATTCCCATTTTCAGGATTAAAAATCAGAAGGAGAAAAATCTGAGGAAAACAAAGGTGAAAAAAGTAAGGTCTAACAAGTCATTGTGTCACTATACATGGAAAATTCTATTTCTTCTTGACACTGGGGGACAATTTTACTTGCCCTTGGTACTCTAAGTTTGGCATCTGTCATGTATGGGAAAACAATCAGGTGCAGAATTTTCTTTGGCACTCAACAAGCAAATCCAAAACACAGGACTCAGACACCAGCTACCTATTTATAGCATGAGTCAAGATTTAGATTTTACTTAGAACAGCATATTCTCAAAATCTTAGATTAAAATTATTTATTTGTGAATTTGATTTTATTATTGGCTCCTTATTCTCCATTTATAAATGGAAGTCAGAGAGCAACAGATGCATGATACTTTAGATACTACCAGCACAGAGAGGTAGCTTCTCCTGTAAAAATACAGTTCCAGTAGCACATAAACCTTCTTCCAAAGGATATTTGCGTTATCAATATAATGTAGTTTAAACTATTATAAAGTATAAAAACATTAAAAAATCATGTTTAATACACACATACATACTTTGTAAACACAAAAAACCCCTTTCTCACTACTCAGCTACAATTTAGGACCCAGCTACTAATAGGAATTTCATCATTCAATGAAACTGAAGCAACAGCAAATGTTCCTAGTAGAGGGAAGTAAGAACGCCACTCAGTGCTGATTGTACTACATCAGTAAGGCATACTACACTGGTCCACACAATGACGTTTTCTGTTTATTGCATTTTATGTGTGCTAGCGGTGCCCATATATTTATTTCCACTTATAGTTGATGACAGTCAGCTTTGATTTTCCTCAAACTCTGAATCTGGCTAAAACAATTTACTGTGGGAGCTACTTAGTTACTGGGTACGTAGAAGCCAGTTAGGAAAGTTTTGCAGCAATTGCACTTCTCATCTGAACTTTTGGTTTTCCCCCTTTTGGTTGCATTTTTATATATAATAAAACACACAATGAAAGGCTTCAGATGTTGAAACAATCAAGATAATCTTTGTAACCCAAGTTCAAACAGTTTACAGCTATTATCAGAAACAAGTGAATGATGTATTGCCTTCCTGCTGGTATGCTATCATTCCTCAGTTATTTAACATCTGTCACAAGCATTTTCATGCTGGTAACAAACACAGAGCAATTGATATTGCAGAGCACATACAGAGTGTTCACTTTCTGTCACAGTACAAAGGACTTCTTTGTGTTTCTGCCCATAGGGCTAATAACAAATTTAATTAAGATCTACACAGAACAACTACTGAAGGAAAACAGCCCATCAAGGCATAGTTCAGGTTCTGTAATGTGTACAAAGGTTAGGCTGAAGAAAGCAGCATTTAATATTAGCAAAAGACAACCCCTTACCTTTCAGTAAGTGCTTGACTGGGTGTGCTTTTTACAGACACCAGCTCTTCTTCAAGCCTCTTCCTTTCTGCTTCTAGCTGCTCTAGCTCATCTTGAGTACGTTTACGTGGTGTAATAAACTGGAGCTCCTTTAAAAGCTCTTCTTTTTCATTGATTAACATCAGTTTTTCCTTTTCCACATCCAGTGCTCCAGGCCAGGTTTCACTATCCAGCTTAGAGAGTTCAATCTTCAAATTAGCCATGCTAAAATAAAACAAAGCAGATCTGCCTGAGCCCAACACAGCACACAAATCCGAGGAAAGAGAGAAGTGATACAGTATTTTGAAAGGTATCAGGATATGACAACTTTTTATACTCAAAGCCTGATTTTTAATTAGTTTTTCTTCACAAAGACGCAGATTATGCCAGAGAACCTGACCATCTATCCAGGCCAACAGCAGTATGTGTATGCATTAAAAATTAGTTGCTCCTGTTCCAATGCTGAGCTCAAGTAGAAGTCAAAATGTTAATAAAAGCTTTATTGAAAGCGATCTGTCTGGTAACATAGTAGTGGGACTATGCTCTGCTCATTCAGGAGCATAATGGATTTCTCCTAAGCTGCTGGAGGCCAACTGCTCCTCAGAAACAGCAATGACCACAGGGAAAGAACACGCACCATAGCAAGGTGCTCACTTCAGCATCACGTATGCATGAAAATCCCAAGACAAAAGCATTGCTCTTCTATGCAATTAAAATGAAAGGTAATAAGACAACGGCTACCTAAACAGAAAGGAGATCATTAACTCAACAGTTTGAGTTTGCACAACTGCTGTTCCCATTGCAGATGTCCAGTCACAGCGTTAAGACAACCAAGACTTGGTTATCCACACCTACTACACAGATACACACATATAATGGAGGCAGAAACTAATCCACATTATCATTGTACTACAGTTTTGTCCTGATCAAAGCAGGTTATTTTCAGTGTTCAGTCTCTGTAATCATACTTGCCTATGGGCTCAGCACCATAGCTAAAAAAGTGAAGGTCTTGCAATAAAGACTCATTGTCCACTGGGAAACCCTAAACGTTCCCTTTATATGTACTCTGTATCTACTAAAATGATAACTTTCAGTCACTTCCAGCCTTAGCCACACCTGAACTAGCTATATAGCTCAAGAATACGAAGATTTTGAAATACGTAACAGCTCACAGCTTTCTGCATCTCTTTCTTGTAGGATGGGGGAAAGGCAGAGAACGGAGATGACAAAGCAGAAGTTCCCATACAATCTAGGGCAAGAGAAACTAAAGGGCTACTTTTATTTACTTGTAACTGTCATAGTTAAAGGCGCTAAGTCAGATCAAATGATAACAGACTGTGCAACTTCAATGTTACCAAGTACTAGCTAAGGTAATGACCCACGCTACACTTCGTAAATGCACACAGGTAATTTGGAAGTATAATCCTTGCATAGTTCTGACAGATTTCTGGGAAAACCTTTTTCTTCTTTTCAGTTTGTTTTTGGTGATTAACAAAATTAATAACGTCATGCTTATTTTTCCCCTACAATATTAATTTTACAGTACATTAAGGCATTTATTTATGGTCAAAGCTAAGAATAGTTCATATTGAATCTAACTATCCCAGTGCTCATATTAGAAGCTTAAGGAGAACCACCCCTTTTTCCATAAGTAACATTTCCTTCTCACCTGCACCTCAACGAAAAAACAACAGCTTCAAAAATGGAAACAACCCCATACTTCCACAAAACCACTGCAAGAACAAGTTTGACTCAGGGCATTTTCACAAAAAAAAATTATGTAAAATAAACAGAAGTATCATCAGCAGTGACACCATAACCAAATGGTGGGATGAAATGACAAAGTGTTTTTCAACATATTTTGCAGCTGTAGCATGTATCATTTCTATTCAACAGTCCCTTAGAGGAGCAGTACTCAGACGTAAACCAACTAAATAATTTTTGATGGATAATGAAATGTCAAGACTTCCATGTCCAGGTCACTGGTTCTGTCTAACCTTGTTCTGAAAGTTGGTGCTGGCAACAGCTGTTTGATGGCTTATGGAATGGGATGGTGGTCTCCAAATTGGTCTTCTGCTCCCTCTGCTATAGACAACTCCCTGCTACCATAACTGACACACTTTTCAGCTGCCTTATCAGACAGACAAAGGACTATACAGATATGAAAACTGAACTGGTCTCACACTTTTGAGGAAGTCCTTGCTCAACAGGTGTAAAAGCCCAAAAGAGAAGGGGCTAACGTGTATGTCTCAAACACTGATGGCTGGATAGCTGTGGAGCCAACCAAGGACTGTTGGTAAGATCATGCTGTGAGAAAGAACAGGATGTGAATGGAAAAAGGGGCCATATGGAGGTACAGCAGCACTTTTATGGGTCAAATGTCCTTGTTCTGGCTCCTGGAGATAAGGACACCACAGCACAGTGCAAGGGCAGAAACAAGGTCAAGAAGTGGGCATAGACTGTCCACCAATGCTGACCCAGTAGAGGGGGATCAAGAGCACTGAAGATCCCTGAAGCCCTTGACCCATTTTCAGATAGGTTTAGAAGAATGGACCAGGCATGACAACTAATTTGCACAGAAAGTAAGAAACCTGTGTACAGGGTGGGGAAAAAGGCACGCCCACAAAGCCTGGACAGTGCCCCCAGGACCCCAATAACCCATCAGCTAGACTGACAATGGAGCCAGGGCTGGTGATGTTTGTTTCTTTGTTTGTTTCCTTATTGCCTGCCTTCCCTCCTGCCTTCCTCTCTCCCTCTCTTTAATCTCACTCTTTCCTCTCTCAGCCTACCCCTTATTCAAAATCCACCAATTTGTGTTTATACTAGGAGGTCAGGGACTAGCATACCAATTTCCATGCTGTGTGTATAATTTACTAATGAAATTTTGTAAGTTTTTGCAGACCCTCTGGCTTCTTGTCATTCCTTTCCTACCACAGGCATCTACGAATCTTGGGTGCTTCCTTCCTCTTAAGGATGGGACGCCACAATAGGCCAAAAAGGAATATTTGCCCGATCTCCATCACATCAGGATAGGATTGTCAGCATGCTGTATCAGATCCTTTTGAATAACAACTTCAACTGAACTTAGCATAGTTATGAACATTCCACCTCTTCAAGACATTCTGCTGGCTAAGCAACATAAAATCTGCAAAATTTTCAAGTAGAGAAGTTCACTTTCAAGATCCTCTCCTCCTCTTAGCTATTTTATAAAAATAGAGAATTTGCACATTTAATATTTCAGAAAAAATGGTCAACCCTTATAACAATGATTACAGTGGCCACAATAATTGTAGGGGAGGAGGGAGGGGGTGTGTAATTAGGAACTGAACTTTATGTGCAAACTGGTGTCTTCATTATTCCAAGTTAAGCACACTGAAATTTTGACCTACGTTCTTGGCTAACTACTTTGCGAGAAAGAAAGATCCTGTGCTGCAGTACTCCATACTCTGAGCACTGTACTGTTTTTCTTTTTTTCTCTTCCCCCCACCAAGGTAGAAGTGCTAAACTGACTTACTGCCAGGAGGCTTTTTGTTACTACAAAGGAAAGATAAAACATAATGCTGGGGCTTCTTGGTATCAAGACATAGTCAAAACAGAGGATGATTTGGTTTGGGATCAATTATGCCTGAGAAAAAATACCACCTACCCACATCTAAACACCACCTGACAATTAATATTACGTATGTGATCATTCTCAGCCAAAATCACACATGTTCAACACTGAACAAACATAAAAGCCTTAGCGCTCTTTGATGAATGCATTGATTATATAATAAAGCTTTATGATCCATAATGAGGATATAAAGGATTGCTGCTGTTACTGGCCAGGATGCTAGCAACTACTCTGTATGAGGAGGGTATACGTTTGAAATTGGGCAAAAAAATAGTTGTGCAGCCTCCTCCCTTTAAAACCTTAAAGCAGCTATGCCTTTACTTGGTACTTATAAGTTGCAAATTTATTTTCATAGTTTTCTAACTGACCATGCAACAGTATTCAAAGTGAAAAAATACTTAAATCTCAGATTAAATGGCATTTTAAGCACCATTTTCATCTGGGGGAAAGTTTTTTTTTTTATTATTTCGTTGCCCTGTTTAGTTCTTTACAGTAAAAAAAAAGAACTGAGTGTGGGATAGTTTTTGGATTACTACTTCCCTTGTATTATGAAGAACCTCCACAACAAAACCAATAAGGTGTCTGAATAGCTGACAGTTAATTTTGTGACAAATATTAGAAAATAATAAAACACAAGAGTGTTATCCCAATGTAAATCTTCCCCCAGCATTATGCAGCACTTCTGGTACACCAGTAGACCATGTCATTTGAACCCAGAACATTCTGCCTTTTGATGCCCATTTTTCAATGCTGTGGCAATTCATCAAAATGGCACCACTTTCATGAGCAACCACCACAGAACTTTATTTGAAAGGCATTCCACATTCTTCAGTGCAGCAGTTCCTGATTTTCTTCTCCTCAGGTTAAACTAATTAAAAAAACCAACCCCTTAGTGATAACAAGAATTTAAATTACCACAGTCCCAGGGAAAAAAGAAATAATTAAGTCTACTAAATCTGCACTGGAAATCCAAAGCAGCTCTGAAACTGAAGAGCCTTCAGTGGTACAGTGAAGTGAAATGATGATCCCAAAGAAGGATACAATGGACATAAATAACCAGCAACTCCTTCCAGCAGAAAGTCAGCTCACTCTACTCCCTCAATCCTGGAACGGCCAGTCGTTTGTCACTGTCCTAATTGTCTTTGTTACCACCTCCACCTTAGCCCCAAACGACAGAGCCAGCGCCGCAGAGCGCCGGGCGGCCCTGGAAGCAGGAAGAGGCCGGGCTGCGTTCCGCTGGGTGTCGCTGCGGGCACAGGGATAGCGCCGCGGGCATCGGGAACCCGCCCGGCTCCAGCCCCGCCACCCGGCGCACCAACCCGCCCCGCTACCTCCTCTTGGCCTCTTCGTACTGCAGACTCAGTCTGACCTTCTCTGCTAAATTCGATCTACTTCTCGCTCCAATCTGTTGGGAGGTAAAAAAAAAAAAAAAAAAAAAAAGTAGCCTTATCACTGTGCCAAGCTGTTAAACAAATCAACAAAACCGAGGCAGAGGACAGAACAAATACGACTTAAACCCAAAACTACACCCCCACCCCCTCTCCAGCCAGCGCCACACCTGCTGTTAAACGCCCAGTTAAGATCTCATCTGCTCAGATGTACAAAACAGCACTGTTCTCTTCTGAGCCAGTTCGTCTCTTTTTAACTACTGTGCTACCAATTGTTCATATTCCATCACAGTAAAGCCAGAGCATTTTCAAAGAGGTCTTGCAGTGATTGCACCCAAAATTCTGATCTCCTACTTTGAACTCTACTGAACTCCTCATTTAGAAATAAGGAGTCACTGCATTTCAGAGTTAGACTTCAGTAATTTTGCTACAAAACACAGACAAGCTTAGCTCTTTGTTTGAAAAACCTTGTACATGCTCTTCCTTCCAAACTTAGCTTGCAGAACTTCAAAGAAAGTCTCAAAATTAAGCACAGCTTTAAATGTGTACAAAATACACCATCAGAGAATTTTACTAAATCACTGAAGAAGTAGTTTCACTGACAGTTTTTTAGCTGCATGAAATAAAATTGCTTATTTAAATTCTGAAATCTTTTTTCCTGAAAACTAAAGAATTCTTCATAGCTAATTAAGTCCGTAAGGTGAAACATATCCTATAGACAGATCAAAAAAACCCAAGCTATTTATCCTGATCTTCACTGTACTGAAACTATTGGACTAAATCAGATTGTCATAAAAGCTTCATGCCAAATGTATAAAGCTCATCTGAATCTTGATTTAAAATTCAAGGGGAAAAAATCAGATAACTGATTCTAAGTAATACTCTGAAACAAGTATATATATCTATGTATATATATATATGCCTATCAGCAACAGTGAACAGCCATGGACTCCAATTCCATTATCTGCAGCATTCTGTTTCAATTTCTCTTCACGTTGGACAAAATGGAAAAAGCTCACCTCACCAGAAATGTCAGTCTGAGACCCTGTATCCAGAGTTTGTCTAGGAAAACACAGCTGGGAGTTTACACAACTGGAATTCAAGTCTGGTTCAGATGTTTCAATGGTTTGGTCAAGACTGAATTTCTCCCTCAGCTTTGCAAGACACTGTCCAGGAACAGAGAAGTAAGTGGATGTTAGAATTTCATTGCACTTTTACCATATTTATCTCCAAAAGACATTTACGAAGAAGACTCCACTATAACAATTCTGTGTTTATTTCATATTAAGCAAACTATCCTTTTCATCAAGCCATTGGTATGTGACACTAAGGGAGACCAATAGCTGTGAAAATGTAAAAACTGCTCATTTGTGTTTGTGTCTGTTTTCGGATTTTGTTTGGTTTTGTTGTTTTATTTGTGTTTTTAAGCTGTCAACCAAATATTTGGCTGATAAAAAAAATAAATCTGCTTTCTGAAATAGAAATGGCACAATTTAGATTTTAGAAACTTTCACTGATTTAGAAAATGGTCATGCATCTCAAAAACACATCTCAATTTTGTCCACTTAATATTCTAAATTAGGCTTTAAGGGTAACATATACACTGTAACTTACATACAAGTTCAAAAAAATCTATATTTTCTAATATAGAGTGGCTTTTAAAACTAGGAACACCACAGGCTTCACTTTCTGCATCTGAAAATCAGTTTTAATACTAGCTTGGCTTAAAGAATTTTGAGAATCCCTCAGAAGTATAAAATGCCAAGTATTTATCATCAGAGAAGTGAGTCATGTAAAACCAAATCCCCACAAAATTTGCATCAACCAGTTAAAATACCTTCATTAAATCTTGTTTTTCTCTCTCGCCTGAACTTATTGCCTTTCTGATGGACTTCAGTTCCCTTAGGATGGCTTTGGCCTCACACAGTTCATACCCGCTCTGGCCGCCAGACATTTTTTGGTCAATTCTGTGGAAAGGGAGAATATTAATACCAGATAGAGAAAATAATACTGGTATCTCTGCTGTTCTGCTTCAAGCAGAAGCATAGTTAGAGAACAGAAGGGAAGGAGGTGAGATAGCATTTCCCATAACACACATGCAAAAAAGACATTGAAATCTCCATTCAAATACTACTTAACCCTGGGCAAAAATGTCAAGCTACGTAGCACACACACAGTGCCCAGAGAATGGCTTACTCAAAAACTTCTACACATTCCACCAGGAGTAGAGTTATTGCTGACAACACTGCCAAAGTTCCCATCCCCACCATAACTCTGGCAGCATAGAAGCAGCTTTTGGGTACATCTTTCACACAATTAAATGTTTGTGATCCTTACAGAGGCAGAATTTATTACTAGCAGTGCTCTTCTACCCCGACCCACACTGGCACACAGGCAGACAGGCAAGCTTCTTGGTAGTAATCAGTCCTTCCTGAGCAGAAACATAACCAGCACCATTCTTGTCTCAGCTTCCCTCTAGTTCACCCTAATCCTGGGCATTAACTGTCTGGAACAGCTGTTGTGCTCAACTAGTCACCAGGCTCTCTTTATTCACAAAAATCTCTGGATAATTAATACCATATGTCAAAGATTGGACAATTTATTACATTCCTAAACTATCAGTCATTTTAGAAACTGTAAACTGAAAATAATTTAAAAAACCCCTTCTAAACATAGAGATAAAAAGACAATTCATCTTAGTATTTCCATATTTCCTTCATGAACTATCGTTTGTAAACACATTTCTCTGGTCTCTAGTTTAACTGAATATTTCACAGCATCATGGAAAAGACTGTGCTTCGCAAAATTAAAACCAACAGCCATCTTGGCAAAAATCAAGCATTTAGTAGAGAATACATTTTTCTATAATGCAATTAATTTTCTGGGTTTTATCATCCATCATCTTTGCTGGAAGTCATTAACCTTGTGAGAGAGGAATGAACAAACATTTTAATGAACAGAAGTGATCTCGAGTGTCCGCTGCAAGAACAACTTGCACAAAACACCTGTAACTGTATTCTATTTTTCTTCCAGTTTTGGTCACAAAGATATCAAAGTTCTAAAGCAGTCTTTAAAGCTGTGAGCATGGCTGTTCTCTTTTCTCCACACTCCAGTTTTCGTACAAACTAAACAGCACTTATGTAAGAAAATTACGTATGTGACTTGGCAATCATTCCTATTCAAGGATGTATTTGTTTCAACTGGAAAGTTCCTCAAACTCTTTCATAGGCAGCCACTTACTGTCTGACAACACTCAATTTTTGGTAACTTATCAGGTTGCTAAGGTCAAATAGATACAGGATATGCCAACAATTGTGATCATGAATGAACAGTTGGGTAATATGCCACATGCTGTCTAGTAATATGACGTGCCACATTCATATTGCAACTGCTTTATTCTGTATATAATTAAGATAGACATGAAGGATCTCTGACATATAAGATATTCCATCATCCTGTTTTAAATTAATGGGATTAGTACTGTTTGAAAGTGGCTGACTGAATTTTAAAAACAAACGTCCATTGTGTTTCTGTGGAATGCTGTTGACAGTTTCTGAAACATGCTTTGGATTCCTATCAAAATGGCTTGTGAGCAAGCTGCTTTAAAACAATACTGCATTGTTGAATTAATATAATAAAACCAGCATGATTTGCTAACCTTTAATCCTGGGACAGCAGCATGAGTTTTTATTACCTTAAGCTTTAGAATCAATATGTCTTTCTTCTTCTAAATTTTACTACAAATGAGATCTGATTTATGGTTAAATTCAATCATCTATCCTTGCTGGTCTTTATATATTTAAACAACAGACAAATCTTAAATTTCTGGTTTAGTCAAAATTAAGGAGGATTCTGCTAAGGTGATGAGTTTTCAATCCTCAATAGACTTCCAACTCCTCATGCAAAAATCCCACATTTTTCATGCTTTTTGATATGTCTCCAATTATGACTGGTCACTTCCTATACCAGATTTTTTTCTCCCAGTTAAAAAATGCCTATTTTTTAGAACTGATCTATTAAAATACACAGGCAGTAGCCTACAAGATGTTTTGATTAAAACTGGGAACTGAACTCCAATCTCTCACCTTCAATCACAGATGCTCTGTCATCCTTTGCAAATCACTTCTCTGCATTTCAGTCCTCTACCTGGAATATGGAAATGCTCTTCCCTTTTCCCACCTTTTGTCCATTTGCTGTATATATTCTGCAAGCTCTCCAGGACAGAGATTATTACTTATCTGACAGGGTCCTGACAAACACAGGAGGTCCTGAGGTAAATGATTCCAGCTTACACTAATGCTGCAACACTGCTTCTGCTACTGAAACCAGTGTACTAAGAGCAAGCAGCTCAGCATTTTCCTGTAAATGTATCCTTAATGGATGGGTACATACCACACTATGGAAAACAACTAGCATTAATAAATTTCTTTAAACATTAGTCAAGAAACAAACTTGTTAGCAAGGTTTCCTCTGCAGCAAGTCCTTTGTGGTGACAGTTTCAGTAATGTTTAATATTTTAGGGTCTAGTTTTGTAAGTCAGGAGTGGCAGGGAGTGCTCAGATTGAAAAAAAATCATTCCCTAATAAACCAACTGGTTAAATACCCAGAAAGCTCATCTGGTTCAGCATCAGCTCTTTGGACACCAGGCATCCCAGCAACCGGAACAAAGAAAGGCAGGTCTCTAATCCTCAAATTGTGACTAATTTCAAAAACTGCACAATTGTGTACTATTCATACCTCCAAGAACAGCACTCTTCTCTCTCTCTCTTTGGAGCTCAAGGGTGGGGAAGGAGGAAAGAAAGATCTAATTACTTTTTCAAAAATTAAAAAAAAAATTAAATGGGACATAGAATGCAGCTAATTTCATCCTTGGAACCCTTAACCACTGCTCTTCTTTCTGCATCTTTGCAATACAATCTACCTCATGAAAAAAAATAAGAGGGGAGACAGATTTCTCATGTTAACACTTGAGCAAAAGGTTTGCCATTTCTACAGATTTCCTGCTTCCTAACTACAACAAAATGAGTTATTAGATTCCTTTTCCCCCCCACAATAATTCTCTCAGATAAAATGGATTCAATCCATGATAAAAAAAAATCAGGTGACTGAATTAAGTCAGTTTCTACTATTTTCATTTACTCACTGTTGCAGTGTTTCAAAGCCCTGTTCCTTGTACAGCAGCTCTTGCTTCATCTGAGAGAGTTCCCTCTTCAGCTTCTTAACCTTGTGTGTTAAATCAAAGCAAGAGTTAGAAAATTCCTCTTGTTAGATGGTGTAACACATGGCTTTGAACAATTAATGTATGCTCTACATCAGATGAGAGAAAAAGAGTAAATTGCTCTACTGACACACATTAGGAAAAAAAAAATTCTGTTCTCTTCCTGATGTCTATGGGCAACATGCTTTAGTATTAAAGGGACACAAGCAGATTAAATCACATTCCTTATTTGTATTGATACCACACTGTGTTATTAAACCTGAGAGAACTTTAACAAGTAATTTACTTCTCACTTGTTTAGCATGCATTCCAACTGTCCTACAGGGACATGTCTGCCTACTCTTAGGCTTACTGTATTTTCACTTATTCATTCCTGGAAGCTGTCAAGTCATTTGCACTGTAAAAGACAAAATGGACTCTTTTCCCCCCACCATGAACCATTCTTTCTTGTAAAGCTTTACAGACACTGGATCCCTAAATATATAATTCACACTCAGCTTTAAGTCAACAACCACTAAACACATAGGGATCACAAATATACATGTCTATTTAATAGAAATGTCCTTGGAAAAACATTCTCTACTTTCCCTAAGTTTGCACGGTCAATTTCTTCTTAATCTTAATATTGCTATTTCATATGTCAGCAGATATGAGTACACTACAAAATATTTATGAATCAAGATTGAATAAAAAAATCCTCCATTTAATTTTTAATGTCATATTTCCCAAATGTTTGAAACACAGTTTCTGGACCACCTAAAAAGGAATGTACTTAAACACAAATTAATCATCAGCATACACACAGAGACAAGTGCCTCCTTGAAGTGTGGACTCCCAGATTTTGGTATTCATGCATCTAGCCAGATGTTGTTAAAACATTGTATAAGATATTGTTAAGCTTTCTAATTTTCCAATCATTAGGGTGAAAAAAGAAAAAGCTGAAAGTCCCCTCCTGTCACCTACCACTGTGAAATTCTCGCTTGTTTTCACAAGGTCCCCAGATATCCAACTCTATTGAAACATTTATTATATTAGTATCAAGAATTTAGACCACTTAAACTGAAATTAATTTCAAAATATGTCTCCAAGACGTTTTGTATCCAATCCCCCTAGAATTCCAACTTGCTGATATTTTTCAAACTAAAAGAATCGAAAAAAAAATAAGATTCCCAACATGCCAGGTGACTAGAAGTAATGAGCATCAGCAGCTACTGAAGCTTTCCAAAAGACTTAAAATGCTTTAAATTTCTAAAATAATTAGTGATTTGCATGGTCTTCACATGGGTTTGTGAATGATACTTAGGCATTCAAGTTTGTAGTTTCTGGCTAATGAATTTTCTGTGACAGAAATAAAATGCCTTTAATTTCCACTTTCTCCACAGCAAAATCTGTTCTCTGGATGAGGGGTAAGGTTCAGGCTTCTGGAATCTATCATCACTAGTTGATTTACTTGACAGAAAACTGATTTTATTTTGACTATACTGAATAGTCAGCATGATAAATAGACAGAGTTTCTTAGTACACATTCAGTGCTCCCTATTTCTTCCTTGACTAGCATGAAAACCCCAAGAATAATCTCTCAGTGTTCTGATCAAGGTAAAGGAAAACGAACAGATATCACATCTATGTTCCAAGGAAAGCGACGTGTAAAATATGAAACAACTCTAAATTTTTCTGAAAAATACAGAATGTCTATACTTTTCTTGTAAAATCAGAAATGTGAATTTATAGTAACAGCAGAAGGCACATTTGATTTCAATTTAGAGGACTCGATCTCTCACAAACCCTTACATTTTCCTCAAGAACATCTTCTGAGTGTCCTCTGCTGTACTTCATCATCCTTTCATTATCAAGAAATGTGACTTCGGCGCATTAGCCTAGAAGGATGTGACCTACATCATAATATAGACTGTGTTTACTGCATCATACCTGCATTAAACTATTCTTAGGCTCCTTGTCTTCTCCTTCAAAACTTTCATATAACTCCTGTTTTTTCACAACTCTTCACTGGTTTTAACATTCATCCCCTTCCTACTGTTTCTGCACATCACCTTCAGTCACCTGACAGGTCTCTCGCTTCCTCCTTCAAACTGCATCTTCAAGCAGGCTCCTGTGCTAATTCCCTTCTATTCCCAGTACCCGCAGACTAATGGAACAACACGACCACCCTCCCGCCGCCACCCCTTGTTATTTTATAAAGGTTGCTTTGCTTGCTGCATATGCATAAAACTGACTGTGATCACACATGCTTTGTGCTGTTTGAGTTATGTTACTGATTCCTAATTAAGACCCCAAATGGGCCCACTCGAAGTCCACTGCAGAATCAGATCCTTCAATTTTAATCTGGTGAGAAAGATCTTTCTTCTGCTTATTTCATTTAACAGCTGTCTGATTTCTGTCATATTTTCTCCAGGACCTATTGCACAACAGCCAATTCATGTATTCAGAAGGCTCCATATTGCACACAGGCATACATTACACACAGCTAAAAAGGAAAAGGCGAAAGGCCAATTCAGAACTTCCTTGAATGCTGAGTTTGTCCCCTCCAGCCACCATTAACCTGATGATACCAGTAAGCCTCAGATTAGTACAACTGAGCTAATAGTTCACTAAACAATGTGCAAATTCTAAGTAACTGACCAGCAGCTGACTAATGACTAACTTTGTTTCTCAAGTCCACACATGCATATACTGCAAAATGTCCAAAGCTGGCATATTAGCAAGCATCCTCAAACATTCAAACAAGGGTAAACTACAGTAACAGCCATACCTCTCTTGCCATCTTCCATGAAAACCACTTTCCAGCCCTAGCATCACAGGGCTCCACTTTTTCTTATCTCAATTTTCATATCCAGTGCCTTTGGAGGGATGACAACACACTTTACGCTGATACAGATATTCTCGGACTGCACCTTTCTAAACTCTGCAGACAAGATTCAGGTCACCTATTTTAGCCACATATGCAGGACTTTGCAATGCCAATAAATCAGGTGTTAGGAACCAGCAGGATATTAGGCTCCTTGACTCTGAGAAACAATGAAGAAAGCACCACCAAAAAAAGCATATTACTGTGATTAACACATCTGACTGTCTCACTAGTGTGCAAATCTGTAGTCAACAGTAACGGGAAAAAGTGAGCACAGGATCATGCCTGAGCTTTCCCCTCTCTGATCTGTAGGTGACTATATTTAAATTTGGTCATGTGTTTTGTTCTTCAATAACACTGTTAATTTCTCAGATATATTAGTGATTGCCTTGCGAAAGGGAATGTTTTTCACTGCTCCACTCATTTTAGGAATAAGCCATCACTTCATTTCTACATTCTTGTTCCTTGTAGCTCTTGATTCTCCCTACTAAGCTTATAGAATTTTTCCTCCCACCTCTTCCAGCATTAAAATAAGTTCCCTCATTAACTGCCATCCCTTCTGCTTAAAGGATAAGGGACTACCAATTGAGTTTGTTAAGGATAAACAGGTGTACAAGTAGTCAGGAGGGCAACACCCAGACACCAGTTTTAGAGTGCATTCCATCCCTGATTAATACTGGGTTTTAAAATGTTAACGAACTATTCCACAGTTCCTTTTAAAAATTAATTGTTTAGATTTCTAATCACAACTCTTGCTCCAGGTAGAGGAGGATGTTACTCTGAAGTTTCTATGAGTGCTGCTCTGTGCACAAACCAGGAGGGGGCAATGGAAGAGCTGAGTAAATGCTGTCGCTTGTGCTGCTTCTGCTCCCCCAGCCCACATTGAAGAAATATGCTGGGAGGTGCTGTCTTTTTAACCTGCATGGTTTGATCCAATTTTTTTCATTATTAACTACAAAAAGTCTAGGCTATCCATAAAGCTTTAAATGCTGCATTTGAAATAAATGAACTTCCTATATATATTTTTTAAATGTCTTCCACACCATTTCCTCCTTATTCAAGATAAATTCTCTAGAGACTAATCTTTGAATGAAAGTTCTTTATACAGAGTCTGTTAGTGACCATACTGAACACAGCTGACCAAATAACGGATTTGTGTTCATTAGCAATTTCAAGATGCAGAGACAAACTTTCATCCTTGATCTGAACTGTTGCCTTTTGACAACACAGAGAGAGGTTTCACACCACTATTGAAAAGTGTTTTTCTAACCAACAGAAACTTCTGAGGTAGTTCATGTAGCTAATGATGCATTTCCCACAGAAGAAAGATTGTGTAAAGTCATCTAGCTGCGGCTCACCTTGGCCTACTATATTTATGTTTTTACTCTTCCTTTTAAAAACAAAAGCATACAACTGAAAATAGTTATCAGATTTATTTAAACCCACATCTAATCAGAGTATCTGTTAAAGTTTTCCCCAAATGTACCAGAGTACAGCTTTAAAAATTACTGTAAAAACCTCTGAATGATATCTAATTAAATATTAGAAGGTTTCAGTACCAGGGTACAAGATACATCTGCTAGTTCAAGGTATGCTTATTCTACAGCATAAACTTTGCAGACAGAATCCAAATGAATATGAGTTAAGCACACTCACCCTTAATCTTGTAGTGGCGATTTCAGCCTTCAGAATGTCAGGGTCATACTTTGTGCTTGATGAGGAGCCTGAAAACACTTTTTTTAAAAAGACAAAAAAAGAGACAAATATTTAAGTACTTTTAAATCACTAATCAGTCACTTCCTCAATGAATTCACATTGATCAAAAACTACAAGGTGCAGAAAGACATATAATACTTTATAAAAAAGCCTTTCTAGAGTAGTTAGCATTGCAGCATAGCAATAATTAATGCATAATCAAAATTTCCCTTTTCTTCCCCTACTACTTTATGGTATCGTTCCTCATTTAGTTATTCCAGGTTCATACAGTAACACTTCATTATCCTTGGCTTTCTATTCCATGAGCCATCTTGTAATCACTTCCTTCCTGAAAGTTCTAATTTCTAAGGAGATCTCTGGAAAGCAGAATATTTATTCAGAAGCCTCAGAGGTCTAGCACTCTGTTCTTCTGCAGATGTACAAGCTACTTTTATCACATTATCTACTTCTACAAGAGGTGTTTGGCCAATAACAGGCCTCAGACAGTGGTTTACTGCATGCTGATTCCTTGCCCAACACCGTAATGTGTATCTCTACTTCACCCCTACTCACAGCGCACAGGCTACAGAATTACCATGTGCTCTTCTAATAAATCAGCAATTCCCTTCTTGGTCTATCAGACACCCTTCAGCACAGTAGGGCCATTTCAGTATGCAGCCGTGAAGGCAAGAGATCCTATTTACTCTGAACCTAGATTTGGCAGAATTTTGCCCTGACAAACTACAGGACAAAACAGATTTCAGAACCAACAGCTCTAAATCATGGCTCAAAAGAGTTCAATTGTATCAGGGAGAAGAGGGTTCTAGTAGAAGAGCTTTGTATTAAATAAATAAATAATGTAGGGATGCTATCTCTAAAAAAGCCAGAGTACAAAGTGCTCATAGCAAACCTTTAAAACTCATCCTAAAGAGAAACAGGATCCCTTGCAAGGCACAGATCAAAGAAATTACATTGTATTCTCTACTGTACTTACAGCTTGTACGAGAGCTTGATTTTTCTTTGTAGAAACCATTCAACCGTACATACTCATCCAGTGCAAGTGCTAGTCTCTGTTCTTTCACCTGGTACAGTTCCTTCTGAGTACTGAGAGCATCCTGGGCTATTGTAAGATAATCTTTTAACATTCTCTCTTGTTCTTGCCGCCATTGTTTCCTGGGATCTTCTATTTGTGTTGTTTCTTTATAGGAGAAAAATAAAGGATTTTAAGAGATCTCTGCTGAAACCTGTTGACAACTAAAATTGCTGCTTTGCCCAGTTAGAGGAGTCTAAACTATAGTTTGCCTATGGTTACTAACCAGGTGTTTGACTTCCTCTGCCACAATAGTGTGTGTAAGAAACAGTATTTAAGGGATCAGTTACAAAATTACAATTTAGGGCACAATAGGCAAATGCTTATTACATCATTCCCGTATTTTTAACTTCGAATTCATAACATCCTAAAACTCAAGAAAAAATTTTTTTGCATCAGAGTATTTGGAAATAATGGGATCAATAAAGTCTTTCAATGACATCTTAAAATTTAATGCATTTCTGAACAAAAATTAGAAGTAATCTTAGCAATTACAGTTTTTCAATCCCCTCTCCACTTCATTAATTTTTGCAGCCATATGTTAATCATGTTTTTAGTGGTTATCTCTCTCCTTTCACTCTACAAAAACAATTTTATCTTTCCCATGTAACTGAACTAATAGATCATTAACTCTCCAGATCATCTCCCTATTCCTGCTACATATCTGATCAGGTCAAGCATTTTAACTCCAGCAGCCACACAGAAGACAGACTTGCATAGGCTATGTAAACGAGAGCATCAGACATAACACAGTGGTATATATTAAGAAGGTATATGATAAGATCAATCTACTTGTAGGTTTTAAGATTTTATTTTCAATGTAAATATACAGAGAGGATGAATTACGGTTCAATGTTCAACCTTGTCAATATCCCCTGACTTAGTTCAGCAGTTTTTTAATCTGTACAATGAATATTCTTCCTTTAAAGCTGTACTAAGTGCAAAAACATTCTCATAAGACATAGCCATGAGAAGTTTGAAATGCAAACGTACACCAAACTTCCTAGGTTACATACTATAAATCTGCAGAGATCTACAGAGATAAAAAGTAACATTCAGTACGAAAGTATTTAAGTGTAAAGTATTTACTTCGGGTTTTTTCTGCGAAAAGTAGGAGGGATATTTATTCTTTGGGTTAGATTTCTACCACTTCAGTCCTTGAGTTGCTTTACTGTGGGAACCAGTGCGGGGCTGGCGAGGCGGTCAAATGGGAACAAGTAGCTGAAGACACGGAGAGAAAAAAAGAACTGCAGCAGAACCAACGTGATTGCTCTAAACTGTAGCTGAAGTGCACTCTTGGGAGAAGGCACTCTTTCAACTCCATGTATGAGAACAGATTTTCTAACAGCAAAATCAGATAAGGACAGGTTCTGGTTAATAACAATTTCCAATACTAACTACCAGTTTTTAAAAAGACTTTTCTCTTGATAATATCACATAAAGAAAAAGACATGCAAAGAAAAAGAAGCATCTCTTAAAACTGATCCTGTAGAATCCTAAACTGACCATCTCTGTGGAACTACCAATGCTTTTAAAACACAAAAACACACTCTCTCCACCATTTACAAATGTGACATTTCTACTCAGGAAAGGTATTTCTTAGATGTGCACAATGAATGCATAGAGAGCATAAACCACATAAACCCAAGTGCAGTGCATAAAAGATTAAAGCAGGGAAGCTTTATACACAGTTGGTTTTCCAATAACTCCAACAGGAATGCTCTCTCCAAAAAAACTAACTATAGCTACAGACACATATACACGTAGATCCATGTTTATAGCCCCCTGCTCTTTTACACAAAGACACCGGGCACACAAAGAAGCAGATCGATACCTTTTCTCTCCTAAATGGGCAACACATGTTCCTATCTGTGCCCACTTATTGTTGTTGTGCTTTAACACACTCCACATTCACAGTTATTTACACAAGATAAGAAGTGCTGGTTTCCAGAGTTGTCCTTTTTTGTGAAGCAGGATGAAGAGCATGAAGCAGGATCCTCATGGGTCAATGATCAAATACGATAAATGCAGTTATGGTGTTTTTTTAGAAGAATGTAATGATGTGATTGTGTTTTAAGAGTGCAACCAGCAGCCACCAAATAATCTCAGAAGATTGGAAGGTTTCATCTTTGAGCATGTTGTAGGTAATTGCTTTGTAGGTTTTAAGTGAGGATTGCTCAACATGCAGCCCAAAGACCAAATGCAGCCTGCAGAGTTCTAAAATGTGGCCTACAGATGCCCTGTCCTTGTGACTGCAAGAGAAGGACAAAGCTGATCAGCAGCAGATTACTTTGTATTGCTGACAAATACAATCCAACATTTTCTTTTTGCCTCTCCGAGCTGGAAGTACAAAACAGTACTATGATTATATATGAGCTAACAACTGTTATACTGATAGTCATAAATGAGTTAAAGGTGACCCTGCATCTTAAAAATCATGCTCTCTAACTTCAGCATACCAAGGTTGAGTATTTGCCTGTGTAGGTACATGGACTGGCCAAATTACTCTCAGACAATTCTATCCCCATGTATTTTATTCTGGAACAAACACTCAGTTAAGAAAATACAACATAATGAAAAAAACAAAGCAGTATGGAATGACTATCCCAGAATTGTTACTCAACTTTTACCAAACAGAGAATACTCTGAAGTATTTTTCACTCTATCCTTCTTAAATATTATGAAGTGGGAAAAAACCCACAAAACAAAACAAAAAACATATAATTTGTTTGGCAAGTTGTTCATATATGTAAAAATGTGTCCTTGTGTAGCAGCACCATATGCTTATTCATCTATACTTGTCAATCATCTCCATTTTAATCAGTATATTTACCCCATGGATAAAAAAACTCCAAAGAGAAAACTATGGATAATATTTCTGGTATGGTAGCCCTGCATTTTGAAAAGTATGTTCACTTGCACACATGTACCTTCCAAGAGCCAGTAATTTTTTTTTAAAAAGCAGAGTTCTTTCAAAACGAAATATTTATACTTCTCAGAGTAAAGCCTCAGAAAGATAAGGATTTTTTTTCTTAGACAAGAATTTTTCAAGCACCTGCTGCTAAGGTCAAACTTGTACGCACCAGGAATATTATTAGAAAAGTTACATGCAAGTCATTGAGGGAACAGCCTGCCTAACATTTCAAAATGAGTTGTGAAGCCCTTCATGCTTAAACACAAAGAACATACAAACTTTTTCCTACTCTTATCAATAGCTCATGCAAAATAAACTAGGGAGATCTCATTCCTTTTTTAAGGCAGGTAAACATTTCCACTGGTGACTGCAACAGAATGCCTTATAACCCTTGTCTGCAGCACATACGACTCACACAGCAGATTGCTAGCTACACGGATGGGGAGATGTTATTTCTGTCCATCACGTGAGGAGTAAGAACTGGTAATGACCATTAGACAGCACTGTACAGTTGCATCTGTTCTAGAAAACGTAAACTGGACTTCAATCAGCAGCAGTGGAGAATGAACAAACCATCCCCCTTGGGAGGGCCTCTCCAAAACTTTCTGCAGAAACATAGGTAGGAACTAAAGGAGTCTACTTAAAATGGATCTTTAAACATCCAGGAATTGTACATCAGGCTCTCTGAAGACCATGACTTAGATTAAAAAAAATGCATAAAGAATCACAATGCAAAAATAATGAACCATAGTAACAGAATGGATAGGGTGGTGGTGAATGTAATATTCCGGTTATGCATTCCTAATTTGACTTGGTTTTAGCATCATTTGGCAAAGCCACTTGCAAGGCAAAATTTCCCAGTTCTATAACAGATCTTAATTTAAACCAATTAATTTAACTTGAAACAAATTACTGCAAGTGTGGAGTTAATAAATTTATGAAAAAAATAATAAACAAGGAATTTATTTCCTCCTATTTTTAAATATCTGAGTGACTACCCACACTGGGGGGAAATTCTGTGGTCTCGCCCAGTGGAACTCACAAATGGCAGGATGGCACGCTCCACCCAAGGACGTTCCTGTGCACTGAAACGATCACAGCCCTGTTACACAGAGAGGAAGCTGTGCTGGCTTTAACCACACTGCTATTCATGAAATGCACTCTTCTTGGCTCACTGTCAGATAGGTTTCATGCACTTAAACTCGGCAAAAAAACTTGGCCCATACAATAGTTCAAAATCAAAATGCCAGGACTGACTTTATGCCTGGAAAATTTTGCTTATTCTTTTGGCTGGAATGTGCTTCAAGGACAGCAATGTTATACCTGCTCTGCGTAATTATACATAGAATATATATTATACATGGGATAGAGTCAATAGTAAAGCAGGTCAATGTTTTCAAATGGGATATTTTCGTATGTTATGTTCCTGCCTACTATCAAGCAGCTCTGCCAAATTTTTACAGTCTACTTGAACAGAAGGAAACTATTACCTTATCAGCAGTAGATCTTATTTCCTTAAAATACATGAAATTAAAATCCCACTAGAAAATCCCACAGGGAGGGGAATGGCTCCCTGATGCCCTACTGTGAGACATGAGAGAATTGGACATTTTACTACAGAATTAACAATATGTGGAAGCAATAGTTTTCCAACATCTCCCCTTGCCAAAAAAAATAATAGTGTTGACTGGCTCTAGAACAACCCACATGTAAATGGTGTTCAGTCAGACACACTGCATTTAGGCAACACAAAGAACAAGTACTATCAAGCAGTCCCACTTGAAAAAAACTCCCAGATATGGTAGATTGCTACTTGAGGAGGACACATACACTGCAAGAGGAGACAAAATCATGACATACTTTTCATTCTGAAGAGAGAACTCTCATCCGTTTAAACGCATGCCCACATTATTCCAGGTTGTAAATGTTGCAGAATCACCATCCCCAAAGAGAGGCTATTCCAAGGGAAACTAGCTGACCTGGCAAGAAATGACGACCAGAGACCCAGGATCTGTAGAAAGGAGAGCAGGGAAGTTGCATACTATAGCTGGAGCTGTGCAACAGCTCTCTTTTTTGGCAGCGATGGTTCCTACCATATCACCTCAAACCCACATTCCTCAATGTTACAGATTCAGTAGTTCTTTTTTACACAGTCTCTGGTGCTAACTCAATCCAGTGCAAAACCTATTTGATGTACTAAATGCACTCAAACACTAACTGGCTCCAAAAAATTACACAAAAGCAGATGCATTATGTTCTGGCAGGTTAGGCAAGTTGTGCTATGTTACCAAAGGTCCAATGAGCCACCATGAAGGAGGAAGAAACACACAGCTGCGGAAACAATCTTTTTTTTTTTGGCAGCAGTAAGCCTACTTACATATCCACTGGATTCTTAAATATGGATCTACTCACCAGTAATGTGTACCTTCTCCCTCATATACTGGAAAATTTCACTTACAGGAAAATTGCCAAATCTGGAAACCAGAACTACCAGATAAGAGGTGGCAAAACTGGAGTGGCTGAGTCCTGAGAAGAGGGTAGTTCTGACTGATGCAGAGTACTGCATTGTGTAGCTGAGCTAAATACCCTGTCAGGGTGGCAATTGCTCTACCTGAAACATTACATGATGAAAAGATAAATCCATTACGCCTGACATCTCCAGTTATCTTCTATAATAACTGCAGGACTACTCCTTCCTACCAAACAGAATCCCACCTTCAAGAGAATAACACAGGACTCAAAACCCTGACCCAAACAACTGACTACATTCATGACTGCTCATCAGTTGAGCTTCTTCTGAACCCAGAGGCTGAAGAACATGCACAAGCTAAATCTAGATTGGTTTCTCAACAGCACCCAATACCTTTGCTGTGGTAGGATTACATTCTACTCCACAGAGGTGGTTTGAGAAGGAAAGCAGCTTACTGCATGCTGAGAGCAAGGCCCTGGAAAAGGGCTGCAGGGAAGCCAAACTACGGCCAGGTGCAGCAAAGGAGAATCCTGACTTCAGTCATATCTTGAACAAAAATGTCTCCAGATGGCACAAAAACCCCCCAAAACAGCCCTTTGACATGTAACATCAGAAGAGGAAAAATGGTGTCTGATACCAACTACCACAGGATAATACAAGTTAGCTTAGTGTTGGTTGGTGAAAGCAGTTTTATCAACAACATTATGTAATCACTATGGATATATTTATTCTACAAGCATATCCCACACTATTTGATAAACGAACTGGCTTTCAAATCTCCGGTACTTTTGCCTGCAAAATGAAAATACACTTAGGAAAAAAAAAAGTGCAAATATTAATACATCGTACTTCAACTGGCACTACAAATATTGCAGGCAACTGAGATGCAAATCAATGCTTAGCAAAGGAGCAAATACACTAGCAATAGTTTCCAGGACAATAACCAGGTGTTACTAGACTGTCTTAAGGAATGTACTTTACTGTTTACATAGCAAATGCTTTCTGAATGCCTTTTTTCTTTTTCTTATTCCTTTTCCGCCCTGCTTTTTAAAATACTTACCAAAGTAAAGAGATACATGGACAAAAATCAGGTTATTTACAGCACGTTCAGAACGGACCACTGACCTCTCAACCGTTTGTTTCCTGCCATAGAACTTTCACATAAAAAAATGAGTCCTCTATTCCAGATACCTTTTTCGCTTTCCAGTACAATAATTCTGTGCTTGAATTTGATCAAGGAGAGAAAATGAGAACTCTTCCCAGCTACACTCTGCAAGTACGAGCAGATTTCCAAGAAAGATTTATTCAAAAACTTTTACTATCAGCTTCCTCTAGATATTGGGTAGCATATTCTTATATATCTCAGAGTCAAATGCAGTAGAAACTCTGAGCACTTTTTTCTACATTATCAAGAAAGTAGACAATGCTCTATCATTAAGGCAAGTAGAACTAAGACATAAGAAAAAGATGCACGTATGATCTTTACATAAATGCCAGCAGGTAAAATCATCTTTAATCCAGAGCCTTCATGGCTTGAGCTCCCCTTCTGTACCCAGCATGCACCAGATTACTCTAATCCCTTCTTATAGCCAGGGCACAGAGAAGACACTTACCTACAAATACGATTCAAGATAAGATATATTGCACTTGGGTTTCCACCATGTGTGTTTGCTGACAGTAAAGTCTTCACAATTTTTTGCACATCACCACTTGCTTAGAAGATGGTGGCAGGTCATGGGAACAAACAGTGAACATCAGTGATCACGATACACTATTTGAGTCCCTCAAGCTATTGGTAATTGCAGATTTATGGTGGGATTTTCAGATTTCTTCCTTTTCTGAAAACACAGTATGGTATACTTTCATAGATGCAGATGTACTAGAGTCCCAGGCTGGAGCAGAGAAGAGTCAGTCTATACACAAATGTCCCTGTGTTAGATAAATCAGTTGCACAGGCATAAACTAGCATGAAAGGCTGCTGTAAGATTACAACAAGAAACAGAACACCTGTAGTTAAAATATTGTGCTCTAAGTGTAAAACAGTGTAGGCAAATAGTTAGGCTTTGAAATTTTAAGAAGGACGGACACCAAGTGTGGAAAGAGGGACATTTGATGAATTCTGTTCTTGAGCTAAGCAGAGACAAATCCCTTCACCTTTTTTTTTTTTTTTTTTTAGCATTGCTGACTCAATTTTATTTTTCTTTGTGGATTAAACAGTGATGGAAAGCTGTTTCTCAGAAAGGTACATTCATGATTCCAAAGCAGACAACTAAGACTAGGTAGGGAGGAGCCACAGAAGTAGAGAAGGTAGTTGTCCAATTTTGATTTGAACAAAAGTGCTAGGGTGGATGGCAGGCAGATAAACCATCATATTGAATACAAAGTACAGAATGGCAAAATGAAAGTGACATGACAGTCTGAAATTGTACTGGGCTAGGAAGAGCTATTCCTTCCTATCATCATCTTTCAAATACTGCCATTCAGCTTCTTTCTGCCAGCTTTGCCACCAAACATTATTAACAGCAGAGTACATGTTTTATAGCTTAACTAAATCAATGCAGTGAAGAAAACAACCACTTCCCTTGTTACTTCTGACACTGAAGAACTGAAAGTAAAGGGGGTAAGTTATTTAGGAACACATAGGGTGCTGAAGGAAAGGCAGAACTTGTCCCAGTCCGGGATGCCCTTTGGCTATTCATGTCAAGCCATAAGTAGAAGTATCCCTTTCTTGCTCCCATTACCTCCACAGATCTTCATCTAAACACATACCACGCAACAATCTGGATCAGAAAACCTGAGCAGCTGGGGGAAGAAAGACAAGGTGGAAACCAACTCGCAGATCAGGAAGCACAGCACTTCCCTGTTGTCCATGTTTACTACATATCTTCACACTGACCCAACATGAGGGCAGGAACCAGAGCGAGCAATGACTGCTACTTTAGCTGCCACCACCACCTGAGAAATGCACCTGGGAATCACAGCCTCAGGGTCAAAACTGCTTCCTGGGAAGCCTGCACAGGGCATGGAACAGATGAAAGCTCAAGGGTGTAATTTCAAAATACCTTTAACCACCGCTACTATGAAGAGTAGCTGTCCTCCGTCTCTCCCACCTGACTGTTCTTTCATATTCCCAGGTCACCTTCCCTTTCTTGCTTGCATAAATAGAGGTGTGGAAAGGAGAACAAATAGCAACTTTTTTTTTTTTTTTTTTTCTCCATACCAGATTAGTTTAAACTCAAATCAGCTCCCTGATCTGATTCACTGTCTGGCCATGCAAATGTTCATGCCAGTATAAGCATAAACATTGCAGGGACAGAACAAAAGGCCAGAGGTAGCAATAGAGCAGGACCAATTCTTTCAAAGATTATACCAGCTTAAAAGTGTTTGCAAATCCAAGCTCTAAGAACACAAATGTTTGCATCTCAGACACTTAATGCTTGATGCTGAAAACCCTGCAGAAGAATCTCGGCAGATATACAAAATAAAGTGGAGTAATAGTTATATGTTATTTTTAGTTCCTAACCATGTTGTTCAGCAGAATTAGTAAATGTTAGCAAATTAGCTGAAGTAGGTGAACGCATGAGAACATATATGCAATAACGATTATAAGAATGAACAGCATAAATTATAAAATCTTTGGACACTCTCAAACCACAGTAATAAGAATCCTGTGCAAAAGGAACTCCTCAGGCCTTGGCCACCAAATAACATCCCTTCAGCCATCCTCCAACAAAGGGCACTACTGAACCAGAGGGTAAGCATTTAAGTTCTTACAGTATTAGCTACCCACATCATATGCATATTCTGCCTTGCCAGATGGCCTGTAATCTGGTCTCCCTTGAAGCTGAAAGCATCACATTAAAACTCCTAATTGGGGTAATATATTCATAAAGTAATGACCTCAGTCAGTGTTTCTCAAAGTGGGTTATATTATACAAAAGGATCATAAGAAAGCTCTAAGACAATCAGTACAAACTAGAAAAAAAAAATCAAACTGTATTGGGGAATAAAAAAAATTAAAATCTATAAAATTATACAAAATGTGAGGTGATAATAAAACTAAATTATGCTTAAACATATTTACACCAAAAGAATCTGAGGGATTGTTCTACAATTGCAAACTGCTCACAGATGGCTCTTAACCCTCTGCAGAAGGAAGAGTTTGGCACTTAAGGAAAGTAGGCTTTTCTCAGGTTAATGTGAGAGAAGGGAAGGCAAAGGATTAAGACAAATAATTACACAGCTGGCGAAAATATGTAGCTATTTTGACAAAAATAATATATACATTGATTTATATAATTTTTAAAGAACTGATATTATAGACTTTTTAGAACTTTGCAAGGTCCAGCCTAGTATTGCTTTCTCAAAATCAGTGGGAGTTTTGTCAATATCCACCCTTCCAGAAGAGGGGAGGGAGTAAGTACCTCTCTGACCACTAATGGAAATTCTATCCTTAACATTTTCAGCCTCGAATTTTTAACAAAAAAAGAGGGAACAACCAGGAGTAAGACTTTCTGAATTTACAGTCCACTGCCCTAAGTTCTAGCCTGGTCCTTACAGCTTACTGGGTTGGTTTGAGAAATCTAACAAGATCAGAGCCATTGTAGTAAAACCAGCTCAAGTTCTGTGGACAACCTGAAACTTCATGACTGGATCAAATGTAGCTTTGCAGACAGGCACACACACAGCAGGAACAACACTAAAAAAGAAATTACAAAATGGACAGATAATAGAGAAGCTGTTCAGAATAATTAATTATGGGATGCAGGAGGAAAGAATCAATGTGCCTTCCCTCAAAGATTTTGCTGAAATAAATCCAACCAGAAGGCAGTGAACATGAAATGTCATCAGTCACCTCTCCCTACCTAACATATGGGAGCAGATTTCTTCCCTATGTGCCACCCCCTCAAGATGCCATTTACAAGTCCCAAAATTTCACTTTATCCAACCTGTTTTTCAGTCATCTATCCATTTCTTCTTCTTCCTAGCAGTGGCAACAGGTTTTCTCCCTCATTGAGCTTCTTTGTCCAGTAAAAAAGAGAATTAACAAAACTAGGAGCCTTCCTTGTTCTAACATAGCCACTGTCCTAATAGAGAATTTTAACAGTTCAAATCCAAAAAGCATATCCAACACATCTGAATTGTTACAAAGCTAATAAAGCAGTAAGTAGGCATAAAAATTGTTTTTTGGAAAGACTTTCCCACCCCTAATTTCAAGCGACCTCCACACTAGAGATTTCATTGGCATTAAAAAACACATGCACCCTAGTCAGATGAAGAAGTTATAATCTCCAGATTCGGCACATCAGAAAAATGACCTACTTGTAGGATTCTTAGGCAGTTTACTTCCCAACAACTCAAGAGTACTCTCACCAAAACACTGTGCAAAATACAGTGTACAAAACTAAAATATACCATTTTACAAAATAAGACGTTTCACTGAAATTGCTACAAAAAAATATATACATTAATGTAAGAGGAATCAAATGCACTTCTGAACAAGGGATGAAAACCACTTTAAGTACACCAATGTCCAAAGCACACTATTTTGATATCCATCATGCACATTAACATAACATTGCTAAGCACACTTGACCCACCCACAGAAGACATATGTACAGATGGATACACACAACTCTTCTCTATTGAATGAAAGCATTAGTGTTTGCAGTATATTTACAATTTTCAAGAGAATTCCAAGACAATGTAGTCCAAGCCACAATGCCTTACAAGTGTGTGAAGCAGAATTTCAACTCATGAACAGCTCATAATAATCAGAAATAGTGTTTAAGAGTAGTGAAAGTATTTAAACTTCAAAAAAACCCCAACAATATACCCCAAAACAAAGCTACTTGAGATTTTTAGAACTGATTAAATATTTTGAGCACACATGAAATAAAAAGAGCACAATTATTAGAGAACTGATCTGAAAGCACTTTCAAAACACCCACAAATGTGTAATGCCTTTCAAAATGTTACAGCTTTATGTTCTACAGTTTTGGCCAAAGCAGAAGTTAGAGACAAGTTTAATCTGATAATAGCATTTGGATTCAGAAGCAAATCCTTTCTTTCTTCACTTTTTGAATTCAGTCAAGGTTGTCCCTACTTTTAAAAGTTCATGAATGTCTAATATAATATGTAAGATAAGAGGACTCTCATTGCTATTCCAATAAAGCAACGCTGTAAGAGCACAAACGAGGTTATTGGGTGGGATTCAGTTCAAGATTAGTGATCTGTCTGTAGGCACTCAATAAGCACAGCTGATATGTAATATCACATTCCAGTTATCAGATTAGTAGTCCAACCCAACCAAAGGAGAATAAATCATCTCGTCTTCAAAGCAGACAGCCAGTCAGCTACAGCATACTTTGTGTGACACTGACTGTACTGACTAGAGAGCTCCTGACTACAAAAGCACTTCAGACACCACAGGGCGGATTCACTTGCCCATACATTTGAGATGCCATGCGTAGCTAGCCTTGTCTCCAGCTTTTGTTCCAGAAGGCTACTGGTCTCTTACTGCCCATGCCACATCTACGGTGCAATTGCCTCTGCCAACTTAAAGCATTTGAAATGGCTGTTGACAGCTTACTATTTTTTAAGCATATAACACTGCCAGCACAGGTGCAGGTCTTGTTCTCAAATAGAATCTCTGCTATTATGCTGTTAAAGACTATTTCTAAGAAAATAGAAAAAGGTATCAATTAATATGGAGTAATAAGTGCATAAAGAGGACATAGAAATGCTTTCAAGATTATATCCACTTCACTAACTCTAAAGAGCATTGTAGTCCAAATTCTGCCAATTTTGTATGGTTTAGATATAATTACCATGCAATTAAAAATATGAAACAGATGTAGCCATTTTTCTACCAGCAGATTTTCTTGTAAGTCTTTTAGAGCCAATAATGTTATACCAAAGGGCAACTTATTTCCAGCACTTTGATTATAATCAAGAATTCTAAGTCTAATCAAGATAAATCTGCTTTTGTAATCAATACGGCAAACTGAAAAATACTTACGGTTTATGTGATCAATATAGTATATACCAATCTGAGGATCATATGCAGCCTCCCATCCCCATGGCAATTCATCCCCAACACAATCCGCAAATGACAAGGGCTTTGTTAACCTAAAACAAAGAAACAATTTAATGGTATAGTTTTTCTCTCTTCCACACACACGTTTGTTATTCATATCAAGTCCTATTATGACAGAAACTAAAGAAAGAGAACAGACAGGAGAGGAAGTTGTTTTCTCCCTCTTAAAGTTTTGGCTCTTGATTGTTTTTCTCCTATTTCATCCTTCTGAATTTATTAACTCCAAGAACATAATATTGCAAACATTTTTCAGTCCAGGAACTCAAGTGAGAAATGCACTGCAACATCTTTCACATTTGACAGTTTAAATTAAACAACAACCAACAGCTTGTAAAAAAAAAAAAAAAAGAAAATAAAAAATATTATCTACATTCCTGTTTGTCACCAGGAGAACTGGACCTCAACCTTGAGTCGGCAAAGAGAGCTCAAGGTTTCAAGATCATTTTCTCTAATGGCCACAGACAAGAAAGTCACAAAAGAGAAAACAACCACCTAAGATGCAGTTAGCAGCACTCATCAATCCATGCACTTGAATAAAGCAAGCAGTAGTGTGCACAGAGTAGACATTTTACAAGTAACACTTAACAGGCCTTGGATGTTCACATAGTGCTTTCTTAGGAAGACAGACTATTTTTTATTTTAATAACAGAGCACCTATTTGTTACACAAAATAGATCGATAAAAATAATATATGTGCTCTTTTCCAACTGACGCTTTACATGGTCATCTTTTTGTCCTTTCTTTAAAAAAGAAATTAGTATTGAATTTCCTGTTGATAAATTCACAGATAAGTGCCATCTCTGGTATACTGACATACTTAATAGGAAGAACAAGAAATTTAAGGTTTTATTATCACCATAGGGACAATAAGATTAGTCCATATCCAGAGTTTAAAAAAAAATCCTCAGATTAAGATCATCAAGAGCAGTTTGTGGGACACAGGCAGCACTTCTTTGCTCACTGCTGATTAAGTTCTATCACCTGGTGTTTTCATCTCACCATTAAAATTCTATATAAATGAAAAGCTAACAGTTTAATTCATACATGCTTTTCTGTGTTTCAGGATTTTTTCTTTTATTACTTCCTGACCAAAAGAAACTGGTTTATTGGCATTTTTGTGAGAAAAGAATATTACATTTTACCTTCTACAAATTGAATTGGATTGTGTGTAGAAAACACCAGACAGAAAGTACTTGACAAAACTACTGAATTCTTTATGCAGCTGAAAAAAACCAGAAATTTGAGCACAAGTTTGATTTAGAAATCATTGCCCCACTATTATCTTTATTACCATCATCAAGGTATCTGATCTACCAGTTCTTTAAAAAGGACACAGTATTCCTCCAGGCTAAGGTTGCAGCAATCACAAAGAACCAAGCTCTTAGGATTCAAAACATTTGGAAATGTGATTTTGTTTTCTATTTATGCTTTTTAAATTGTAAGTATGAATCCACTTCCTCATATTTCTCCAGAGTTTACACCACAATCCTATGAAGGTTACTAATGTTTAATTTGAGGTTCTGAACAACTCTGCAGGTATAAGACCAATTTACTTCTTTATTGCCACTTAGAAACTGCTGTGCAAAACCACTAAACACACCAAAAACTATTACAAAATACAGGTGACATTACCAATATGGAATTACATCTGGATGACTAGAACATAAAAACATGGATTATAAGCAGCAAAACCAAGCTGTCAACTCCCCAGTGACTTCCATGGAGAGAGCAGGTCTGTAGTAAGCCAAGCCTATCTGTTCTATCCTCTCATGCTACTGACGTACATTCTTAAATCCAGACGCTGGCACAGCTCTGAGTGTGGCTGCTCCAAGGAGCTCTCCAGAAACCCAGCTCTGACCTGCCACCCTGCTCCTGACCCTCCTCCTCCTCTCAGGGCAGCAGAAGCTACACAGCTCAGCAGGTTAACAGCTGCCCAGTGCTGCCATATCAAACACATCTGCCCAAATGCTGCCTATTCATAATCACCTGCATCACTTCAAAGCTTACTCTTTTGTTGCAAATAGTAATAGCTAGAGAGAAAGAGATGGATCTGAGGAAAGTAGGAAAAGCCTTTTAAAGCCAGGATAAACACAACCGCAGTTTCAGATGGGCAGCACGCAGCAGACTGAACACGTGGTATCCAAGTCAAAGAGTTCCCAGGCCACTGCTCAGAGGAACCAGCAAGCACACAAAAGCAACAGTCCTTTGGTGAGTCTGGTTAGCCACATGTACAAGATGTGCTAACTACAAGGGCACACCTTGCTGTGAAGAAAGTCCTGTCTCAAATTTGATTACAAGCGTAGATTTTCATGAAATATCTTAAATTGAATAAAAATAAATTTCAATGTTATCCTCAGCCTTAACCTTATAATATTAACTCAAAATTTAATTTGTGTAGTTCAAGTAAGAAAAAAATATTTTAAATACCGTATAGCAACATAGGAATCATAACAAACTCACATAAACATGGCCAGATGGTCTCTAATAAATTAATTTAGAACTCTGCATAAGCGTTCAATTCTTTCACCAAAGATACACACCACAACTAACAATTCTCACAAGATGTGATTTTTAGATCAGCTCCACAGGAAGGATATAAGCCCAGTACTATCCTGGCTTTTCATCTGTGCTCCACACCAATTTTATTTTTAATCAAATACTGACTTTTTACTATAATAGCACTTTCTGTAGGTTAGACTGCAGTTGACTCTGATCATGCAAATGTTCTGTCCAGGTGTTATCATTTGTCCGAAATCAGATACCGTGAGAATGAACAGCAGTCATTCTCTCATCCCAGACACTTCATACATTAAAGCAACACTAAAAAACTGTGGAAAAGTACTTGAGTGACCCACTCTGGACCTTAAACAAAATGAGAAGAAGAAGGAGACAGAGGTCCAAACATACAGACAGTAATGGACACATTGTTCTATGAATTCTGCTCTCCTGGATCGTGCTTGGACATCACACCCTTAAGATCTGAACTATTGTAAGAAAAGGTGCTCCCGAGAAGATTTTTAAAACATGAGGAAGTTTGTACGTAGTAAGATCACAATTACTCCAGTGTAACATTCCCACAACTTTTTTGTCCCACAGTCTTTTAACAGCACAAGATTTTCAAGTCCCATGCGTACTTTTACAATTGAACAACAATCAGTACAAGGTGATATCTGAATATTCAAGGCCCTCAGAACTGTCTCAAAATAAACAGTATTTACTTTCAAAATACGTATGGCAAATGGACGAGGTTAACATGATATGAAGCAAGAGAAAATTTGCAAGACAAAACTGAAAGCAGAGTTACGAGATGCAATTGGAAATAGTATCTAGGAACACGGACTGAAGGAATCTTGTCTGTGTGAAGATCATTATCTGTGGCATAATAACCTATGATAGACGGACTGCCATTACATTCATTAACTGTGACCCAAGAAAAATTAGGTTTATTGCATCATAAAAGAGGATTAAGTGCTGCATCTCTAGGGCACTGATATTCTGAGGTAGTTTATAATACTGTTTCAGTTTGTAACCATCAATTTACATGTTCTTAAAAGAATGCCAATACTCTAAAAAGGACGACTTAAAAGCCACATTTAGTATCCAATGTAGTTCAATTAGTTAACAAAAGGCTCGGGGGTTTTTTAATGCATATCATTAAGCTCGAATATTCTCACCTAGGATCACTTTTTGTTTTTTTAACTCTAGCAAACAAAAAGCAGGTGTGTGTAACGAGAAGTGGCTATTCTTAGGAAAACCAAGAAGCATTGTGTAATTCCATTATATAAATAAGGTATAAATTGTGTTATTGCCAACCACTTCACAGATGCCCTGGGAAACCTAGGAGACAGATGCAGCTTATAAACTGAAAATCTGTATTATTGTATCAAATCCACATTTTTCTTTAAAGTTTTCAAAATACAGAGTTAGCTAAGCTCTTAAAATGTAGTTTCTGCAATGATATATATGTTATCATTAACAGTTGTTACTGCACTTACAGCCATAGCTGTAAAAATAAGTCTGTACATGCATCTAAGGTTAATGATGAACCACAGAATACTCTGAGTTGGAAGGGACCCACAAGGATCACTGAGTCCAACTCTTAAGTGAATGGCCCATACGGGGATCGAAACCACAACCCATAATCTGTATTGTTAGCATCATGCTCTAAAAAAAAAATGAGGCTGATGATGCTGTAAAATGGAACCGTAACTACAGACTGATGGATTGCCAGTGCAGAAACACTGTTCCATTTGGACAACTATTTTGTTTGATGTAGACCATATTTTGTGGTCCCTAAATCCCAAAAATGCACAGAAGACAGGTTTCTTTCTAAGGCCAGGGTCCACAAAAAATGAGAAATTTTTTCAATATACCAGTAAAACTTACTACCTTTCTGTCAAATACTTCATATTTCTGTGATCTGAAAGTATCAAGGTGCATGTTCTTAAAAATGAGTATGATACATATTTGTATACATACACAAACTATTTTGAACAGATTGTTTCGTGGAAGAGAAATGTATTCTGCTGCATTCCTTCTCTGACCCCTGTTTTTTCCAAAATCTATTCAGGATTAAATCAATTGTAACAGTGAACTGTAACTTATCCATATTATGATTAGGACTCTACTTTATCAATAGAAAACTCTGGACTGCAGTCTTTACCCTTTTCTAAACTCAGGACACACCAGCATCAGTGATGTCCTTAGCATATTTCCAAGACCTGATTTTATCCACCCTCTGAACAACTGTGTGAGTACAGCTATTGATATGATTTGCTTATTTAGAATGATTTGCATCAATTATTTACTGTGAATTATATGTGGTGGAAGATGTGAGTAAGAGAGCAGGTTACATTAGGCAGATCTCAGAAAATGGCTGGGGGAGGGGGAAGAGACACAGACACCAAAAATGACTCTCACTCCACATAAACTTGAGACAACTTTTCCTCAGTTATAAAATATTAAAACATAGGTTGGTAGAAAGTACACAGACATCTGAGAATTATGAATGGGTTCATCTTAATCTCTTTCAAAATTACTTTCAAGAATACCCTTTTTGCTGTGCGGTGCTTGACCTACAGTCAACATTTGAAGTTTGGAATTCAATTACAAATAGGGTCAATGTTCTACTCCCATAGCAACTTCAACACACATTTCAAAACTTTCTCCAAATACCCAAAATGAACTCACATACTTTGCCATGTAGGAACATCTTGTGTGACATTTACATGAAATGTTGTACAGATAAAATTTCACGCTCACTCATTTCTCATATATAATTATGTATACTACAAATAATTTATTTTTTCTTACAATTTAGTACTCACTAGTACTTTTTTCTAGACAGAAATTGTTCTGAAAAATATACTTCTTCTCCACAATCTAGGAACTGAGAGAACAAAACATAAGTTACTATTCAGATGTGCAGGAATGGGCATCTATTAAAACATAACAGAAGAAATCCACTGATGGAAGAACTACACTCACACTCACCTGCAATCTGGCTCATTTAACTACATACACCATTACAGAAGGGTGTACAGATGATTTACCCTATAACACAATACAACAGTAACAGAAGTTTACTCTGAGTGCTTTCAGTTAGCACAGTGACACAGAATAGGAACATACAATCAACATCTGTTAATTTCTTATTTTGCAAAAGGATGGAAGTATTTAATTTACTTTCATCCATAGCTTGAGACAAGCAAATATAAAAAATTTAAATCAACTCATCAAAGAAAGGAATGTAGAAACAGAAGAAGAAAAATGTTCTAAATTCTTCATCAGATCCCCTGAATTTTTGAGGTGCTCAGGTTGCACCTCAAAATCAATTCAAGTCTTATCGAACTTTCTAATGCTATATGCATTATTACTTTGAAGGGTGTATAAACATGTATTCTAATCCCAATCCAGATATCCTTACAAACACAAATTTTTCTCATTTCAGGCACCCAACATGAATTTCTTATATAAAACTCAGGGGTAAAATTAACCTCATTAACTTCAAAAGTCAGTTATCAACGTGAATTACTCCTTTAGGTTCTCTAGAGAGGCAGATTCAGCACACTGATTTCAAACACAAAGGTTTCCCTCTTCTCCTAGTAACCACAGGATTCGGAATGCAAGACTTCTTACTGTATGCAAGGATAACTAAACTTAAGTGGGATGAATGCTACAGCAGGCAGCAGAGAGCATACAGAATGGCAAGAGACCCAACTGTTTCTGCATGTGGCAGGGCAGAGTTAAAGAGGCAATGACACTCCCTATGGCTGAGGTGATTAACAGCATGAAAATTACACTGCAGGGAATACGATTTTCTCTTCTACAAATTACAGTGGCTGAAGCTGTAACAAAATGTATTTACTTTGTATTAATTATATTGCTTTCACTTTCCTAACTTTAAAAAGTGGTAACTGCACTGTTTACCTGGAGGCAGCGGTAGAATTTGCCCACAAAACACCTTTTTGCCATATTCTTTGTTCATTCAATTCTATCAACCAGTAAATTCCCCACAAAATATCTCTCTCAAAAGCTCATTCATGAGTCCCTCAACAGGATTTCTGCTTCTAAACACCATGTTCTTAACACAGTAGTGCCTCCCATTCAAATATCAGGCCAAGACATTATGTACAAAGTTTGAATTGCTTTGGCACATTCTCTTTTAATAACAGTATTGAGATATACTGCCACTTTATTACAGGTATTATTTTGAAAGAGTAACTAAGTGGACATCAGTACCACATTAGAACCTATCAAACAAGGAGTAGCATGGTTGCAGTCCCTTTACGAGAATAGTGGTGTAAAATAAATAAATATGGTAAGGTCATGCATGTTTACCTTGTTCACAAGATGTGTGCAACCAAATGTTAACAAACACCTATGCTTAAAAGACAGCAAACATACAGGTTACCTTTTCAATGCCAATACAGAATTACTAATAGCTCAAACTAAACATCACCTCATTCTTTAATTATGAAAAATTCTTATTAAATTATGCTTCTTAATAGCATTAAATGTATGCCTATAGCCAGTAGTATGTGCACCACCAATGTATTTGTCTTGTATTACACATGAATGCACACAACAGCATAGGTTTACAGTCAAATGTCGCCAGCCACACTCTTAGCTAGGATGGACATGTAGCCGTCAACAGTACTGCACCTTCATCTTTTTGTACCACAACTGGATACTCAAAAACTAATTGCAGAGGCTAAAGTCACAGTGGAGTCATAAACTTTAAGGAGACAAAGATTTATTAACTCCATCAGTAGCTATTTACTGGATGTGTTTAAGAAGTCTTCACTTGTTTTCCTGATTTCAGATATTTTGCTCCTGGTAATGCAAAGATCAGTTATAATAGTCAGGTTTGCATAAAAGAATGGAAACGTGAAATATGTGGGCACTGACTCTAGTTTTCTAAAAAAACCATACAGGTATACATTTTTCATAGCCTGCAATTTCTATCCTGTGATTCTTTTAAGCCCTTGAATATTTACAAAAGACAACAGGTCTTAAACATACTTCTTGGTTTTACAAGGTTTTCTTGGTAAAGAAAAATGTACAAACATGGAGATGGAGGGTTATACTAAGAGACATAGATAACTTTGCTATCTTACAGCAATAGAATGGGTATTCCAGCATTATTTGGGTATGTCCCCAAACTCCCTAAGCTTTATGCAACACTGAAAAGTTAAGGATGGAAATCTTCAGGTCCTCCAAAGATCTTGCCCGTTTCCTCCACAGTAAAAAAAAACCCCACAAAACGGGCAGCGGATGCCCTTCTCATATGCAAGCACTTAGAAGGAAAGAGAGAACACACAACCCAAGCTTTCAGCCCAGGAGGCAGCAGACAGGGGGACATGAGTGTAGATGGAGTGTGCTGCCTTCCAGCTTGCCATAAGATGCTATGTGCATGTTAACGACTGCCATAAAAACATGTTATAAGAGCAAGGAAGCAGAGCATAACTGTCTCCTCCCAGTTACAAAGCAGCTGGCATTAGTTCAATGTCAGCTCACTCTGTGCCTTCACAGGTGCTTCTGAAAAGGCACATGAACTGAATAGCTGAGACCCAGAAGGGGAAGAATGCTTTAGGGAAGGAAGGGACCCACACCCACTGGTTGCAGGACTAGGTCAAACTGCCTGCTGGCACAGTTTTTTGTTTCCTTTTCCTTTTGATTATGATAAACTGTTTTGGCTTTCCACTTTACAATTACCATCAGTGGAAAAAAAACCCCACGCTGAACACAGCTATACATTTTGCTACATCATTTCAGCATTGAAGGTACTGAAAGAAAAAAAGTCTGCAAAAGAAAAGGAGAACCATTATTTTCCAGCTCAGCATACCAGCTACTTGTTTTTGTAAGGCAAATCCCCCAACCAAGTCACTATTTGTAATTAATTTATCTCTCTAACATTGCCAAGTTCAATGCAAAGATGACATTTTGAAAGGTTAGGGGAAAAGGGGGGCACAAAGGAGTGGAAATGGGTAATGCTGTGCATATTTTCTCCCACGTTTTTCTTTGACGCAGCAGTTGGTCCTGTGCTGGTGTGTAAGCACTATAATATTAGACACCTGGAATGTGAGGAATGTCTGATAACCATACCCTAGCACAGGGATAATTCCACAGCCATAAACCAATGATATGACCTTTGAGCCTTCTCCCGGAAAGCTCAAATGCAGTGACATTATGAAAAGGCTATTACGTGCAGTGTTGCTATAGGTTATTTATACAGACCTGACAGTACACTGTTGATAGAGGGAAACCACGTTGTCAGGAATTGAGAACACTATTAAAAAACTTAGCTATGAGTTTTAAGTTAGGTCCATATACACTACGCTATTTTTCTAGTAATTTTAAGTGTTCTCAATCCTATAATCTCTGATGGCAAACTTGACTTGGAAATGTTTTCTTTACCTGTCTTGTATCACTCTGCTTCTCATTTCATATATTTGTTATCCAACTGTTCTTCTATAATGGGAAGATGGATCCCTGAGAAATAGTGGAGGTAAAAAAAGTAAAAAGAAAGACAAACAACAAAAAAAACTCCACCCAAACCCTGGGGGAAAAAAAAACAAAAAATGCACAAAAACTCAACAAAGACAATCAAGCATTGTTTTATGAAATTCAAATAATGGCACACACTGCAGTAATTTCCATATGCAAACAGGAGCAACATCTGTCCCTAAAAACTTACTATTTAACTGAAATATGATAAAACAAACAATGGCAGGAAAATAGGAAAATGTCTATAGATTGGAATGCTTTATTAGAATAAATCAAAACCAATACACTTACAATAAAAGATTAAAACACTTATTCTGTTAATTTGAATGACTTGTCAGCTTGGCTGTCAGGCACAAAGTATCCAAAGCAGGCTTCATGTCAGATTAACTACTAAAGGGTTAAATATAGGATGTTTTTGTAGTGTGATAATTAAATTTGGAAAAGAGAAATGTATTTCAAAGAAAGAACACAGTCAAACCAGAAACCAATCATACTTAATGTCAACACTGAAAGATCTTCCCTGTCTCTAACCTTTCCCCTTCCTCCTTTTTGTAACTTCATACACACACTAGTCCAAATCACCCCACTACTCACCTCATCAGCTGCAGAAAATGATTTTGAAAATTTCATTCTGTGAACTGTATTTCTTTGCAAACAAACACTTACTTGAATTGCAAGGAACCTTTGGATTTATAGAGATGATATTCAAAGACTCTCCTAGCCTAATTCTGCTCCCACCGAAGTCGGCAGGAGTGTTACCAATTTCACTAGCAAGAAACTTAAATCTGTGACAAGCACTTTTGAAAACTACTATTCACCTGAACATCTCAGATAACCTCACAAACACTCAACTTCAGCGCTGTGAATCACTTCAGTCAAGTATACCAATCATTCCAGAAGTAGGGAAGAACAAACCTGAGCTAAGTCCAAGGTAACTGAATTTGGTTAGAAACTGAACCCAACAGTAGACAGCACCCCACTCTGTTATTCTCAGTACTGAGTTCTTTATGTCCTGATTCCAGGTTCTCAGCCAATCACTTGTTCTGTAAAAAGCTTTAATGCATAATTCATTAAATCATTATGTGTTTTGCAGTACAATGCAGCTCCTGTTGCAAAAAGACTGAGCTAGAACAGAGCTCAAATGGTACACAACCATTTGGCCCAGCTCTGGCCACTGGCAAACCCTATTTCCATTTGCTACAGGAGAAATCTTTAAAAATGTATTAAGAACTTATTACATGGAAAAAAGATCAAACACAACACTGATTTTATAAAACTGCAAGCAGCATAATACTGAAGAGAAAAAGGATAATATATTTATATTTTAATATTAGTAAGAGGTCATAAAGTCTGCCAACCCTTGGCACAAATGGTTTAGAAAGATCCCTGCAATAATTTCAGCTATGTTTTCATAGAAGACAGATGCTAGAAAAATCTTTCCTTTCTTGAGAGCAGAGTGACGGAAGTCACAGACTGACTTATATATTAGTAAAATTGCACAAAACTGAAATAACGAGTAAGGGCTGTAGCAAATGTTTGCTTCATACAAAACTAACACTGAACTTAAAAGTGCAAGATGATCAAGTGTCAGAGTACTGAAAAATTACAGTAGTGTAAAACTATGATTATAAGATTTCAGATATATGTTCTAGCCTACATTTCATCTGTCCCATTAATTTAATATGAAAAACCATAGTTTGCAATACTTTTATTAAAATTAAACTGCCTGTCTTTGTATATTCCAAGATACTCAGAAAATACTATTATAATAAATAGAATCAATGCAGAGTTCCTTCAGCCTGTCTACTGTTTTTGCACTTCTTTATTCACAATAGTAATTGACTTCAAGTTTTAGATCAAATTTATTCCCAGTGGCTGTAAGGTTTCAGGAATGAGAAATATGCAACAATTATCCAACAGGAAACATCTAAGTTTGCTGTGACTTCCTTCCCACACACCCACTCCCAGACCCCGCCTGAAAAAAACCAAAAAACCCCCTGTAATGGAGGCAGCATTTTCCAGTAGTCCCTAGGAGGAATACAGCACATACAGAGTTTATTGAAACATGGCCTTCTATTGGAAGAAAGAGGGAAAAAAAAAAAAAGAATCAGCTACTGCTTCTCATGTCAGACTGACTAAACATCGGTCAGGTCAGCTTTCCTTTTCGGTTCCCTTTACCTGCACCCTTAAAAACCTTTCCTCTATCCCCAGCATACAACTACTTGTCACACATCCCACTTTACCACTTATGTTTGGCACAAAGTTGTTCAGAGCAGGGGAAATACTTCCAAGGCAGTAATTTGCAAAGATTGCTGTGAAATTCTCTGAGACACTGTAAAAGGGAACCTAGAGTTTCCAGTTGAGCTAATACTCTACCTACCAGACTGGAACAGAACTTCAAATTTATTAGCAGTTTATGTCATTGAATTAAAAAGACTATTCAAATCCAGGTTAAAGAATTACTTCAGAAAACACAGTATCTATTAAAACCTAGTCCTTGGCTCTGATTGCTGACAGCAGAGTAAATTTCTTCAAATAAGCACACAAACATCAAAACAATACTCAAAACACTCTCATGAGTAGCTAGCAGCAACGTTTTACCAGTTCTGTTTTTCCAGGTGGAAGAGAAGGGGAAAGATGATCACAATACCAGAATGAGGTTATTCTGCATGTTTTCAAATTCAATTGCTTAAGCTAACACTTAAACTCAAAATTTAAAAAGAAAGTAGGATATTTACAAAGATCTGTGAGATGTTGTACCACTGTATCACTTTTAACTGGATCAAGAGATGTCAACTATTTTTGCCCAGACCACTGAAGAAGTCATGGAACTCCTTGTGGAAGGCTCTTTGAATCAGCTCAACATTTAGCAGAAGTCCAAGTGCCAAACAGCTTGCTTACAAGTTACGTTGAAAGAAATATAAAACAAAACGGAAAACACCACCACACAAGTTTTTTTAAGCTGTTATGTGATTATATTTTAATACTGCATTCAGCTCTGATAGCCCTGTACTTCTGCACCACTATAGTATCTTGAAAGTAAAATGACAGCCCAAGATGCAGAGAAAAGAAGGCAAGGGCAATTAAGGTATAGAATGTAATGTAACTGAACAGGTTAATATCATTAATCTTAGTGGCCACTTACAGAGTGGAAATATTGTATACATGAAAGGAATAGGCAGCACTTTGTTTCTCACACTAAAAGAAAGCACATGCTTGAAAGTACAGAAGAGCAAGCTCAAAACAAAGTTCTGTACAATGCACAATCATAGCTGGACCTCATTGCCCCTGCATTTTGTTGAGGTCAAGATCATAATTGCTTTCAAAAACAGATTTGACAAAAAATACAAAGAACAGATTCATAGTGACAGTAAATACAATATTCCAGATACAACTGTTTTCCTATTGGAGTTGCTATTCTAAACTCACTCATCTACTAGCATATGCACAAACATGAATTAAATCTGTCACTCCTTCCTTTCCTAAGGCGGTTAAGATTGGAAATTGGAATTCCAAAGACAGAAATTGTATCAGACACAGTACCTTTTCTTAAAGTAAATTTAAAGAAAAGATTCTGTTTATATAGAATCTGCTGACCTTTACATTAAGGATTAAAAAGACAACAAAACCAACCAACCCACCAAGGCAGATGATACTTCTCAAGATAGCTAATTCTAGCAGCATTATTCTTTGACAACAGAAAGGAACATGTTATAGACAAATCCTAATAGTTAACATACAAAGATGAAAGTGAAGAGACTATTTCCCAGTGGGAGAAAAAAAGAAAAATAAGAAAAATACTTTGGTCTTATGCACATACTTTCAAACTGGACCTTGTTAGAAAGTATACTTAAAATTGTCTTACTACAGAAAACATTGTGGAGCACTGCAACCCATAAGCAAAAATATCTTTAAAGTCTCTTTAATGTATTCTTATTTAATAACCATTTATTTATTGAACATTTTTATAATGAATCACTAGATTTTCTCTTAAAAGAAATAATAATTAAAAAAAGTTGAGTTATAGTCACAAAGGATTCTTTTTTTTAAAAAAAAGTATCTAAAAGTTGACATTTCTTAGACTTACATTAATTCCATTTCTGGGAAATAAAGGGTGAAAATGAAATTTTAGGAACAACAGAAAGCTAACCTAGTTGAGGGAGCAACAAGTTTGAGTTCCATCTTGAGTTGAACAAAAGAAGTCATAGCTAGTCCTCACTTTTGACTAAAAACATGGTATCAATTATCTTCATCTGTCCTAGTTTTTTAACAGCAGTTTGCAAACTGTGCTTGCTTTCCTTTGGACTAGATCTCAACAAGTTGTAGTTTACCTGGAAAATCATAAAATGTGGACTATTGGAGGGACCTGGCCTGTTTAACATCTGTATCAATGATCTGGAAAATGCATCAGACTGTACTCTCATCAGACTTGCATATGACACCATGCTTGGGGGAACAATCAACACTATCAAGGACATGACCACCAAAGACTTAGGCTATGGAAATGGCCAACAGGAACCTTCAGAGATTCAGCAAAGTCCTGCATCCAGGATGAAAATGCACCTTACAGCAACACAGGCTGTGACTGACCATCTGCGGAGCAGCTCTGGGGTCCTGGCAGCCAACAGCCTCCTCTACAAGCAAGAATGTGGCCAGTAGATCAAGGAAAGTGATGACCTCTCCTCCTCCGCACTCACTGGATTGCATCTCAAATACTCTGCCCAGTTCTGATCCTCTAAGGCATGAAAAATATAAATGAATCTAACTGGAGCAAGTCCAGGGGAAAGCCACCAGGACGGCTGGGAGCTGAAGCACCTGCCCTGTGAAGACACTGAGGGACTGGGGTTTGTTCAGCCTGGAGAAGAGGCAGCTTCTGAGAGATGCAACAGCACCTGCTTCTACCTGCAGGGAAGTTTTAGAGAAGAGTTCAGGCTCTTTGCAAGGGTGGGTATGCTGGAAGGATGAGAAAAAACAGACGTTAAGTTGAAACAAGTTCAGTGTTGATATCAGAAAAAAACCCCCACCCATGAGGACCGGTATGTCCTGGGACAGGCTAACTGGAGAAGTTGTGAGTAACTCTGATCTCAGAGCTGACCATGCTTTTGGCATATAATTTTTAAATCTTCGCTATTGTCACACTTCAAAACCATACACACACACATAGAGAAATGTGTAGTCACTCTTGGCCTTGCTTTTGTTTCTTGGAGCATAACTCCATCACTAAGTATCTTGAGTAGAGAAAAATCATTTTTGTCACTTGCCTATACCCCACCAAATACTGAGGTTCTGTAACAATTTAAGTGAATCGAACCTGGCTGTCGCAGTCCTGTTTTTCCTCCATGCTACATATTCATGCCTCTTCTCTTTTACTTGTGTTGGCACTCAAGTGACTTCATAGTAAGTGATGAAAGTTGGGAGGCTGATTTTGGTAGGTTGAGGGGTTTTTGGACTAACAATGAATCTTAACTGGCAGCAAAGCCCTATTTCTCAGAAAGGGAAAGACATTACAAAGAACAGTGTTTAATTCCTGTTGGATTATGAAATAGAAATGCTTGGGCAATTAGGAAAATTTCTATTTATTCTAATACCTAGATCTACTGGCAACTTGAATTTCAAATTAGAATAACGTAAATCAGTGAATTGTTCCATCCTGCAAAGGATACACAACTTCACAGAACAAGTCAAGGAAATTTCTATACCAAAGGCAGCCTCGCCTTCAACAAGGCTAGAATCCATCTTTGTATGTGATTAATACTTTAGTTACCTGACTTTTGTATGTTTGTAAAACAAAATCTAAAAAATATTTTGTCCTTCTTTGAGAAGCTTTACTTTAGACATTTTGTCTTTTTTTTTTCCCAGTCAAAGATAGTTCCTTAATGAGGCTCTAGCTAGGAGAGAGTTTAAAAACAATTGCTAATGACAAAGGAAACTACAGTGCTGTCTCAAATACTGAGCAGAGGCACTTTCACAGAAAAACAACACCTAAGCATAAACAATTGATTAAATGGTAATCTCACATGCTGTACACATCTTTTGTACTGGGAAAGGCAAGTTGCCATATAAGCAATGTTTCAACGAATTCAGCTGACTAGGAAGCTGCAATTTCACAGACTTCTGGAATTTCTTAGACACAGTATTTTTAAATGAACACTTCATAAAAATCATTCAGTATTTTGTTAGATGTAAAGTTTTTATACAGTTTGAGTAATGAAAAACCTCAACATTAGCTCATATAGTGGAAATACAGTCATTCCTTGCCAAGATAACCATTACATCTCCATTTGCCATTTATTATTCTTTTAAACTGAATAGAGAAGATTGCTCTTAAGAGATAGCCCAGATACAAATCTCTACTATCCAATAACTTATGTACTCTCGTTCAATTTATCAATGGACAGCTCTTACTATCTCTCATAAATCAATCTACATCAGTTGCTTTTGTGAAAAATCTTTAACATAAATATTAATACTTTGAGCTACTACTTTTCCTCCAATACTACATAATATCCTTAGGTTCCTTTAGGAAATTACTTAATATATCATTCAAGCTTTTAAAATAAAACATATCTACTTGTAGGCTAGGCTTCTCACTCTCATCCTATAAATATCAGTCATCTAAAACAATTTCCAGAAGCACTGGAAAGTTTAAAAGTAGGCACACTGTAATTAAATAGGAGTCAAACTTCCAATCTGTTGAAAATGCCATTGGGTGTCTGCATGCATTTCAATGCTCTACAATATACTATGTAAAGAAAACAAATACAGAGAAAATTAACATTCAGTCACAATGTGCATAAGCATGAAGCTTGATCTAACAAGTGGACAGATTTCCAAGCTCTTGACAGTCCATGCAATCGTTTTTTAGCTTATCTGCAGGCACTCAGCGTGGCTAAAATTCTAATTTAGAAAGCATGTGAAAAAGTAAGGAAAGAAAGAGAGGATCATGATTATTCACAGTCCAGCAAAAATCTGTATTCTGAGTTTTAAACTCCAGGGATTCCATAGCAAATTTAAGAGAAGCTGGAATTTCCTGATCTGGCAGATATAACCTACGGTGAGGGAAGGATAATTCTCAAAAGAGCTTTCAAAGGTGGGTTTAGAATTTTGCCGGACAGAACAACGATTGATTTAAATCAGCCATAAAAAGAGAGATCTGTTCTTCTGACAAGTCTTTGAAATGGTAGAAGTTAATAGGTATCATCCTCACTGCATGCTTGCTTAATGAAAAATCTATTCTTTTACATTTAGTCCTAAACATTTTTAACACACTTGTGAGCTGATCAACTCATGCTTGCAATTGTCAGTATACCAAGCATCTCTTTCTGTGCCATGCTATGAAAAACTGAACTTTTATAGGCAAAAACAATAAGGAAGAAAGGTAGGGTTTTTAAATAAAATAAAGTATTTGCATTCATAGCTCTTCAATTTTCAGTACATGGCAATTTCATCCTCTCCCAAACTAACTTCTGTGTTTCATCAGATTCAAGAGTTTTAACCTTGAACAAACAGTGGGAAAACTCTACTCTTTACCAGTAAGTTCAAGTGACAGTGTTCAAATCCTGTCCTTTTTCCTGACTTCGCTGTTTCATGCCAAAGACACAAAAAGTATTTAATTTTGCCCATCACTTTTTCTCTCCTCCATCATACTGCTTTCTCTATGTTAAAGTCATTGTACTTCTATAATTTGTATTTATAATAAACAGATTGTAACAAGGTCTCTGATTTGGTTTAGATAAACTTACTTAAATAGCAACAAGTACTACAGACCTCTACCAAATGGTATCAGAGCAGTCCTCACGTATCAGTGAAGAAACAGTATTGCTCATTTCTTAACATGACGGTATTTCAATCATTATTAGCATTTCTGCATCTACGCATACAAGATATTCTGCCTAGAAGTGATTTCTGCTTTCAAAAATCGTAACAGCAGACATCTTTTATTTGGAATCATAATAAGCACAAAAACTCCCACCCAAAACCAAACACCACCACATGTAATTTCTGATAATGACACCTGACTTCATTTGACAAGAGCCTGCAGAAGAAATGCATGGCCTTGTGCAACAGAGATTAATAGAGTTTGCAAAGTAACTAACAGTGTTATCTCCTTGTTTTCCCATGCCTGGATTGTTCTTGTTGTCCCTCTACAGACAGCTGCTGGGAGATACACAAGGAAGCAGCAGTGCTTGGTGACCCTCACTGGCAGCCAAAGAATTAGTCTGGTTGATGGAGCATGGCAATCCACTGTGCCAGCAAAAAAGCAGGCTAGGGCATTTATTGATTCTTTCACTGGGCTTTGGGAAGACAAAATCTCTTCCTTCAGCAAACCTGACTAGGAAGCCTAATTGATGTCCAAAGGGCCTTTACTGTGCTGACATTTATTATGCTTAAGCTATAACCAAAGCCCTTTATGAATGGCCCAAACGCTTATGAATAGCTGTAACCTAGACTGTGCTGCAGTACAGATAACTGCAGGGACAGTAGGGACACAGACAAGAAGATTGATGTGGCATGATGCTCCTGTGATACCCACATTAACAAAAAGACTGCGAAGTCTGTCAGAAGAGCCAAGTGGAATGGAGTGTTTCTTGCAGAACATGATTTACAGTCACTAGGTGCAGAATGAGGTAGAGAGAGGTCAGAGAAAACCCTCAGCTGAGGTTGGGGGGGGGGGGGATGTCTGTAGTCTGCAAACTCCCCACTAAGATAATACAAGGACTTAAAACACCTGACCTTCAAGTCTTTGCTACCTTCTGTTTTGCTGTTGTGGCCCAAACAGAAATGTACAGTGCAAATCACGGCCCTTCTGCCACTCACTAATGATTCTAGTTATGTTGTTAAACTACCAACAAGCTAAAATGTATTGTAATTTCAGAGCATTGAAAAACATCGCATTCTCCTACTGCTATCACCCTTACCTACCTCTTATTTATTCCATACTATTCACCCAGATGGAGTGATGTATTTGAACAGGCTAAGATCCACTCTTTTCACCACATTTCTATCCTTTGCTTATTCACTGAAGCTATTTTCTGATCAAATACTAGGAACAGAGGGCACGAAGGACATGGCACCTGAACCAGGGAACTGCTGTTGATAAAAATCTGAGAGGAATTTATGGTGATCACAGGCACTCTTTGGTTAAATGTTTCTAGTGACAGGCATACCTCTCAATGCTATCTAGAGGACAATGATTACATTCCACAGGAATTTCTACAGCCCTGCTTCTTTTTATTTGCCTGCTTCCCTCCCCCAAAATTTTTCAAAATTTTCCATTTCCAAAACTGAAACCTAGATTTTCCTGTTGCCTTGGGTTATGGCAGTTCAGGAAAGAGAACTGGGAAGTTCAGGTACCTCTTCCATCTCATTCACTCATTCAGGGAAAATGGTTTTTCAATAGCACCAAGCCACTCTGAGCCAGGAAAGGGATTGGAATCTGACCCTCTCACATTCCAGACCACCACACTGAGTAACAAGCAGTAAAATCTTCCCAGTCTTTAACATTGCCAAAAGAGTCCCGGACACAAATTTTTCAGCAAAACAGAAGAATGGAATGTTCTATGCACACTTATCAACAGCATAACTTCTGAAAAAAATGTTTATTTAAATATTTCAAGCAACTTCAACTGTCACTTTTTCTTCTGACATTCATTTTTTTCCCTTTTCTTCTGTCTGGCTTATTAGTGACACTCCAATGAAATACCCACATTGCACACCACTGTCATATTGTTATTTTCAATAAACTATTAAAGCAGTTTTGCTTTTGTACACCACTATTATGGATGTCACTTGGAGCTATTCCTATAACAAATGTATCTCTTATAAATTAAACAGTTTCCAGTCCACCAGCAACTATTAGTACAATCATTATCCATTACATAATTTATGGCTTCCAGTGGAAGAACAAAGCAAAACAAACAGCAGCTATCATTTGCTAAAGAAGTATCTCTGTATCTTTTATCTTCAAATTACATATTTTCTAAAAACAAAGAATATATTAAAGATAGAATTACTATTCTTTCTAAAATTGCAAGAATTTAAGAAACAAAACAAACCATGTAGTACACAGAAGATTAGAAAATGCTAGGATCATCAAGAACCCCATGTAATTTAAAGGCAACTTCAAGATAGCCCTCAATCAAACCAAACGTAGCCAGCAGGCCAATTCTTTCAAGTATTCATCCACAGGTAGTAATTTAAAAAACAATCACAGTGGTGAATAAAAGCTGTTATGATCTATGAAGTACAGCAAGGTGCCATTCAGGAGAGTTGTTTTCAATCATCCATCTCTGAAAGTGCCTTCTGGAACAAACTTTAAAATGCTGTCCCTTCCAAAGTCACATTTGAAGAACAGGAAAAAGAAATTGTAACAAGATGCTTCTAGCCCATTTAGTACTAATTTTAATATTACACTGCAAATTACATAGCCCACACAGAGGTATCTTTAATAAATCAATCACCAGATGTAATTCACCTTTTCCCCACCAAATTCTAAAATTCAAAATATTAGAAGTACATGATAACTCCAGGGTGTTGGAGACCTATATCGATATCAAATAAAGCAGAGTTGGTCTTCAACATGATAAAGAAACTTAATTTCTGTATTTTTGCTTGTAGAATTAATAGCTAGAGCAAATTGAAGTTTTAAATCTTCTTACTGACACTATTAAAGCGAACAGTGGTTGAGTTACTGTCATTATGCTGCTAAACAGCCCTTATAACCTCCAACTACCCTCAGAATTGCCATTCCAATACAGCACATTTTAGTCTCCTTGTCCCACAGCTACTTGATCATCTAATTTTTCCATTAAAAGCACAGGTGTTTGGAATTAAGGACTTCATGTCAGGTATGGTAATAAGTACTTTCCTTGCATTTAAACAGATTACATCAAGACTTTACTTTGCTGAAACTAACATCTTTTTCCAAAACACCACACTTAGTTAATTTGATGATGTAACACTGATAGAGCCACATTTCCCTACATATGCCTGGTAAATAATGAAGGGAAGGAACCTCTAGAGGAGATCTGGTCCAACATACTTCCCAATTCAGGACAATTCTGAAATCAGACCAGGCTTCTCTGAGTCATGCCCACAACCCTTTAGGGCAACCTCTTCTTAGTGTTTGCCCACAAATCCCAGGCTACACTGCCATTTTTTGATGCACTAAATCATTGCAATTTCTCTTGCAATTATTTTTAAAGCTCTTCTGGGATACAGATTATATATTTGCCCATCAGTTTCAACATAACAGTATTAATTCCATTTCCATGTTAAAATGCTGTGATTTCTATTGAAAAAACAATATTTCCATCAATTGCCTGTTGGTATTTTCACATACTTTTACATTTGTATGGAAGACCAGTCAGTATTCATATCATACACATTCTACACCTAATTTATGCTTAGTCTCCGCACCATTCAGAGACTGTGCTTTCACAACATAAAGTCTTCAATACCAAAGTTAGTTTAAGGAAGATGATTCATCTCTCCAAAATAATTTTTTTTTAAAAAGAGGTAAACTGGCTTTTCACTGATGCAGAAGTACTATGAAGCTTATGATGCAATATGACCTTTATTGCAATCTTTTTTGATTTTTGCTCTTGCTGCTTTTAAGCCTTTCTATTCTGATTCACAGCAAAGTTGCACAAACAACTGTAGAGTACAGTTGAAGGGAGGGTGTCAAACAGAAGCAAAAGGTGGAAATGGAAATACCTTCAGGCTTTACTAGCACAAAATTTTATTCAAAAAATCAAAACTTTAGCGTCTGCTAGTCCCATTTCTCTGTTTCATAAATTCATCTGTGCAGACCACCCAAACAGACAAGTGTCAGCCAAATACTGCCCCAATCATTTTGTATCATGAACCGTTTTATTCTCCAAAAGAAAGTTAAAGAGATGTTTTCATGTGAAAGGAAATATATCTCAACAAAACCGGTAGAACTGAAATACAGTAATGCACTAATGTGTTTCTCTGAAACAGAACAGTAAACACAAATTTGCAAAATTATGTTTGCTCCTTTTTCTTTAAAAAATTAAAAATAAAGACTGCTATTTATCGTATAGACACTCTGTCCACTCTCCTCCCTTCCGACTTAATATCTGATTTCTATTACTGAGTATATTCTTAGCCTATTTCTACAGCAGATCCAAAGGTCTTAACACTAGAGATAAAAAATTTGTCCCTGAAATGCCTCACTTTGACCTTAATGAGTTTGTCCACAGCAGCAGGAAGTTTATTTACACTCCTTGATTAGCTCAAAATTCTATTACTTCAGTGAAGACATTCCTGAAAAGACAGTAGTTCCCAGTATAGGAATGGCCACTTAGAAAGATTTTGCCATCCCAGTATTCCTTTTCACCTATATCATTGAGCAATGTCAGGCTGATTGACAGACAAAGGAGATATCCCAGGAGAAACAGAAAGGTCACACTGTTTGGCTACGTCTCAGCTGGGAAAAGTGGGGTTTGGGAGTGCTGCTGACCTGAGTTGCCAGACAGCCTATAATGAAGTGAAACTTGCTTAAGTACTGGTCCCATCTCTCAATGTTGACTTCTGGATCAGCTGGGCCAAAAGTCGTGACCTGTTATGGTCAGGACTACAGTTCAGGTGACCACGGAACTAGGTTTCCAAGGTATGTGCTCATACGTGCTTTTCTGTTTCAATGTCACCATTCTTAAGTCAGGATCAAACCTGACCTTTGCATTAAGAGCCACCATAGGAAAAAGAAGCTGCAGAAAAGATCAGTATAAAATCTTCCTACCTGTCTAACTCTCTTAGGAAGAGGATAAAACAGCTAGTTCAACTTTTGCTAGACATCAGAGTATTCACGTGACATGAAAGGTGGAAAGAGAAAGCCCAAGAAAGAAGTTTATAAAAATTTTGCAGTGCAATCATTCAAACAGATTGCAATCCAGCACAAAGAATATATTTTCAGGAAAAAAAAATATATCGTGTTTCACAACTTCCTCTGTTTTCAATATAGCTGCTTTTTACAATAGGTCTGCTTTTAATAAGGCATCTACAATAGGTCTGCTTTTAATAAGGCATCTACAAAAGTGACTGCCTGAGGAGAGGTGAATTTCATGATTTGGTCTGAAGGGCTAAGAAGTAATGTCTTCCTTTAAGCTTCTTGTCCCTCAAAATTTTGCAAGTATTCAATCATTTTATGTTTAAAATTAATTACTAAGTTCTTATGTAATCAAAATACCCATCAGGACATCACCAGCATTAAGGCCACATGAAACCTTTCACAGTATCTGGATGTTAGGGTGTGCATCATCACATCAGCTTTAAACATCACTGCAAGTCTTAAACAGATGGGTACTAGTCACACATGAGTAAAAAGAGGGTGTTCAGACAAAGTTCTAATACTGATGATTTTAAAAAACTTTTCAAATACAGTATTATGAAATAGCTGTTTATGAGAGCTTATTCCCAAAAGATCTATTAGAAACCTACTACCTCAATAAGCACTGCCACAAGAAGGGTACTTTGGTAAGTACTGTCACCACTCAATACCATTTTACATCATTCTAAGTCATGCTACCAAGTGAGGCAGAACAACAACCACACAAGCAAGTAAGAACATAAGAAAGAAACAAAGCCTCAAATCCGTATCACCATAATAACTTCTTTTGCTACCAGCAATTCACCTTCTAGACCATAGCATCAATAACTTCGCTAACAATGCCTTAGCAAAGCTCAAACTTCACTACAGTCTTTCTCTCAAACAGTAGATAAAAAAAGAGAGCCTAGGCATTATCAATAACAGAAAAAAAACCAACAAACAAACAGAAAAGGACATGCAAAGTTCAGAAACTTAAATCATCAGTTTACTGTGTATTAAATAATCCTGCGTATTAAGCCTTACTTGCTGCAGTAGTAAACCACTGACCACACTAGCCAGTGTTTGTGTACTTTCCTGCATCCCATAATATTCCTAGTCATTTAAACACTATTTCAGGAATCTCATGTAGAGGTCTCAGATGATTATTCACATCCACAGTATTCTACTATTCACCAGAATGGCTGTATGTGTGTTAACAGTTAATTTCAAACATTTCAATACTCGCAATGTGACAGAAAGAGGTCTTTATTCCTTATCAGATTGTTGCCTTGAATTGCATTCTCTTATGTATGACCATTTATTAATCAATGTTTAAGCCAAGTACATTTTAAATATTTTATACTTCCACTCCAAATGATCCTCCTTCATGATGTAACCCACTAAAGCACCGCCTCAGCCTGCAACTTCTGTGTTAAAACACAGCTGGGAACTGCAAAAGAAAATACGAAAAACTTTGGCAAAACTCCTACTATCCAGAAACACTAACACATGAAAAAACTTAAGAAAATACCTTGATTTCTAGAGTTTCTCTACTGGTCTACATTCCAAACCAATTAATTAATTAATCCATAAATTAAAGTGAACACTGTTACTTCAGAAGGGTGAAATTCAAGTCAGACCCTCGGAGCAATATCCTGTTTTCTTGATCTCACTCCCACCCTATTGACATTCCAATTCTAGTTTTGTCAGTTTGTCACTGTTCATCCTGGAATTTAGTACTAAATAGTTTTGTACCTTAGACGCATACCATAACTTACTTTGCAAATCTTTCTGAGAGAAGTCCATAGCCCTCCAAACTGAATTGCTCTGAATTCCATTAAAACCAAAAACGGAGCCTAAATGCAAGTCTTTGCACTTTGCATGAAAGTTCTCAAGCAACAAAACCCCCAAAATACCATTTGGGTCAGATCCTGCAGACAATAAAACTTTCCATTGCTGGGGATGTAAGTAAAATAAATTCAGTAGCTCAGAAAAAAATACAAATATAAACAACATTTGCAAGGTTTGTAATTTAAAATTTATCACCAATTACTGTACAAGATGACGATGTGTTAAGACAGCACTAACAGAATGAACTGAAAAGCGCACGATTTTTCTTTTTTATGCTATGTAACTACACTGAATATACATTGTAGAGGTCTTGGGAATATGGGGATCAGATCTGGATGGACAGTGAGCTTAGGTATACTTTCTATATAAAATAAGCTACTAACTCCTAAACTTCTGAAGTCTCATGAGTTTCTTACAGGATGTTTGCCATATTTCTTAAAAAATGATTAAAAAATCAAAGTATATTATTTGGTGCTGTACCAAGAAACAATATGTACAGAGCTGGGTATTCATAGTGTAACTCAGGACAGCCAATATGTTTTAAAATTTAAATCACATCTCAGTAACAACACACACATAACAGAAGTACAACTACACTTGAGTGGTGGATAATCCATGGAACAGAAATGTCACTTAGCTCACAGGAAAATTTTGTATCACAAGCATCTCTTACAAAACCACCAAAGATTAAACATAGGTCAAAGAAGCTTCATAAGTAATAGCAACCACAGACTACCTCCCAGAAGCAAAGTCCATTAGATGCCACTACATGTCCACAAATCACCCTGCCCAGAAGTGTCCTAGAGTGACAGGCAGAAGAGACCACAAATGTTCCCCCCCAGTGTGATCCCAGTAAAAACACTGCCATGCAGGTATACGACAGAGGACACCTGTGCTTTGGTCAAATCCATCTTGACAAGATACTGCTAAGACATATGGCTGCCACACAGCTAAAAGGCAGGCACCACTCATCGTGCATTGGGCATATTTTCTGCCATATGGCATGATGTGCTTGTACACAATTCACAGATTTAAACAAAAGTTCATCTGCCACATGATTAAAACCAGATGCATCTTTGTCAGATGCTCCCAACTCCATAAAAAAGGTAAGCTCTTAGGAGGGAAGGGTCAGGCATCGAATCAGAGTAAGAATTCTTCACAGCTCAGATCTGTAAGCCGTAAGATAAGCTTATCTGGACTACAGTTTAGTACTTGAAAGTAATTGAAAAAGAAAAAAATAGGTGCATAAAGTACTATTCCTTCATTAAAAACATGAGAAAGTTGCTAATATAAAAAGAATGTCCTTGCAGGGTCTAGTTAAAATACAGATTCTTCTAGATCTTTTCCTCTATACAAAAAAAATAAAAATTGGTATTTCTGGACACTGAAAGCCTGATTACCAGAACAAACAGCTTACCATGGAAGGCATCCCAGTATGTGTATTCTTTTTGTTTTTCAAATAAAGATTAAAGTTTTTACTTCATGAATTGAGAAAAACAGCAGAGACATATCAAAGCAGGTCCAACACAGAGTATTGTATAGCACACAGCAGGAGCATGCAGAAATTAGAATTTGCTGTCCTCGAGACACTATGTCTTTACCTACCCAAACAATTACTTTGAATACAATATGTATTCAGAGTTGATGGATAAAGTTGCCTTTCTTCAAGTACAAACAGTATTCAACTTCAAAGGACAGCATCCGATCTCATTCTATTAGATGCAAATGATTGTTTCAGTTGACAGAATACATTGATAGACTGCTTCTAGCCCAGAAGTCCTAACCAACAAGAGAACTCCAAAAGCAAATCAGTCTTTAAAAAGTAGATTTAAAGAAAGGGGGGAAGCAATCTCTCCCACAAGAAGCTCTTTTAAAAACAAGAGCCAGAAATTGACTTCAACAAGTAGGAACTTCACCATAATTAACAGTTCTGCACAAAAAAGTCACTGTGAAGAGCAATATTCAGCAACACCCAATATGTGCTATTTAAAAAGACCCAAACTACACGCACAAAGCAAAAACCTAGAAATTATTCAAGAAACAGAAAAAGCAAACCATAACTACTGTATAACTTCCCTTTTCAGACGCTAGCTGTTCCTTCCAAATGAAGGCCAAGTTAATTCGTCCATAGAGATGACAAGTTCAAAAGCATGAAGACAAATGGCTCCAGTCTGCTTCATGCTATAAAACATTCACAATATTGAATTACACCATCATTCTGATGAGGCTCTTTGTAGCAGAGCATAAAACACATTTTATGAATAACTAGGAACAAAATGCACCAAAGTCAAAGAATTTCTTATCTACTTTCATGCACAGTAGAAATTAGCTCTTCATAAACATAGTGTCAACAGCAGCACATTCCCAAAAAGAGATTCTAATTCTGCAACTCTGCAATGACAGAATTGCTCTTCAACAAAAGCTTCACATCAACAAACATTTAAAAAGTCAGTAAAAAATTCTGTAGCATCATAAAGGTTTCTAGGTGACAGAAAACATATTTAGGATCAAAACATCTGTGACGGTTGGTACTACTGGTTCACAGCAAAGGTGAACACGAAGACATGCACAAGAAAACAACAGAGACACCCAACAAAAGAAATGGACACCTAAGACAACAGTTCCATGGCAACTAGGATTGATCTACATCTTGATTTCCACAGCACCATTTTCCTCTTTTGCTTCCAGCTCTGGACTTGCCTCCAGCCTCACACTAGCACTAACTAGTATCCATTCAATGACACAAGCAGCTGATTCTGATGGAAAACAATCCTAAAACAAGGAGTTTTATTTCAGTCAAATCATCTCCTCGGGTCTGTTTTGGTGGCAGAAGTACATGTAAACAGAACCATGACATTCCAGATCCAGTGGGCTGCACTGCCCCTCTCTGCAACAGTTCTCCACTTTCCTACCTGGTTGCTGCAAATTCATTAGAACTTCCACACAACAGCACAACAGCTGTGGAATCTTACCATCATTTCTATTCATGCCTTTCTGAAAGTGTATCACTATCTTAATATTACTATAAGTAAATATGTTTGTCCATTTTCAATCTTTCCCGTTACTTCCATGTGTAGTTTTTCAGTTTTCAGTTATCTTTGTGATATAAAAATTGTTAAATCTCAAATACCTATAAGATTTCTTTTAGACTGAAGAGAAAAAAGTATCAGGAAAGCCAAAACAAAACCCCATTTCACAAAACTCGTCTTTAGATGTTACAAACGTAAGTAAGTGGAAGTAGAGAAATCCTCATGTTCAAAGCACAGAATTATAGCCAAAGAATTAAATACAAGTTATTTAACTGGAAAAGAAACCAAAAACTGCCAATGTAATCTGTACAGATGTCTGAAGTTATAAATAATTTTTCCCAATTGATCTATATATTGACCCTTGCCTGTAAAAATGAAAACTTAGCCATTACTCCAAAGTAGAATCAGTTACTCTTCTCAGAAAACAGAGTTCTGAAGTATTCCTTTGTTAAACCACACTGTAGTAAGACAACATATCTAGCAAACAGCTCAGCTCCATTCATTTAAGAAAAGGTCTATTTTCTTTTGCGTGTACAACTTCTCATTAAGGCTTATGCTGTGCATGACAACTACTGTGACACTATATTGTAAGTCAAGATAGGTTTTAATTGAAATAGCTCTAGTAGGCAAGTACTTCAGATATAGGTCTGGATAAACCACAGTCTAGACCACTAGCCCCACTTTACATACCAGGTAAGTCCTTGGCTGTAACCAGCAGCACATACTTTGCACATATAAGCAAATACTCTGCAGCATTTCCTGATTTGTTAATTTCACATGCACTGACATGAAAGATACAGTGCAGCTCTATCACTCCCAGAGAAATAAAGAATAAAAGTGTTACCTCAGATTTACCATAGCCATTTTCACTAATGCTAAAATCAACAACACACAGCCCCAAGCAAATGACAGAGTGGTTAAAAAACGCACACACACAATCACTATGGATTTTAACACTGTCTGATGCTACCACAGCTATATTAGCTCTGCAATATTAGAGTTCTACTTTACACTAGATAAACAAATGAAGGTGTCAGAACTTCAGACACAGCTAGTCTCTCATTGCATGTTCAGTACTTGCATCACAGGTTTATTTTGAATAAATATACATCAATTAAGCGAAAGCAGTCCCTAACCTGTCACTGGAACCAGAATGAGATACCAGACAGCTTCACAGGGCACATGAATAGCAGACAAGGACACAGGGACAAACTATGTGGAATTAGGAATAAAAAACCAGCAAATGATACTACAGGATGAAACAGGGAAGAAAAAGGTATTTGGAGAGAAAAATTCTTGTCCTATCTCACTACAGGTTTATTGCAAGCTGTACACCTTGGAATGTCATCAAATGATCCTCTACTGATTTTTCAAAAGAGGCAGGTGACTATTTCTTCCTAAGGTTTGAATGCCATAAGGTATGTTGAAACAATCATATAGCAGCTCCATGCCATCAAAAACATAAAAACCCCATTCCCTCCTCAGTTACCAGCTAACAAGAGAAAGAAAAATGGAAAGGGAATGAGACAAGGAACCTTTCAGTGCTGGTTTGCCATTAAATTCATTCTTAGCAAGTAGCAGCCTAAAGAAAGGATTTATCAGGTAGCTGCTGTAGTGGTACCTTAAATCAGAAATATCGAGGATTGCCCTTGAAACAGAATTAAGATCCATCCCTTTCAAAATATAATGACTAACACTTACTGCTTTACTCATCTGTCACAGCGCAGCTTACTTACGCGCAAGAAAGAATCAATACAAATGTATTTTCCAATCTCTGATGATGACTCTCATCAAGCTATTCCCTTTTCTGCTTGTCTCTTATTTGCCACCTTTAAGTTTTACCAGCTCAGTGTCTGATATGCCTCCTACTTCTGGTAGGACTGGAAGTCTTCTACCACACATCCCTAAGCTACAACAGTGTCCAGGAAAGAGACAGGATGAAAGTCCCCCTCCTCAAATAACTTCAGTCTTATTATCCTCACTCTTCAGAGTCTCTGCTGTTCATAGGACAAGAGAAACCAAGTTCCAGTGAGAAGTTAAGGAACAAAGTGCCCTTCTTTTCTAAGGGAAAAAGGCAAACAATGTTTAAATGGTCTAATTCAGACAAATCTTGCACACGTTACTGAATCCCATGCTAAAAATTGCAGTGTTTTCACCTCCCCTAAAGACGAAAGCAGCAATGGAAACTGCATTCCCTATTCACACAGAAAACTTTTTCACAATCTCTTAACTCAAAGTTTCTCAAGCACTTTCTGTTATATAGTTTTATATAGTTATATAGTTAGCAAGTATTCTAGAAACACTCTAGCAAAAGTATACTATGAACTATTTCAAATGTACAAATAAATTTCAAACAGATTTTTCTCCCCAGTCAAAAGTAAAGTGAGGACAGAAAGATAGTTTTGCTTTCAGAGCAACTCACTCCTTACCACTGACAGGAGTACGGATAAACATAAATAAAGATCGCTTGCAGCTTGAGAATTTGTGATGTAAGGAAAGCTACTAAAAAACCCATCAGCAGTGTGCATCAGATTATTTACTATATAGAAACCAAGATATGAGAAGCTCTGCATTCATAGTAACAATAGCAAGCATCATCCAACCACTGAAAAATTCAGGGTATTGAGATTCCTATCTCCCATTCCATTCCTTCTTAGTGCTATATTCTGTTGGTTCCACTAAGGAATATAACAAACATAAGGCCTACTTAAAACGTGTAGAATGATGGAAAAAAAGAAAAATTTTCCTTTTCAAATTTCTGTCCGACCCCAAGCACCTTTAATTGTCTATCAGAAAAAGAAAAAAAAAAAAATCAATACCTTACCACATCTCAGTATCCCAGGAACTTGAAAGAGTTTCAAGAGAACTTAAAATAGTATGAATTCCTCTAGCCCTTTCTCTCCTTGTCATCTGGCTTATCCTCTTCAGTCCATAGTTGTATTTTTATAATTTTGTCAAGTAGTAGCAGGATACAATTGATATTTTGGGCTATTTCCCTTCTTACAATAAACGAATTTCAGAAGAACTCTCAAGACCAGTAAGTTCTCAGTTTGCTGTAGCATGAAGGAGTCATGAAAATAGAAATCACTTCTATACATTTAGTGAGTGAAAATGTTACTACAACTTTCACATTCTTGCTTTTACATTTCCCTTTCCCATATACACATTTCTCTTTATATCTCAAAGTGCCCTCTCTTTTGAGCCACCGGTCTTCAAAACAAATCAGCAGAGTATTCTAAGTATTTGGAGAGAAAAATTACTGTTAAATAGCGCAAAACATTAAAAACCCCTGAGCTTCCACAACACTCCTAAATCACAACAAGCCAAGTCACTCTTGTCCTTGAAAGTGTGAGATTCTCTGTTGTCAATGGGATTACTCAGATAAATGAAATGGGCAAAACTGGAAACTGAGCCCCAAGCTTGAAGCTGATGAGCGGTTTTCTCACAGCTGTACACAAAGCTGTAATTATATTAACAGATCATCTAAACAGTGGCAAATACAAATACTATCACAACAGTCTGGAAAAAGAACATGAGAAAAAGTATCACCATATTAAGAAAACCCAACAACCAAAACGGAGAATTTTCCACAAAGTTTTGAAATATGGCAGTTTCAACTGTCAACTTATTTCTAGATAGGATTATTTTAAACCAGTAACAAAGAGGTTCCTAGGGGTGCTCAAATACACTTGCCAGCCCAGAAACATATGGCTGTCTCACAGCACTAGTCTTTGGTATTTTTATCTCCTAAATCAAAGAGGATAAAAATTATTTTAAAACATCAAGCATGACCTTTCTAAGTAATCATCCAGGGAATGCAGTGTAACAACATCAGAAGGAATAGTGTCCATAAAAACTTATCTATTCTACACTTGGTTTACCAATGAAAGTTTTTAGGAGCCTGTGTACTGATATTCCACAAGTACATCATGAAAACTTTTATCATCTCCATCAGAGAAAATAGCTAGGAAAAAAAAGTCCTAAAGTATCACCAGACAAGGGAACGTGTTTTCAGTCCTTCTGTAGAATCCATTACCTTCATTTTGACAACTTAAGATACATTTTTGAAAAAGCACAAATCCGTATTTTATTGTACTGACAAACTTGGAAAATCACTTTTCAATTTTTTTGAACACCAAGTTCAAATTATGTCCTGTATGGTTTCCAAATGTATATTCTCTAAATACCTGGAAGAGCAAAGCCATCACAAGGCTTTCACGCATTTATTATTCATTTTTCCAAAACAGGTCACCAATATAAATACACACTGCAAACAGGGATACTGTAGATACAGATACTGCAAGCTGCACATTAAATGGGTTTGTCAGTCTCTCATCTGTACAGACAGTTCGGCTTCACAGTTGATCCATATACACTAAAGTATGGATTCTCTCAGGTACCTACAGCAAAATTCCTCTTTTTGTTTTGCATGACTGACAGATTAACAACTATTTCAAACACTGGTCTTCTGAAAAAGGTCTTTATAATCTGTAATGAGAGCTAAGGAAGTGAAGTCTCAGGACTTGATTTGTCTTTCACCTGTAAGATATTAATGAAACAATATTTATCATATCCTTATAGGATGGCAAATGCAGAAGTGTTACTCACTTCACTGTTTATTCTGTTAATGAGAGTGAAAATTCCAATTTTACCATCAAATATGAACACTCTTGAACTTTACAGGACTACAAAATGTGTTAAAAAATTAAATTAGTAGTATACTCATGAGGCAGTGTTATAATGTGCGCACTCCAATGTCACAATTTTGCTTTACCTCAATCACACCATTTTGAAAACACAAATTAAAGGTCTAAACAAAACTTCATATCCACTAATTCCAGAGACTAAAGCCAGAAATTTTACACGGCCTGCATAAAAAAAAAAAATCACCTGAGAAGGCCAGGTGTAATAAATAACATTGCCCTGTACACCTTATCACCTCACTAATATTCACAAGGTAATTAACATGTTTTGAAGTAAAGAGGAATTTGAGTACTGAGTTTGCCACTACTGGAATGTGCTGTTATAGCAAGTAGGACAGAGCTGTAGGCCTTACACAGCACATGCTGCTTGTCAAAACTTCCCTATGCAACTTACGGCCAGCAGGCTTCATCACAACTACCTTTTCTAGTTTCACCTGAGAAATACAAACCAAGACCTTCATTTATAATTCAGCGCTGCTGCTTGTTCCATGAATTTATAATGTCTTTAAAAACTTTTTTTTTAACTATAATTAGACGGCACTGTTTTCAACAGCAACATTGTACTTCATAACATGCACAAAGTTTTGGGGTTTAATTACTGTGCAGCACCACTCCGGACAAGGCAGACGCTTTGCAATAGGTACCCTGCGCGCCTGTGATGCTGCTATTAGCAGAGCGCTGAAGCCGACCCAAGAGCCAGCACCGCGGCCGGCTGGCCGGCCTGCCCTGGGGGCTCCGGGGCGAGCAGCCCGAGCCCTGGGTGCCTCCTGCGGCGGGAGCGCTTCCCCAGGCGGCGCGCACACAGCTCGCCGGGGCCTACCGAGCGCACCAGGCCTGGGCACCGCCGGGGCCGGGATGCTCCGCCGGCCGGGGCCGAGGGACCGGGGAGGGACCGGGGAGGCGGCCCCGCTCCGCAGCGCCGGGCGGAGACGGAGGGCTGGGAGCCAGCACCTCCGCTTCGGGACGGACTCGCAAACTTTGGTACCTGTCGGGAACTCCGCAAGCGCCAGCGACCTCCGGCCCCTGCGGGAAGGGCTCGGGGGGCCTGCCCCCTCCCCGACACCGACCCGAGCCACGGGAACACGAACAGCCTGTGCCCAGGCCGGCGGCACGGACGGACGGAGGGCACGGCGTGCCCGGCTGCGGCTCCTCCTGCCCCCCCGCTCCCCACGGGGCACCCCCGGCTCGTCCCGCTCCCGACAGGGCACCCCCGGCTCGTCCCGCTCCCGACAGGGCACCCCCGGCTCGCCCCCGCCCCGGCGCTCCCGGCGCGCCGCTCCGAGCCCACCCCCGCCCGGGCCTCGCCGCCGCCCTGCCCGCGCCCCCACCTGTCCCGGGGGTCGATCCAGCTGGTCTGCTTGGTGTTGTGATCGATGTAGAACACTTTGCCGTCGTAATCCCGTGCCTCCTCCCAGCCATCGGGTAAGGGGAGCTGCCCGCTGCCCGCTTTCCTAGGCATGGTCGGGCGGCGGGGGTAGCTGCTCCATAGGGACAGAAAGCAAGCCGGGAGGCGGGAAGAGCCGGGAGCCGGAGCGGGGCCGGGGCCGGGCTGTGTCGGGCGGGAGGGAGCGCGGCGGAGCGGCGGGCGGGCCGCGGTGCCCCAGGGCGGCGGGCAGCAATGCTGCTGGTGGTGGTGCTGCTGCTGCCGGCCCCGCACAGCGCCCGTCTGGGCGCGGGCAGCCCCGCTCAGCCCCGCTCAGCCCCGGGCGGCCGCGGCCGCCGCTCATTAGCATGAGATTAGCATCCCTCTCATCTGCATGCACATTCCTCCCGCCGCATTCCTCAGGGTTAACCCTGCCCGCGCTGCCCGCCGGGCCGGGCCAGGCCGCGGGTGCGTGCCGGGGAAGGTGCGGCGGGGCCCCGCTCCCACCGAGCGGTGCCGGGGCAGCAGGCAGCTCCCCCAGCCTGGCGGGCCGCTGGGGGGCCGCAGGGACAGAGCCCCGCGGGGACAGCCCCTCGGACACGGCGACACGGCCCCTCTGTCCGAGCGGCTGCTGCGGCCGCGGGCGCGGTGCCTTTGCCGCGGGGCAGAGCGCGGGGGGCGCTGCCGGGGCCGCTGTGCCGGGGCCGCTGTGCCGAGTTCCCTCGCCCGGCCCTCCGGGAGCGCTCACCGCGCTTCGCATCTTGTGAACTCTCGCGCAAAGCTCCAGTAAGGCTCAAGGGTTCCCGAAAAGGACCTTCCTTCACGTTCAAAATACTTGAGTTCAAAATTTAAATAAAAAAGTGAACCCTTCTTTAACCTTGGAAGTACTTAAACTTAGTGTCTTTAGCGTTGGGTTTGTATGTTTGTTTGTTGGTTGTAGTTTTGTTTCGGTTTGTTGGGTTTTTTTAACAGAAGCTACCAGTGGAGAATACGAGTCTACCCATGTGCCCCGAAAAGCAGGCAGCTAAGGCGCATCAAGTATGGGCACCAGGTGTAAATTACCGTGTGTTTGTCTCGCATTTACCAGAGAAGAGTACCCCAGGCTGGTTACCATGGTTCAGCTGATAGAAGGTAACTTAATGAGCTCTATTAATTTGCATGTGTATCTGATTCCCAAGATCTGGCACCAGAAGCAGAGCATCTATGAGGGAATATGACTCTTTAGTTTAGCATCTAGGATTCCTAAGTAACCCAAGTCCCTGTTCCCTAGAATGTTTTATTTCTTTTCATTTAAAGTTACTGGTTTTAAGTAACAAAATTTTCCTGGGAGAGGAAGTCTGAGACCCAGAGCTGTCCTTTTTTTTCTTTTAAGTTTGTTTATCTACTCCATGATAGCTGTCTAACATTCAGCTCTACGAATAATTCTTCTGAGACAATTTACAGTTATTAAGTACTGGACTTCTTCAGTGCATAACACATTTTTGGATTCTGCTTCAGAGGCCACATATCTGACAGGCATTGAAGTAACTAATTTACAGCTATCTAAGTCCTACTCTTGGATCTGCTCCTAAATAGAAAAAAGTACCAGCAAGATATGATTTTAATTTAGCTAGTTGTCAATCTGGTACAGCTAAGACCTTTATTATTTTAGTCGTTCTACTTATTTTATTCTCTAACACTGTTTCCAAATGGCCTATGTGCCTCCCTCCTCCAGACTCTCTTGAAGATTTTATTTTGACGTCTGTTGTATTAAGGTAAGGTGCAGTGAAACTTCCTACATGAAGAAAGGTCCTGGTAGTTAATACTGGAGAAAAACTGAGCTGTCCTAACTTCTGGATATCCATAAGAGTTCAGCTACTTAGGGAATGTAACAGCATCATTCCCTATTAAAGTGACAGATGCATTTACTTTCATTGAGAATATTAAGTTTCAATGAGCTGATTGGTTTCTAAAGACCAGTCTTGTTTGCGATCAGTGTAAAAAAATTACTTTTACTAAGCATTTACATTTTTGTCCTACAGTGAGCAAGTACATGTGGCAGTTGTGCAACAGGATAAACTGGATTTCCTTTTCCCTTTTAAAGTTCAGTTTGTGTTATCAATAAGACATTTCATTCTATAAGTTGATAAAAAGCTATTGAGGATATACTTTTCTTCCTGAAAACAATTGCCAGTTACTTATCCTTGGCATTAAAAAGGAGCTTTTATAACAATACAGCCTTTTTCATCCTGAAAAAGCAGGCCTGTTATAAAGCAGCACTCCTGTACTCCTAGTCTCCAAATCATCTAGACAAAAGAAAGCATGAAATTAGAAAACCTGCAATACCAAGACAAAACTGAAACATCATTTATGTTAATACTTCCTCTGAAAGTAGTTATGGCACCTGAAGTAATACCTAGTTCCTACCCTGTGTCACCACCAAGGCAGCCAGACCCACATCTTTGATTATTGCTCAGATGAGATCCACATGGATGTGGCTCTGATTTGTAATAATTTCTACCAAGGTAAACCTTCTTATCAGAAAACATCAATATTTTAATTTGCACAAATAGATCGAAATTGCAGTTCTTACATTTTTGGAAGTAAATATACTAAGATCATTGCATAATTGTCTAATTTTATGTGTGTGCTCGAGTGTCCCTACACAGATGTGCTTACACTTAAATATAAACTGTTGCACGGTGTTAGGCTCTCTCAATCCTCCCTCTAATTTCCATTGTTTGAGTACTTCATTGTGTTTGCATCTATAATTTAAGTCTACAGTCCAGACTGCCAGTTTAGGACTACTTAGAAATTACAGTATTTGAAGTCAGACAAAATTAGGTATTATTTGTGTAAATAGATCTTTAATATCACCAGTAAGAGCATACAGCTTTTTGAAGGACTGCTATTGTACAAAATGGAATCCAATTATCCTCTTAGTTTTTTGTTGTTTTGCACTTTGGACTGATAGAAAAGGATTTCATCCACTACCTTTTAATATTTCTTCATACACCTAATAAAGGAAGGCAGAACAGATGTTCATAATAATTCTTTTTAGCCTAAAATATGCTATAAATTCTAACTAAAAGTAGTTTTTCAAGTATACCTACTACATCTCAATTGGTAACCTGCCTAGCATGTTGTGCTGACATTGTCAGCTGACAGCATACCACAGATTGTTTGTCTTAATTGCGTAAGATGGCATAGTTCGGAAAGATGTAAGCATGCTTTATTAAAAACACAGAAGGGTGCATATGAAGGAGGTGCCCAAACCCACGGAACAATGTAGCTATGGCATGACTTAAGTATCTATCAGTACGTAGGATGAATAACAGGATGTAATGAACAAATAGGAGCTAATCGTTCCTCTCTTTTGATTTGCATATGTGTGTTTAACTGGCCCAAAGAAATTCCTGTTGTAGGTAGTACATAGCTAAAGGATTGAGTTAAAGGGAATTAAACTCAACAATTTTGTCAACTAGAAGAAGAAAAAATGTCTAAGTGAAAATTCAGAACACAAGTGTGGAAGTGGCTCTATCCAGAAAGGGGGTCTCTGAAGGCATCTGCTTGTACCCTGTCATATAACATACCCTACTCCAGTCTTTACTAATGTAGTTCATCTCCTGATACTCTCTGCTTGGTTCTTCTTTCACAGTAAATCTGTTCCTGGGACTGACTGTGATTAAAAAAGACATGGTTGTACCTTGTCCTTCTCTAATAAGAGACTCCCTTAACTTGAAGATCCACTAGAGTGTTGTCCCCGATGAAATTTACAGCTGTCACAGCTCTAACTTGTACTGTCCACAGCTCTGAAGCAGGAGCTGCAGCTGTCCCCCTGAAAATCTACGTAGTTTAGTCTCCACTGCTTTCACACAGAATTTCAGTGCAGAACGAACTATGAAGTATCATGACAGAATTAATTTCTGGAAACATCTGATGAAAATGTTTGAAAATAGAAGTTGATTATGTTGGGGTGTTTTAAACACTGAATATGGACAATGAGCCTGACTCCCATCACACGTAGCTACCACAGAACTCTAAAAAATAATCAGTATTTTCAGCATTATGAATATTTGTTTATTTAACAACAGTGAATTTTATCTGACAGCTGTGTTTTCAAAGAAAAAAATCCACATCAATAAATATGACTCCCTGATGCACTGAGATTTTTTTTTTAGTTTTAAAAAGGCTTTAAAAAGTCCTGTAAAGAAAAACATGCATGAGGGAGGGAAGGAGGAGTGCTGCTTTTCCTGTTGTCAGCTTCTGATGCATGTATACATCTGAGAGTAAAAGATCTTTGAATAATATTGTTTCTGGTTGAATTTATGATGAAGCTCTGCAGAATCAATGGAGCCAGATAATTTTATGCTTATTCAGCTTTCCTTGTTATTTCAAAGCCTGCTTTCTCCGCTTAAATTCAATTAGACAGCTTGCTGCTTAGGCTGTTCTACAAAGACTTCCCAGAGTATCAGGGAAGAAAGACCTTACCAGGTTCTGCTTCAAATGAATATATACTAGCTTTTTCTTTTTTTGGGGGGGGGATTTTTGGGCATTTTTTACTTTCAGGCATATATAGAGAAAGTAATGAGCAATTACATGTCTTGAGTCCTTCCAGACATAACTCAAATCCTATGATTCTTCAAGTAAGCACACAGAACAATTTTAACTGATTGTTAGTCTGATTAAAAGTTTAGAGAAGGAAGTGGAAAGTTTAGAATGGAAATGATGTGGTACGAGCTTTGCCTCAAGCTGAACTGTGGAAATGTGAGTAACATTTTCTTGGTAAGATCTTCTCAAACTCACCCCAAACCACTCATTATACTGACTTATCACAGAGTTCTGTTAATTCTGATTTATACTGCTGAAATTTCTGTGGACAAAGAAAAAAGAAGATGGAGAATTTCAGTTGTTCCAAAACCCCTAGAACTTATGAGGTTCAATTTAGTCTCTGACTAAAAAAATTTTTTTTCTCAAAAAATTGTTGATGCAGTCCTGGTATTACATCTTCCATAGAAAGAGTCTCACTGTGGGTTTTGTGTATTTCTCATACTTGTACATGCATATAAGTTTCCTGTGTTTCATCATATCTGCCAAATTACAGTGTCCACTCACTGCTGTCTAGTGGCTTTGGAAAACCACAAAGCATGCCTGGTCAGCCAAGAAGGTTCCCAAGAGCCTGATCTTCTCTTTTGGCCGCATGTAAGAAAGAAGCAGGCCAGCCATAGAGAATTTCTGTTCATTGACAGGGAGGGAAGAATGGAGGGGTTTCTCAATAACAGCTCCTTTGGCAGTGAACAGCAACTAATTTCTTCAATAATTTAAGATATTCCATCAAGTAGTATTGAAGTTCACAGGTTTATAGAGCTAATGCTTTTATCTGTCCCTCTCTACTGGTGCAAGAGGTAAGTGCTTCCACCAGAGCCAGAAGAAAGCACTTAGTATACACCTACTGTGTTGTATTTAAGGAGGGCAACAAATGAAATACAAAAAATAATGTTTTAGCAATAACATCCTGAAGTATATTTCTACGGTGTATCATCCATGTACTTTCAGAAACACTATGCAATGAATGAAGTAGACTCAACTAAGGAGTATTTAACACCTGCACTACAAGAGAAAAAAAGATCCTCTGACTGATGGAAAGGCTTATGGAACCTTTCTTCTAACAAATGAAAAATCTTATTTCAAATGCAAAGAAGTATGAACTTGCCAACCTATAATATGAAAAAAATATTCTTTTCTCCTTTACCTACTTTTCATCTCTTCTTTCCCTCTTTTCCCTTTGCATGAATACAACGTACTTTGATGTTTGGCCTGGCCAACAACAAAGTAAACTAAATCCTATCTTATTGCTAAGTGCAACGAAAAACCACGCTGCAAAAATAAAATCTGAAACTGTGGAAATTTATAGCAAAAATGGCTCTGATGTATCAATACCAAGATTTAGCACTTCTAGACTGCTAGAGATGTTGCTGAACTGTATGAATCATCCCATGACAATTTTCATCGTAGTCTGGTTATCCAAAATCGAGAAACCCGATGTTTGCACTTTTTGCAGGATTGAAACAATTTGAAGAACACAGCTTGATACTGTTATGTCCACTTTGTAGTGGACATTTAAAAAAACAATCGTGTTAAGCGACATGATGGAGTAAAAAATATCTAAATGAAATGGGATAGGATTAGAATGTAGAGTGCTTTTCAGCTCCTGAGCTGAAGCTATTGAAATGAATTGTGTCATTTTTATTATTTCAATATGTGGTCTCAGGAATACTTTGGATAAGCTTTCTTATCACAAGAAAAAGATTATAATTCATACAGAAATTCCTTTGGTATCTTATTACCAGGTAAAATGTGTATAAAAGTTATTAATTCCATATGGTTGAGCATGTGTTATGAAATGCTTGTGTCCACATATAAGACACATGACAATATTTCAACAGGTCTCTCCTTTGAATTTCTTGAAGGAAAAACATAACAAAAGCATAAATTGTAAATACCTGTACCTGTATGTTCATAAATGAAATGCACTAATAAAGAAACAACATCCAACAGCATAAAAAGATTACACTGACCAATAATTAAAAAAAAAAAAAATCCTAATCTAGCCAAAGTCTGCAAAATCTAAGTATTAAATAATGCATAATCCTTGGAGTATGAAATTTTAGAGCTACTGCTGATAAGCAGCTGTTCTGTAAAGGTGTAAAAATAAAGCAAAAGGATATATAGTTGATGCTTATACCAAAGGAATCACAGAATCACGGGATATTTGTTGGAATGGTGTTGTCTGGAGGTCATCTTGTTCAACCCCCTTGGTTACACAGGGCCACCTAGAGATGATTGCCCAGGACCATGTCCAGGCATGGGGTTTTTTTTTTTGGTGTTTCCAAGAATGGAGAGTCCTCAGCCTCTCAGGACAACTGACTCCACTGCTTGGTCACCCTCACAGGAAAAAGGTGTTTCCTGATGTTCAAAGGGAACCTCGTTGTCTTGGTTTGTGCCCACAGCCTCTGGTCTGTTACTGAGCGCCACTGAAAAGAGCCTGGCTCCATTTTTGCATTCTCCCTTTAGGTATTTATATACATTCATAAGATACCACTGTGTCTTCTCTAGGCTCAACAGTCCCACCTCTCTCAGCCTTTACCCATATGTGAGGTGCTCCAGTCCCTTAATAATCCTTGTGTGGCCCTTTGCCAGTCCCTTGTACAGGGAGGTCCAGAACTGGACCCAGCATGCCAGGTGTGGCCTCACCAGTGCTGAATAGAGAACAAGGATCAGCTCTCCCAGTCACCTCATATCACCAAGGATCACCTGGGCCTGGAGCATGTAGTGGTGCATGAGGTTTTATTCCTCCCCAGGTGGAGGACATTGGTTTTCTCTTTGCAGAATTTCATTAGATTTCTGTTAGCCCACTTCTCCGCATCTTTAAAGGGCACAAAAAGTTGTCACATAATTCAAACATACCAAATCAAAGAAACTGCTACACTGCAAAGTGGCTTCTTAAACCGTAGGCCAGAGGTGCCCTTGCAAGCAAGCAGCTGGATGTTTGAAATCAGTGCTGCTTTCCCTGTAGTCTCACTAGACAATCAGAGCAAGAGATAAACTGCCTCAAGACTGCAGTCTCCGCTGCTGTCTGTGGTATTGTGGACATCATCACTCAAAAAAGACCTTGGTTCTTCTATGGAAGCTGTTAATATATGACTCTACAACTCAATATGCCACGTTCAGCAACTGAAACAAATAGAAGTCATTTTTTTAATATAAAGACGAAAAATGGTGTTTTCAAAGGCTAGTTCAGAAGCTCTCTGATCACTTAACTTTTTTTCCCAAACATAAATGTGGAAGAAGTACAATGGTCTTATGCAGCAGCAGGCTTCCCACTCCAGGAATGCAGAAACAATAAGTTTGTGTGGTTTTTTAGGTTGCAGAATTAGGCCTTCCACAGCAAGGAAATAAAGTGGAATGCATCTTCAAAATGTAGTGGAATGAGGGTTGTATACGGTTCACCCCATATACCAAGATCCATGGTAATTTTTGATACATCACTGATGATCACTTTGCTCCCTAATGTGTACTGTCACGTTTATATCAACCTTGCTGCTCTCTTCTTTGGAGGATCCCACACCCCAGCTTCCTGGAACAGGCTTGTAAGTGACTGTAGTCTCTCCATACCTTTTGCTGTGAACTGCCGGTGAAGGACCACGCTGCCGACAGTGACATCTGCTGTTAGTCAGGGGCTGGGGTTACCACTCAAACCATCCCACTCTTATTAGAAGAATAGGGACAAAGTCAAAACAGGAGTGCAAAACTTGGATTCTGCTTGGGAGGGGCTGTGAGCGAAGGGGAATATGCTGCACATCCTTCAGTGGCCTCAAAACAGCACCAATAGCCACACTGAGCAACTCCATCTGGTGAGAGCTGGAAGAAGATTCTGTGATTCCATAGAGTACTGCTTTCCAAGAAGCATTTGAACAATGTGCTCAGACACATGGTGTGATTCTTGGGGTTGTCCTGTGCAGTGCCAGGAGCTGGACATGGTGATCCCTGTGGGTCCCCTCCAACACAGGATATTCTGTGACTAAAAAGCAGCACCTGGAGGTTGAGGGCTGTTGACACCTCTGCAACCAGTGTGCCTGTTCTCAAGTTCCATGTAACATCACTAATCACAGGTGCTGAGATGCTGTTAAGAGAAAGCAAAGATCTGTCCAATTACAGCTTTTTAAGGTTTTAGATGGTTTTTGTAGATCATGAGCAAGCTAACACAAGCTTTTGTTTTGTTTTGGGAAGAGGAGGCAAAGAAATACCCTGGGGCAGGGAAGAAGAAGATAATGAGCTGTTTAGGAAAAGAAATTTTCTTGAATCAAATAAATCCTGAAGGAAATCATGTTTCAGGGGAAAAAAATCACAAAAAAAGAACACTAAAAAAACCCCCTCAAAAGCACATATATGCACATTTTGTGTCTGTAATGCCACATGAAAAAGTAATGCTTTTCTGTATTTAAGAGATCTTTTTTGATGTATCAACATTAATGAAGAAAAGCTAAAAATAGAAAAAACCCCTTTTCTGCTGTAGTGAACTTGTAGTACTACTTCTGCCCTTTATTCTGTAAGGCAAGAAATTAAAAATAGTGGTACACTGCCTTTTAATGCAGTGGAGTTTAATCTCCCTTCACAGTATTCCACATCTGTGGAATATACTTCCCCAGCAGTCTCATTTCAATAATATATTCTAATCCATTAAACTCACTCTGGTGAGATTGCAGTGAACCATGACATTTCCAAATCAAAGTAAAATAAAAAAGAGAAACCCAAACAGACTGCAGAGCTAAAATTCTTTTTCATAACCTTTTGCTTTTTTTACAGAGGATTCATATATTGAAATATACCAAACCATCATGACAGAATGATTATGATGTCTTGTCATGTCATATTTTTTGAAACCATGTCAAATACTGGACCTGCAGAAAATTAAGAAATAGAAAAAAAACCCCCACAAACAAACAAAACCCAACCAAAACCAAAGGCTAGCTATGATGGATGAAAGGTGAAGCATAATGAACATGTCAAAACTTTGTTTTCTCTGCTGCTATATCCAACAGTTCATACTTTTGCAGCACTGAGTGAAGTCCTGTTAGTCCAATGATTTAAGTTCTTAACGTGATTCCATATTCCAAATGGCATCCAGCCTGGGTATAGGGCACACTGTGTCAATTCCAGGGTATGACAGGCTATCTTAATATCTGCAAAGCCTTGCTTTTCCTGACCAACACTGGGGTATAATCTACATGGATAGTTGTACATGATTGCTGAAATGTGATATTGTGTCAATATGTAGTTAGGCTTATTCATAGTTTTCATGTGTGCCTGTATAAGGGAATTGTTCTGGGAGCAGATTTTCTTGAAAGCAAACCCATAGCAAGTAGGAAGAAAACTACATTGCTAACCTAGCAAAGATAATGGAATACTAAACCAAACAGAAAAATTTTAGAGTTGCCTTCAAATGATTTCAGGAAACCCAGAGGGGTGAATGTTAGTAACTGCTGAATTTTTAATTGAAGCAAGCAAGTCAAGCAGAGGATTTTTGCATCCTCTTCAGATAATAGATTTTAATTTTAGTGCTTTATATATCAGAATCAAGCATAACCATAGCATTTCCATGTCAGAATTCTTCACTCTTGTATTTTATCAAATGTGTTTGAATCTCATCTTGAACAAGCAGAATTTCTGTTTTGCAACTAATATTATCAAATAGCTTCTTAATCTTCTCTTTCTTAAATTTTCACTGTAAAGCTCACTTCCCAGTCACTTAATAATTTTCATTTCTCTCATCTGACTCAAATCCAATTAAAGCTCTTTCTTCTGTTTGAAATGTCAGAACTAACTCTCCATCAATAGTAACACTAGTGCCAAATACGTCTGCTACAGTTTCCACATTATTTTTGCCATAGATTGGATTTACTCCTGTTGCAACACCTCATTGGGACTTGTGTCCAAGGATTGCTACTGCGACTGAAGCCCTTCTTCTGAGACAGATTCCCAGGACTGAGGCCACGCTCCTCTACTGATAATTTGCATACCTGTTTCCCCAGTAAATATGATTTTTCATTTTTCCCACTGAAACCCATATTGTTTACTTTTGGAATTGTATTCCAGAGCTCTAATGTCTGTCTCAGTGCCATCAGCCATTTTTCCACAATTTACTATTAGAATGGGAAGTATTTTATTAGCATCATCTGTTAACATTTAATGTGCCTTTTTCCCATCTACAAGAGAGAAGTATTTCTTGGCATGTCTGATTTTTTTTCTGCATTATGTCTAATTCTGTTGTTGTCATCTGTAAATGGATTAATACCACTTGTGATATCAAAATGTGAAAAGCTAAACTACACAAAGTTAAAATACAGGACTCAAAGTAGACCTGTCTTTTTGAGCTCTGCTGTCATCAGAATTATTTCTGGAAGCTGACATACATTTTGAGGTTTTTCAAACAAGGTTTTATTTATACCTTTATTTTACCCAGAGTCCATTTTGATTTAATTAATGTTGTATTAAAAAATTTTAAAAGGGATTATTTTTTTTCACAAATTTTAGTATAATCTTAATACCATCCATTAATATTTAAATACTTACATTTTCTCCAAAAAGGCCACACAATTTTCTATAATTTTTAAAAAATAAGGGCTAATAGTTATAATGATAACAACAAGAATATAATTAAGACCTTACTTCAGCCCTACTATTCTTGTTTTATGTCATTGACACCTTATTTCACAATGTGTAATTTTTGACTAACCACAAAATGATTTGGACTGTTTATTAGTTAGTCTAGAATTCTTGTGGAAAGCTGTAGTAAGTTTGGGTTTATAAAGTGAATTTGCAACCTGAGAAAGCACACTCAGAACCCCCTGGCGTTAGAGAAAGTCAGTAGTCTGGAGTTTCCTTTGCTAAGGGCACCTTTAACATATTGACAAGTCTACTGAACACTTCTCATTCCCAGTCTATTCCAAGACAGTCCTTCATGTCCCCAGCCCTGAACCCTGCCTCCTTTCCAAAAAATCTCAGTCATCTTTCCTTCAGGGGCAGCTTGACAAATCAATGTGGTGATAAAGGTTTAGCATTCCTGCTGCTGCTCTGACTCCATATCTGCCTGAAGAGCTACAGTAAGAGCACAGAAATGGACATAACCCTTCACTCTGGACATTTTCCTGCTATATGAAGTTGTGATTTATAGCTCAAATTAATGAACACATACTACTGCCTCCCCCAGGGCTATTTGGGAGGGACCTTCTGGAGCCACCTGTCTGTGACATTGGAAAGCAGCAGACCCTTTGGCTCCTGTAGGAGCAACACCTAGACCTCTCCTTCCTGATGGGAGCACTAGAGACAGCAGGAGGTATTTTATCTTGTGGACTGTGGAGATGGGCAGCTTCTGCCTCAGCAGCCAGGCTGCACTGCTTCACTGGGCAGGCCTGACTGACTGCATCCTCATTCCCCTACCATCAGCCCAGCTTTAAGTAGGGAGGATGCTGGCATGCTTCTCCTCTCTCAGCAAAGGAAACTCATGGGACTTTTCTTATGGCTCAAGGTTTCTTATTTTCTACAGCCAAAGACAGACATTACAACAGGTGTTAAACATATCGTGATCTACTTTCAAACTTCTTTTCAAACCACTAGCCTAGGCACTTGAGAAATACTGGTTACCATCTGATAATTTTGAACTACTACTAATAATAATAATACTTTGGAAGGCTCTGTAAGCAAGTTTATCTCTAAAATGCATGTAGGAAGGGGATGAATCAGAATCAATTATGTTAATACATTAATTAATATACTCAATAAATCAACATGTCCTTATTATACCCAGGTTTATATTATTATATCCAGAGGGGAAACCAAGTGACACAAACAGGTGAGCAAAAAGTTTCTTCTGGCAGGATGAAACTATGCAAAGCTAGAGAGCTGCAGTGTTTCAGAAGGCTCGAGGCACCTTCAGAATTCAGTCTTTCTAACTGCCTAACTCCCTACATATAAAAGTTTCAAATGTGTTTGCATGCTTACATTTTAAGATCACGTGTAGATAAATGTGCAAGTAGAATACAGCATTTGGAAGGTCTGAGCCTTGTAAATCAGCAGAAGCTTGGAAACTTAGCAAAATACGATTTAAAGTTGAATAGCAAAATATGGTATGTGTATATATGTATAATTTGACAATACATTAGGTTTTGCTATTCTCTCCTAAGAATGATACCTTTAATCTCTTGCTGCATCTAAACATTTATTTGACAAATATAAGCACAATTTTTTTCATCAATATTACAAAAATTGTGCTTCAAATAAAAATGTTGTTGCCATGGGACAAAACCTTGGGTAATATATGCAGAAGTTACAGTAGCATCTGGGAGTTAATATTTTGTAGCCATTTTCATTAGGGAAAACCTGTATTAACAGTAACCATTTTTTTTCCCCCAGCAAACTGCTTTCAAAACATTTGCTAATTAAAACCTTTATATCTTTTAGACAGTAAAAGTGCTTTTTCCAACCTGCAACAGCTATGTAACTCATGTTATTAGTTGGTTTGTAATAAAGTCAGATAAACATTTGATTTAATAATTAGCACTTATAGAGTGCTTTCTGCCTTCAAAGCACTATGCAAACATTAACTAATTAATTCTTGCAACTAACTCCCAATAATTTGGGGAAGCAAGTATATTCATACACACTTGCCTATGGTTTGAGGAAGAAAGTATTATTTCAGACATGTTATGAAACAGAGAATTAAAATGTATAAATTAAGCTTTTTACCTAAGTCCACAAAGATGGAAGCATTGTCAGAGTAAATAACTAAACTGTTGTCATGGTTTACCCTGGCAGGCAGCTGAACACCACACAGCTCTTTACCTACTGCCACCCTGCCACTGGGATAGGAGAGAGAACTGGGGGGGAAAAAAGTAAAATTCATGGTTTGAGATAAAGACAGTTTAATAGGACAGAAAAGAAAGGAATACTGATAATAATAAAAGAAGAAGAAGAATTGGAATATACAAAACAAGTGATGTACAATGTGATTGCTCACCACACGCTGACCAATGCCCAGCCAGTTCCTGAGCAGTGGCCTCTGGTCGGCTTTCTCTCTAGTTTATATGTTGAGCATTCTTGCAACTCACATACCTGTTCCTCTAGGGTTGAAGTTGATTTTTAATCCCACTTCCTCATGTCCACTCCATGTTCACACAGATAAAACCACAGGGTGACCTATGGTGTGTACCCACTATACCCTCTCTCTTGAGCAGGAGTGCTTAGTCCTAATTGCTGAGATACTGCTCCACACAGGTGGGGAGCAGAACATACCCTCTGAATTGCTGGAACTCCCATGACATAGGCCCATAATGAGGCAGAGATACTTTCTCCATATTGCTGGAGTTGTCCAGCCATTTCACCCTCTGTTTCACCCTCTCTGTCTTTCTTGTCTCTGTGACAGTGAGTTGGCATATGATCATGTGGTGCTCTTTATAAACTTCCTCTGTATGGGTCACGTGCACTTGATTTCATCTGTATGTTTGGAAAACTGCTCATTGCTCAGGTCATCATGAATCACTTCCATCATGGCTAATGCCCTCAGGTACTGGCTACGTTTCTTCATTTGCCTGGGTGACATATAACATCGCCCTTGAAAGGATACCTTTCCCTAAGGCCTGACAGGTGTGACTACCAGAGGCTGAGGACTTGTGCCTATTTTGTGTGTGCCCTCTTCCCTAGAAAAGGATCCCAGCTGTTTGGCTTTTCTACCCTCTAATTCCAAGCTACTGGCCCCATTATCCCAGCAACAGAGTTATCAGGTGACAATATGCTCATCTGAATGATGGCTGAAATCTTTTTTGATGAGATGCATATCTCCCATCTCACTCAGGGATGGGTTATCACCCATGTTGTGAGTTCTGCCTCTTCTTTCTCCTGTTCTCCTGATGGCCCTGCTTGGAGTAGTCTGCCTGGTGTACTTCTTCCCTTAGTAAGGGAAGAGTTTCTTCCTTTACTTTAGCTGAGTTAACTTTCGCTTCCAACATTTCTTCTTGTGTATTGGGCAAGTGTTACTGTCATGGGTTGGTTCTCTGGTTCAGCTGCAGTACCTGTTGTGGAGGTTGAATTAGCTGCAGTACTTGTTGTGGAGGTTGGATTAGCTGCAGTGCCAGTTACTGTCGTTGGAGCAGCTGTGGTGCCTGCTGTGGGGCTTGGAGTGGCTGCAATACCTGTTGCTTTCTCATCAGATCCACACACTTTCTTTTCCCCCTGACAATACTGAGTAGTGTTGAACAGGGCCTGGTTGGCCTGGGCCAGCCCCCAGCACATTGCAGTGATTTGTGTCTCTCTGGAATGGCCAGGGCGATGCCATACTTTTTCCAAATACTTTACTAATTTTTTGGGATTCTCCGCTTATTCAGAAGTGAAGTTCTGAAACCTTGGAGGTTCTCACTGTCCTGTGTACTTGCTCATGCTATCACCCACACCCTGCAACTCATAACTATCCAGCCTTGGGGTAAAGTTCTGGGTGGTATTCTTAAATGGTTGTTTAAACAAGACATGAAACACATTCAGGAGTGGGAGACATATCAACAGGAATATGCTGGTTTGAACATCCCAAGGATATTCTCAGTTTTCAAGAGCTGTTGTAACTAGCCTGGAGTAGAAAGAGAAGTTAAAGGAGAAATGGAAGGTAAAGGAGCAGGGGAGAGTGTGCTTTGTGTCCCCCACAGGTTGGCTTTCTGAGGAGAAAAGGTATAGAGTCTAATTATTAATAATTAATAGTTTCTGAGAGATGGCTCCCAAAGTACTGAGATGACAGCAGTGCTGAATATAAATACCAGATTAGTCTCATGGCCAGTAATTTTATCATATCATAAGCCAATGTTACAAAGTACAACAAAATGATACCCTTAATCCAGCCCCCAGAGGTCATAAACAATGCAACAGGGAACATACACAGCAAATAAAGTGTTACATAATACAACCCTGAGAACAAGTGAAACAGTTCTGAGAGGAAATAAGTCAACATTAGTGACCAGCAACTATTAAACAATTTCATAAATGCTTATAACAAATTTGTTTCAACACGCTTTGGTCAGATCTGTCATTATCTCAACCCTTTGTGACCTGTGTTGGGCACCAAATGGAATGTTGTGGTTTAACCCAGCAGGCAGCCAAACACCACACAGATGCTCTCTCACCAACCCTCTGGCACTGGGACAGGAGAGAGAATTGAGGGAAAAAAAATTAAATTCATAGGTTGAAATAAGGACAGTTTAATAGGGCAGAAAGGGAGGGAAAATAGTAATCATGATGATGATAATAATAATATACAAACCAAATGATGAACAATGCAATTGCTCACCTCATCCTGATTGATGTGCAGCCAGTTCTGGAGCAGTGGCCCCTGTTCAGCTTTCCGCCTAGTTTATATACTGAGCATGATGCCGTATCCCTTTGGCTAGTTTGTGTCAGCTGTCCCAACTGTGTCCCCTCCCTGCTTCTTGTGCCTCTCTGGCCTGCTCAGTGGTGGAATGGGATGAGAAGCTGAAAATTCCATGGCTTAATGTAAACACTGCTTAGCAACAACTAAAACATCAATGTGTTATCAACATTATTTTCATCCTAAACCCAAAATACGGCACCATACCAGATACTAGATAGAAAATTAACTATCCCACCTGAAACCAGGACAATTAGTCTCTTCGTCCTCTTCTGTACCTCAGTCACTCAGCTCTTTTTACTGATTTTCTTTGGCAGGTTTCTGCCAAAGCAAAGCAAGGCAAAGTAAGACAAAGCAAAGCAAAGCTTTGGATACTAAGCAGGCCCCTCCATCTTTTCTTAACCCAGCATCTCAGGCCACTTGTTCGTGGTATGTGCGTACCTCAGTTCACACAACAGGTCTGCCCATGTGTGCTGGCCATAGGTGTGCAACCATCAGACAAAGAGGGGACCGCAGCAGAGGGTTGCAGTGGGAAGTCTCCTTGGGGCCTGTAGCCGTGCACCTCACAGTGTTGGTCATATCCAGCAAGGCAGGCATGTGAGGCCAGGAGCAGGGAACGGGTGACATGCAGAATCCTCAGTGTCAGGGTGCAGCAGGGTACCCAAGCGTTAGACTTTATAGGTCTGTCTTTATAGGGGTGCTCCTTGGGGCTCTCTGACCTCACTGGTGAACTCTGCCCACTCTGGTCTCCCTAGTGTTAGCTTTCCTTGGCCATCACCACAATACAAAGACAAAATTTGAAAAGAAGCAGTATTTTCCTGTGGACAGTTTGCTTTATTTCTGCCTCAAGTACAACCTGCTACAAGTATTTATTATGGTACAAGAGGAATATTGTTTGCTCCCTTTCTTTCCTATGGGTTTACTGATTTGTGGCCTACAATAATACAGCTTTCCTGTTCCCTGCAACCTATCTAACCTCTATATTAGACAGCGTTTTAGCCATATGATAGATATGTAGCTCTGTGTATGTCACAGGTGGCAGGAGGAGAGTACAAGCTGCAAGAAGGCTGTGCCATAGTCCTGATGGTATCACAGGGGTCATTTGCAGGTTTTCCACTCAGAAAGGCAAGTAAATTCTCTTGATTTACAGGCTTTAGGAACTTTCCTGAAATTATGATACCTTTTTTACAGGAAATAAAGGCCATTAAAAAGATTTCAAAATTAGTGGCTTATTGTCAGTGAAATTGGGGATTCCATAATGGACAAAAGTCCTGTTGTTTATCATTTTTGGGGCTTTGCTAAATATTTGGAATTAATATTACTTTGTCAATTTTTGTAAGTGTATTTTTGTTTGGGCAATGAAGTCATAAGCCAGAAATCAATTGTATTACTGCTAGGTATCAGTTTCTCTTCAACAAACATTTAAAAAAATTGAGAAACTTCAGGACATTTTTAATGGCTCAACTGAAACAAGTTTTCATATATCATGGTGTCTTCTTCAAGCAAGAAATACAGAGTAAAACAGCAACAGAGAGATATCTGCTAATGCACTCTTCATCATTAGATTCAGATAAACAATATGATTAAACAATGTAGGAGGTTTATAAAGGTTGGAGAATTAGGGGCTAAGCACCCCTTACTGATCAGCTATTTTTTTAGTATTGAAGAGTAACTTTTTGTGATTTTGTTTCTGTAAACTGAGCCTGTCAAGCTGAGACTACTAGAAAAACAGTATTTTTGCTGCATTTTGTATTTGTTGTGCCAAGCACTGTTTCTCTATGGAAATGAACAGATTTTTTTTTTTTTTAATTTGCTATTTTATTGTATTTATAATTAGCCGTCTGGAAAAAAAAATTCTCTTTTAGCATCTGCAGTGATGCATTGATTCTTTCATTACAGCAAATACACATGACCCCCGGTGTTCAACTGTAAACAATAATAGTTACTGGCTTCATTAGGAAGCTAGCAGATGGCTTATAAGTTCTCATGGTAGCATTTATCCATTTGAGGCTTGCAGTGTACAAATGTTTGTCTTTTAAACAGGATAAAACAATGTAAAAGAGACTCTGTGCTTTGTTTTTATTAGTAGCAATTCATTTGTTTTGTAGATTTGAATCTGAGTAGCTGAGTGCACTGTCAATATTTCCTGGCTGCAGGTGAAATACTCTCTGGGCCTTCCCTCCAGCTCTGTGGCATTTTCTCTACCAGAAGAAATGAGGGCAAATACTCTTTTTGGAGCTTTGACAGAGCTGTATTTTTCTTAGTAAGACCCATGGTATAAACCCAGCCTTTCCCTTCCCAACCCAGTGGTGCCCCCTTTCATCAGAGAGGCAGTAGTGCCTATAGTTTACACAGATGAGGGATCTGATCATCGCAGTCATTCTTCTGTCATTTCAAAACATTTACACAGCCAAATTTTTGTGCACAGTTTTGGAATTACAACTTAACTGCTGTCATGACCAGGCTGGTGCCCGGAGTGTGAGGAACTTCAGGATGCTTCCCATATAGCCTGCAAGCAGTTGCAATGATTGTCAAACATAAATGCCACATTGATTACCTCAATAGGCAGAGCTATCTGAAAATGGGTTAACATTCAATAAAATTTGGTAGAGCACAATAGCACTTTTAAAGCACTTACACCGCTTTAAAGTGTGAAAGTCTTTTATGGTTTTTCCCATACTTTGAATACAGCTCAGACTCATTATTATTTTCACATACTCAATTTTGTTGGTAGCTGGAATCAAGCTACATTATGGAGAAATAGAAGCAGGGCTCTTCCATAGTGTTGAATACCTCCAGTGCTCTTTGAAAGCACAGACACGTGGTGGTGCAAACTCCCTTGAAGCTGCATTACAACTGGATCTGCCCATAGAAGAGCCAATAATTAGTTCATAGTTCATGTTCATTCAGTATTGGCTTCTCATGGTTTCTTCACATAAGCATTTGACTGGTGATTTTTACTATATGAAGGCCTCTCAAGGTAAAAATCAATAATTTTTTTCATAAAGGAGCATCAAAAATCAGAAACATTTGTAAGGGAAAGTCTTATTTTGAGGGTTTAAATGAACCTGACTGCCTGGAAATTGTGTTTCTTTCTTGAACAGTAAGGGCATGAGTATCAAATTAGGGTAATTATTGGAGTAAACGATGATCTAGTAAGTTCTTAGGGTTTCACATTGTATTTTCATGTTCAGTATTCAGTTTTTAAATTCAAAATTACTTTTTTTTGGGGGGGGGGCGGGGGGATATCTATATATCCTGGAAGAGATGTTGGAATTTTGCTTTCAGAGCATATATTTTCACTTTTTATCCTCTTCTGTGTTATTAGAAATAGTATTTGCATTAAAAAAAGTCTTTCTTCTAAGCACATCTGCTCTTGCTACTACCTCACCTGAATATCTAACCCTTTGCATGTGATATCTTCAATGAAGAATGAGCAGCAGGAGCTGATGAGCTTTCAAGAAATAAAGATCCTATTTTCATGCAAATGTACTAGTAATTAAAATCGATGGGAGAAAAGAAAAAGGCAACTCAATATGCAATACTTTAAAATTTAATTTGATGTATAATAGTTTTAAACTTTTCCATAAGAACAACCAAATTCTTTGAGTGGTTTCTTTTTGAGAACAGTAATAATTGTCATTCAGATTAATGGATTAGCTTTTCTTATCAAAAGACACCTTTATAGTAAGTTTAGGGGTAATAGTAAGAACTAAGAAGTTCTAATAAAGTTTTCCCCCTGTGGAAAACTTTATTTTGAAATAAAGTTGGTTAAATTCCTAAGTAAACTGAACTTCCATTCAAGCCCGTGGGTGAAGTATAGCTGTACTTAAACAGCCAGCCTAAGGCCTAGTACAAGCCCAACATGACTTCCATTACAGAAAGTATGCCAAGCTGTATCTTCAGCATTTACTGTTGCATCATTAACCATCTTGCTTTCCTTAAGGAAGCATTTTACTGCAAAAACAAACAACGCACAAAAACCAAACCAAAAAACCCAAACTCTGTTTTTATCAAGTTTTACCATTCCTTATTAATCACTTCAAATCTTACAAAATCAGGAAGGAGAAGATACTTTGTGGTACTAATGCATCCCACAATTCTATCCTTTTAAAACCACTGCAGAAATTCAGAGACGTTTAACTTATATCTCTCTTCTGCTCTCCTCTGCCCGGC
>JAWWEE010000122.1:40688354-40735471 GCA_035221455.1 Xenops minutus | reverse complement strand
CACTCTCTACAACCACCTGAAAGGAGGGTGTAGCCATGCGAGGCTTGGTCTCTTCTCCCTGGCAACCAGCAACAGGACAAGAGGACATGGGCTTAAGCTGCACCAGGGGTTTAGGTTGGACATTAGGAAGAAATTCTTCGCAGAAGGATGATTGGGCATTGGAATGGGCTGCCCAGGGAAGTAAGTGGTGGATTCACTATCCCTGGAAGTGTTTAAGAAAATACTGGATGTGGCACTTAGTGCCATGGTCTAGTTCACAAGGTGGTGTTAAGTCATAGGTTGGACTCAATGACCTCAGAGGTCTTTTCCAACCTAGTTGATTCTGTGATTCTCTGTCTGCTGGTATAATTACCAGTTCACTGCACAGACAGACAAAGAAGTAAACTGATGGAAAGAAGTGTTAATCTTTGTCTTCCTGAGACAAATTCAAACTAATATTCTAGTTTTCAATTTCTTCCACACTCCTTTGTACTATGAGTTTGGATTTAGCATTCTCTGTCTTCTGCACATTATTTTTGTCCTTTCCAGTTGCTGCCAGATATTGAATGTCTAATGGTGTTTTATATTTTTACCAAATGGTTTGAACATAAGTTAATATTTACATTTATCTAATTCCCAATGTTTTAACTTTTTACTGAACACTTCTAGGTCTTTGACATACTCAGTAGACCTTTATGCTTACTTTTATACATTTTAAATTTTCACTTCTATGGCATACGCAGATCCACCTTCCTCCCCCCTGCCCCAATTCAATTTGAACTATATTTTCCTCCTTTCTGTTCACGATGAGCTGTTACCCATATTCTGGACACATCAAATCACACACCTTGGAACTCTGTCGGTTGTCCAGTTCATTAGTAAGATGAAGAAGGGAGTCTAATGATAAGATCTCTGCATGTGTTGTCTTCCTTTCACATTTGTGGTCATTTCTTGACTTTGTAAGCAAGCCAGCTTGTTGTCCAGTTGAGTATTACTTCCCTACCTTTTTACCTTATTCATTAATAATGTATTTGGTACTGGATTAAAAGCTTCCTTGGAATCCAAGTGAATGAAATATGCTTCTTTACTTTTGTCTGGTTTTATTGTCATTTCCTCAAAAAAATAAAGCTAGTTTTTTATGCATGATTTCCATTTTGGTAATCTTCACACTGAAATATTAAAAATTCTATTTGCATGGAAGATCTGGGCAGTTTACCAAAATAGAAATGTTCCTCTTATATTTTTAGATACCTGTTATAATGCCATAAGCAATATTTAACATTTTACTGACAGTGCATACAGCAGTGTATTTGGTACTATACCCAATGCAAAAATACATTTTCACATAACAGAAATGAACTACAGCCTAATAACAAAGTAGATTCCATCAAGAAATACTTTAAAATGTCATGAAACATATATTTTATGCACAAAAATCTGCCAGTCAAGTTTTTACATCAGTTGCAGTTTCATAAAGTACCCTGGGGTGCGACTCTGTAGCAATGTGAAAACAACAAAGGAAATATAAACCTGCAGAAATGTCGCAAACACATGAAATCTAAAGAGCACCCATTAAATTTAATGAAAGAAGAATTACTGTTCCAACATATTTGGCTGTTATATATTTAAAACCAGAATTCCTTTAAAAATTCTCGTCACCAAAACCACTACCAATTCCACAGGGATTCATGGTGAAAAGAAGTCTGATTTGAGATTTTCATCATATACTGGTTTTTTACTTTACTGAAAATTTTGTGGCAATTAAGGGCAATATAGACTTATGTTAGAAAGGTTTTTTTTTTTCCCTTGCATGCTTCATATTTTTTTTGTGCTTTATTAATTTATACAGATTTTAAATAATGACAAAAATAAACAGGAAAATGTGAGCATCTTCTCTGTTCACTTCATGAAATCAGAACAAAGCCTGAGTTTGTGACTCTGCATGCAGATAGTTGTGTTCCATATGCAAAACATGGTCCCATAAACTTGACCACTACGGCCAACTTTCTAAGTTGGCAGTCAGTCTCAGACTACCTCAGAGGACTGGTTCTCTGGACATTCATGTGACTTAATGCTTTTGCCACACTGACTGACATGTCCTAACATTGCTTCTTGAGGGTTTCTGGCCTCTCTGGATTGTCCAGTTGTGACAACTGATCTCATGAACCATGCAAGCGCTAAGCGCCCTGAACCACACCAGATACAGTGGTAACTTGGAGAGAAATAGTGAATTGACAGAGCTGACATCTCCCTCTACATAATCTTGGACCAGTGAGTATCCTTCCTGGCCTATTCTCTTTCACCCCCTTCAAAGAGGAATCATAGTTTGTATTGTGTGTTTAGAGACTTCACAGGTCTCTGAGACTGCAGCAGTTCTTCATAACAAAACTTTGTCCCACTAACCATTAATTTTATGTCATCACCAACATACGCTCACATCTCATTATTGGCTCCCATTTCAAAGTAATTTATGAATATACTGGAAAACATCTCAGGCAGACCACTGCGAATCTCCATTTGTGATTTCCCCCACAACGAAAAATTACTATTTACTCTGATGCCTTTTTTTTTTTTTTTTTTAATCTTTTAGCCAACTATTTATCCATGCAGGAAACTTCAGTTTTTAAGTTGTCATTGTTTAGATAGATTCAGGGTCCCCTAACCTAATATTGTCTCTAAGGACCCTCTTAGTGCCTGCCCTCTACTCCCATGGAATTCCAATACTTTTTCTCAGTCCCACCATCCTTGTCAGGATTCTATTGAAACAAGCCTTAATTGTAGTCTAGCCAGAACTCAGGTTCAAATGCACCAGGTTCAAATGGTAAACTTGGCAGTGTTAGGTTTATGGCTGGACTCAATGATCTTAAAGGTCTTTTCTGATCTAAATGATTCTATGATTCTCCAAATCTAGAAAGAGCAATATAGCAGTCATTGCTTGTGAGATATATACATATATCACAACTCATGATAGGTCTTTTCTTCTTTTCCAGCCTTTCTCTTCCACATTCCATCAAGAAGCACACTCTTTTCAATCATCTTTTCTGAACTTTGTCAAAGGCTAACACTGAGCTTAGGCTGACATCTCCTAGCATGCTTAAGGCCCCATGTATCCTGTTCTCACTGGGAATCTCCTGGACACCCATCTTGAATTTTCTTAGAGTCCCTCTTCTACCATCAGTCTCATCACCCTCCGTAAGCTTTCTCGTTTTCCAAACCTTAACCATAGCCCTTATTACTAGCTCTAGAATAAGGCTGGATTCATGTTACTTTCAAATTCTGTTATGGGCTAAAGTGATCATACGTTAAAAGAGAAGGTGAGAATGTTGCATTAGTCCTGTTAATGTTTTAAAAATCTAATGGTACAATTTATTTCATTAATACAGAAAGAATACCTTAATGATACAGTTAAAACTGTTGTATATAAATTTCCTTGTTCCTACTCAGTTTCTCTGGTGTTGTGCTCACCTGCACATCCCACTGAGTGCTAAGGTCAACGACTTCCATCTTCCTTAAAAAGATTGCATCAGAAAGGAAGGTATTATGAGTCATTGGCCTCCTGTTTCCTTTGATGGAAAGAATTTAATGTTCTCAGTAGCAGTCTCTTTTGTCTCTGATCTAGGATCATCTTGGCTTTTCTTACTACAGTCTGCATCCTTTCCATTGCTAAAGTCTGAAACTTGCCCCTTTCAACATAAAAAGCCACTGATGCAATAGGGTAGTTAGGCTTTTACCATATAAAGTGATACACGGACCACACTCAACCCACTTAGGCAATAGCCACGTGACTACCAGATGATTGTCATACACACACACACACAGACACACACACAAAACCCAATCAAATTAAAATCAGCTCATGTCAAGACAAGCCCAGACAGCTCATGAGACCCTGCACTGTCAAGTCACTATGGAGTCTCTGGCGTTTTATCTGTATTGGCAAAATCCTGTTTACTGAGCTACGTCTGCATGTGCTGAAAATAACAACATAGTGAACAATGTCTCACTTTACCGGTATGAGGTTTTTGCTTTTCTGGGCCTTTTCCTCCGTTTGGGAACAAGAGTCACACAGTTACACTCTTTGAAACAACTCTTCCTTGGTCTTGCTCCAAGGTTTCTGTCAGACCAGGCTGAACGGGCTTATGATGCCCTCCCATAATGTGCTCCCTATAAGCCACCCTCAAAGTCCTGCCTTGGTGGTCTTTTATTCTCCCCTTAGTTTTGCCGTTCCTGTAGACATTTGGGTTTAGTAAATCCTAATTCTAACCTGAATCAAATTTTTTTGAAATCAAAGTAGACATTATCATCATCCCCATATTAGCCATATCCTTTACAGCTCCTTTGAAAAACTTTTATCAGAATTGTAAAGCAGTATTTTCCTCAATGGAATGCTAACTCTACCCATATAAATCAGATCTATCCAGATGTCCCCTAATTTGTTTTCTTATCATAGTTTCTAGTAATTTGCCCAGTACACATCCGACTTAAATTCCTACAATTTTGAAGATTTTCCCTGGAACCTTTTTAAAGAATGGATGTCACATTTACTGCTTTCCAGAAGCAAGGCAATTTTAAGCAATAGGTTACACCCTGCAGTGAGTAATTCAGCTCTTTTGTCCTTGAGTTCCTTCAGAAATTTGGACTGCATACTACACAGTCCTGGTGGTTTTCACTTTATCTATTTATTCCATAATCTCTTCTACAATAGTTTCAATTTCAGACTGCTCTTCAGATGAGTCCCCCACCAAGAAGGGTTCTGGTTTCAGAATCTTCCCAGTTCCTTCCAAAGTGAACACCAATGCAAAGGCTTCACTTAGCTTCTCTGCAATGACCTTGTCTTCTCAAAGCACTCTTTTATGACCTGAAAATGAACTGCTTTTACAGATTCTACCAAAATTCCTGCTTCTGATGTATTTTGTAGCAAAAAGGATTACTAGTTTTGATTCCTTCGTTAGTGATTATTCAGATGCTTTTCGGTCTGCCTTACTATGTTTTCACATTTAACCCCCTAGGGTTTGTACCTCTTTTGACTTGTGTCATTTGAACATCTCTTCAGCATTTTCAAAGATGGATTTTTGCTTATAACAACCTTACCTACCCTGCTGGTTAGTTACACCAGCTTCCTTTTGCCCTTTCTGAAGTCTTTCTTAAGAGAAAGGATGTATTCCTACTACAGTATTCAGAAATAGGTTCTTTGGTGCCTGTACAGAGTTGAGACTCTGAGCTGCCCTTTGCTTCCTTTTAAGAAACTTTGTCTTTCTTATTTCATTACTCTTTTTTGAATTAAAACAAAACTCTCGGGAAGAAGTGCCTGGATGTAAGGCCCTAGCTGTTCTTTGACCATGATCTAACCTAGATGTTGCTGAAAGAGATTCCTGGCAAGGTTCCCTTCCTCAGAGCTGCGTCTGTAGAGAACAGAGAGATAAAAATATGGGGAGATTTGGAGGAATGTGCTGCTCTAGGACTTTCTGTGTTCTTACTTGCCCTTGCTTTTTTCCCCTTAGTCCTTACTGATAATTCATTCATGCAGCTGTCTGTTCTTCCCTCCCTCATAGCACTATTGGTTTTGGTGAACAGTTGTCCCCGTTTTTTGTGGCACCTCTTAATGACCTCATCTCTGGAATGACAATGGTAATCAGAGTGATGCTATGCACAGTAAGGCTACAGAAATAGATATAGATGAGATATAGATATAGATATATAGATATGTCTCAAGCATCCCTGTTGAAGCACCAGGGACAAGTCCCAATGGTATGTGTTCAGTGGCCCATCTGTGTCATGAGTCTGGCACATACAGGGTGAGCAGCACCAAAGGGAGTGGCTCAGTACTGAGGCCTCTGTGCAGAAGCCAGTTGTGAAGATTGCAGTGAATGATTACGGGATTGAGCAGAAGGAAGGTGTAGGGTTCTCCTCTCATCATCCTCACATAAGAGACCTTGCATGCCTTGGGTAACTCAGCTGCCAGTCAGGGTCTTAAGAAGATCCATTGCTCAGGGCAGTGACCTGTGTGTTTGAATTGTGCTATACCTTCAGGTACAGGAGAACTGACTGCTCTGGGAAATCTGTACCATGTTTAAAACAGTTCAATTACAACATTAACAAATCAATGACTTTCCAAAATAATGAGGTAAAAATAGTAACAGACTAGGGTTTCTTTTCTCACTTCCTTTTCATGGTACTTTTTAAGGCTTTTGTTCTAAGATTTTTTAGTACTCATATACCCCTGCAAACTAATTCAGAAATCTTTTGAAGAAGAGCTGGGGAAAACATGAAAATACTTCAGCCAAAAGGTGAAATCCAAAAGTTAGAATTCTTCTCTGTGCCACGACACTTTCCAAGTGATGGAAACCAGTGAGCAAATTGAAAGCTTGGGTCCTGCCTACCATTTTAATTAAAAAAATATTGTCAAATGTGAAAATAAACATGTAGGATTAACACATTCTGACATATTCTAAATTTGGGATCAAAGAGATAAGCTTGTCACAGTGGGGTCCCACAGAAGTTGGGGAGATAAAATTCCCAAGGCTTTGATCAGCTTTGGCTGATCCTGAGCTGTCATTCAGTGGTTTATATCCCTGGAATATATAGTCATGGTTACAGTATGTTCCTCCTTTAGTATGCATAGATCTCTGCTCTGCAGAAAGGAAAGGATTTTAAGCTCTTTTGTAAGATCACAAATAAAGATTAAGATCATGCATAGCATAAATACTGGTTTTTATTTATTTGTTCTCTAGCAGCGAGGCACCACTATTATGAGTGGGATTTCTCCTTTATCAGTACACTTGCTATATCCTATTTCCAGCACTATCCATTTTGAGCTATAGCTATCTTACTTATTTTTGTTCTGTGCATTAGTATTTGCCAGCGGGTGGTCATGAGTACAACAGAAATTCTGTGCAAGCAGTCAGTACTTCTGACAAGGTTTTCTTGGTCCTACTGCTGTGGAATTGTCAGGAGAATAGAGTAGAAAAACATTTTTAGAAAGCCGTGTTTGATGCCAAGTGGAAACAAAGACTGCCTTCCTCAAGAAGCCTTTCATTACTGGATACCTGATGCCCTACAACTAGCTAAATATAATGATTTTATTAATATTTTTACAGCTTTAGGCTTTGAGAATAAAAGCATTAGCTCTTACGGACCATAGTAGCTCTTATATAATCTGCAGCTCATTTCAGCAACTATCATCTTTCATTTGTCAGCTCAGAAAAATTGACAAACTCAGTCCAATGACTGCAAAAGTTGCTATTTTCCTGGTAATTATCTTAGTTCATGCCACAACTCTGAATTTAAATGCATATTTCAAATTCTTTTGAAGTTATATGAGTCTTAGCTGTTTTGTTCCTCTGCATTATGCTTGACAAATTTAGGTCCTGTTCAACTTTTTTTTTTTATATTATTGTCAAGGAAACTATTGTTGTCAAGCTTTTCTGTAAAAACATAGTTTTGGAGTAAGAATTTACTCATAGAAGCATATTATTGTCTTTGCATAAGCAGAAATTGTGAGTCAGCTCTCTTTCGCAATAGATTAAGGTTTGACTTTATTTGCCTTGTGATTTTACAGGCTTTCAGATTCACTTAGTTCATTTTTAAAAGTAGTTAAAAATTCACTTTTTATTTAGAAAAATGTTTTTCTGTAAATGATAATTCACATTTTCACATTATTATTTATTGGCTCAACCTTTATGAAAACTGTCAACTATCAGAAGATTGGGAATAAAATAATCAGAAGTGGGAATTATGAATTCACTATGGAAAGAAGAGCTTTGATAAACTAATAGTGTAAAAGTAACTGAGGGGACAGTGGAAATTAATGTTTGATAAGGGAAGTGGTCACAGCACCAAGCCTGACAGAGTTCAAGAAGTGTTTGGATGACACTCTCAGGCACATGGTGTGACTTTTGAGGATGGTGCAGGGCTAAGAGTTGGACTTGATGACACTTGTGGGTCATCTTCCAACTCAGCAGATTCTGTGATTCTGTATATCTGGAGTTGCATTTCTTTTGCAAAACTAAGGACAAAGTTATTTTTTTATAAAAATTGATATTTCTCTAAATTTGGAATCAGAATAATGTCAGAGAGGCTGCTCTGTCATTAAAAGACTAAAAAAGAGAATGCTTTTTTAATAATGAAAAATCCAGAAATATAGCATTCTAAACATAATAAACAGTAGACACTCCATAAAGTGAAATTTATTTGGATAAAAATTGAATGTGAAGTTATCCTGAAATGTAGGCTTGTAAAATGTAGAAGCGTTCAAACAGTCCTGAAAATGAGTGAGGTAGATGACATGATGAAAAATAACAGAAAAGTCAGCTTAGATTAGGACAGATCACAAGATTGCAAAAAACTGTTTTAATATAGTTTTTATATATGTTAATATAGTATATATAATATGTAATAGTGTTAAGCTAGTGGTAGCTAACAGTATTTTTATGTATTTAAAAAAAGTTTTGAAAGGACAGGATAACAATAAAATTTTTACTTCACCTCTATAGTTGGCACATGATTGGGATTGTAATGTCAAATGCCTGAGTATCGATATTGTTCCCTTGACTGATAAAAGGTTAAATAATGTAAAGGGCAATAAGCTGAAATGGGGTCAGAGTTTTGCAGCTAATTTCTGCAAATGCATCACTAAGGAATTTATCTTGCAAGCATAGGAAATACCACAGACTACACAAATCTGAAACTCCAGCATTCTACTGCCTGCTCGCTGAAGTGAGCATAAACATCCTATGAGATACACTAATGAAATAAAACATCTGTGGGTATATTTTCTTCCCATGCTTTAGATAATTTATGTTTGTTTTACAACTTGAATCACGGGAGTTTATATCCCTTATACATTTTAATACTATCTAAAATAACCCTTGCTAATCTTATTATTCATGTAACAGCATAATCTTTTATTTAAGTCCTAATTAGCTCGTCTCTAAGATGTCTTTCAGACATGAGTTTACAGGTTAATTGTGTCAAGAAAATATTTCTTTTTATCATTATTATTGTGTCTTTTTTTTGTTTGTTTTTTTTTTTGTTTCTCAGTGTCTTGTATGGTGAAAAAAGGTAAATACATGTTTTACCTAGTCATAAACACTATATATGTCTGCTATGGCAGTATGTCATCTCCATTTTCCCCCTAACATGGAAGCATCTAATAGTCTTTGCTGACTTCCATTGTATTGTTTCACCTTCCGTTGTATTCTTTAAAATCCTGGTAACAAGAATACTGAACACAGTATTTAAGAGATGCTGATGGAAATGTCTCATTTTGCACTGTTTCAGAATAGCAGAGCAAGCAAAGATATTTTATTTTTAATAACATTCCAAGAATATGAATTTCACCTTGTCTTGGCCAACAAATCTAATTCTTGGGACTCTTCTCAGGACTCTGTTTATGTGCAATTGTCCACTAGAGTGCAGGCTGAGACCAACAAACTCATTTTGTTCCTGTCATAAACTGATTTTGAACCCAGGTGTCTTAATGTAAATTGTTAGTACATTAACGCACTGCACCTTCTAGCTTTGGCTCTGAGTATATATACTGGTATCAAACTTGATGGATATAGCTTGTGAAGCTTATTGACCTAAGGTGGTGATAATAAAGTATTCTGGAACCTGGATAACATTTTATTCTGTCACTATGGTTTTCTGGCTGTGGTGACATCAACTAATTTGTACTGCTTTATAGGAAATTTCTGCATCTGAGCCAGAGTCTCTGTTTCCTCACACTGCTCTTACTCTTCTCTGTCAGACTGAATTTCTTTCAGAGACAAAACATTGCTCAATATTGATTCCATTGTGCTAGCTAATTTCAGGCTCATGTACTGCAGATCAGCTGAAGTGCTGTTCAAAATATTGAAGAATTTTCTAACATAAAATGCACAAATAAATTGACCCATATAATATCTCCCAACAAGAATCCTCTGTTCTCTAATCTTTTAAAAGACCGTTAAAGTCAATTTTACAAACTCTGCATGGAAACTTTTATTCTAAAAAGTTGTACTAACAAGAGCAGCCAGTTTTCACAAAGCCCATAAAATCCTTATGACTTTTGACCTGTTTCTTATTTTGCTTGTGTAAGACATTCATCTTCTGTGGAAAAATGCTGACCCCAGAGGACATATACACCAGCAAAGAGATTCAGAGATCTCCTTGTTACTGTCCCTGTAGAACTTACTGATTTTTTTTTTTGTAGAAGTAATGGGGAGTTTTTTTAGTTTACTTTCCTGTAAATGAAGAATATCGCATTTCATTTCTCTTTTGCTTCCTCGGTTTTGAAAAAAATAAAGCACATCTGTTATTTAATTTCTTCATCTCCCTAGGCTGCTGTGAAGGCTGGCCTCAAAAGACAGTTTTTCTTCAGTACTTTGAACCCTAAAAACATTCTGTTGTATTCTGAGGAATAGGAATTGGATATATCTAATTAATGCCTGTCTTCTCTTTCCACAATCTATAGCTCATCTACCTTTGAATTCCTTAATGATTCCTGCTTCAAAAATCACATCCTGCTCTTTGCCTCCTTTACCTAATCATCTTTTTTTCTATAGCACAAAACCACTGTGGTTTCATGCTAAAATTCCTCATTAACGTATACTGTCTTTGACATCTGAGTCAATGCCTTCCTAATGTGAATATATTTTTATTTATAATGGTTTTAAAGTTGCAATAACATAAAAATTATGGATACAAACCGAAAGATAAAAAAAAAAATCTTGGTAGAAGCAAGTGCTCAGCTTGGGTTATTTCAGCCTGAACAAATCACGATCGTCTGATGCAGACGACTAAAAGCAGAATCTCATAATAGGAAAGTGCCAGGAAATATTGAAAAGGAATCATGCTGTCAACTCTGCTTATGAAATAAATTAGGTTTACTAATGGTTGTATTTCCCCTCATATCTACAGAGGGTTCCCATTCTTCCAAGTTAGGATGTCAAATGTATTTCCTGACAGCTCCAGCTCACTCTTCATTATTGATAAGTTAGAGCAGCATGGCTGTTAGCTGCTCTTCTGTAATTAGTTCAATGAGTTTAAGAAACAGCCAGAACTTAGAAAGATGAAAAGTAGTCACATATAATAATAGTGGCACCTGATCTCCCTCTGCCCTGATGCCAAGCTAACACTCGGGATGTTAAAAAATGAAGGCATCGTGCCTCCTATCTCATAGTTCTCTTAGTGCCATGTCCTAGGGAGGGAGCAGTTATTACTGAGAAAGGGAAATGCCTTTGATGCTAATTCAGGGAATTGGGAGTATTGGCAAACTTAAAAGGCAAGTAGGTCAAAGGGATCTCATCATGCTGAGGTGAGATACAGGACAAACCCAGGACGAGTGCAGCAGTTTTTATTTCTTTTAACGTAGTTTAATTTAGCTAGCTAAAGCAGTGTATCTCAGAATCCTGAGATATTGTCTTTCCCCCCTGCCCCTATCCACAGGTTAGCTGAAAGGGTAATTCCTTTCTTATCACAGAATAGATTTAGCACAAATTTAGATTTACTTAAAACCTTCCATGCTAAATCCCATATAAAGATGTAAGAAAATGATTCCACATTGCAGCTCTTATGTAAAGATTTAAGTATTATTGCACTGTAATGATGAAATCTAAATACACAGTTAAGAAAAATGACAGGAAATTATACATAAAAAAAGGGAAATTCTCAATAGAGGAAATCTAAAGCTTATCATAAACAAAGAAAAATTTGAGAGGAACAAGAAGAAACTTGGACAGAAATTTCACTGAGGTTAAAGGAGACAAACATAAATGGAATTGGTATCAGGAGAAGAAATGGAAAGACTACTAACAGCAAACTAGTTGCCCAGATATGAAAGGATATGTGTATTCAATATTATTTGTATGGAAGAGTAAAGGTTGCTGTCATCAGAATGTGTCTGATGTAGTATTACAGGAAATGTTATTGTCTAGTTGGAGTTTTTGCAGGATGATACACTGCAACAGATTTTGCAACATGGGGATGTAGTGTGAAAAGCTACCAAATCATGATAGGAAAATCATGCCAAATCAGAAGGGATGGAAATAGAAAATAATCCTCTTAGATATTAAAAATAGCCTTGAAAAAATAAGGGGAAGGTAACAGAAGAAATAGAAAGCTGTGAAGTATGTAGGCAGGTGCTGTGTACAGAAGCAGCATGCCAAGAAAGTGAAATTCTATACTGAAAGCAGAAAATTAATTTCTCACTTCTAATTAGGAAATATCTGTGATCATGACTAGTATGGATGGGCAAAGAAGATAATTCACATTTTGAAAGAAAACGCTAGGATTGCCAGAGGATTTGCAGTCTGAGCTTTCATGCCTCAGTTTACTTTCCAAAGGACAATTTACCAAATCTATCTGGGATTTCCAGTTTTGGATGCAGATAGAAAAAAAATACCACATGCAATATCTCCTGTTCTTCTAGCACCCATTTTTGTCCCATTATCCTGGTTTCAGCTGGGTTAAAGTTAATTTTTTTTCTTAGTAGCTGGTACAGTGCTGTGTTTTGGATTCAGTATGAGAATTGTACTAGCTTACATAAAACAGGGAATTTGGGTGCAAGAGTGGGTTTGGATGGAACAAGATGTTTCAAAAGTAGAGGATTGGACTTAGATGCAAATATTAAAGAAACACAGAGAAAACATCAGCAAATAACATACAGAAAGAATAAATCTAGCTGGAGAATATACCAATGCCAAAAAAACATCAAGAAACAACAAAACAAAGAAACAACAAGGTGATCAAGGTACTGCGAAGAAAACATTTGCCTGGAACTAGAACTGTCAATATGAACAAAAAAAGAAAAATGTCAAAATTAGGACAGCACCATATGTCCATAAAATTTTTAGGTCAGATGAAAAATAGCTGTAGTGTTAAAAATGGTTCAGAAGAGTGTTTAAAGAGTATTATTTATACTCATTTGTGACCCCAGTCAAAATAAAGTGCAAAAATTCTGGATTTAGGCTGTTAATAAACTGCAGAATTTTGAGTCTGAAAGAGAATGTGATACTCGAAACAGTATCTCGCTTAGACAGGAAGGAAGAAAACAAGTCTAGCACTGGATTCTAGTTTTCAAGGAACAGATGCTATAGAAAAGTAAGGTAATACACAGGCCATCAAAATCTAGGAACAGAGAAGAGTAAGGATTTCCATTAGAACATGAAAAACACAAAAATACCTTAGTATTGGCTTGATTCTGTCAGAGATACTCATAATACACAAGAATTTCTAGCATTCAATGTTTACAATCCTGTAAAAAGGTAGGCATCTAAACACAAATTTCAATGCCTTGAATTTTGGTACCTGAGTTTGAAAATACCAGACTTGTAACAGGCTTGCATCTGCAGCAGAATTACCATGATACTATCCAATTTGGTTTTGATCAAAGGCTGGTAATTTATCTTTATTAATAAGTAGTTCCAAAATTATATAGTTTAAAGAGTTACATGCTAAAGTTAATGAAATATTCTCTATACAAAATACTACAATATAAAATCTGACAGTTTATTTCAGTTCTATTATTTGGCTGGTTTACTGACAAGCTGCTGCAGGTAACCCTGTTTAGGTCTTCTAGCAAGCAGGCTCCAAATAGGACTTTTGTCACAGTACAAAGCCTAACATTGCAACAAATGTTATTTGATCAGTGAGGAAACCCTAACTTCATATTCTTGATTAAATTAACTATAGAAATTGAGAACTGCAGCATATACCAGCAGCTGCATTTATATGTAATGTGTCCTCGATCTGTAAGCAAATATAGAAGAAAATGTTTTACTCAAGTAGAAATTCCTATTTGGAAAAATATATAGAAAATGAAACTTGCCTAAAAAGTAATGTTCTATAACTATGAAAATGTTCCTGTCAGTGAGCAGTTACTGTTCTCAAAGACAAAAAAGAAACAGATGTTAAGATATAAAGATATATTGTCATATTTATTTATTTATTTGTCTCTCTCGAAACATAGTAATTAGTTCTTGAAAAATTCACTCTACTACAGAAAAAGACAATGTTCATTAGCAATTTCTTTTTAATTTTCCCAATTTTGAGATTGGTTTCAGGCTCCATATTCTGGCAAACAGCAAACATTGCTCTGAGTGACAACTTACACATATGTTACATTTGGGGAGAGATCTTGCTTGCCAGTAAAGTTAAAAGAGCCTGTTGGCAAGCAGCAAGAAAGAGATTAGGGCGTCTGAAACCTGGGGGTCCCCCAAACTCAACTTAGTTTGCTTTTATCAAAATTGACAGAAGGTACCTGTGAACATTTCATAAGCAGCAATAAGCTAAAAGTATAACCATCTTGACAGATGGTTATATATTTAGCATGTCTTTCAAACTTGTATCACTTTTCATTAATAAGAGCATCTACAGTATTTGTAATTAGCTCAGATTGTTTATTGATGACTATACAGCAAGGTCATGATCATCCATGCTCGGGACCATGTTAGGAAATGACACACACACACACACACAAAAAGGAAAACTTATAAAAGACTATCGGAAATATTCCAAGCTTCTTGACCTACATTCTCCTTCTGTGGAACAAGAGAGGAATGTGTAAGGACAGGAGTAGGGTGTCAGATACAAAATTATAAGAAATTCAGCCTATTTGAGCGCATGTCTGTCTTAACTGGGGCTTTGAGGTACAGCCCTGTGGTTTTGTCAAAGAGATCTGAATGGTTCTGAGACAGATGAAGGATGCAAATAAGCTTCTAGATTGCAGAGTTAATGGAGAGGAGGATTGAGACAGCAGATCCTGCAAAGCAGGCAGCTGCCAGAGAACTCCTATGGAACCTGCCAGGCAACATGACTGCCCCACATCTGTAGCAAGTCAAACGACCTACCCACAGCACAACCCTATGTTTAGACCACAGGATCCTGGCCTAATCCTTACTTAACCCAGGTGTAGACTACTTCTTGTGTGTGCTTGAAGAAAGAGGCTGTCATGTCATGTAAGGTAGCATATTGTCAGAAGAACAGTACAACTTGGCCACAAGAGAAGTTTTCAGTATAATTCTTTGAAAAAAACAGAGGGAAAAAATCGAAATATAGCAAGGTTTCCAGAAGACGTGTCATTTAGCAACACTGTAGGAGTCTACTAACTAAAATTCCACCAAAAGTTTTCCTCCTCAGGCCATATATCACTGCTGTATTATAGGAAATGCTGAATGTTGTTAGCCAGGTTGGGTTTTGGGGTTTTTTGTGAGGAAGGACAAGATAGAAGAGTCAATAATGTTTGACAAATTTTTAAAAGTATAAATTTGTCAAATTAAAAGATGGAGATATAACAGTACTTTCAAATTATTATGAAGCTTATTTGCTAAGCATGATGAAAACACCTAATTACGCATTTCAAAAAATATGTCATGTAATTTTATAGGAAGTTGCAAACCCCACTCTGAAATTAAAAACTTCATTGCTTAATAATACAAGCAGTTACTTTACAGTGTATTGTTTCTTCTATGATAAGAAAGAAAGAGAAGGGAGAAAGAATCTTAGTTTGATTTTTGAGAAATGGTTCTGGCTTGTTTATAGATGTTAGCTGGAAAATGTGCTAAGTTCAGAGGAAGGGTTTGATTTATAAGAACTCTGGTGTTCACAGAATAGAAAATCATTCACTGTATATGATCAGCACAGAAGTACTGCATTTTAAAGATTTGTAAGTATTATGGTCTGTCCTCAGAATCCTAATTATGAAAAATAAATTTGGCATGGGTAATTGCAGCACTATCTATTTTAATTCATATTTCAAGAGTGCAGAAACAGATATACAGATAGTAGAAAACTTTTTGCACTGAATTATGCTATTTTTTTTCTCCAGATTTATTAAACGAGTGCTCCATAATTCTCTTCATGATCAGGCATTGTCAGGCCTTTTATTTTACCTCCAGGCTTATGTTTTCCTGAGTGATGCTACTTTCATTAAATGTGTTTTCTTTTTCTTGCTTTTAAATGGTTCCTTTCCATTCATTAACAAACCGTACATGAACATTTGTTGTCCATATGAAATTGTGATAATAGAAGTCTTGCAAATGAAAATAGCTATATGTTTTCCCACTCTGAGGGCTGGAAAACTTGTCAGTTGAAATATAACAGGCTTCTTTTGCCAAGTTTTCTAGCTACAACTGAATATAAATATCTGTGAAATTAAGTAACATTTTCATATTTGATGGTTTGTCAGTTGTTTCCAAAAAAAAAAGAGATAGCTCGCTGATACAGCAATATAAATATGAAAACATATTAGCAGCGTGTTCCTCTGTTTTGATCACTGCACGATCTCTCTATTTTGGCATAGCATCAAAAATAACTACGAGCATGGCAGGTTCCTTGACTTAGCCGTGTTCTTGCACACAGGTAGGTATAGTACCCTCTTGGGCAATTTTCTGTGCATATGGTCAGTAAGGAGAACTACAAAGACAGCTTCTGGGATAGGACTTCTGCGTGCCCAATTTCCAAAAACATGTCCTGTTTGCCGCCCTGGAGCCTTTTGCTGGATGAGGAGGAGGGTTTCTGGCCAGGCTGCAGCAGCCCTTGTCTGAGCCGTGTCTGCGGGCCCCGTTCGGATCAGCGGTGCAGCTCACCCGCAGCGCGAACCCGCGGCGTGCGCTCCCCGCCCTTGGGGATGCTCTCGGGGGCTCGTGTTGTCCTTGTGCCCCTCGCCGAGCCTGCCGCACCTGTCCAGGCGGGCAGCGGGGCGGGGTGCGGGCAGTGCTGGCCCGGCTCCCGCAGCCCCGCGGGCACACGGGCACACTCGGGCACCCCGCTGCCCGGGCAGCGCCCCCGCAGCCCCGCGGCCTGCCTGCGGACAGGAGGGCGGCAGGCACTCTGCATTTGAGACTATACCGCTTATTCTGCGCTGTAATGGACTGTATGTGTGTGTGTGTGTGTTCCGCTACCCGAGCATCCTGGGAGACTTCTAAAGCCCGGCAGCAGCAGCTGGAGGTATTAACACACCGCAACTCACTTTCCATATCAATTCCATACCCAGAAAACAAACAAACAAACAAAAAAAGAAAAAAAGAAAGAAAAAAAACCCCCAAACACCAACCCCCCGGTTTCTAGCCACCTGAGTACCTTCGGGCCACGCTTTGACACACAGTATTCACGGTTTCTGGCCACCTCAGTACTTTGGGGCCGCGCTTTGACACACAGTACTGACAGCCTGTACCCCCTCAGCACCTTCTGGGCCGGCTCTGGCACGGAGCACTCACGCAGGAGCCCGGCCCGGCCCGGCCCGGCCGCTCCCCGATCCCGCCCCCTTTCCGGCGGCCGGGGCAGCGCGGCGGGATGAGCGGCCTGGGGTACGGGGTCCGGGGACGGAGCGGGGCTGGGCCCGCCGCAGCCCTGTGCCGCGGGCACCTCGGTGCACCGCCCCCGGCCGGCACTGTGAACGCTCGCCGTCCATGCCCGGCCGCGCCGCTGCCCTCGCAGCGCCCGGCGGGGAGGCGCCATGCACCACGCGGCCGGGGCAGGCGGGCAGGGATGGAGGCGGGCAGGGATGCAGGGACAGAAGCTGGTGTCCTGCGGGGCAGGGGCGAGGAGCAGGAGGAGGGCACCGCTCCGGGACCGGGGGTACCCCGGGGTGTGCCGTCCCGGGGGGGCAGCGGAGGGGGCTGCGCGGGGGGCCTGCGGGGAAGGCCCGGCCGTGCGGGCAGGGCCTGTGTCAGCCGGGCTTGGAGTGCTGGGCCGGGAGGGGCGGCACGAAGGGACCCCCTCGTGGGCACTGCTTCCCGAAAGGGTGGCCGGCACGGGCAGTGCCCCACGGATCAGGCAAAAGTGACTGTAAAGGCGCAGTATGTTCAGTGAGGGGAAGTGTACTGCTCAGTTGGGGCTCGGTATTTCTGTGCAGTGTTTATGTTTATGGGCTTGGAGGGTTAGCTCCCAAGAAAATGGTGAATATAGTTAATGTTCTGTGCACTGAGTATCATTTTTATCTAAGAAAGGCTGATTTTTCTCTCAAAACCTTCCCTCCTAGTGAGGAGTAGGTAATGACCATATCTCAGTACCCGTATGAGGGGAAAGGTGAGAAGCCTCAAGTAAAGGAAATGCCACATTTGTTTCATCTAATAGTGATTATAAAATATGAGACTTAAAGAAGAAGCTTGTCTTGAAAATCATCAAGAGCCCATATTCTGTTTGGCTTTTGGGGAGCAAGAGCATTTCTGAAGATGTTTATGTCTTATTTTTAATGCACACCTTATTTTTTCTTTAACTTCTGTGACTTGAATGACAAAATATTGATAGTTCGTATTCAGTAGTATACTTGGTACTTTGGGAAAATACTTTTAGAATACAGTTGTAACATAATGCACCTGACATCAAAGCAAAAAAAAAAAGAGAGGAAAAACTTAAGAAAGTAAGGAAGTGGGTCTCACACCTACACAGTTCTCTGGTTCTACTAGATCGTTGTATAGCTGACCGTCATAATTTTTGTATGAAAAGTTTTGAGGTGATATATTCTGTTTTAGGATTCTCAATGAAATTTTTCATTATAATAGACCTTTTTTTTAGTAGCTGAATGACATTTATTCATTTTTCAGATGGTGTTACAGCTTACTTGAAGCCTAGATGGTTGAAAAAGAAGTGAAAAGGGAGGCAGTGTTCCCTACTTACAGAATCTTGTTCTCTATTTTCATTTGAAATACAGTTTACACAAACTTTTCTATAGACAACTAATTGTTTTAAATTTGAAGTGTTTCTTTCTCCCCGTTCTTCTTGATGGGGAGTGTTTTCTTCATAACTTTCAGATCCCATTATCTTTGTTCATAAGTTCTTATGGGTTATCATAAGGATAAGCCTTAATTGCCTGTTTTACAGCTAGCTATAGTATTTTCTAGAGTAGCTTTCATTCTTGCAATTATAGAACTTGCAAATGAGCATAAAGGAGATGATCAGCTGCCCCAAATCCATAAACTTAATTTTACTGTGCGCACTTGACTGCTAGCCAGGGCCTTGGCTTCTGCTCAATCAGAAATTAAGTGGTTTATACCCACTTCACACTCCTGCATTCCTGTGCACTGAGTTGAGGGAATTATCTTGCCGAACATGGTGATGTTAAGTAGAAGTAATTGAGTAAGGGTTTGGGGTTTCTTTGTGTTCTCTTTGATGTAAGCCTTCTGCTCATTTTTTAGATATTCTTTTCTCCCTGTGAAGTTGGTACTCTGAGGGACCTCCACTTACATGCGGGTCTGTATTTATTAGAAAAGTAAATACTAGATTTTGGTGTGTTTTGGATAAATAGAGTTCCTAGGGAATAATTTAACAAAAGGAGAACTCATGACCCCTTAGTTCAGAGTGCTACTGTCTTTCTAAAACCTTCTCCCCAGAATGTTTTATTCAGTGTAGTTCTGCATTGTGTGTTTCATCTCTCTCCAAAGACATCACTGTGAATGTCATGTAGTTAGGAGTGTATTAAACTGATCATTTAAAGTCCAGTGGTGTTTTAGATTTTATAAATCTGTTTGCGTTATATTTTAAATAATCAGTTAGCTGAAAAACTTGCTTGATGTTTCAGTTAGCCTGTCAAAGTTCAGTTTGGCATGGAGAGGTTTGAGGGCATGTCTTTGTTCTTTCCTTTCTGCTGTGAGCTTCTTGTTCTCTGAACAGTTTTCCTTTTTGATAGGATATAGCCCCAATGCTTTAGTTACAGTGACTCAAGCCAGTTTGGGCATTTTCAGAATCACATACTTGGTTTGTGTGTCTGCTTTGACAATTGACAGTTCTGGGCCATCAAAGTGTGAGAGAGGTGTGTGGGTTACATCAAGAGTGTGTGTTTCTCCCTCCTTACAATGAGCCAGTAGCCTTAAAGATGATCCTCATTCATTCCAAGAATGAGCCAAAATTGCCAACTTGTGCCACATATGAACTCTTCAAAACCAGCAGTTTATCTTTGGTGAGTAGCACTCTGTAGGTTTCTAAAGTACAGTTTTATCATGTGCTGGCATTGTCTTCACTCAAATAGCGTAACCTCTTTATGACAAGCTGACTGCAACCCTCTAATATAGGCTTTTCATTATAATGATTAACTAAACACTTGCCTTCTAACGTTTGCCTTCTGAAAGGGCTGGTACTAGTGTTGCTAGAAGATGTCTTGCTGTTTGCAGTTACCTGTGATGTATTTTTCTGTATGGCTGTACATCACTAAAAGGGTTTCTCAGTCTTAAGCTGTAGTCCTCGGTAAGAGGAGCCCAAGAAGAAAAGTGCTGTGCCCCTTCTCTTTTGATAGGCTTATCATTGTGTTTGAGGTGTTCCACTGGTCTGGTTTTCAAGTTGTAGCAATAATAGGTGTGAGAGTTTGGGGAAATTTCTTTGAATTTGGTCTTTTCCTTGAAATTTTCAAAGCTTAGATATGTGAGTAGAAATGGGAGAGGGATGTCTGTCTTTCTTTTCTTTGAGTTGGAAAGCACAGAAATCTCCCTGTTGTGTCTTACACTGTCAGAACAAGTTTTCACCATCAGCAGGCAAGAGAAAATGATACATCACCTTTTTTCCTTCCCCCAAATATACCCTTCAGTGCAGGGAAAGAAGCAACCTTTTGTGTCACTTCTATACCTTATATCTAAAGGCAAAGTTCTTGAACCCATCTGTCAGTTTTCAGAAGGCTTTGTAGGACATAATCTCACAGGAAACTTAGCGGGGAACTATTGGAATGGCCTTAGATTTTTGGTGGTAAGTGTTGTAACAAGAGGCAAACTTAGGGAGATAACTGTACGGTCAGAAATGAATGACTGTAAAGGAAGCTACCAAACATAAACCTAGTAAGCACTTGTCATAGGCAGAAGTACAAAATAACTTAGATTAGAGGCTTGCAGTTATCGCAGTCATCATAAAAAAAGATTATGTTGTTTGGGTGAGAAGAATGCCAGTACATGATACACCTGAAACTTAGAAATATACAAGGTATTATCTACAAAGGATAAATTGCTCTGTCTTCGAATAGCTCAGTGCTCTGAATACCTCAACCGTCTTATCTAAAACTGAAATTTCTAACCTTGCTTGGATGCTTTTTCCCCGAAAGGAAATGTTCCGTATATAAGTTCCTGGAAAGCGCTTAACACTGTTGGGTTTACTATTAAAATACTAGGAAATATGTGGTCTCAGCCACGTTCTGGTCATGGTTACTTTAAACTTGTGCAGATTAAAAGCATACAATTTTTAGTAACTCTAGGTCTGTGTTGCTTGCTGATGACTGGGTTTTTTTCTGTAAACTATAGTTTCAGCAGTGAAACATCCTGCAAAAAACGAGAGGATTATTTGGAATGGCCTGAATATTTTATGGCAGTAGCTTTTTTGTCAGCACAAAGAAGCAAGGATCCAAGCTCTCAGGTAAGAAGGCAACATACAATAATAACATAACCTAATCTCTATTGCACATCGCATCAGATGCACATGTAGCACTTTCAGGGATTTCTTAATAAAAGTTATTTCAGTGTATACTATTCAGTTTTTAACATAGTCAGCACCTTTTGTTACAGAAATTCCCATATTGGGGCTGACCTCGTGTATAATTCTGTGTGTACATTTGCGGCTTGGAATTTTGTGAATCATCTTTTCATCTGGAAGTTAAAATAACACTTGCATTGTCTCTCCTTTTCCCAGTAAATATAGTCACTTTTGGAGAAGGATAAGACTGCTGAAAGTTTTAGATTGTAATTTTTTTAAGACACAGCATTTTACAAAGTTTCTTTTCCTCACCTGTAAGAGTATTTGCTTGCTTGTTCTTGGCTTGACAGTTTTCTTCTAGTTTGGTTCCTCCCTCAGGATCCCCTTTTCCCTCTGCTTCACTGTCCCCATTTTTCTTATCTTTCATGTGCCTCTGTTCATTATTGTTCAATATTGATTGGAGGTGATTCATACACCTCCTGATACATGGTGTTCTGCAGGATGTCCTGTTAGTCTTCCTTTGTGCAAAAAAGTTCAGGAAGCAAATCTCAGAAAAAACAATGTGTTCAATTGCTCGCTGTCTTCTGTATGTTATGGCACTTGGCTCACTGAAAGTTTTTTGCTTGGGGCTAAATTTTTGTTACCCAGGAGCTGGTTGATAAACACATTCTGTGAATTAAAATCAGTAAATAATTATATTTGAGTAAAGAATAGGGGTGGAAAACATAAAAATGGGACACTTGATCATTCTGTAAGAAGAGTCCCTGTGTAGACTTGTATGCAATGTGGGAGTTAGAAGGTCTGGTATTTTAGTGCATGTTTGTGTAAACAAGCCACAAAGCCTTGTGAGGCCTGCATAAGGCAACATTACTGTATTTCTGTTCCGTCTTTCATACCTTTTCTTTTGCTGCTGCTGCTCATACTGCTGCTGGAAAAGCTAGTTTGGGGAGTTGAACTGACATGTTTACTAGGGTTAAATCAGTGCTATTTTTCCTCCCTGAGCTAGGTGCACTCCACAGTCAGACAAGGAACAGTGCTGGCAGCCTGGAATGGGAATGGCATGACCAAAGGGGGAGCAGGGTTGCCTCTGCCCTGATTTATTTTAAAGCTCCACCATTTAGGTACAACTGTAGCCTTGTTAATATATTAAGTGAAACTTGTATTACTTAATTGAAAATCGTAGGGCTAACTTTTCACGTCTCATCTTTGTTGCTGATATGTTGTTTTGCAGTCTATCTATCTGATTTTATTTAGGTCGGTGCCTGCATTGTAAATCCAGAAAACAAGATTGTTGGGATTGGCTACAATGGGATGCCTAATGGTTGCAGCGATGATGTACTACCCTGGACAAGAACAGCAGACAACAGACTAGACACAAAATATCCTTACGGTAAGACTTCTTGTGGTTGACAGGTTAGACTTGTGATATCTGTAACTGTGAAAGTTCATCTGGTAAAGTATCAATCAGTTTTTATTTGCTCACCTGATCTTGTTAATGTGTCTATATGTGGTACAGCAGGATAAAAATCACAGTCTTTATTAAAATTTGACTTCCTGGTAAAATATGTTCATAAATGTTAGCCATTTTGGATTGGGTAGTGAAAGCCTGTAAGTATAAAGCAGCTCACAGTTGCAGTGTGCAGATGATTGCTGCTTCTGCATTCGTCTCTGCAGAAATTACAGAGCATGTATATGCAGAACAAATAATTGAGTCTAAAATACAAGTATTAAAATTGTAAACTGCAGTGATTGTGGGAAATTGCCATGTCAGGTGTTGATGGCATAGGTAATACGTATTATGAAGGAGCTGAATTTTGTTTGTCCTAAAGTTGGTCGTTGCATTCTGTTATTCTATGCCACTTTAGCCTCTTGTGGTGTGCAGTGGATCTATCCTTCTGTAGGTGAGGTGACTTTCATTGTTTATTCCAGCCTCTGATTTTATTCACATGTGCTAAATGGGCAAATGGAATAAGGATGATTTTGTGGTGAATGTTGCTGAGTGCTGCTTTGGATCCTGTCTTTGTCTTTGCAGTTGGCATAGTTTGGCCTTCTGTAAGTGTGCTTTGAAGGATTCTCTGAATCTTGGTGAACCTGTCAGCAGGGCTGTGTAGTTACTCCTCTGAGCCTGGTGTGGTTTGCAGGAACCAAGGAGACTGGGCTGCCTCAGGCATCATGCCATGCATGCTGTCTGCTGGGCATGGAAATGGAGTTGAGAGCTGCCTTGTGGCCTGCAATAGCTCATGGTGGGAAGAAACCTTGGTTAGGACTGATGGGATACCATACAGTTCCCGTGCTACGTAAGTCCCCCTTCCTCTTTCTGTACCCGCTCTGGCTCCTGCTGCACCTCTGTGGGTGAGACCAATGCAGCAGAAGCCATGGGTACAGGAAAAACAGGTATTAAGAGCTCCTTCACCCTGTGCTACATCTCAGCCTGTCCTGGGCAGGGGGAAGAATAACAAAACAGAACAAGTCCCTTCACCCTGCTTGGGTGGGGGGACAAAAAGCACCAGAGTTCACCTTTCGCAAAGAAATACTGTCTCTTTTCCAGTGTACAGTATTTATCTCTGCCTACTAACTCTGTTTCTCACTTTTAACTTTAACAATTGGTCTGATAGAGAAATTAAACTTGCATGAGTTTTGACATAGCCTGAGCTCTCTCTAAAAACCAGCATTACATTTTCTGGTTTCCCATAACATTGAAGTGGAAGATGATATGCAGTGGTTCAGCACGTAATTCATCAGTTTGATATTTTTGAGTTCTTAAAACCCCAGTACTTTGTCCTTGCTCACTTTCCCAATTTATTACAAAACCTCTAATGTTAACTCTTAAGCTTGAGACCATTTCATATAATTTTTAATAAGAGATGTATTCCCAGTACTAGGGCCAAATTTGAAGTCTGCTCTAAACCACTGGCTTTACATATAATGACCATAATGGTACAACTTGGTATGACTGCTCTTTATTTATAGAGTGAGGAAACAAGTGTTAGCCAATTGATTAAATATAAAGCACTGAAAACAGAATATTGATTTTTATTGAACGTTTATGCTGCTGTAAGGTCTCTGTTCTGAATTAAGATCATTGTGGGTGCTCTCTAGCACCTGAGCATATTCCAGGCACTCTAAGCGGACCAGTTTAAAGTAATGTGAGGAATCTTTGTACAAGATGACCTGAGAATTTGAAATTTTTTTTTCGCTTAACTCTGACTCCAAAAGATGTGGAGCGTGTGATGTTTAAAAAATACACTAACCAGTAACAGTCTGGAGAGAGAAGTTGATTTCTGGGAGTTGGTCTAACTACTGCCTCCCCCTCCAATCTCAGTCTTCACCTCATTAAAAAAATCACAAGTTTGTAACACAAAGTGTTGCTGTGATGAATAAACAAGCTATTTTGTAATTCACAGATCATTTAAACTCTAGCAGTTTCTTATTAATCTTGATAGCACAGTTGACAGACCAGACAAGTATATATAAAAAAAAGTCTGCTGCTTAAAAAAATTCTTGTAGATGCAGAGACACATAAAATTGCTGCTAAAATCTCATTAAACTGTCATGTTTTCCTTTCTGCTTTTGCTAATCATCACAGCATTGTGTAAACTGAACTTTTTATCCTTGCTTTTTCCTGACTGGCTTGTTCAGGACGTTACACACCTTACTGTGTGCTGCATTAGTTAACCATGGGAATGGTGACACTTTCATCACTAGAGCTGCAATGTACCTTGTTAGACAAAGCTGATGGTAGTTGTGCATGTACCACTGCACTGAGTTGGAAGATGTCTTCTAGAGCTACTTCATGCATCTGCAGCGCTACAGAAAAAGGCTGGGGGAGAATCTGAATGCTGACCTCCTGGTCTTATGTGCTGTTGTAGGTGAGACATAAACATTAGCTCACTTTCCATCTGTTTTGGACCACTCTGACTATCTCTTTCCAGAACAAAGCCTGAGTATTGCTCTTCCAATGGTGCTCCGGAGGGCAGGGTGGAAAAAAGGCAGCAAGAAAACAGTCATCCTGTATAGGCTTATAATGCAAAGCCTGCTGAGCTGGTATGCTTAACACTCCTCCTGCCCTCAGGCTATACTGGGGGATATGCAATGCATACTGTTTCATGCTCTGAAAATACCTCTCTGGTGGGCTGCAGACAAGTCAGCTCATCTTTATGCACTTTGAACTGAGACATACCAAATAAGTATGTGGTGTCATGGGACTCTTGAGATGTGGAGCCTTGAGGAAACCCAGGGCCAAGTGCCATGTAATGCTGATGGAGTCCTGCGTCTGAGGAACATAAGCTAGTCTGTGCCAGTTGGCCTCAGGGCCAAGGATCAGTTCCTGGCCCTGTCTGCCTATAGCAGCAGAGACATAGTAGGGGATTGGACCCAAGGGCTATCTTTGCAGAAGTGTGTTAGATGATCCTATAATAAATTTATTGAGCTCCATCAGAACTGATGGATGCATTGACCCCACAGCTCTGATCAGATTCACTGTGTCATGGCTAGAAAACTTCCAATTTCCAGTCTAAATTTATCTGTGGTTAGTTTATAGGTTCTTGTTTGTGTCAGGGTTGTTCTTCTAGCTTTTCTTACTCAATGTGGTTAACCCTTCCTCCTTCCCTGTGCACTTACTGATAAGTTACCTTCTGAACTTCTGTTGCAAGCTTAAGGGAGTCCTGTCACTCTTGAATTTTGCTGTAATTTCAGCTTGTTGGTTTGAAATTTACCACTGTCTTGGTTATCTGTCTGCTGCAATACACTGTAGGTATCTATTGCACCCCCTCAAGTGTGGGTTCTGCGCAGCTCATTGTTAGGGGCAGGGTTATGCTTGATCAAGAAACCTAAGTGTAACCTGAGGTACTACTGAAAGAGGGCATCAAAATGTGGTAGTTAGTACTCACTTTACCCTAGAGGATGCAAATATTTGCAAGGCATTTGGATATTACAGGAGTAGTGACTGTGGTTCACCCGTATTGACACTGTTCATTCCTTCTGAGAATCTTGAAGTGAATTAAAACTCTTCCTTCTTGTTATAGTGTATATTTGAACAGTTCAGTAGTATAGCTTTGTTATGTCAGAAAGCACAGGGTGTTTTGCAGAATGCCATTTTTCACAGCACAAAATGAGGATTTCCTTGTTATGTTGGAACTGGCTGTTTCCAGGCTGCCAGACAGTGACAGCAGCGGGGATGTGTCTGTGCACATGAGAGAAAGAGAAGGCCAGTTTTGAATACCTTCTCTACCAAAGTGTTATTAAAAGCTCTTCCTGAACCATGTACAGTACTGTGGGCATAAGCTTCCCAATAATTAGGCAAAATTCTGGCTTTTATAGTCAAAGGTGTGCCCTCTGTTTCTGTTAGTTGAATCCAAGGATTTGATGATGCTCAGTTTTGTCTCGCCAAACATTTTAAAATACTACATTTTTCTCCTATTAACACAAATATTCCCAGTAATGTTAGTTGCTGTGCTCCTGTTATGCCCTCTGTCTCCACTGTAATCTAAGAACATCCATTTGACAACCAGTCTCTAATTAAGAGTTTTTAATTAAAGTGACTGGCAAATTTAGAAACCTCTGAGCAATATAGAAAATACTGAGTAAATATGCTTACAAATATTTGTACAGGTTCAGATATGGTAAAATATGTGCTGTGGCAAAAAGTATGCTCTAATTGAACAGTACCTGCTGTGTAAAGTGAAACAAACTGTTACCAGCATTTCCTTGTGTTAGGATTATGAGCTTTTTGTCAATTTTTCAGAGATATGAACACTCAATATTCAGGCAAATGTTAGTTTTATAGAAGCTGTTATTTTGACAGCACAAAATTTGATAAGGCACTATGAAGAGGTGTGATGCTCTCTCTCCAATTGGCAGTGCAAAGCTGAGATTTCAGCTGGAAAGGGGCACAAAATTTGATAAGGCACTGTGAGGAGGTGTGATGCTGTCTGTACAATTGGCAGTGCAAAGTTGAAAGACTTCAGCTGGAAAGGGGATCTATAGGAGACAGTCACCACTTACTCATGGAGTACTCCACTTACTCTTGTCCTGCATGGATGTTTGTCCAATCCCAATGTCATACATCAAATCTGTACAAAGTTTGGGGATTTGGATACACCAGAAATAATTTCTTATGTTCTGCTTGCCCACTAAGAAATGCCTCTGTGTTCTGATGAGAGTAGAACCAACTTGGAGCAGAATGAGAGGAACTGAGAAATAGGGTGGATTAGCTGAATGCTGCCCAGGTTTTGAGAGGGGCTTCTCTGGTCTGACCCCGGCTGGTTTTGCGATGTTCACAAATGAGCTGAGTGGTTCCCATCTTTACTTCCCAGTTCTCCTTATTCATGGAAGAAAGCAATGAGGCTGGGGCTGTTCCATTTTTCTTACTACACTCTGAAGAGGTTAGGACTCCAACAAAATCTGATGGTGTTGTCCTTGCCTCTGTGCCCTGACCACAGCAACTGCTCTTCTCCAGCACGCAGAGCAAGAAAGAGACCCGCAGGAAGGGCTGAGGGCAGTGTCAGCCCAGCATCAGTGTCTGGCCTGCCCTTGATGCTATGACTAGCAGCCATCCCTACGCACTCAGAAAGGTTGAAAAAAAAAAGTCATTCTACAAATTCGAGATCCACCAACCACTGTTCCCAGTGGTTGTCACTCCAGATTCCATTCTTTCAATTAGTATTTTGATATCTTCTGTGGTTCTTACTGTGTTCAGTGTTAGATATCCTGCAAGTAAATGATAACTGGTAGCTGGAGCTTGAACAAAGATGGGGGTGGACAAAGGCTGAACATGAGAAAATGAAGATTTTACCAAGAGACTGAATAGAAGTGGACCAAATTACAGAATGCCCAGTATCCATTTCTGTGACAGGTTTATATTGAAGAATGCTGTGCTATTACCATGCATCTGTACTGAGAACCCATAATATTTGTCAAGTCGGTTACTGTGTCAGTGTAAAGACTTACATTAATAGATAAGTCAAAACTTTGTGTGACAATTTATATGTATTGAAATGTATTCTTTTCAAATGTAATACCATATTTTGTGCACTTTTTTCTCAAAATTCCTAGCCTGGCTCAGTTAGTAATTTATAACATTAAAAAGTCATTCTCCCTAGCCCTTCCTCTGACTGCTTCTTTGAAGCTACAGTAGTCCCTACTATGCTCTTCATCAAGCATTTAACCTTTAAACAGTATTAAGAGATACTTTGACTAATCCTGTGGTTCTTATAAAATTTCTAGTCAGAACACTTTTAGTAGGTGGGAAGACTACTTCTGACTGTGCAACCCACTGAGAACATGTTCATGTGAAGTGTTCAGTCCTGAAAAATTACCATTTAGAGGGCAAGTAAGGATGAGTACTACCTCATATATGCAACACAAACCAGTATGCAATGTGAAGAAATAGAAACATTGGCAATTAATACTACCGGTAATGAAGCAGTCATTCATCTGCTTTTCTTTTTTTTTTCTTTTTTTTTTTTCTCTCATGAATATAGTAGCAGGTGGTGGGAATGTCAGAACACACACTTAACTTCTCATTGCATGGTTATTTCTTCAGCTAATGAAGCCTTTTGAGAATACTTTTCAAGCCACTTTTCCAGAATGGAAACCAGTGTTGCAGACTTATTATGTTGGCTATACGTGAATATTATTTAAAAAAAACCCCACAACTCTGGAGCCCCTCATAGAGTATTTTAAAAATTCTTAATTTTAATTTAAAATTCTTAGTTTTAATAGAAACTAACTATTTAAGCCAGCTTAAATACATGTTTTGCAGAGTTCTGAATACTGTGCACCTGTGAAAGGTTATTTTAAGTTAGCTTCTTACTGTCTCAGAGAGAACAATTTGTAACTATTAGTAAGAGCTCTTAACAGATTAGGAAACTTCATAACACCCCAAATATAAACTAGTTAGTCATTAACAAGAGATTTTGGACTCCTGGTGTTTTTTTTGTCTCCTAACAAAGCTTGGCAGGTCTATAAGTAAAATCTGGGGATAACAGACTGTCTTACCTTATTGATACCTATCTGTCAGAGAGAGGTGACTAGGAGTAAGAGGGAATTCAGAGTGATGGCACAAGGCCTAAAAATATTTGTCTGATGCCTATACCTTCTTAAGGACCATCTAGCATAATATCCCTTACAGGGCCAGCAGCAGATATCCAGGGAAATACATAAACCAAGATATGTGTAATGACAGGTCCCCAGAATATTCTTACAAGTCACAGTGACTGAGCCAAAATGGCTTTGTATTTAATTGCCCAGTAGACTTAAAAAAAGTAATACTGGATGGAAAAAGATGACTTCTGGAATCAGTGCAAAGTTCTAGTACTACTTTCTGCAGTAAGTTCAGTAAGAAGTACTTGGTTAGACTACTATGTGCATGAAAAACCTACCTCCTTTTTTATTTGAAACAGAAGCCTGCTGGATCTGTGGAGCCCTGATTAGTTTTTGTCTTGGAATGATTAGTCTGTTTCTTATTGCTGTCTCTGTGTCTTCTGTCCACACTGGAGAGTTGTAATTGTGCTTAACTTTAGATTGTGTTAAGATGGTCAGAAAGCAAAATTTCTTTTTTCCCATTGCTCCAGCTGATTATCCTCTATAAATTATTTTTGGCTTGATTTTGTTTTTTCTTGGGAAGAGGTTTGTTGTTGAAAGCTTGTAGAAGTCTGCCAAAAGAACCTTTCTCTCTCATCAGTGCAGGAAGGAAATTGTTGCAGTACTAATAATGAAACTTGTCTGGTTTTATGGCTGAAAATTTCTGAGTTTTAATGAAGGAAAAATATTTACTGAAGGAATTAGTTTTGGAGTTCTTTAGTTCTGTGAGCCTTTGAAAACATCCTTCTTTCTGGGGCCTTTGATATTTTAGGCTGCTACCTAAAACATAATGTTTCTGTTCTGTTGACATAACCTAGTTCCAGTTGTTGAAATAATGACACTCGTTCTCACTCAATCCTCTGTAACCCCAGAGAAGTAATTCTCTGACTATTTATTGTGAAGGCTACATAACATTGTTGTGACTTAGTAATATACTTGGAGTTCAACATATTTTCTGGGTTTTCTAAATCTATAGTATCATATAACTCGCTATCTTACAGTTAATGGCATATATTTAAAATACAGTGTGACCCGAGAAGAGTTGCAATAGAAACAATAATAATAGTAACAGAAACCTTAATGTGATGGTGCTTGGCTTTTGTGTTGGTTTTTTTTTTTTTTTTTAAATTTCCTATTTTTTGTGTTAGTTTCTGGCTTTACGGATTATGAGACGGTATGTGGACAGCATACACGGGCATGGTAGAAGCCAGTACTGAGCTTTCTTTAGCAAGTGTTTGGTCCTTTGTGACTCGTCTGCATGGGAAAGTTAGTGTGCTGTAAGTTAGGCTGTAAATTTGTAGTGCATTAGCTGTTACATAGACAATTCCAGGTAGACATTCAGCGCATACGGAAAACATTTCCATTCAGCAAGGATTCCTGCATGTTGAAGGTACTGAACTCAGTTATTTGTGTGATGAGATCATTCACACAGAGGTCAGCATATGGTACCAAGTTTACTGTGAAGTTGTGCTATGAAACTTTTTCTGTTTTAATTTTTTCATGGACACAAGGGAGAGGAAAACAGCTTTTTAAAAAATCCATTCTTCAAGGAGTGGAAAAACTCTTAATATTGCCTCTAAATGAGCTCAGACCCACACCTCACTTCAGCATCTGTTTATAAAGTCAGGGCAGCAGGCAGTTTCTTAGTAGGTAGGTATATAAATTATGCAGCTTGCTGTTATTCCTAGGAGTAAACAGGAAGTTCTTACAGAGATTTTAATGTTTTTTTCAGAGGTTCATTGTGGATGACACAGAAACCGTGCTCTTCTCCCCTGTGTTGGTAACACATTAGATGATCTGTTGATGTGTGCCTTAGAAACACAAACCCTAAGGTGCTGTCTGTCCAGAAAAAGCTGTTGTGTTATGGTGGAATAAGGCAGGATGGTCTGTTGCTACCTGACCTATCTCAAATCCATGGAGAAACACAGGACTTTGTTTTCCTGCTTGGGAAGTCTGGCACCTTTTAATGAGCAGTAAAGTCAGTTTAATATTAAAGCTGGGACATTTTTATGGTTGAGTGTGTCTTGTGTATTCTGGGGGTGAGAGAATCATGCAGCAGCTCTGAGCCGTTCTGAGACTCAGAGGACAGAGCTGCTCAGTTTTACTTCACGATTCTCCTGCCTTTAAGAGTGCACAGCGCACTGTTACAACCATAAGACTGTTCCTATCTGTGCATGTAAACACATAAATGAGCTGTTTTATACTGGCAATTAGATACTCTAGAGAGTTGTGAAGCTGTGAGATATTGCTTCACTTAGGGTGGTTGGAACTACTTGGCCCACAGCCTACGGCTTTGTTGCCTGCAATAGGTGTTAGCAAATGGCAATGCTAATGCACTTAATGATATCATTACTAATCGGCAGCGTGGTCAGAACAATTGACCTTCATTGGTCTTGGTATTTCTGCTTTTATTTCTTCCTCTGCCCTTTATGACAAGCTGTGCAAGCTATTTGCCTTTGAAAAGGTATAAGCAGTTATATTGTAACACTTTTAGTTTGACTGATTTATTTTAATGATTGGTATTATGAATTGTTTCTTTTCTTGTTTAATCAGTGTGCCACGCCGAATTGAATGCCATCATGAACAAAAACTCAGCTGATGTGAACGGCTGCAGCATGTATGTTGCCTTATTTCCTTGTAATGAATGTGCAAAGCTCATCATCCAGGCAGGTAAGCAGTAGTGCCAGCTTGATTTTTCAGGGTGGCAGTGCTGCTGGCTCATTGGTATCTTATAGACGTATTTGATGGTGAATTACTGATCTTAGATCTAAATTAATTGCACTGTCAACTTTGTAAGATGCTACATGTGGGGTTTTTTGCATCTGAATGGTGCCAAATTTTTCCAGTGCTAATTGCATCTTCTGTGATTCTAATCGTACTTCTAATTTAGGTTTGTAACTTCTTAGACCAGGAGCTGCCAAAGAACAACACAGGCTTTGCATATAATTACTGTCAATTTTACTGTGCTCTGACACATTGAATAGAATAGGGCAGAAAGAAATAAACTTCTGCATGACAAAAGGTCTGTTGGGAGTATATACATGAAATTTTAATTTGAATGTGATGCATCGTGGATATTTGAAGATTTTAAAATATCTTTGCTCATAAATGTCATAAGACTTCTATGATCCTACTTTAATTATGTCTTTCATTACAATTGTTATAAATCTGTGCCGCTGCAGCAAGTGTGCTGGCCTAAATGTGTCTCCTTTTTCACATTAGGCAGTATCTGCAGCAGGCTTCAGTTCTGTAAAAATCTCAGTTTAAACTAGCAGATATTTGCTCATTGAGAGAAGTCATGCTATCTCAGTATGGATTGCTGTTCTGGGGAGTTTCACTATTAATGGCCACAGCAATCTAGGAAGAAAGTAGCAAACAGAATTCTTCTTTATTTTGGTTCAGTAAAGTTTTAAATCAAGAGAGGTGAAGAGGGAAAGATGATGGTGTTCTGCATTTGTGCTACAAGTGTCTTATTTATAGAATTGAAATCAAATGGTCTTCAAGGTAGATTGGCTCCTTGTTCTCAATGTAGTCACTCATCCTTTTCCCTATGCACTTAGATCAGCACTAAATTGCAATGTATTGATATTCATGTTGTCTGGCAAACACAGGAAGATGTTGATAGGCTCTGAAACCTTGTGAATTCTTTTTTGAAGCTTTTATGCTTCTCCCCTGCCTAAGTAATTCAGGCATAGATCATTCAGCAATTTGAGACAGCATACATCTATAAGTAGAGGCATACCAAGGAGTTGTAGAGCATGTGAGTGAATGCTGCCTTTTGTGATTTTGTGCACCAGACATTACTATTTTTTTTCAGTGTAATTCTAACATATTTTCTATATGACTCCTTTAGGCATAAAGGAAGTTATTTTTATGTCTGACAAGTATCATGACACTACAGAAATGACAGCTGCACGACGGATGTTTGATTTGGCAGGTATTACATACAGGTGAGAGAACTCTGAATTAACTTTATTTTACTTTGAAAAGGATAAAAAAATGGTGTGTAAAAGAGACCAACTTTAAGGCAAAGCTTTCCTTCTTTGCATTGTGCAACATTTTATTCTTCTGCGGTGTTGTAGATGGCCTGCTCTGTTTGATACTGGATTGACAGACTGTTGCACCATTCTTTTGCCTTCTTTATGGTTATATTTCAATTTCTTAACATTTGTATGAGAAAATTACTCTTTGTTCTGGAATTCAAGTGAAGTTGCAAATGTGATGGTTGTTACATTATACTTGGGAGAGTCATTGTTGACCCTACTTTGAGCAGGAGGTTAGACAAGATGATCTCCAGAAGTCCCTTACAACCTGAATCATTCTATGATCATATGATTTGGACTGAAATGACCAGTTGATTTTTTTTCTTTGTGAATAACCTTATCCTTATAGAACTTTAGTACTTTTTATTGCAGTCAATTTGGGAAGGTGTCAAACTAGCCACCCAAAATTAATTCATGGTGCCTATAACTGTCCGTATTCTTTGAACATCTTCTTTTGTGAGAAAAGCATAAAACCTGGAATATTTGCCTTAAAATAATGAGAATCTGAAAACTGTTTGAAGAGTGGGCTTTTTAAAGACACTGACAGAGATACCTAAAGACAATCTGTTCAACAGCAAGTTGGATAGGAGTAACATGCTGTGGGTGAGGCTAATTATGCAGTCAGGGAGGCTTTGCAACACTAAAAAGTTTTACAATATTAATATAAAGACTTTGAAAAATTTGCAAACATAACAATTCTGACAGATAAAATTTTAGGATGAAAGATACCTACTGGGCTAAGAAACATCCATGGAAAAACACAGCAGTACTTGAAATTCAGTTTTAGTCCTTCAGTGTATTTCCTGTCTACTAAGACTATTTGACTAAGAAGCATAAATCATTCTCTTGCAAGTCAAATCTTGTAACTTCTCCAGGGTGAGAAATGTTTTTTGTATTTCATATTGCTATTCTGGACAAAGCATTCAGAGTTTCTGTGGTCAGCAGCATGTGCTTTTCTATGTTGACTGTTACTTATCCTTGTATTGATTGCTAAGGATGTAGGTGGTACTTAATGAATCTCTTGAACTGAACTGCAGAGCTTAATTAGGCACTAAATCCACACTATTTGCATAATCTTTTGTTTACTGATAGATTGGAAAATATATTCTGGGTCCCCAAATACCTTCCTTGCTAATTGCTGTAGCAGATGCTCTAATGATAATAAAAGGAAACATTTTGTGGCAGTATTAATTTTACAGTTCTAAAGTTACAATTTTTAAATTATTCCCTCTTAACTAGTTTGGTTTTTACCCAGTATGATGCATAATGTGATCTATTCCCCTAGCACAAAAATATTTTAATATACTGACACAAAGTTTAAAAGTGGTTTTGAAAACTTGGCAGGAAAAAATGATCAAAATATCAATATTATCAAAATATACTCCCAATAGCTCTTATAGATACATATGCATACGGAATATTTAAATATTTTTCAGGATACCTATATGTGTACCTATATCTGTAAATATCTATTAAAAATATTTGAAATATTAATATATATGAACAAAAATCCCAGCCCTGGTAACATGATGCCAGCACCTGCAGCTAAGTTGTTAAAAGTCCTTTGACTCCTGGGTAATTTATAAACTCCAATAGCTGAAGAATGTACAGGCTAACCCACCCCATGTGTCTTTTTGTCTTAGTCTTTCTTGTCCAGGTTTCTCTCAGTATGGTGCACTATAATTGGCTCCTATAGAGAAGAAAACTATGTGAATCCAAGGATGTGGGTTTTTTTTTTATTCCTTCAAAAATTTAGCTGGAACTAAAGCAAGCAAAATGTTATAACTACTCACTAATATCTGGGGTTTTTTTTTTTTTTTTTAGGGAATTCAAGCCAAAGTGTAACAAGATCATCATCGACTTTGATTCAATTAACAGTAGACCAAGTCAAAAGCTTCTGTGAATTATGTCTTATTAAGTCTTTAGAAGAGTATGATTACACTTTTCTAAAAAGCTGCTAATGCCTTTCATCTTGAAGTTACTTGAAACTTTTTAATGGCTTTTGTAGCTAAAGTAGACTTAGAAGAAATCGAAGGCATAAAATGTCCCACTCACTTCATCTTGCCATGTGGAATCTAAATCTACTTAAAAATTTTTTATGCTTTTATCAAAACTGCTTAAAAAGTGAAGCCACGTAGAGGAGACAATTTATTTGAAGAAAACTGCTCTGATTCTTCTCGTATTCATCACCACATGCTCTGATGGGCTGTCAGCATTGATTTAGGCTCAGTTTAACAGTAGTATGCACCAGTAGCGTGTTGGAATATGCTAATCTATGTTGATCTCTCTGTTGGATATGTGGATCTAAACAGTTGTTCCTAACAAAGGACAAAAAATGTTATCCATGCAAATGTTAATCTTCCAACTAGCTTAACACTAATATTTAAAAAGTTTTTCAGTGTGGCATTCTGCATGTGTTATCCAACAATTGAAACACTGATTTTTCTTTGAATTGCTATCTAACGCTGCCATACTTAGGGAGGGATGAGAGAGGAAGCTGTTCTGAGAATTGTCCATGACTAAGGAAGCTTTACGGGTCCTTTCAAGTCCTTGTTTCCCCCAAGATTCCAGAACTAGAGGGGGTTGAGGGAGTAAATAATTTGGCTCTTTACCTTTGGAACTCTTACTTGGAGTTTGTTTTCATGTGTAGAAGGAAATAATTTTATTGGTCTAAGTGGTTTTTAGATACTCCAGCATAGTTTAGTCTTAAACTCAACCTGTAAGGTAACTGAATCATATTTTGTCCTTTGAGAGAAATTGGAGATAATCAATCCATATCTGTGCCAAAAGAGGTAATTATGGTGTTAGCTTGTTTCCCAGTGCTGACATAGTACCTCCATTTTCATAAATGTTGCCTAAAATAATATCCTTTTTAATTTTATCTTGAGATCTGGGAATAGATTTGAGTTCCTTTTCTCTAATTTGATTTTTAAAAATTAAATATGCCTAATGGCTTTGTTTAGATAACATTGGTGGTTGTTTGTTTTGTTGTTGGTTTTGGGTTTTTAATGTTATATTTCAATGAGCTTTTATTTTCTCTATAAAAGCTTTGTTTCATATTTTGGGACATTATGTAATTTGGCTTCATACCAGTATTATTAAAGTCTTATTAAAATCCACTACACTGAAGTAGACTCATTATTATAATATTAAGTCATGCGCTTGGCTCCAGAGTGCTGCTGCTTTTGCAATCATATGGAAAGCATATTTTGTGCATTTTGATATTACATAAAGTATAATGTTCGTGAACCATTTGACTACTAAAGGGACCACTGTAATGTATTATGTGTCCATTTATAAAATAAGTTGAGTTTCTCTCTTTTTCCTACAACTGTTTTCCGCCTCAAAATTGGTCTGTAGCTTAGTGCCAGAAGGAGAAATTTGCACATATGTGTAGGGGGAGGGTGAAGCCTGAAAAATTACTTTAATAAACTGTCACTAAACCAGCTTATGCACATCTTTTTCTTTGGCCTGAGTTAGTAAGTGGAAGCATTTTGAGTTATATGTGTCTGACACCGGGACGGAGGGGCAAGAAAATGCAGAATTTTGGGGTTTGACAGCAAAATTGTTGTTTTCTTCATAGATAGTTGCTGATCTAAGTTCAGACTTAAAATATACATGCATTGTGATTCTGGTTACTTTACATATTTTTATGTCAAGCCTTGGATACTGTGAATACGTAATGTGTATGAAAACTCGGGAGTTTTTTGAACCAATGTCAAGTGTTTTTAGGAAAGCACTTTTTTTAATGATTACTTTCTTTTTGTTTCCCCAGGACTATCCTGTTTGTGTAACAAAAAAGCAGTACTGGAGAATAGAACAGGATTTTAAATTTCTCCTGATCAGTTTTTGATCTGGTAGAGGTACATAGGCAAGATATCAAAGTAATTGTCAGCTGACAGGCTAGTAAGTGGGACTCTCTGATTTCCAGGGCAGCTTTATGGAAAGGAAAAACACATGTGCAAAACTCTTGAGAGAGCACATGCTTTAGTGTGAGGTTAATGTTTTAGAGCAAATCTTGAAGAAGTTTCGATCCTTATTTTGTGCATGTCTAAAACACTGTACACTTCTCGCTTCTTTTTGGATTTGTTTTAATAGTTGAGCATTAATAGTTTAATGCTTTGACTTCCAAATAAAGAATAATTACTAGAGGAAGCAAAGAACACAGGTAAATACAATAAACTATGTTTCTGTTCCTGAAGTTCAAGATGAATAGAAACATTTAGACGGGAATGACTTCTTAAGAGGCTGTTTAGTCTTACCACTTGCTGAAAGCTCCGTTGACTTACAAGTTAGATCCAGTTGCTCAGACCTTGTCCAGCTATCTGCAAGAACAGAGATTCTGCAGCCTTTCTGGTCATCCATTCCAATTCGTGATGGTTACTGACATGCCTTCTCAGCAGCAAGGACATGGCAACAGGCTCCATCAGTGGACAGAAGGATCCATGGGGATCCCACTTTATCAAGGTGCCTTCCACCCACTGGGCACCCAGCCAGCAGGTAGTTGTTCTGTTCTTAGTGCAGGACTCCATCATGTTTCCATCAGCTCATTCCCACAGCCACTAATATAGCTGGGCTTTGAACCATTGGCTCTTTGAGCCTGATGGTTCACTGCAGTGAAACTTCACAGGCCCTTTTGTTGCCACCAGCACCACTGTCATGATAAACCACCCCTTCAGCCTGCTGGGGAAAGGGAAGGTGACTACAGACTCAGGTTTCATTAGTGATTGCTTCAAAAGGCTGGTACAGAAACCTGAGAGGAGACTCTGGGAAGCACTTTCATAGTTACTTCAGGAGTGTTAATTGGAAGAAGAAATCACAATCATATCCAGTTCAATATAAGTCTGTCTTAACAGTTAAATCTAAATCCTGCCATCTAGATTTTCCATGTAAATATTATTCCATTCCCCCGTCAGAGAACCCAAGGAATTAGCAATCTTATTTACATAAATTTCATTTAAGAAGGTGGTTTCAAAGGCTGGCACACTGAGTAAAAGCATAATCTTCATCTTTGAAGCTTTGATCACTGACTGAGCGTTTTATTGCTTTGTATATTAGGAATATTTTCACAAAGATAACAAAAAGTGTGCTGTGACCAGTACAACTGTTCTGATTTCCAAAGTAGCCTATGATAACCTTGGCAATAAAAGCTCTTCTGGTGCATCACTCCGCCTGAAATCTCTATGTACACAACTGCAGAAGCTGTAGTAGTTCATCAGCTAACAAAATGAATCTTGCAGGGATTTTAAGCTATTGAGATGAGCAAAATATCAGAAAATTCTGACTTGCCACCCCTGACTTTCTGAAGTTGGGTGATGGGAGTCTTTATGTAAGTGAGGTGGGACAAAGCACAGAGGCAGCAGCTGCAGGGGGCTGGGGTTGGTTCTCACCTCGGGGCCTGGGATAAGTTTATGAGGTGCTGCTGGGCCTGTGGGAAGTAGGGGGGCTGCAGGGAGCCGGGAAGCTGCTGTGGAGCACCTTCAGACTCCTAAAGGAGCAGCAAGCAGCACTCTAGGGATCTAGGCTGGGTTCGGGTTGCTGCTACACTGGGAGCACTTAAGGATGAAGTACAGAAGTGACCACAGCTGAAAGGCCATTTATTTGCAGATGTTTCTTCTCAGTTGTAGGTAAGAAAAGGATTTATATAATAGAGGGCTGAAAGTGTGAGGTACCAACTCTTCAGTGGTGAGGGCTCAAAGGGTTTGCACCACTAAAGCCTCTTTTAGCAGGTTTCTCTCACTTCACTTTAAAATCCAGGTTTATCTAATGTAAAACCCTCTCTGATTTGAGAACAGAGGGGTAAAATTTGTTTCAAGTGCTTAGTCTGCATCTGCTCTGTGTTCTTAGCCTTGGGAACTACTGAAAGGCACAGTGCAAAAGCACTGAACAGAGCTGACAGACTAAGAAACCCTATATGAAACCTTTAAGTCCACATTCCTTTCCTTTTACACTTAACTCACCTGTTTACTTTCTCTGGCTTGAAGGAAATGAGGAGGGGAAAAGGAGAAAGGGGCAGAGGGGGAAAGAATTCATGAACTGGCTCAGCCTCATTCAAAAAAACTGTCTTCCTGGCATTTACAGCTCAGTTAAACATCAGTGAAAGCTTTAATGAAGCATGTGGTTAATCAAGCTATGGAAGAGTGCAGCATTTGGGTTTTGTTTTTGCTGGAGTAAGAGCTTAATCACAGCAGCTTGCTTCCTAACATTGCTCATCTTCAGGAGCAGTGGGTTTTTGTCATCTGAGTGCTTCAAAGGCACTGATGCGGCTGAGCTTTGAACCCCTTCCCTGCTGAGGAGGTATCCCAGGAGGAAGATGCCTTGGGCAGCTCTATGCCTCGAAGGCACCACCAGATCATTGTGGCAGGAGGGCGGCTGCCCGTCGCTCGAAAAAACAAACCAGAAGGGCACCATCTCTCTGTGAACTGTGCAGCAGAAGGGCAACACTTAAAAAATATGGGACAGGGTACATGAATTACAGTAATTTGCTTTGTGTCTCTATCTGATTTTTTTCCCTCTCTCCCTTTTTTTCTTTAGAAGGAATTAAGGAGTAGGGGGTCAATAAGAAACTGCAGCATTTGTCTTGTATGCGTCAAGATTTGTGCTGGAAAATCTAGCCTCTGCCAGGGCATTCCCTCTGTCAAATATGAGGCAAACTAAAAAAAAAAAAAAAAATCAAGCTCGATGTGCTGGATTTTTACTCGTTGACATTATTTACTGTGCTCTTAACAAACCCTGCCCTGAGGAGAATGAGAATAATGTGCTCCAGCAGCAAAATATGCATAATAAAGAAGCAATTGCCTGCAGTTTCCTGGGATTTCTTACTCCATTCTCTACCTCCCTATTCCTCCATTGTTTCAAGCTAATGTGTACTTCAGTTCTGCCATGCAAATATTCAGTAAGGCTCCCTACACCAAAGGAGAGGAAACAAAATACAATCAAATCACTTCTTCAGTGGCATAAGTTGTTTCTTGGATTGCCAGACTTGAGTACATTCTTTAGCTGGCTGTGTAACTGCTGTTGCTGCTTGTTGACTCGTGCTGAAGTCTTTTATGTGGCATATCTTGTTGTGGGAGGATTTTCTTTCCTCCGCTGTTCGATCAACTCTGACTGCTAATCAGGCTGTTGCTGGGTAAACAGGACTGATTGAAATTAAAAATTTAATTTTGTGTTGTAAACAATATGGCACCTTAATTTTTCTACTGTTATTAAAGATACTAATAATAATGCATCTAGTGTTTTGTGGTATGGTTTTCATATTTATTTCTTGAAGCACTGGCAAGTTTTACTAAAGAGCTTCACATTCAGATGCTAGGATTTTGTATTCCAAGTATTCTTTTTTTATTTCAAGGGTGACTGTACTTAATTATATTGGTTATGAATATCCTATTTATTCTTTTATTTTTTAATATCATGGGGAAGAAATGTGTCTGTAACAATTGGAGACATCATACTGTAGCAAACAGCCATATCATTAATGGCTTGGTCTATATGAATCTACTCACTACTGTAACATTGCTTATCTGCCTTCCAGAGGAGAAAACCCAGAAGCTTCTTAGGTGTGGAAACACTGTAAAAGAGAGTTGGTTGGTACTTGGAGGCTTGCCCTGAGGGGGAGGAGAGTAAGACTAGAAAGTCCTCCACAGCACAACTTTGTGATGGGATGTTGAAGTCGGGGGCTGCGGGCGGGCATGAAAGGAAGAGAGAAAAGGAAGTGCACGGTTGTGTAAGAGGTCTGTTACCTATCAAGCTCTTCAAGGCCAAAGGAAAGTGTCTGGAAACAGAGCGTGAAAGAATTTGGAGAAAAATAACTAGACTAAGAAGGAAGGTGGAGAGCCTGAGCATGTGAAACAAGTCTGTACTAAACTGAAGGAACTTTTCAGGGTGGCTAGAGAACAAGTATGCCAAAAATCTCTGTTTTCCTGGTGCTAAGTAGAGCCATTCTCCTATGAATCTGGAAGGCTTTGCAAGTGCTTCCAGTATGCTTGGCCACCAAGAGATCTTTGCAGAGCACCGGTGTGGTTAGTTTATGGGAGTATACTGAAATTCCCACATAGGCTTGATGCAGCTGGCCTACAGTCTCTGCTCCAAGAAGTCCCATGGACAGTCAGAAACCTGGGGGATTGTGAAGGATGGTGACTGTATGCCACTGAAGGTCAGCATCTCTACTCTGACAATGAAACTTACCAACAGATTTAACACTGCAGTGGCCCCTGGGGGTTTCCAGTGATACGCTTTTACTGCTGCTTCCTCCTCCCCTCCCTGCTCTCTTGCATGCTCTCACCGTCTCTTCTTGCAGCTCCCACCACCTCTTCCAGAGCCTGTTTCCCTCCAGGGATTTTGCAGAGATGTGAGCAAGACGGCTGTGTGGCAGATGTGGCATGAACATGGCAGAAGCAGCCCAGGTCATTGGTCACCTGGCAGGGCTCTGGGTCTCTGCTTCTTCCAGAGCCTTTCCCTGAAGTATGGGGTCTTGCAGCACTACAGCTGCCTCCCCAGGGTCACGTTGTGTGGAGAACAGTGGGAGTCAGGGTGAGCATCTCCATTTCAGGGATACTTCTCTCCTGGGGTGTGGCTTGGTTCAGGTAGGATGGCTCTAGAAATAGGGTGTCCCTGCTGCTTTTCCCCTCGTTGCTCAGGCTGGCTCATCTTCCTGGTTGGAAATGCTGCTGTATGAGCATGTGTGAGCCAGATCAATGCCCAGCAGGATGCATGTGTCTGGGGCCTTTGGGATCCTAGGGACCTAGGACTGACAAGCCTAGAGAAAGGTCACTGATCACAGAATTTATAGAATTGTTAAGGTTGGAAAAGACATGAAAGATCACCAAGTCCAACCGTCAACCCAGCACCACCAGGTTCACCATTAAACTGTGTCCTCAAGAGCCATATTCACCACTTCCCTGGCCAGCCCCTTCCAATGCTTTACAAACCTTTACATGTTTGGGTTTTGGGGTTTTTTTTCTAATATCTAATCTAAACCTCCCCTGGCACAACTTGAGGCCATTACCTCTCATCCTGTTGCCTGGGAGAGAAGAGACTGACACCCACCTTACTATAAACTCCTTTCAGATAGTTGTAGAGAGGGATAAGGTCTCCTCTTCTTCAGGCTAAACAACTCCAGCTCCGTCAACTGCTTCTTATAAGACTTGTGCTCCAGATCCTTTGCCAGCTCCGCTACCCTTCTCTGAACTGGCTCCAGCAAGTCTTTCTTGTAGTGAGGGGCCCGGATTGAACACAGGATTGAAGTGCAGACTCACCAGTGCAGAGTACAGGGGAATGATCACTTCCCTAGTCCTGCTGGCTACACTGGTTTATATATTATAATATATATATATTATACAGGCAAGGATGCTGTTGGTCTTCTTGGCTACCTGGGCACGCTGCTGGGTCATGTTCAGCCAGCTGTCAACCAGCATCTCCAGGTCCTTTTCCACCAAGCAAAATGTCTGGGTAGGTGCTTGCCATGAGGCATAATAAAATGGTTCTTTCATATATTTGGGTTGAACAAAAACCTTAATAGGCAGAGCCCATTGTTCTCTCCTGGCCAGTTCCTTGTCTGTTGGTCATAGCTTAGAGTGCAAGAAAAGCTGTAATCATCCTTTGCAGAGAGCTAGGTAGTCTGTATAAGTAAGTGGGTATATTCCCCTTGCAGCTAAGATGAATACAGTATTACATATTTCCTGCTCATGACAGAATGTAAAATATGTGCTTAACTACCCTTTAAGTCAGTGGGGCTAAAGCTGATGATGTGCTTACATCCTTTCCTGACCCAGGGCCTATAAAGAGATGAAGCCTGATGTCCCTACTGGCATTCAAATATCCCCTTTCTGACAAAGTCTGCAAAAATGCAGCTTTACAGCTCAGTAATAATATTCCAATTTGAGATTCTGCCCTCAAGTGGGGCTACACATTACTTGGATTGATTTTAAATGCACTTTTAGCTTAAACTGAAGTAACTAAGGTGTCCTTTTTACACATCCTTGGTAGGGTTGGCAATGGACTGGGGAAGAGCAAAGGAGAGCTGTTTCAGGTCACAGTTTTCTCCAATGGGTAACTCCCTATAAAAGCTAAAAGAACTGTGTTGAATTGGAGCTTCACTTTTGTTTTATTTTGACTGCTTTTTAAGGTTAAGGCATAACTACCAGTATCAGGCATGCAGAACTGACTGCTTCACCTCAGGCAGAGAAGAAATATCTAGTAAGATGAATGTTTCTGAGAATTTGGCATTCAGGAGAGAGCAGGTCATGCATTCACACACCCAAATGTGTTTTCTTTCTAAAGAAAAACCTCCAAAAGAGAGGGCAGATTCTGGTAACTTCAGGGGGATTTTTTGTCTTTTCTTGTTTTCCTTTTATTTTTTTTTGATCCCAGAGACATCTTCTGGTCTTGACGCTTAAAACTCTCTGGCAGTAATGTTCAGGAGTTTCCTTACCCATATCATTTTACCGACTACTAAAAAAGAATCCTTTCCAAGGTGCGTGCCTATACACATGTAGCAGACACCTCTCATCCCCACTCCCCTTTGCTGTGCTGCCCAGGAATGCCGGCAAATTCGGTAGTAACATTCCAATGTGAGCAGCGAGCACTGCAAAAAGCATGTCAGCCTGTATGGGTTGTCTGTTCTGATTTGAAAAAAATCTGTTGAAGGATGCAGCAGGGGAGACAGGCTGTAGAGAGGAGCTTAGGAGACCAAGATCTATAAAGGGAAGCCTCTCGAAAGAGCCAAGAGTTGAGTTTAAGGAAGGCAGATTGATCTCCTTGATGTCAAGCAATGAGACTTGACAGATGAGCAAAGTTTTTTTTTAAAAAAAAAGTTTATCTCTAACCTAGAGAAAATGTTAAGGCTACTGAGAAGTAGAGAATTAACAGAAATTGCATACTTCGAGCCTTGCCCCTATGTGTTGCAGGGTATGCTTACCTTGAATTTCAGTTTCTGGGAGGACACTACAAAATTGTAGGACACTGCCTGCCCTGTGGGCAGTGCAGCAGCCAACCTATATCACCCCAGCCTGGTATTTGCATTGGACCTTCACACTGAACCTTCTGTGGCAGAGGGGAGAAAGCTTTCCCTCAGTTTGTGCTGAGGGTTAACATCCATTTCTTCTCAGCTAGTAAATGGGCTCGCTAGGCAGGAGCCTGCAAGCTACAGGGAGGCTTTCTGTGGCTGGCCCTCAGCGTGCTGCCTGAGCCCAGGATAAATAAAACCTAAATTAGCGGGGAGACTGAGGGGTCAGTAACTTTCAGCTGCTGGCAGAGAAGTTTGATTTTTGTTTGCAAAGTGTAACTAAGGAGTGACTAGAGAGATGCTGGAGGAGATGTTATTAGGAAAAATATGTTGAGAGAAACATTCCCGATGCTGCCATACTCTGACCACCCTTGAACCAGGACTGTGCCTCGGTGGTTAGTGCTCTCCAGTGGGACCTCTTTCTGTAGCTCCGCTCCCAACCCTGCCTTTGACACTGGCCAAGTTTCTTGATATCATTGTGTGTATGTGTTTCCTTCCCTGTGAAAGGTCTCCTTTCCTTTGAGGTATTGGAAAGATGCATCACAGATAATGGTGAAGGCTTGATAGTTATGGCTGTTTTCCCGCATCTGTATAGGTTAGACAAGGACTAACCATCAAAATATTGCAAGGACTGGCCTATGAGTCACATCAGGGTTCCTTGGATGAATAGAGACTACAGTTCTCTCCGCCTACTCTGCTGTTTGCTTCTGGACACTTCTGAGCTAAATTGAAATCCCAGGGTCATAGTCTGAATAAGCTTATCTGAAAAATGTTTTTTGTATAGTTACAAAATGAGAAAATTTGTTCATCCAAAACCTGTTATTAGAAATGGCTTTAAATGAAAGATAATGTATTCTTCAAATTATTATTAAAAAGACACAGGTATCAAAATCCGCATCACACTGTGAAGTAACTCAGTCTTCTGTAGTTGTTCAGGCACAATTGCATAAAATTGCCATACTTACTGATGAAAAAATACATTTTGAAACTTTCTCTTTTCTTTTGTTATTTCTGCCCTCTTTATTAGATAGATTTTTATTGTAACTATAATTATTTGTTAGTAGTCATTTTACTGAAAGTAATATGTTACCAAGATTTTTTTAATGGAGAAACCTGCCACTTAAATTTCTGAATTAGCAAGTTTAAAAGTCTTGCTTTAAAAAATGCAAATTAAAATTACTTTTTTTAATCTGTCACCTTCTAAAGTCCTGAGCTTTGTTCTCATTGAGTAGCAGATAATATTTCAAAGACTGGACACACTTAAATAAGCAGGGACGTTTTCTCAAAGAGAGCTTGGAAAGGAGAGGGACTAAGTGGGTTGTTTGTATGGGTGATGAGTCGATTAGATAAAGATTTAGGTTTTGTTTATGGAGTTACTCAAAAGCTGCGTAAGAATAAAAGAATAAAGCAGTTGATTTTTCTCTTCCTTATTCCTTATCCTTAGTTGCATGCTTGCAACATCACATACAATTGGTATCCATGGAAATTATATCATATCAGGAGCAGCTGATGAACTCTTGGGAAATAAAGATCCCATTTTCATGCAAATATTCTAAATAGCAACGAGGTGAGGAAGAAAAATGATTGAAAAATAGAATTATTTTTGCCTTAGAATAAATTTCAGTATTTTCCTTGAGTAGCTTTTTGAAACTGTGTTCTTACTGAACACAAACTTTCACAGATAAGTGTATGTGTGCATGCAAGTTATGAGGAAGAAAGAAAAATATAAAATAATGCACATTGATTTTGTGCTGAAATATTCTAGATACTCCTTGTGTAATTTAACTTTATGGTCAGAATACAATCCAATAACTTCAGAAGGAGGAGGCTCCTTTTATTTAAAAGCTAGATGGCAAGAGAGATGAATTACTTGCTAGGGGCTGGACGTTGGTTATTAGTGTAGTCTTGTGTGTTACATGAAAGCTGGCTCTCCGTGCCCCCTCAATAATTCACTAAAATCCTATCTTTCTCTCTGCTTTTAAATGACAGCAGTATAGTATCAAAAGACTGCTCTTTCTGTTGTAATTTTATTCCAAATTTTAGAATTTACTTGCATTGATAGGAACATTTGCTTTCTCTCCTGCTGCCTGCACATTTTAATGCTCCTGAAGTGGAGCTCCAGTCTGTGTTTCTCCAGAAGGGTGTAGATTAATTTTGGCTCCCTGAATCCCGTCTCTGTTGAAAAGTATGGATGGGAGCTTCAGTGAAATAAAGGTTATTAGAAAACCTCAGACAGATAGCAATAGTAGAAAACTTGCCATAAAGAAATGCAGTTTCTTGACAAATGATCCCTCTAATGCTTTTGGGACACTATGGCAGGTTGACCCTGGCTGGGCACAGGTGCCCACCAAAGACACTCTGTCATTCCCCTCCCTAGCTGAACAGGAGGAGAGAAAATATATGGAAGGGCTCGTGGGTTAAGACAAGACAAGTTAAGTTACTGTCACAAGCGAGACAGACTCAGCTTGGGAAAACCAGTAGGATAATGAGACAGAAAAACAAATCCTAAAAACAACTTCCCCTGACCCATCCCTTCTTCCCAGGCTTAACTTTACTCCTGCATTCTCTACCTCCTCCCTGCCAGCACTGCAGGGACACAGGGAATGGGGGCTGTGGTCAGTTCATCACACGTTGTCTCTGCTGCT
>JAWWEE010000122.1:40619113-40688026 GCA_035221455.1 Xenops minutus | reverse complement strand
GTCACAGCCTCCTTTGGGCATCCCCCTGCTCCAGTGTGGAGTGCTCCCCAGGCTGCAGGTGGATACCTGCTACACCATGGACATCCAGGGGTTGCAGGGGCACAGCCTGCCTTGACAGGGTTTTTACTGCAAGTGGCAGGGGAATCTCAGCTCCAGCACCTGCAGCACCTCCTCCCCTTTCTTCTGCTCTGACCTTCATGTCTGTAAAGCTGTTGCTTGCTCACATTATTCCTCCTAGCTCTGGCTGCTATTTGGTTCTCCTTCCCCACTTCTTAATTCTATTAGCCCAGAGGCACTCCCAACGTTGCTGATGGGCTCAGCCCTGGCCAGTGGTAGGTCCATCTTGGAGCTGGCTGGCATTGATTCCACTGGACATGGGAAGCTTCTGGCACCTTCTCACAGAAGGCGCCTGTGTAGTCCTTCTCCTCCTATCAAAACCTTGCCATGCAAACCTAATACAGACACATGCATAAAGCAGCCTTCCTTAATTTTTTTGTTTTAGTAATCAGGATCCTCAAATCACTTCCTCTGACACTTTCTAAGGATGCTAATAAAGACAAAAACACATGAACCATTTGTGTCAACTAGTTCTCCTCTTACATCTTTCCTCTAAGGTCTCTTAAGCAAGACCTTAATGAATGTGTTCTGGTAGTCAATTACATCAACTGTCTTTGAATTTAAAAAAAAAAAAAAGATCTGATTTCTTGCCTTGTACATAACTCTGTACTTATCTCTGTATTGTGGTCATTAGAACTTCAGTTACTAATATGGAAAACACCATGAAACTGTTGCTGAAAACAAGGGTAGGGAGGGATTGATGCCAGGCATTATAGCTGATGGGGTTTTGATCCATTTGGTAGGCATAACCTTCATTAGAGAAGCTGTCTGGACCATCAGAACTGTCTGCAATATCATCAAATACACTTATGGTATATTTAGCCAGATACTTTAATGGGGATCAACATCATATGCTTGAAATCTGTTAAACCCACCCCTGATTTGATGAACAAATATATAACAGCATATTATTGGGATTATGTTCCTGTAAATTCAGACAGTTACTGTTTCATTTATATCCTGCATCACAGTTGTTTGTCTCAAGATTTTGGTTTGGTATGCTCTGTTTAAGATGTACTTTAGTCATCTGAAGGTAAATAGAGTACAGATATTTACAGCCAATCCTTAGTAGGAAAAGGGACAGGGAAACAAAGAGGGTTGTTAAGTCTCATTGACTTTTTCCCCTTTTTTCTTAGACTGTGGACAAATCAAGGTCATATATGAGACTAATGTGTCTAAAGTGTGAAAGTTTCTTTTACTGATTGAGTCTGAGGAAAGTATCACATTCAACTGTGTTAGACTTCCCAGCATGAATGAGGAGTTAGTTGTGCTGATTGGGTCTTGCTCCAGGCAATTACACAGGTAATTGCCCTCAAGTCTGTGTTCACTGCAAGTCTCCATAACCACTCTTCTGCTACTCTGCACCCTGACACCAGAGAGAAAAGAAAATTACTGCATCTGGGGAAAAAACCATCTGAAACACATAAAGTCCCTGAGAGAGAGAAATATTGGAAAAAGTTACTAAGTAGTGTAAGATTTGATCAATAGACCATAATAGATGAGTTTGCATTGGGATATAGTAGATAAAAAAATAACTGTGTCTTTTGGACTATGTCATGGAGAAGAGAGCAGTTATCCTTTCTCACAGGACTGTTCTGCAAGGTGTTCTGCTCACTGGTAGGTACTGAGGTCCTGTCTAAGGCAGTTTGTGCTTTAGGTAATACACAGAGGGTGTAACAATGATTAGGAACTCAGGGATGAGGGGAAAACTCAAAATAGGTAACCTCTTTAAATTATGTCTAAATGGCACTGAGGTGTTTCCTAATATTTAAAGTTATAGGGAGGGACTACTTGGCTCAAAAGACTGTAACTAGGGACTGTTATGAGACTAAGGGACTAAGCATGGTAAAATAAAGGGGGAAAATGAAATATTTGGAGGAATTTTATTCTGAGAGCATCACTGCAACCCGTACTGACAACACAGCTTTGGAGACCAAACCATTGTTGTACAAAAATCTCGTGATTTGTGTTTCAAACCTTGAAGGTTTGGGTTTTTTCTTTCTTTAGTTCTTTTCCTGCTCCGTAGAGTGATGTACATACCTGTAATATATATTAGGCATGGGCTGCTATAACAGAAAGTGTTGACATGAGTGTTTGCTTAGGAGGGATTTTTTTTCACATCATGTTGACTTGTCCCTGCTATGGTGAACCTGCCACCAGGGTTTCCACTGCAATCCAAATCTTCAAGCATCTGCAATTTATTGCAATAAAACTTCTAGTCTGAAATTTCCCTCCTGTTGTTTGACCCCAGTGAAGAGTAGTTTACATTCAAAATACTTATTTTAAATGCTTTCTAAGCTAGACTACTAGGACAGCTGCTGGCATTTTCACCTGCATGTATTGTTCCTGGAGAAAACATTTGACAGCATGGTGGTCTTGAGTCATGGTAGTAAGAGACAACATCATGACACAGGGATACCAAATGTTACTTGTATGATACAGGTCAGCACTACTAAGTATTCAATAAAAGAGCTAAATTACCCCGATTGCTCTGATAATATAGTGACTGCTGAGCCTGCCATGTAAATAATTAATTTCCAGTATGTATTTGGCTCTCGTGGCTGGCAGCCACCTTTGTAACTGGTTGGCACTATGAGGCTAAGGCAGAAGGCTTTAAACTGAGATTAATAAGCACTTTTAGCACATAAATAATCTGCATTCTTTAAAAGGTTGTGTGGTTTAGTCCCTTTCCTGTAAATCGAAACAGTACCAATTCTACTCACTTGTGTTACAGGCTGTTTTGGTCAGTCTTACCCTCCTTTTAATTCCCAAACTCTTATACACCGGTTTTTATGTGTGTAGGGTCCCTGCCATAATTGTCAAATAGGGCACTGATTAAAAAACCCCAAAAGCAAAACAATCCCACTTCCCAAACTCTGGGATCTTATGTTCTCCTTTCTTTACTCCAGCACTCACATGCCTGCAGATTAACAGCACAAAGTCAAAGGGGAAGAAACCAAGGACTCAATAATATTCACCTTGCCTTTGACTGTCTTCATGCTCTGTCACAACCTTAGTGTAATTTAAGACACCTAAGAGATATTCATGGATATGCTTGCTGGTGCTCAGAATCTTGGGGAGCCTTTTAAAAAATTTATGAATTTGTAATATAAAACAGGTAGTTGTGTGAGTCAGCTAAAGCCATGCTTACTTTATAATGGAAAAGTGGCAGTGAATGCAATGTAGCTTGCAATATCCAAGAGGGATATGTACTCACCTGTGATTAACCTTCCTTGGCCATTAAATGTCACAGTTGGTGCATGCACATGGAGCAGAAAGAATACATATTTGTCAGTAAAAAGGTGACTGAATGAAAGAAGTCGTGAAATGACATTTTTCAGTAGGTTTGTCAGAGCTGAAGCATGGAGGAAAATTGCTTTCTGTAAATCTTGGCCCAAAAGAACAAAACACATTTCTTTCCAGTTGGGAAGCCATACTCATTGACATAATGAAAGCATTGTGAGCTCTGACTTTTGCAAACTCTGATAGAAACCAATCTGCAATCTTGACAGATATGATCTTTTGCAGGATGCACTGTTCATTTACAGCAGCTAGAAACCTCAATTAATTTATGAACGAGGACAGCAGGCTGTGAACTCCCCAGCTCAGCCTAGGTGGAGATGTCCCCATCTGAATTTATGTTCTGGTAATTTAAAAAGATTTATACAAAGCTTTTCTTTCATTTTCAGAGTAGATTAAAATTCTAATGGAAACCATTTGTATGCATTTGTTGAATGGAATAATATTTATTGTTATAAGAAAAGGGGAGAGAAATAAAGAAAGAAATGCTGAAAAACTTTGCTATCAGTAAAGTTAGTGAGGCAGGAATAAATAAGTACAGCAGCAGAAAGAGCCCAAACCAGAAAGTAATACTTAGCGGAGCCTGTAGAAAACCCACTGTTTTATAAAAGCATAATGAAAGCAATTTGCACCTGTTTCTGAACAACTAGAAAATAGAATGCTACACTATCCAGCATGCATGCTCTCTCAGTTCTTTATTTCATCTAGGCAGATACTGCTTGAAGAAAGTACAGCGTCATCACAGACATACTGATTGCACCCCAGAACACGCACTTTCACTCTGGAAGGGTTGTGACTTTTGGGTGGGGATGTGATGGTCACACAACATATTCATTCATTCCTGGAAAAACTTTCTGAAAGCTCATAGATGACTTTAGAGTAGAAATCCCACTGAAGGGGAAGATACTCCTTAGATTTATGCTTCTGAAGCACATTAACTCCTAACCTTTGTTCCACTATGACTATTTTGGTGGGGGCCAAATTTTGGGATTTTCTTTTGAAAGAATAGTTTACGAGCACAACACAGGGACATGTGTCAGCACACCATGACTGTATACAGAAGGAGGAATAAACTAGAAGAATGCCTGATCAAGTATTACTGTCATTTTACTTGGCAGTTGTCTTGTCTGAGCTGTGATCAATAGGGTCAACCTGTGAGAGTTTTGCATGGAAAGGAGCATGGAAATATTTGAGCTGTTTCTGGAAAGACTTCTTGGTGAAAGAAATGTACTTTCATTAGCTGACTTGGTAAAGAGAATGCAGGTTCTCCTAAAGCTATTTACAGTGCACACATGCAAAAGTATTCTCCCTCAATGACTCAAAGCTGGGATCCACATCTCAGTGTAGAAATCCAGGCAAACTGCTGTCATTGCACAGATACAATAATGTCGATAAGCTAAAGTAAATTTTGGTAAGGATTGCAATGAGCTCAGCTAGCGTGCTGTATAGTCACTTGCAGAAGAATAAAGGAAGGGGTGTCAGAAACAAAAGTATGGCTCTTGGTGGGGAGGGCTACGGTGGGCAAAAACCCACTGATAAACTAGTTAGATTTGAAAACATTCATTCTGTATGGTCTTAAGTTAGTTTTTATGATGCATATGCTCCTGACATGCTCAAATATTTCTGGGAAAACCAGTATAAACTAATAAATTATTGTTTTTCTTTGGACATTTAATTCCATAGATTTTAAGATAAAGTGACCCTTGATGATAAATATCTGGATATAAATGAAGAACTTGTGCAGGATATAGACATCCTAAACTGATGAGGGTTAGTTATGATAGTATTGATGTGTCTTAAAGGCTGGTCAAGTTAAACTTAGGACCAATTTATGACATTTTTATTCACATTAAATAGTATCTTGTTTTATCTGTAACTCCACTGATGATCTGTTAATTTCTCATAAGAATTTCATCCATGAAAATCAGAGTTCACAGAGCACAAAAGAATAGGAATCTCATTAAAATCAATAACATTTTCACTACTTTCTAAAAGACATCAGCCAAAAAGATGAAGTGCTATCCTTTAAAGTGTATCCGTATTTTGATAAACTTTAAAAAAGGTAAAAATTTGGCTTATTTTTCCAAGTAGTTGAGCATCTAGGCCAGGTTTTTCAGGAGAGAAAGGTGGCTCAGGTGCAGACTCAGCTTGGTTCCTGCACCCTAACTCAGTACATCTTAATGTCATTACTTGAGCAGTTGCTAATTTTGAACAGGATGGAGAAATTGAGTCCTTGATAAATTACCAGCCAACCAACCAAGCTATCTAACAGCATTTCGTTTCTGGGCTATCCAGTGGCAAGAGCGTGCCTAAATTACTATCCCTTTATTGTATGCCCACCTGGAATGAAAATATTTTCCTTCTACCTTTTATCTTAGCTTACTGTTCATTGAGTAATACAGTGATTTTTTGTGTGTGTGTTTGTTTGTTTTTTTTTTTTTTTTTTTTTTTTTTTTTTTGTTTTTTGTTTTTTGTTTTTTTTTTTCATGAGGTGTGGTAAATTAATACAGTGCATTTTTCTTCCACACACATTCTTGATTGCCTTTAGGGATTTCATTTGACAAAGGCCTTGCTAATGGAAATGCAAATTTTCTATCTGTCATAGAGTACCTCTGACTCTGCTGTTTGTCAGAGCAATGCATTCCTCAAAAGCATGGATACTTTGACTTCTCAGAAGCCAGGGGAATTGTGTCTGTGCCTAACAGGACTCTGTCCTAGCAGACAGTAAAGAACACTTATGTAAATTTAAATGAGAAATATTACCCTCTTCAGTACTCTGCTACAAATAAAAACCCACAGAGATTGAAAGCCTTGTTAAGCTTTGATTTATTGTAGCCAGCCACCCATTTCCTGTTTAGTAGTTTTGTTGCACTTAAATAGACAGCAACTTTTTCATTTTCTAGGGGTACATTAGTGATTCTAGTTCTGATAGTAGTCCATCTAACATAACCTTATCTTTTGAGGGTTGGTTGTAGAAAACTACATGCATAACAATGGAGAGATCCTTTGGCTGCATTATTTAGCAGATTAGAAAATGTCCTTTGTCTTTACTATTCCACTCTAAATAGGTCAGACAGCCTCGCCAAATTTCTAGTAAATTAATTGTGCAACATGAGTATACACATTTCCTTTTAAGGCAGGAAATAGTGAAATGAGCCTCTGTGTTGTCTTATTTTTGTAAGAACTGAAAAAAAAATAAATTCTATCCTCAACAAGAGAAAACCTTTTCATTTGCTTTTTGCACTTCTGTTACTATCTTAATCTCAGTGGCCAATTCCTTGGAGTCATCACACTTATTTTTTCACTCCTGACCTTATTTTCTCTCTTAATTTTGTCTAATTCTTTTCTTACCTGGAGAGGTCTACTCATTCTTGTGAAACTGTAGTATTTCTTCACCTCTACAGTCCTTGAGCCTTTCTTCTCTTCCTGATCCACTCATCCTTCACTAGGGCCCTTTACATTGCCTCTCTCAGCATCTGTGCTTTGTCTCAAAGAGAAAGGAAGGCCCTTTCTTGCTCTTCCCCCTTTGACCCTTGGATGTAAGAATTATGGAAACTCATGATTAGTGCTAATACTTCACCCCAGTATTCTCTGTGTTAAACCAGAGTCCTGTAGTGCCATTTAAAAATGAAATGCCATGGTATTACTCTTGCCTGAACAGGCAGGTACTTCTTGTTAGCATTGTCTAGGTTCCAGTTCCAAATTTTATTTCAATGATTGAAGAATAAAGGAAAAGAGCTAAATGCCTGACATGTATGAATGGGTCCTCTTGCTTGCACAGGTTTTACATTACGACAAACAGCAAAAAAATCGCTTGACTGCAGTTCACACATGATGATGATTTTCACAAACACAAATTCTCCCCTCTGCACAGACCAGAGGAAACGAGCAGCAGCCAAGGCTGCTTGTTGTGAAGACAAGCAGTGGTTTCAAAATGCTCTTTTCTGCAAAAGGATCATTCCACTGAAATGGAGGATGCCTTCCAAGGCTGGAGTTGCAACAAGGTATTTACTTAGCTGCAGAGATCATAATGTTCCATGGTTTATTTGAATTATTAAAATGCAATGCTGCACAATAATCATTATTGCAGAGCTTCAAAACACTTACTGACAATGTAGTCTTGGCAAAGTAAGTACTAGTCTTTTTAATGGATAGTTGTTGCAACAGAGAAAAAGGAAACCTGTGTTTCATACTAAGCTGTGCTTTCCAAAGGGACAGAAGGCATCGATTGTAATATTGATTCCATACAGATTTTTTTTGCTTTCTATTTTAAAAATACCCCCCACCCTATCCTCTCTCAGCAGATCAGATGTCACTTCACTTTTCTTATCTTGAAATAACACTAGAAGCATATTGTTGACAGCTTCAGGCTTGTGCACAGTCAGCATTATAAGAGAACAGTATAGACATGAGCAAAAGTCAAATGGTCTCCCAGGAGCTCCAACCCATTAAAACAATTGCTAAGGGCACAAGAGCACAATAAACATCTGTGGTTTGTCTCCCCAGCATACCACATGCCTTTCAGTTTGCCTCTGTATGGAAAAGAGCTTGAGTGGCCTGATTGGACCCAGATGTGCACTGCCAGAGTTCAAGGCTTTTCAGAGCTTGGATTTTGGTTCCAGGCTGAGGCCAGGAGTCATTGTAAAGTCAGGTTCCAGATCAACATGTCCTCAGATTTGACAATGCTTTAACAGTACTTATTATTGACTCTGCTCTGCTCTTTGCAAGCATCCTGACTTACTGGACATTCCTCATTGAACTAAATAATTCAATGAAGGAAGTAAGCACCTTCCTAAGGTTCCTAGTGCAGGCTGTCTTCCTAATAGGTCAGTCACTGTTTTTAGCTAAATTGGTATTAAAAACATATGCTTTGCCACAGAATAATCAAGTTGCTGCTACAGAACATTTTACCTTGATTTTGTGACAAAATGCATATTCATATTTTACTTCAAACACATACTTTAGCAATTTAAATGATACCAACCTTGCCATACTAATTAGAAAACAACAATTTTATATGGAAATGTTTATCACAGCCCTATGCTTAAATAAGAAACATTTTTCATTTACAGAATGATGATGTCTCATTTATGAAAGCAGGCTGGCCATAATGAGGTTCAAGAAAAAGAACAGTGAAACAAAACCCCAGAAAACTCACCAACAAATGCCACTCCTCAGTAATTCATCCTCAAGGATGAAATACACTTTAGAGGGTTAAGCAGAAAGGAAACAACTAGTTACTTTAAATTACCTAAAACTATTTGATCAGAAGAGAGAAGAATTAAGATGTTGCAATAACTTTGATGGTAAAGGTAAATCAGGCAGTGCTCAATTTATCTGTAACTGTGTGCTTGTGCATTGCAATGGAGAATAAACACAATCTTATTAGCAATAACTATATTACACTTAAGTCTTTGCTTTAATACTTCATGGAGAACGAAATGAGAGATAAACAACATGCTAAACAGGTTAGAATAAAGAAGCAGCAGTTTTAACTCTGAATGCCTCAGTCTGCACCCACTTCTATTCAGAAACTCTTCTTCAAAGTTGAAGTGGCATTTATTAAGTAAAAAACTGTTTCAATGCATCACAGTCACAAGCCTTCCTTCCACTGAAGCAGTGGCTATGCAATTGTGTGCAATGTGATGGTGACTGAGAACACAAAGAACTGAGAAATGCAACAAGAATAGTGCAATACGGATGGCAGATTATTTGCATTTCACAAAAGAAGGCACCACTCCTTTAGTTGAGGAAAGCTTATCTAATGCACCTATGCCTTTGTATACAGGGGAATGGGGGGAAAGGAATGGCACCACATAGGATTTCTTATAGCTGATGAGGTAACAAAAAGACAGTGTGTCTGTCCTGGAGATTTGGCAAGAGGGCGTGGGTGAGAGCTAGATGACTGACCTGGACAAGCAATGTTACAAGAGGTATCACCTACTGGTGGCTTAAATAGGGAAGATTGGTGTCTGCCTGTTTTGCGCTCACTGCTGCAGTATATCTTTCTCACTAGGGACTGGAGATGATGATGGCTGGTACTGAAAATGAAATAGTGAATAATTCCAGAATCAGGCAGAGTATGGGTAGAGGAATCAAAGCAAATGAACATTATCTTTCATTCTGCAGAGTTTTTGGTATAGGTATTGTTTAACCACAGAACTGATTCCTTATAAACTGTCATGTGAAGCAACCAGAAATAAAGAAAAGAGAATTTAGGATTGCTTCAGATGCCCAGTGCAGAAAGGAGATGCGTTCAGTTCCTAACTCTGCAGTGAGGGGTGAGGGGATGTCTTGTCAGCACTGCTGGGACAAGTCTAAGAGGATGTGGGCAGGGAGTATAATCACAGCACTCTGGCAGGTGGGGAGGCATTGCAATAGAAAGGATGACCTGCACAGAGTTAGTTAGTGCCAGATGGTTCCCAGCTGGGGGACTTCAGGAGACTGTGATCTGGCTTAATCAAATGCCTGGCACCTTCTCTCTCTGCAGTATCCAGAAAGACAACCCTCACTGCCAGCAATAGAAAGAATCAGGACTGATGAGATTGCCTTTTTCAAACACAGTCTGGGCAGTGCATGTAATTCTTTTTGTTGGCTTCCTCTCAGTGGCATTATCTTAAATATGAGGAAATTAAGGAGAAAAATTGCTATGAGCTTTGTAGGCCTTTTATCGCTTTAATCTCCTATCCTCTCTGCTTTCTATTTTCCTGTCTCTTGTCATCCATCTTTGCAGAGATAATGACCAAGTTAAGCTAAATAACAATGTAGATTTGTCTGCAAGTGATTTGATTTCTGCTTTCAGAAATTGTTTGAAATTGTCTAAATGTATTATTTTAACTAAGACTAAATTTTCAATGCAAATTCTGACAATGTCTGAACAAGGATTCAACACAGATATACTGGATTTAGGGAGGGAAAAAAATACCTGGCATGTCCATGGTGTGGAAAAGTAGACTATCTGATTTCTGAGATTCCCTTTAGCAGGACATGAGGGAAGGGCAAGAAAGACTGCATTCTGAAGCATATGCCCTTATAGAAGCTTGGCATGGTGGTTGTTAAGATTTCGTGTTGCAAGCGTCTCTAAAGTTACTAGTTGAGCCTTCTGGATAGTTAGTGCAGAGCCTGCAAGGGCTGTTTGTGTTAAATTGTATTGATTGTCTTGTGTATAATTTAATAAAGTTGAAGGCTGCTTTCTTTCCTTGCAGCTATACACTGCATCTGTCCTTGTTGGAGTGTTCCCATGGCAATCGTGGGTTGGAATTTTATTAGTTTGATTTATTTGATAAATAAATAGAAAAATAAAACAAGATAATTACCCAACAATGAATAGCTACCACATGAACACAGTGAAAACTACACCAAAGGCCACTGGCAACAGGCAACATTTGTAGTTTAAAAGCAGTGCAGAGCTTCCCAATGTGATTTTTTGACTTTCATTGTTCCTTCTTCCATTAGGTGTCAGGCTCTCTAGCTTACATGAGTTTCACTGCATACCAAATGTCTCTCCTGACTTCTCATGTCCATACCATTATTATTCTTGCCTACACAGTGGCAGCAGCTTCTATGTTCTCTTACAACTTAGTCTGAATAGTAGTTACACTTGCAGGGAAGACATTTCCCTCTTTTTTCCCTGGAGAAGTGATACAAAAACCTGTGCTAATAAAACAAACCTCTAAGTTTCAGCTGAGGTTTGCTCTCCTAATATTACATGAACACAGAGGCAGGCTGCTAACAGGCTCCCAAATCACTCAGGAAGCCAGCATTGCTGTGGGATGTGGGGATCTGGCTGGACTCCTGATAACCTTGGGACAGACAGAGACATGACACAGGCAATCCTTTGGAATGGGTATTGTAATGAAGCTTCTTCTATGGAAGAACAAGAGAGGCAGGTTACCTAGAAAACAGGAAGGCTTTCATAGTAGCTCATGAGGAAATCACATCTGATGTTTAAAATACAGAAACATAGGTCACTTCTTTTACAGTGTGGTTTGAGTCAATTTTCAGCTCACTGTTCAGAAATGTGGGGAGCCTAGGCTCCTACTATGGTGGCACAGCTTTCAGTGCAGCACAGAATGAGAGAGTTGTAAACGTGGCAGTGCATTCAACACTGCCAATAAAATTTGAATTGGGCTTCCCCAAGCACTTACCTTAAGTTCTGGAAGCTGTTGATAGCTAGCCATTGCCAGGCCACTCCACCAACCACTGCCAGTGGAAAACTAGAGGATCTTTGGCATGACTCTTTGTACCCCTGGGAGAGGAGGTATAGAGTAGGAGTGACTGTTTCAGAACAGAGTCAGTCCAGGGCTGTCTCTGCTGAATGCAAGGTGCTTGTGTTTCAGTCAAGAACCATTTAAAATCCTAAATTCCATGTAAACTAACAGGACAAGACAAATATTTTTTCTGAATGTTCAATGTGCTGCTGATCAGAATGTGCTATGCGAGATGCACCCAGTGGTGTTCAAGCAGCATACTAAGCTAGGCTGTTAATCAGAAGTAGATACTGTTATCCCTTTGAAGATCTCCTTTTTCTCCAGAGGATCTCACACAAGTGCAAAACTTCCTAAGAGCATCTGCTGTTTGGCTGAAGACATGCCTGACTATGAAAAGCTTCTAAACTGATGTTTGGAAACTGGCTTCAATGCTCATTGAAAGGCAGCTGTAATACAAGCTAACATTTGAGGCTCTTATAGGGAACTGTTTCACATCGCATTTCCATGAGAATTACATCAGCACTTAAGACTCCCACTGCATCCCATTTCCATGTTGGTGGAAATGTTTTTAAAATTAGTGCTAAAATGTCAGTGCCTTTGTGGAGACACTGTCTTTATGGAACAATTCCCATGCTGACAGCCTGTTCCCACCATTAGACCTGTAGAAACTGGGAGACCTGGGGTCTGTTTTGTGACTCTGCTCCTGGCCTGCTGTGTAACTCTTATCATCTCTGTAAAAGACAGATAAAGCTTGGCTTTTTTACAATGTTATGAGCACTTCAAAGAGCAATGTTTCAAAAGAACTAAGTTTTATTAAGAACCTCTGTTGTTCTCACCTCCTCCTCGCCCCTGCAGTATGAAATAGGCACTGTGGCCTTGGAAGGTGCGTAGGCTCTCTCATGAGCTTCTCACTGCTGTTTCTGAGGCCAGTGTGCTTAGCAGGAGCACTAAGCAGTGGGTTGGTAATTGTGTAATTTCACCCTGGGAAACGTTTCACTTTGGCCTAGGGAAATACCCGAGCCAGACACTGCTCTAGAGTTATTACAGCCTGAATCAGACAGTTGTGAGGGGGAAGAGAGAATAGTTTCACCTTGGCTTTCCCCGGCAGAGTAGCTGGAGAATATGTCTCAAAATAAACGGGAAGAAAGCTCTTAGATGGTGCTTTCTCAGCCCAAGAAAGTTGTAAGTTATCTCTCTGGGCATGTAGATTATCAAGATACCATTAACAAGATTTGTTTCCTGCTCCTGTGAGCATGTTGTGTGTGTAGGTATTCTCAGACCTTTGCAAAGCATCTGAAGAAAAAATGTGGTGGCTTGGAGGTGGGAAAAAGGAACCTGTCCCTCTACCGTTCCCATGGAGGCTTGGAGTGGCTTGGGAATGACAAACAGAACTTTGTAACTGTGATTATAGCCCTGTACATCTTAGAGATCCTTGATCTTCAACCCATGCCTATTCTTTTAACTTCTGGAGGGAACAGAAGGTAGTGCCTGAGGGGCAGATGGAGAGGAGGTCACGTATAGTACATGACTGCTTGCAAGATCAGGGCCTTCATCCTTGTGACATTACCTTCTCTGTGCTACACTGCAGTACAGAGGTTTTCTTCCCGCTCCTTTATTTGCCACTGGTGTTCTGTTTAATCAATGGTCTCTTCTTTAGCTAGTACTTTCTTTTCTTTTTGTTTCTTACTTTGTTTCTCCTCTCGTATTCGGGATCTGATCCTGCTCCATCCCATTTAGGCTATGTATATCACCAGCTCTAGGACGTCCTCTGCTTTTGCACCTGACCTGTGGCTTGATACATATGCCCCAGCATGAGCTTGAGTAATAATTTTAGATTTTTCCAGGCAAGACCCTGAAGCAAATTCACAGGGCAAGGTCTTCTGAAATTCCAAGCCTGTAACATGGTGAATAGAAACTGCTCCCCCAGGCACCAATTCTAAGGATCACTCTGGGCAGAAAGGAAAGCTCAGTGCTTTTTCCCCTTATATGCAAGAGGCTTCTGGTCTGGAAGACAGTGCAAACCCAAGGTTATGCTGCTCAAGCCACCACGTCTACAGCCTCTGCCTTTCCTCCATACTAAAATGATACACTACACAAGCAGTTCTGTGGTGGGGGTATTGAGTTGGGATATATCTGACCATTAACTACTGTATTAATCACGTTAACTGATAAGTAATGGAAGGTTTTTACTGTAATACACAGTTGACTTTGCGTTTGTCTTTTTAACCCTGCAACACTATCCAGAAATTTCAGAGAAAGGCTTGTCATATCCTGATTGGTCTTACAAATTTTGTACAGTACAAATGTTTTGGCAATGGAACTGTTTTGATCAAAGGTTGTATAAATCCCATTAGTCACAGCAGCTGAACCTGTATGAACCCTTTGATGGGGCTTGTACCATCTGAATTCCTACAGCACCATTACAGCTTGAACTTTCTATGTATAGATATGCTTTTATTTGAGCTCCTCTGGCTGCATATTCTGGTGGGCTAAGGCATAATATGATCTGATGCAATGTGTGGACTGCAAGATCCAGGCTCAGCAGCCTTTCTTAACTATGCGTTATCAGCTCTGCATCTCCCTTTGTTTGACACCTAGCATCACATTTGTAACTCAGTGTTTCTTGTCTGCTCCAACTGAGAAAAGAAATAGAACTCTGGAAAACAAGTGGTTACTTTACTGAGTTGGAGAGATTTATGCACATGCCAACAAGAATAAGGAAATTCAAATTCCTTCTTTCAGATACTGCAGGTTTCTGTTTACCAACACCCCAGGCCAGCCACTTTGAGGGCACTATTTTATTTCTTGCGTTGTTGAACTCATTTGGCCTTGTGCCTCACAGCACCACATGGGGTATGTCTTAATAGACCTGAAAGATCTGGCATGCTGTGGCTTGATTTTATTTACATTTATGTAAATATCACCATGTTTATTTTAAAATGACAACTTCTGTAGTTGAAGCTCCAGGGTGGCAAAGTTCACTGAAAGGGCAGTTAGGTTCCTATCATCTAAATCTGGAAGATCTCATTTAAAATCATGCTCACTGTTTGCCATTTCTTACTTTACTGAGCTCATTCAGTGAAACTGTACTGGTTTGTTTTCTGGTCTGTACTGGCTTTCTGCTTTTTTTTTTTTTCCTTAACTAGCTTAGTGACTCTAGTTGAATTTCCAATGACAGAAGTGTTAGGAATCACTTATTAATAAGATGAAAAGATGTAATCCTGACAAACTATTTAACTTTAAAGTATATTTTCTTTCATATAACAAACTCCTCAAGCTCATGGCTGGCTGTCCCAGTTCCCTGTGTCTCTAACATCAGAGCTCCATCTCAAAAGGACACCTTGACTCTCCAGAAAAGGGAGCTCTAAGGCACTACAGGTGTAATGACATAAGTCAGCTTCTGCCTTATTGTGTACTGCTGGTCAGGCATTTTCTGTCAAAATGTTTTTATTTTCTCTAGTCAGGAGCTGCTGATTTGACAACTGTTAGTGGAAATGTACCTATTGGTTTTGGCAGGTGAGTCTTCTCACGCAGGAGAAGGAATCTCTGGAGCAGGGCAGACGCCTGTCTGTGGAGCATCCCGCTTCCCCTAATGCAGCTGGCAGCCCTCCCCAGGTCCTTGGAGACTGCTTCCACTGCTCTGACAGTGTGGAGGCTTAAAACCTGGAAACCTAAACTTCCATCTTTAGTGCTCACATGGGCAGTGCTCCAGGATGCTACTGCTAGCTTGAGGTATGGCTTTCTCAAACTTGAGTTAGTTCTATTTCATCTTTAATTAAGTAATTAAATTGGGCCACAGAGGGAAGAGGTGACTGAAACTGTTATAGGACAGCTGCTTAAACTGACTCTGATCAGTGATGTCCAGCTCCTGTCTCTCCTTCATACCAAGCCTGACTGCATGTTCCTGTCCTCTTACTTGGGCCCAGAGTCATGCTTCCCTCATGCTGCCTAAAGGCGTATCAGAGAGATAAGACCCATGGAAAATGACTCTCTGGGAAGGAGGGCATTTAGGTCCTCAGAGTGGCTCCCAACATGTTCAGATGTACATAAGTACTGGTGCAAGTGATGGAAGGCTTTGTCTGGGAAGAGGTGGGAGAAAGGCATATGACTATCCCTTTGGACAGCAGCAGGCCACTAGAATGGTTTAGCTATAGCCTCATTTGGTACTCTAAATTCTGAGCCTTACCGGGGATGTATACCGGTGTTTTCATTCAGTCTTAGGGGCATGTATACATATACAGCTGCTGCCAGTAAAAACATGCTTAGCATGTGAGCTGACACCATGTAACACTCAGGCTCAGACTCCTGGCTGCAAACTCATATGTACTCATGCAAGCCCTAAACAAGAAACAAGGGGCTACTGCAGGATGGCTTGCTTTTTTCCCACTGCTTTCCCTACAGATGGAAGAACATAGAGATCTCTATGTTTCATCCAGGTGTGTAATTAGAAGGTCCATCTTCAATGTGGCTACCAATTTGCTCCCTTGTCCTCTGCAGCCCTCCTCCTGCCTCTTACTGCTGGTCGACTGCTCTGTCAAACTAAGCTAAAAAACCTTGTAAGACCAGGATACTTGCAGACGTGACAAATGGCTCTGCAGACATGCTTCCCCAGAGGTTTCAGTCCCAGGAGCAGGGAGCAGCCTGACCTTGCCTGGAGCCAGTCGGGCACATTAAGCAGGACTGCGCCTAACACCTTATCTGCAGAATGTCCTACTCCCCACCCGCAGTGTGTCCTGTCCTTCACCAGCTGAAAATTACTGGGTTAGGGACAGCTGGTATGAGCCGCGGTCTGTGCCTCCCACCTCACAGTGAGGTCGATGGGATTACTTGTATGCATAAGGCTGACTGACACTGCCATTATAAATATTTCCTTCCTTAAAGTTAGTTAGGTGTGATTTTTATTAAATATAATCTACATATGAAGCTGAGAGCCTCTCTTCTTCTAGGCACAGGGTGCAAGTGTCCGCTGAGCTGCTCCTGAAGGTAGCAGGTATTTTGACTTGTTCATTTCTAATTATTGCTTCAGTAAACAACATCTGTTCGGATGCAGCTCAGCTTCTTGCTTTGAAAAGATTACAGTGCTCAAACTGTAGTCTGGTATTATTGAAAAAAGAAAAAAAAGTTATAATCATTTCACTCCCCTACTGCTACAGATTTTATGGGCCTTGTAGTGTGCTGTTATGTCAGGCATATTAATTGCTAGTGAGTCGATGTTAAGCAAATGAAACAGCTTTGTGCAGCGTTTGGACACTTGGTTATAGACAGTTTAACAGCAGTCTTCTGGAGAGACTGTGCATTAGTCTTAGATTATTCTTCAGCACTAGAGGAATGGCTCTTTCAAAGTAACTATAAAATGAACCATTGCTGCCATGCAAGAGCAGTAATAAGCTGTTAAGGTACATTGCAAAGCATGAGGTCAGAGCCAGTATGTTCTTCCAGCCACCCAAGAAGCGTAATAGAAACTAATTAGTGCAGCTCCTTCAGAGGCTACTGCTATTGCAGTGGGTGGAAAGAAAGGCAGAATAATGCAAGGAGGGGTCTCGCTGTTGCAATCTGCCCTTTAAATGAAGAAGTTGTTGGTATGAGCTTAGCAGAGGGTGAAGGCCTGACCCAGCACAGCACTGAGTGTCACTCATGTGCTCTTGGCACTGAAAAGAAAAATAGCCCTGTTCTCCACTCCATGCAGTTCTTGCCCTTCTTCTTTCTTCCCGAGGAGCAGAATTTATAGGGGTGTCTGCCTTGATTTATTGAGGAGCAAAAATTACAAGTTGACGTGTAAAAAACAAGCTGGCTGAGCTTTTGGCCACCACGCTGAGAAACTTGGGTTGAAGCACTTGTTCCCTTGGCTGCTGCATTTTACTGGCTGCAGGTGAAAGTCGCCTGTGAACACCCCTTGTGCAGTTGAAAGCAAAAAAACCAACCCAACCAAGAAACCAAACCAAAACCCCAGCTGCGTGTATTTTATTGAACGCATGTACCAGCAGTGTCTGAAGAGGAACAAGATGGTGTGAGTGCTGCTACTCATCCCACCTTGGTGCTGGCCCCGCTTCAGGCGGGCAGGTGGGGATGGCCGTGGGGCAGCACCCCCTGCGAGCGCCCGCGGGCACCGCGCACGGCGGGGACACCGCGGGTTCGCACCCCGTGCTGCTCCAGGGGACACAGCCCGGATCTAGGTATGTATGTAGGGACGACCTACTTAGGCATTTATTTATGCTGCCGGAGCCCCGCCCCACCGAGCCGCTCCCCCGGGGCACCGCGGGCCCCACCGCGCCGCTAAAATGGCGGCCCAGACCCCCCTCGGCGGCTCCTGCCGCCCCAGCCCTGCCCGCCAGGGGGCGCGCGAGCCTCGGCCGGCCGAACGGACGGCAGGAGCTGCGCTGTCCGGGGATCCCGGGATCCCGGCACCTGCTCGGGGAGCGGCACGCTGGCGGCAGGGAGCGCACTTTAATCCCTTCCCTGCGGTCTGAGTTCCGCTACGAGGCGGGTCAGGGCCGGAGGGAGCAGTGTGCTCCCCGCGGGTGAGGCGGAGCGGCTGTGCTCGCTCTCCGCTGCGGCGGCAGCTCCCGGTGCCGCACCGGGGGAGGGCCAGGTGCCTCCCAGCACACCGGGGCAGGGCCAGGTGCCTCCCCGGGCAGCGGGGCTGGCGGGGAGTGGACAGCCGGGGAGGCAGCGCCGGTCACTGAGGGCAGTGGGGCAGTGTGCGCTCAGGGTACAGTGCAGTCAGCGTTGGCGCAAAGTTTTACTTTTTTCTTTTTTTTTTTGACCTAAATACTTGCCTCTGGGTGCCTTGGAGACATAAATGTGGATATACTGGCTCCAGGTATGTCAGTAGAAAGTAAGGTGTGGTTTAGTTTTAGCAATCATCTGCTAAAAAGGGTAATAGAACAATGTATCCGGCGTGGAAACCAGGGGATGTTTTTAGAATGCCTCAGCCTTGCGCTCTCTGTTTAAAGACTTGGGACTTTTAGAGTAATCTTTGTTGGCTTCAGTCAGTATCGACTCAATCTGGATAGTTCAGGGTTGGAAAAGGGGAGGTGATAAGAAGAAGACAAAACTAAACCCTCTGGCCTAGCATTTACCAGAGGTATAAAGGTTTCACTTTGATGTCTGCTGTGCAGCTAAATGAACAGTGCTGTCATCCGGTTTAAACTCCCATCACCTCCATCCATTATATGTAATTCCAGTAGCTCCCCCGTTTTGCCAAAATCTTCTGGAAACTACTTCTATAGTTATCAGAATTGCATTCCCGCCTGCTTCCTCTTGTGTTTTTTTTTTTTTTCTGTGAAGGCATTTGAACACTATTGTCATGAATCCCTTTTGTGCCTTTTTTTTTTAGGGGTGGGGGTGGGGAGTGTGTGTGGGGGGTGGTGGTGGTGGTGATGAGCTGTTTAAATCTCTCCCTGCAAGATTTTTTTTGGCCAAGACTCAGATTTATGTGTGATGTCTTGTGCTCTTTCCCCGGGGTTTTAACAGCGTCTTCACGATGCATGCATCAGGACTGTATGCAAGAGTGGTATCGCTGGCACCATACGTAGAGATAACACTGCCTTCCTATTTCCCTTGTTTAACAAGGCCAGTAATCTCATTAAGCTTCTCCACCCCTAAGAGCTCTTCATTGCCACCACTACTGTACTGGAATCTCACAATGAGTTATTTATCCATCATGTGCTCCTCATTCTTTTCCAGTCACTGCTTTCTTGTAGGCGGCTACATACCTTTCATAGCAAGATTTGCATTTCTTATTCTGAGATATTTTACTTCTGAAGCTGCCTGTATTCAAATGGATTTTGTTTGAATGGGCTCACTTCAGCGAATGATTCATATTGTTCTGTATGACTGCTCTGTCCTAGCCATTATTTGCCACTCCATTAATTTTTGTCATCTGCAGATATTGGTGTCACTGATTTTTTTTTTTGGTAGTTTGTTTTTTTTTTTTTTTTTTTGTTTATGTGTACTTCCCCATCATTGTGGAAGTTGATAATTAGCATCTAGTCCTGGTATTATGGTCTTGTACACCCACGGCCTCGCCAGCTCATTTTTCCACATTCGTTCTTATCTAGAAATAGTGGATGGAGTTTTCCACAGCGTTTCTAACATGCCTCTAGTTACTCTCAGATTTGAATTCTTAACTGATTCCTCTCTTATCTTTCTTTATACTTTTTTAAAAAAATTACTTATTATTGCTGTAAGGTTAATTGGTTCATTAGATAGCCATTCATGTAATTTCAGTTTTAAAATTATTCTAGGGCTTGGAATTTGGAAATACTTTATTGTTTTGGGAGAACAATGTCCCTCTTGCCTCTGTAATGCATGGCACTCACCCTGCTGTCTCAGACAGCTTAAGTGTGATTGAGTAACTAGAGCTAGTTGAAACATGTCGCCTTCCAGCCTTGTTCTTTGGTTCTGAATTTCCTCCTTTTCCTCCTGAATCCCAAAAGGCTTTATTAAGACAGCTTTGTGGGAACCATTAACTTTAAGCTGCATAATTACGTGTCTATAGCTTTGACTTGGTTAATAGTAAGAAAAAATATTGTATGCATATCTAAAAACTTATATTCCTCAATGATAGAATTTTAACTTAGTAAATTAAAAGGTTTACTCAATTCACCTAGGAAGTTATTAATAGCAAGAGTTTACCTGCAATACAGTAAGTTCTATGAAAACATGGTACTCTAATGAGCTGCCATCCTATTATGCTTATTCTTTACCTTCCAAACTGCATATAAGACTGTCATGTACATAAAGAAAGGGATGGTGTTACTGTTTTAGCTTGCTTTGTTTAGAAGTGGGGGCCAATATTTAGTGTATTTACTCAGTGATGCATTTTATGTCATCCTTGCACTACTCAGAATTGCATGCAGTTGGCATCTGTAATGCTAGAAATCAGGCCAGGATTAATTTTTTTGCTTTGTTTTGTTTAAGGCATGTGTACAAAGAATAGTACAGTTAAGATAATCCTCCTGCCAGTATTTGTGTGGTACTGTGTGACTTCACTCCCACTTTGCACTTCAGACCACCTAATGACAAATCACTTCCCTTCCGCTCTCCCTTCCCCACCCACCATCCCCAGCACATCTGGCTACTAAAGCAGGGCAGACCATGCTGAACGCCAGACAGCATGTTCTTGTTCCCGTGTCACCCTCATAGTGCCAACTGCAATAGCCACTATTATGTCTTGTGATTAGGAGGTGGCATGACAAACAAACCTTTCCACCATGTCTTCACCCTGAAAGGCCTGAGACATTTTTTAGTGATCAGTAACAATTATGGAGGTTTCTGGGATGGGTAAACAGACAAGCTGCATTTTTTTCAGATTTTCATGGTGCACTTAATTAAGCTCTGGCATCATTATTTCTGTTACTCTTGCTGAAAAATGGGCTGGGGGACAAGCAGGAATTTATCTACTGTTAGTGTTTTGACTTTTTAAATAGGTCTAGCCTAGGCACTCACAGAGTTAAATTTGCCTTATATTGTCACTGCTACAAAGCTAAAAACTTCAGAGGAAAAAACTGAAGTCTTAAGCTCTGTCAGCATGACAGCTATAGACCACGTGTTTCTTTTTTCCCAGGGGGAAAAATTGACACATACCCATCAATTAACTGGTTTTCATTTTGTCTTTTTTTTTTTTATTTTATTTTTTTTATTTTGAATCACTGAGCTCCAGCAACCTGTGTGTGCAAAGATCAATTTCATTTTATAAGCATTGTGTATTTAGTCCTTAGCACTAATTGGCTGTAGATGAGAAGCTGATCAGTTCAGTGGGTTTGGGTGTGGCTTTGCAGTTAGGGGAATGATATCACTGTGTCTGTGTTCAGTTTATGTTGTGAGATGATGCTCTCTGCTTTGGCTTATTTTTAACCCTGGCAGCTTCTAATAAGCTGCTTAGGAGCTGTTTCCAATAAGTGTCTCTACTTTGCCACCCCCAGAGAATTATGCACTTGTCTCTTAGTCTTTTTTTAAAGGTTCTCAAGCTGGCTGTATGTATAGCCATAGCATGCTATTCTGGAGTTAGCAGTAAACCAAGGTATCAATACTTTCAGAGGCTGTTTCTTTTTTTTTTTTCCCCTGAAAACAGAATTCAAACATTTTGTCATCTGATTCTCTGCAAATGCAGCCTATTCTCTCATAGAGAATTTTAACTGTTATTTTATTCAGTGTTTTTTCTTTTACATTGTTTCAGCCATCACTTTAAAAGTGCCTCAGAAGAGTGGCAGTGGGAACTGGCACTTTTCTCCCCCCTTGTCAAATGCAAATCTCTCACCTCCCAAGTGTGAACATACAAAGATCTCTTCTTGGCTTTTTTTTTTTTTAAAAAAAAAACCCACCAAAATTAGGCCACAGTTAGCTAAGCAGTGACTCGATTAGTGCTGGATCAACATGTTACCAGCTCAAGGTTGTGACTACAGAGTAAATGTGGTGAAGTCTGCCTGTTCCAACTAAAACGAAAGCAGTCTCTTGACGTAGAGCAGTGCTGAAATCAGCAGTTTCTGCAAAATGGGCCTAGATGCAGATTGAAGGATCTCTTCTGTATATATATGTAACTACCAGTGCCAACCTAATTCTTTATAATCAAACACTTTTTGTTGTATTTTTACTCTGGAGGATATGAAAGAAAACAGTTCTAAGTGATTTTTTTGTTCTTTGGCTTTCCTTATCTATAAAAGATTTGGCTTTGTGAGGTATATTTAATGTTTTCTCTAAAGTAGGCCACCTGAGGGATCCCATGGACTAATTCACTTTGCTGAGTTAGCAGATGAGGCCATTGGACGGAGTCAAAAAAGATACTGCCAACTGTGAAGGGAATGAATCAATACTAGTGCAAGGGGATCAGTTTGCTTCTTCAATACAACAAAAGCAGTAGCACAGATGCAATATCTGACATACAAATTTTAAAAAAACCCACAAATATAAACACACACACACACACACATTGGGTTGGCTTTTATTGGAAAGCCTAGATGCAATCTATAGTTATCAATTTGTGGAAAATTCAGGACACATATAAAGTTAAGAAGGCAAATTAAAAGAACAATACAAATCAGACGAAATATACATCTCAAAATATCAGGATAGCATTTTGACTGGCATTGTCTAAAATACCTAGAATCTCCTTTCGTTTTTTCTTGTTTTTGTAATATGCTTCTTTAATTATGCATATTTTTTCTTTAAAAAGATCTTTTGTTTATATATTCCCCAAGGTCACTATTTCCTGCAGGAGCATGTCCAGATCACAAGTCTTTTTTAGCAAGAAATAGGCTCATTATACCTACTAACAAGGCCGCTAATTGGCTTGATTTGACTGTATCTAAAATGATCACCAACAGATACTATAATTTGTTGTTTATTGGTGCCAGAACAAAGGAGAAGGAACTGGTATGCGTCAAGTAGAAGATATATTTCAATGTTGACATGTTATACAAGCTTTTCATATTCAAACAGAACAGAAACATTGGACATAATTTAGAATATGAGCCTATTTCAACAGAGAGCACTTACAGCATGCTAAATACAGTGCTGTGGAAGAGCCACCCAACAGAACTGCAAACACCTAGCATTTTACATCTTTAAAAATAATACGTAGATTAATGACACACCTCTGGGGTCTGACATACCATCCTCTCTAAATTTAGGGCCCTCGACTTCAAGGGTAAAAATACTAACAACTAATCTGTGCTTTCATTCTAATAGATGATTAGCATTCATTATATGTGTAATTAATTCTGTATGCTCTACCAAATACACACATACAGTAATGTCACTGATACTGTAGATTCAGTTGCAACTTGGCTGGGAGAAATTCAAATCTGTTTATCAAACAATCCTAATGTGCAATTTAGAGTATGTAATACCATAGACTCTCAGAATACAAAGCAGTTAGAAAACTATTTTTATTACATCCACTTGAACCATTCATAGTTAAGACACGTTCACTTACTATGTTCTGTCATTATAATACATGGATAGAAATACTGTGTATATTTCAATGAACATCAAAACCCCCCAATTTTGTCTCATCTTAAAAATATTTATTTTTGTGGCTGAATTTAGTGCTCATGAGACTAAAGCTCTAAGAATAGTTTCAGCCAAGATGTAGAACAGATGCCATAGATGCCACCACAGGCTTCCTATAAGGAACCAGCTGCACACTTCAGTTCTGTCCTGCAACAAATATACTGAGCCTTGGAGCAGAGCATGCCAAATCTATGCAGTGGTGTGGAGATGCAGACTAGGCACTAGAACTGGATGTTCCTCTCCATCCCCAGGTTCAGTGTTCACAGTAATGAGAGCTGATCTGCCAGCTGAGGGCCAGGAGATGAACCTACTGAACAGCCTGCCTGCCTAGAGAGCAATTCTGTAGCATCAGGTCAGAGGTACGCTTCTTCTATCTGGAGTTATTAACATCTAAAAGAGCTGTATTATACAGAAGACAAAGTTGACATAACTGGATGAAACTACATCATTTCTTCTTCTTCTTCTACATACAATTTGCCAAGCACCTGAGACACTATTCTCTCCATTGTGAAACAAAGCTTCTAAAAAAACAACAGAAACCCCACCTGGTATGAATAAATGTCCATTTATTACATTAGGGCTGGAAAAAGACAAGGAAAACCCAACCTATTAAAGTCTTCCATCATAATAAATAAGACTTATTTGGTTACTGTGCCTTCTAACAATGACTGATGAAGTGACACTGGCCTGGGTGACAGGAGAGGGAGGGGAGGGAGCTGTGGTCTGAGTCAGCCAGCCACTTTGTGGAGTGTCCCATCCTATCAGCAGAGTGATAGATGCACAGCTTTAAACATAATACAAAAATATTAACACTTTTGGACATTAGTCATCACTGTTATATCTCTACAATATAATCCTTTATACTGTACAGCTATAACGTAAAAGGTGCAATTCCTTTTTCTTTAAAAAAAATCACACACAGCACATGTTTTTATCATTTTATTTTTAAGTATAAACTTTTTTAAACACTTTACATAAATTAACTCCTCTGAGACTAATATTTGATGTACAGTAAATTGTAATTCATATAAAAATCCATAAACAACTTGTCTCACATAATTTACAAAAAAATCAGGGTTTCCTTTGCTTATATGCAATAAGGATTCTACTTGCCATTTTCCCCCCAAGGCAAACCATGTTAGCATTGTAAAATCCATTATTAAATTCCCATGGTAGCATAAGTCACTTGTGCCAATGTCCTTTTAGAAAGCAGCACAGTTTAAAGCAGTTGGGTTGTCTATAAACAGTAATTTTTGCCCCACTTTTTAAAATTAACAGATATATACCACATCCTATGCAGTGAGAAAGAGAGAGAAAAAGAGAGAGAGAAAGAGAGATACTACTTCTCGTAAGCAAAGGTCAACAATTCAGTAATATTTGAAAACACTATATGGGTCTGTATCTTAATTAAATACAGTGCCTCAAAGGAACGGACAGCCTGTTGCAAAATCTGTAGGCCTTTTTATTTTCTTTTTTTCTTCTTCTTTTTTTTAATACTTTTCAGTCCAACTTGAGTGCAGCGATATGCATATGTAAACATATTCTTTAAAGCAGATCACCTTTAAGGTCATTGAGAAAAAAAAAAGTTTTGTCATTAGCAGTATCATTCTTCTGGAAGGCGCTCTTTTCATTACAGAGTCTGTTTGGATTGTGCTACAGAAAAAATCTGAGCAAAGATGTAAGCTTAGGCTCAAGTAGTAATGCAGCAAAACAGTTTGGTCTCCTTTTTAGAAGACACTAGTATACAGTCTCTTTGGCAGCCTGAGCTAAGCCAGTGTGTTACCTCTTTCCTATCTCACTTTGTCTGAGGAACTGTATATTGTTAGCACTGTCTGCTAATTCTGGATATTGCTCCACAGAGAGTACATAGTACCCATCATATCCTTGTACCTTTCCAGCACTTAGCAACTGCCTCTTTTCTCCTTCTGTCCACAACCTGGCACCTTCCTCTCCATCTCTTACTCTCTGTTGTTCTCTGGCCCAGGCACTGGAAAGAGCTCTTTGCCTGGCTTGCTCCAGTATTCGGGCCTTTTCCTCATCAAGTGTCATGCCATAGCGGACGTGAAGCGCTAAAGCACCGTACTGCATTTCAACATCAGCAAACCTACGAGTCCTGCCATTCACCACAGTGGTGGACTGGGAAACAGTGACATTGATGCCATTCTCCAGGGCTTTACGCCCACTTGTCAGCCTGAGTGTCCCAAGGTCACTCTCGGGGGAGGTGGTCTTGATAAAATAGTGTGTGTCCTTTCCCTCCACAGTGAAATGCAAGTTTTCTAGGTAGTAAGCGTTGTTCAGAACAGCTGCCACTTTTATGCAGTCCTCATTTGCAATGTTGAGCACGTTTGTTTGCACTTTGCCTTGATTGACAGCGAGCATCACCCCTTTTCCAATCAGAGACTTCACTGTGGCAAACCATAGCCATGACTTTTCTCCACTGGATTTTCTTCTGCTGACCTGCACTTCTGCCATCTTTCCCAGGGAAAGGAAAGCCTTTGCTTGTCTCGCCACTTGTTGTTGCACTCCAGAAATTGGCTGTAAACAAGAACAGACAGAAGTTTTACCAGCCATCTGTAGCCCTCTAAATGCCAAACAGCCAGGCTTTCTTGGTGTGCTGCCCATGGACGACAACAGGATATGCTGCAACTGACAGTGCCAAGGAGTTAATTAGATCTACATACTGCTTGTTATGCTGAGTTACAAGACCATTTTGCTAATATTCAGTGCTTTTACTCTTTGTCTCTGAGAACATGCATAAAAATCAGATTTAACTTCAGAGGCTACTTATTGGGCTGTGCAGGACAGACTTTCAATGTCAATAATTAATCAGAGAATCACAGAATAGTTTGGGTTGGAAGGGGACCTCAAAAATCATTCCAACCCCCCTGCCATGGGACACCTTCAATAGACCAGGTTGCATAGAGTCCCATCCAGCCTGGCCTTAAATGCCTCCAGGGATGGGGCATCCACAACATCCCTGGGCATCCCAACCTGTTCCAATGCCTCATCACCCTCGCAGCAAAAAATTTTTTTCTAATATCTAATCTAAACCTACTCCCTTTTCAATTTGAACCCATTCTCCCTTGTCCTGTCACTACATGCTTTTGTAAATAGTTTTGCCCATCTTTCCTGTAAGTTCCTTTCAGGTACTAGAAGGCCACAATCAGGTCTCCCCAGAGCCTTCTCTTTTCCAGGCTGAACAAACCCAGCTCTCTTAGCCTGTCTTCATAGGAGAGGTGCTCCAGCCCTCTGATCAACTTGGTGGCTTCCTCTGTACTCATTCCAATAGATCAGTGTCCTTCCTGCGTTGGGGACCCAAGCTGGATGCAGAAATCCAGGTGGGCTCTCACCAGAGCAGAGGTGCCAGAATCACTTCCCTCAACCTGCTGGCCATGCTGCTTTTGATGCAGCCCAGGATACAATTGCATTTATGGGCTGTGAGCACACACTGCTGGCTCATGTCAGGTTAATATGGCTAACAGCTATCTTACTGTGGTGTCATCTTACTGTGGTGTCACCTCATCCTCAGAGCTTTCAAGTATGATTCCTGTCGACCATGAGGCCATCCAAAACAAGCTGATTTTTTGTAGGTCATGAAGAACAGGAACAAGCCTTTCTTTACACTGACTCAGGAGTCTCTCAGGCAGCCGCAGTCTGAGACCAAACTACAGGGAGGCTCTCATAAGCCCTCAAACTACTAAAGGAAGAAGGGGAATCAAACTCTAATGACAGTCTTTACAGTAAAAGAGAGGCAAGCAAATGGTACAGACCGGTGAGGTGGAACAGTGGGGACTGATACCCTTTCTTGCAAATCCTTACAGAAACTGATAAAAGGGGATGTGTTTAAAGGCTGTGGCCAATGCAGCTGTGTGAGCTTCCACTTCACTTCAGGCATCAACCTGCTGCCTAATTGCTTCTCCCCAAGAACTTCAGATGGGTGGAACCCTGAATACAGCAGAGTGTTTTGTTGACAGCTAGCAAAGAGAAGGAGCAATGAATGAAAAGAACCAATGGGCCAGTCTAATGGAAAAACTAGGATAGGAGAATCTATCAAGGAAGAGGTATAGGTAGCCCACTATGCACTCTTACTAAAAGAGAGGATGGCTGGGAAATGGGGCTTACCAGCATAACTGCTCTGGTTAGCCAGAACAGCTGAAAGAGCAGAGGCAGCTAGCAGGAATAGATAGCTAGTGCAGCTAGATAGCAGGACAGCTCAAATTACAGGGTCAACTGAGGTTGGGATGAGACCTTACAACTGTGCGGAACAGACATATCTTATCTGTCTAGCCCTGGGACTTAACAGCAAAAAGCTGTGAATGAGCTAGTATTCATTGATGGAGGTGGGGAACAGACAGCTGTCCTAGCAGTTGTCTCAGCAGGAAACAGAGAGAGATTTAAATAGCTTTGGCCTCACTTTTGAAAAAGAATACTTATTTTCTGATGATGATCCAGTTTAACTTCCAATTGACCCCTTCTCTCTTCAGTAAAATACTGCTTAAACCATTTGATTCACTGCTGACAAATGAGTCAAAAGCCTGTTTTATTTTCCCAAATTTCTGGCTGGTAGACCAAGCAGAAGTTACTAAGACTCATACAACCTTAATTAAGCCGTGCTGCTAATCAAAGCCTGGCAAAAACTTTGCAAATGCTTTTTCACTCTGCCACAAGGGCAGCTTTTCTGGAGGTGACAGTTCTGAGGGAATCATGAACTGACTTGGACTCTTAACTCTTCTTGAACGTGGCAAATTCCTGCCTGCACTTGCTAATAAGTATGGATGTCAGCTGTTGTAAATCCTACATGAAAGCTATTGAGCTCAAAATATATTGTAGACAGCAACATTTGTTTGTTTTTAACATGTATCCTCTGAGCTAGGTAAAGCTCAGTCACTCCATAATGTTTCAAAACACTAAGTGGTTTTCTGTTTACTTCTGTCTCCCCATTGCATTTGCTTGTTTAGCAGTTTCAGAGTTGCAGCTTCTTCCTGAGAATTTTGAATCTTTGTTTTCCTCTCACTCCTTTCTTGCTCTGTCATGTCACATGCCCTTGGCACTCCTCATGTTACTGAGCTCTGTCCTGAAGATTTTTGACAACTAGCTGTCTGCTCTCATCTCTTTGACAGAACTGGTTCTCTTCCTGGTGCGTCTTTGCTGGTGTTAGTGGATAATTTCATTCTTTAGCCTTTGAGATCTAAATAAACAATGTCTGATAGTTCTTCACAGCCACGCCTGATGACAGGTCTCTCATCTCCCAGTACAACCACCTTGCCCAGAGCGCTTGCCATGCTCCTCCTTCCCTGCTTCTACTGCTCATGGGAGACACCATTCACATGCTGTGATCTAAGGGCTGTCCCTGTTACTCAATTCCTTGCTATTAAAAATAAATTAAAAAAAAAAAGGTAGGTAATTTCCTGCATGCAAAGTTAGCTTCCATATGTTCCCTTATGCTGGGATAACCTTGTGATGATTTTTTGGTCTACATTAGGTTGTAGATTCTTTAAGATTATCTAATTTTAATATCATAACATTCTCCATCATGATTCTTGTAAAAAGAGATGTTTTTGACTGCTTACAATGGAATCACTCATTTTAATGTCTCCTAAATCTTGCTTCTTAACTCAGAACTATAGGATTTTTGAGGGCATAGATCTTTGATCTCTGAGTAAGTTTAATTTGTAAATATAATTTTCTTAAATAGCAGATTTAGATTTTACTTCCACATTTATATCTTTCATAATTTAAAACTGTAGCAGGATTTCAGGACAAAAGTTCTTTTCTTTGCTCCTAAAGAACTTCATAGGCACTTGGAGTTTTGGTTTTATGTAATGTAATAGACTTTACCCCTCAGGAAATTTCAGTATTTTATCTTTACATATAAAACATGGTGTCCAAAATGCATGGTTAATATTAAAGAGAAGTAAAATTGTAGTGATGCCTGGTATGCATAATTTACGCACCTGTTCTTCTGTTTATTTCACAGTCTATTTTTTACTACAGTGTTCAGTTTCTGCCTTCAGGCAGAGTGTTAGTACAAATCTAATCTCTGTAGTTTCTGCTATGAAAATTAGACATCTTTAAAGGGTCTTAAACTTCTTTTTATTGATTACTGTCTTTCTGTATCTTTATTATTGCTGAAAGCAAACAAAAGGTTATTTAAAATGGTACCTAACTTAGCAGATCTGTAAGAAAAAACTTCATATGTAATTTATTAAATTCTTTGGAAAGTAGATAAAGGTACTGTTCAGATTTAACTTAGCAAGTAACCCTTTCTGTCAGAATATTCATGCCTAATATGATCTGAATAGAAGGAAACATTCTGTCTTGTTCCATTTGTATGTTTAGTTTTGTTTCTTACTGGTATGTCTTCCCATTGCTGGCTCTTTACAAGTTCGTATGAAGGTTCTGTTAAATCAAATTTTGGAACAGGGAAACCAGGAATGGCATTGTGCAGATGGAAGCCGAATGTCACCAGCCAGCTGTTAACATCTGAAAGAGAATTATTAAAAGAAAAAAAAGAGAGAAAAATATTAGAATTGTTGTATATTTTTCAACCGTGCCATTTTTACACAGAATAGCTTTTGGCATAGTGATTTCCTTCTGTAACATGAAAATTACTCAACAGTCTTTGTTTTGATATGTATGGATTTAGAGTGGTGCTACAGCTAGAATAGCAAGCCTGTACAGGAAACCTGCAGCTCTAAACTTACAAGAAAACATCTGTTCTATATAAGAGCTGCACTAGGCTCAGTTGAAAGGCATTGCAGGCTTCAGCAATTCTGAAGGCCTCAGTGACTTCCAGAACAATTATAGAAGTGCAATTAAAGGGAGATTTTCTTCCAATAGAGCCTAAACTAACTGGGATTTCTTAGTCAGGCTAAATGTACTTTATGTTGCACCTTCACCATCAATAGTTAAAAAAAAAAGTACTGCAGGGCACACCTTGTCCGTTTGTTATATGTGTGTTATTGTAATATCTTCAAGTTACCCCTAAAATAACACCTATATGGTCAATTACCTTTTAAATGATTTAGCAGAGATTTTATGTTGATTCAAGAGAAATTTCCCCCTCTTCAAGATGAAGTTGGATTGATGAAATTAAAAGCTAATGAAATGCATTACAGTTATATCAGTAAGCAGACAGGATACTAAATTAGCATTAGATAACATTATTTATAATACATTTTATGTTCTGTTAAAAATAAATAAATTAGGCATGCCAACAATTGGTTAACAATTGTTTGGCAAGAATGAGTGATTTGCCTTGTTCCTGTCTTTCTACCCTATTTTTCACAAATACTAAGCTTAGAGGCTGGCAGAGTGATCCTTCTAAGTCTAGTAATTTTTATTTTAAGAAAACTTAACTAAGTGGAACAAAGAAGGAAATTTTTCCAAATGCTAAAAGAATAAAAAAATATTTATCTTAAAATAATTTCTAAAATTTTCCAAGAAGTGATAATGCCTCATGAGGCTCTGCATCTAAAACTGCTAGTCAGCCAAATTACTAATTGTAATGATAACAGTTATATAAGCAGTGTGTGTCTATGTATTTCATACATCAAAGATGTTAAGAACTAAAACTGTATTTTGAGGGCAATTTCTGAACTAAGTGCATAATTTTCAATGCCACGAAGAATCTGATTGCAACTGCATCCCCTACAGCACATGCTGCTAAAAGAGGACAGATTCAAAGGTCTGTTATTATCCTTACTCCCAGGCAGCCTGTTAGCAACCCATTTAATAGCTGTTGTTTGTTAAATTAATGCAAACCCACTTGAATCCCAGGATGCTCTTCTGAGTGGTAGTCTCACAGCTCCTAAGTAAGTGGGGCTGAGCCCTTCCTGTAGTCTGACGCTGTCTGTGTAAAATATTTAGGATTATTTACATTTATTCACATATGAAAAATCCAATGTATCTGAGCCACACACTTTTCAAAACATCCTGGTGACGTGCAATCAGATTTTTGGTATGTAGAATAATGAAAAACACTGTGCATCACTAACTCTAGAATGACAAAAAAGCATATAGGTTCCCTAAGAATTCAGATACACAAAAAGTGTCACTGTAGCACCTTTTTGTTCCTGAACAAGAAATTCACACTCCTTTTTCTATACTATTCTTCTCCTTCTACCCTGCACCTGGCTGTGCACTCATTACTTTGTGATGGCTGTGGAGCTTACTGGAAACTTATATTTAGCAGCATTGCAAAAGCCTACCCTGGAAATTATCAACCAACTTCCAGTGAATATTTTCTGTGAAGTTATTTAGATAAAATGGTCACAGAAGGACCCCGCACACCCTTGCTATCTTACAATATCATTCCCTCTAAATTGCAGGTCTATAGGTCCAGCATCCCCAAGCTGCCATCAAGTAACCGTCTCTTACCTGTGATATAATCCTTCACATCATGTATTTTACTGGCTGGGTTGTTATTTCTAAACATATACAAATTAAAAGGAGCTGGATCCTTCCCAATTCTTTTCCAGATTTCAATATCAGGTGTTGTCCACCGGCCTGCCAGTATATCATAATCTCTTTCTCCGAAGTGGACTAGCTTGGTCAGTGGGTCGTATAAGCCTCCATGGAAGCCAATTACTAGCTGGAAGTCAAGGTTAGAGTCAAAATAGATCTCTCCATAAGCTGTGTATTGAATTTGTTTAAGCATGAGACCATTGCTACTGAAAACTGCCAGTGGTGTCCCCGTATTGTCTGATGCAATGTAAAATTCATCTCCACTGCTAATTTCCATGGCAAAAAGGTGTCCTTGCAGATCATAGTAAAGAGATGTGATTTCAGAACTTGAGTGGTTATATACATGAGTTATCCTGGTTGGGTAAGTAAGGTCTGCATAAAAAAACTGGAGATGCTGTCCAAGGCTAGTTTTACTGGAAACTCGTCGTCCAAGTCCATCATAACGGTAAATCACTGTCCACCCACTGCCTTTGCTGTAAACACGAGTAAGAAGGCCCTTTGAACTGTATTCAAAGATTTCAGTACCCCTCTGACGCAAAAATCCATCTTCGTCTAATCGGTACTGAACATCCCCCAGTCGAGTTATTCTGTCTCTCAGGTCATAGCGAAGTGGTGTCAAACGGGCACTGCTGCTGGGGTTGAGCAAATGCAGGTTGCCATTCAGGTCATAGTTGTATCGCCACATTATTTTTTCATTCAGATAAACTGTCTGGAGCTGACCATCTACATCATATTCGTAAGCATATTTCGTGGTGTTGGCAAATGGTCCAATCTTGATTTCTCTTTTCGTCACTCGTCCCATGTTATCATACTGAATCGTAATCCAATACATTAATGACCGAAATATTTCGTACTGAATTTCCTTGATGCGGCCATGTGCATCAAAGTGTTTTGTGTACGTCATTACGGCTGTTGAAATGATCTGGTTAATATCATAATATATAACTCCAAATTTTCCAAACTGTTCAACTTTGCCAGAGATATCATCAAACTGGTAGAGATCAATAGGCAATGGGGTTTCATTGATGACACCTTGCATGCTAGTCACTCTGAAGCTATTGTCATAGCTGTAGTCAAATCGGGCATTTACCATTCCGTCTTCGCTAAAGCGGAAAATCTGTCTGTCAATCAATGGGCCAATTTGTCTGTATCTAATGGTGCAGATAAAACCATCGCTTTGGAGGTTTACTGTTTTCAGGACTCCTGCTGTCTCATCATAAGTAAAACTAACTCTTGTACTATCATATAAAATTTCTGAGAGCTTGGTCTGCCGTCTGTACTTGAATAATACTCTTCGGCTTGTCCCCAGGAAAGCAGTTTGAAGGAGCTGCCCTTCTTCGTTGTAGTCCATTATAACAGAAGCATTACTTTCTGGGGGGTTGTATATATTCCGGTAATAGCCAATGGAGCGGATAGTCTGCATGGTATGACGAGCAACACTGGGCATGGTGACAGCAGAAAGCCGATCCAACAAATCATATTCAAAGATATACTGCCGTTGGCTATGAAGCAGAAGAACCATTGACTGAAAATTAAGAACAGATTTTTACCATGTGACAAATGGTGCAGTACCTCCCCTCCTGCCATATACCGATACTATTTCTTCACAAAAATGTGACATTCTCACTTGAGAAAATTATCTCCTCTTTAATTGAGTTATCCTTGACCTTACATGTTGTTAACATCTCCCTGCCTAATTTACTTGTATGCTTAATTGTAAGGGGTTCTGTAATTAGTAGTTCCACATTCATAATTTGCTACTTGTTATGACTGTATCACTCTTTTATCAAGCACTCACAGCTAAACAGCAGATTGTCAATGGATTCAGATAAGTCATGTTTAATATGGGAAGAAATAAAACTGTCTTAGAGCCATTAACTCACAAGGAGAACAACATATGGGAGATACAATTTATTCCCTACAATGAGAGATGATTTTGAAGAATTTGAATAGCCTGAGATTGCTGAGTACTTTGTTCTTATTTTGTAAGCTTTGACATAGACAAAACAATTGATTATTCATATCAAAAGGAGCTACATGGAATTATTCTGACACTTTTCTGATGTTTGACTATTATGTATCATAGGTCTTGATTAAATTATGTCTGCAGTAACTAGTAAACAGTATTTGCTGAGCAACAGCTTCAACAGAAATATATTTAAACCCCAGAAAGAAATGGATCTTTCCACATAGCAGACATGAAATCTCACAAGGGCGATTTTCACAGCTACTTCTAGGAGGAGAGTTATCACTAAGCAATTGTTATATATAATCAAGATTCCTTATCTTCTGCCTATAACTTATTTGGATGCTACAATGTATAGCAAGCACAAATTGATAGCTGTAACTACTTATAAACAAGAATTATTCTCAGTAGTGAAAAGAAAAACCCACAACAGTGAAGCATTTGCAAACAAATTATTTTCAACTGAATTGAATTGCAGATAGCCCCTGTACCTTATTTTAAGTGTTAAGATAAAAGGTAAATACAGATGCTTCTTGCTAGTCAGTGGCCTAAATAATTTAAAAACACATCAATTCCTAGTGATTAGCTACAGCATGATTACATATCTGTGGAGTGAAACATTCCCCTTAGAATCACATGTTGATACTTAGAATAATTGAAATGTGCTGCTACTACCTATTTTTGCTTTGTATACAACGGTGAGATGCTGCAGAATTTCAGCACATTCAAAGCATTTTTTAAAACCTGAGTGTTCTTTACCTTTTCCAGATACGTGTAACTCCAAGTTTTCCCGTCAGCAAACACTCTAGATACTATCCTTCCCTGTCCATCATACTCTATTTTTTCACTAGTCGTCCCTCGTTGTATGCTGCCTATTTGACCCGTGGATGCATAGGTAACATTGACAGCCATCAGCTTGCTGCTCGGTAGCCACAGCGTGGGGTGCCCTGATGTGTCGTAGGCAATCCTCAGCAGAAATTTACGGTGGTCATCGTAGATCTTTTCTGTCTTTGTGGTTCGATCAAAGTCAACTGAAAGGAGGTTTCTGCCATTAACCTTTGTAAAGCAAACAAAATGACACAATAAATCATGCTGTTTAAACCCTAGCCACCTGTAATTTCCACAAAGCCAGCTATTCTTTAAATACCATTTACAGTGATTGATTTGCTGTATGCGTAAATTATTTTAGCAACTTCTTGATATAAATATAAGGCACTATATTAGTATCTACTTTAGAAGGTCTGATTATATGAAGACATGGCTCAGAATTTGTTGTAATGTGTTCTTTCTTGATGCTTAGTCGACTGTTAAGAAAATACTGAAAGATGTGCATTCAAAACTTCTATAATAAAAGGGGCCCTTTCAATGAACAAACTACATCTTTTTGTAGGCAGTCCAAAGTATATCTAGCAAATTATTGTCAAAATATATTCCCAGCAACCGCTTTTCCAGTTCATAACAATCATGCTAGAAAGAAATGAATCCCAATCTTTCCCAGCAAGTATTTTTCAAAACAGTAAATACAAAACTAAGATCTTAAAAAAGCATGTTAGATTTTCAAATTAAGGTTAAGCAGTTTTTAGGACATAGGCTTTCCCCTTCTGGATCAAATGGAAGTTTAATTCAGTATACCATCCATTGCTGCAATGTATTTATGAAGCTGAAATCCTTAGTAGAAGATTATGTCTTTCCCCTAGTTAACTGACCACTTAAAGCCATAAGTGACTAGAAGACTACTGAACCACTGAAAAAAAGTTATAAATGCTTTGAAGTTTATAACTATTTTGATTTGAAATTAAAGCCTTAACCTAGATACATTTATCCTGAAAACCTTATTATTGATATATATATACTACAGTGGTGGATAGTGATTTCTATGAAATACTTTTACATTGAAATCCCCCCCCGCCTCCCTACCTTTTAGTGTTCTAAATATGCCAACTTTCAGTTTTATTGGAACAGCTCTCATTCTTTAATGTATGAAAGGAAACCGTCTGGTTTTCTTATATCAGTATCTTTGCACTTTTCCATTCCCCTCAGCAATGACCTGTTTTTTAGTGTTCTCCAACAGACCTTGAGGATTTCTTCGTTTATCTGTAAACCATTTCTGTATCTGCTGTGTCTTTTTAAAGTTATTCCAGGTGAGGTGAAACACTGGTAACTGAGATTTTTCACCAACGTATTTTACTAACATATAGGAAGTAGTGGAGAAATGGACATAGAGGTATGTGAATTAAGAATTTTTTTAAAACTAATTTTCAGGTACTTGATACATACATTACAAAGAGGTGAAGAAAGATGGCTAAACAAGAGAATTCTGACTAAAGAAATCACTGGAGGACTTTTGAGGGCTTCATGTTCAAAAATCCATGTCATGGATGTTGGTACTTATATCCTGGCGCTGATAAGCTTCTAAAAGATCAATATAAATTAGATCCTTTATTTTTGGTATAAAAGGTATTAAAGTGCTGGTGATAGGTCATAAGCAAATATGAAAAAAACATTTGTACAAATGCTCAGTTTTGCTCAGTCTGTCTGTCTATTTATGTACATTACCTTTCTCTTGGCCTGAGAGGAATCTGCACTATCAATTTAGGCAAAAAAAAAAAGTAAAGAACCTAAAGTCTAGCAGATGAAGAATAGCTACTTTGCCTATTTAATGCACCATCAAATATTATTTAAATATAATCTGAAAAATTAATGCTACAAGACTGATTCTAGAAGTAGGTTAAACTTAAGCTATGAAATATTTCCATTCAACTCCCTTTTGTAATTTTTTTTTGACTTCTTTATTTTCAGGTAGTTTTTGTTTAAATTTTCCAACATTTAATATTAGCTAATTTTTATAAATTCATTCTTAATTTTTTTTTTTCTCCAGCTTTTATGTCTTAGTTTCTCTCACACATGCCTGCACTCATCTCTGCATCTCCTGGCCTGTTTTGCTTCTCTGATTTTTTTTCCTTCCCTTTCTCTCCATCTCCCTTTCCTTATTTTATATTTAGTTATGATTTTTATTAATTTTCTTCTCTACCTCTTGGGCTTAGACACTGAAATGAAAATAGGCACTTCTGATTTCTAAACTGGCAAGGAAAGAAGGATGGTTTATGGTTAAGACAGACTTCCAGGCAATTGTGGTTAATTTCTTGGCTAAGCACATGCTTCCTGTGTAAATTGCAACAAAGTACTTAATCCCACTGTCTCACTGCCCTAGCTGCTAAATGGGATAATAACATCCCTTGCTTTCTCCCTTCCCATCTGTCTTGTCTGTATAAGGGCAGGATATGAGGAGAAAGAAAGGAAATTGCTCTAGCTGGTTTTATGCTTTCAGACTTTGCCGACAGAGCTCTTGGATTCATACATGCGAGCTTTTGGTGAAAATTTGGCTGTGCTTGCATAATCTCATAATACAGACAGCAATTACAATAGCGATGAGTTTTGGTGATAGAACTTCTTTCACTGGGCAGTATGGAGCTGGAGTAACATATCTCGGCTAAAGCACTGCCTTCAACTGAAGTGCTTCTTAACAGCTCTGCTACCAAAGTGCTTTTACAGCAAAAGTTGAATTGTGTCTATTGTGTCTGAGGCAACCTCACTCCAAATACATTTGAAACCTCTGCGTTTCATTATGATAAAAATTGTACTTGAGGAAATTTTCAGTGAAGAAACACTTAATGACACAAAACTGAGTCTTTTGACAGTCTCTACCCACTGTCCTGCTACAATTCAGTAATTTAAGTCTCCATCCATCCTGCTCTGCTTTAGCTCCTGTTTTTCTTTCTGGTGAGTAGCATGCAATCTGTCTGTGATTCCTCCATTAGGAGTAGGAATATATTGCTGTGCCTTACAGAGAGATTCAAGAGGTAATGTGAAAGAGCATGTCAGGTTTCAGGAGGAGGCAGAGCAAACTCTTGAGAGCTCCCTTGTCTGTGTTATCTGTCTCCTTTGGGTGCATCCCTTGAAACAGAGTTCATACAAGTTGCTTTATTTGAGACCTTTAAGAGACACTCAATACAATGGCCCTGAAAAGGCTCTTTCATGCAGAGGATCTGCCAGGACCTTTGCCTAAGACCAGTCTACAGACCAAACATACAGGTCCAGGGACAAAACCAGTGTATCAAACAACAATAAAACCAGTCTGAACAAAGGCAAGATTGACAGAAGATTGTTAAAGGAGGGTGACATAATTTCTAATTAATTTCTTTACAAAGACTACTAGTAGTGGGTAGAACTAATAGAAGATAGAAGACCAAGAGAGTACCTGCGAGTGTACTTTGTAATGTTAGATACTTCATATATATAACACAGTGGAAGTATCACAGATATGAGTACATTTACTGGCAATACATTTTATCACTGTTTTTTGTCTACATTTGTCTTCTTTGCAGCAAAATGTTACTGACATATCTGTCTGTAGATGGAAATGATGAGCTCCATAAGTTATTCCTGTTCTTCTTTCTGTTGTTTTCTTTTTCTGCTTTTCTACGTACCCCCACCCACCCCCAAGTGACATTTCAGTAATATCTTCCCATGTAAATCAATTTCACAAAACCTTCCTTTTTTTTTTTCCATTGCTGACAAGTTTCTTTCCTTTTTTTTTTTTTTGAGGCATTTTTCTCTTATTAGCTCATATTCTCTGCCTGCCCTACTTCTCTCATTTGTATATACACTTTTAATTACCAATTTTAATTACTCCTTTTAAATTACTACTATGATACCCTAATCTGCAATTTTCACCCCTGCCCCCCATCTTGTTAAATCTTCCCTTTTCTCTGATGTTCCTTTTTTTTGGTGTTAACTCTTACGAGTTAGAGTTGCCCGTGACATTTCTTTTACCTCCTCTACATTGGAATGCCAAAATTTTGCTTCAGTTTTGAAAACTGCACTCATGGTGATTTGTTTCACTGCCAAAACCAAATGCCATTGCTGTGGTTATTTTATTTTCTCTGGGGCTTCTTTCCCAAATGAACTGGCAGGTGTATTATGCCACTGTGCTAGGTAATGGCATGTCTATGAGCCAGAATCATAAGGATGAGCTCCAGAAGCATGGCTTCCTTTTCCTCTTCCTTATCCATGTAAGACAGCTGCCACAGATGGGTACTAGTATGTTGTTCTTAAGCAGCAGCTACTGTGCATAATCATTCTTCCTTCTTGGAAAAAAATCCATTCCTCTTGTAGAGAAAGTGGTAGAGATGAATATAATCTGCATGACAGCATCCCCCCCTTTCTTGTCCCAATGGAACATATAAAATATTTTAAGATTTCCAATGGCAAGAAATTGAGTGGTCTGAAATTGCTTACCTTCATTTCATACTCTGCCTAGGCCTTATTTTAAAGAACTGAGTTCAGTTCTAATAGTAAGTCAGACCTCTGATGTGGTCTTGAAATGGTCTCCTGGCAACATAATTTTAAATGCTTAATCTATTTTGTCTTTACCAAATGGCTGTCATAAATCATTGTTTGCTTCCTACTTCTATTTCACTCACTATATAGGAAAAAGAAATGCCAAAAAAATGGTTAAGACATATGTTAGAGGAGTATGCCATACACATACACAAGAAGTTAAACCTTTTCCACCATAAGTAAGCATTAGTACAATTTTCATTAAAAATAAAATAAGAAATAAAATCCAGGGATTGTGCTAACTTATGGTAGAACAATTTAAAACCAGATAGAAATCAGTTCAGTTAATTCAGTACCAGAAAAATAAACCACTGAAGGAAAACAGAAAATTATTCTTTTTAGCCATTCCAGGCTAAACCATCAGTTTAAATTCCACAGAAAAGAGCAATTAGTAAGTAAAAACAGTCAACAAATGAAGTAATAAAAACAAGTACTTCCAGATCTACAGTCAGCTTGTCTGTGGTAAATATTCTGTGGTTGCTGGATGGCAATACCTACAGGAATGTATTTACGTTTCCTCATTCCTTCATGAGAATGCGGTAGATACCATGTGTGCTTACATGCTTACCCTAAGCTTCCGGCCAAACACATTGACTTTTCCCTGGGTTTGCTCTTTTCGGAATCGCCACTCCACCAGGTTCTGCCCATTCTCTCCTGGGAGGGTCATGTTTCTCTTTGCCATGGTTGGGTTGGCAGTGCCAGCCAACACATGTGGCTCTGTCTGGTAGTGTGAGTCCAGGCCGCTGGCATACAGGATTCTCAGGGAGCCATCATAACCAATCTGATAGCTATTTCTTAACTGATCTGAAAAGGCCAAAAAGAGAATTACAGATTAAGACTGGGTTAAGACTCTGCCTTTGTTCTTTGTTATGCAGTATGTTCATGTAACATCCTGACCTCACATAACTGACCCAATGGTAATAAACAGCCAGAGTGAGATTAAGATTATTTGTATCACATAGGAGCACAAATGCCTTTAGGACCTTCATCAAAGTCCCTTAACACTTAAAAAAATCCCATCCTGACCAGATATTCTTCAGACTGGCACAAAACTTTTTCTGCTGTTTCATCAGGCATTTTTGGCCTAATCCTAAACATATATGACTATTCACTTTTGCAAGGATGTGGTTGCTGGGATATCACATGCTACTTTAAAGTTAAAATCTCACTTCACGCTATTTCTGTGCCTATTTCCCTTTCAATCCATCTCATCTTTCTAAGATTCCTTTTTAATAGAAAGTAGGTATTCTGACTATTTCCCATAGCTGTTTACAAGAGCTACATAGTTAGAAAACTCACTTAATTCTACTTTTGTTGCAGCTACTTCTTTCTCTGAACAGTTCTTTATGTGTATGTGTAAAGCCATGTACATATCAATCCTTCCTCCAAACTCTATGCCCCTGAAGTTTCACTTCTATTTGGAGCTTTCTGTACCACAAGAAAACCATTTTCAGGTCAGTATCTGCTGAGAAATCTTTTGTTTACAGTACCTTGAACCATGGTATAGAAAGAATCTATTGATGACAAATTGGAAGTGATGCTGACATCTTCCTCTCTGCTGGATGACTCAATGTCCACTGTAATGGCCCTTTCCATCTCCCCGTGAAGGTTAGTGACGACTCCAGTTGGGAATGTAACATTTGTTAGACGGCCCTCGCTATCGTAGCTAAAAAACCACCAAACCAAACAAAAAAAGAAAAAAAGAAAAAAAAAGAAAAAAAGAAAAAAAAAAGAAAAAAACACACAACAACAACAACAAAAAAAAACATGGGGGGGAAAAAAAAGTCCAGAAATGATACATAGCAGGAACAAATAGTTTTCACTTACAAGTAAAATGAACAAAAATACCAGCTACTCATATTGTTAAGGCACTTTTGCTTTTTTTTTGTGCATGGGATAGGCACAGCAAAGACTTAAAACGTGCTTTGAAGTAGTGAAAAGATTGCTTAACATACAGCAGCCTCAATGGTGATAGCAAGAGCAAACAGATGGATCTTCAGCTCTGCATATTATTCTTTGAAGTGTGACCAGATCCTGCTGCACATCTAATTCACCATTTCAAAGGAAGCATATTTATTGGTGCTAAATTCTGTAGCATTCTGTACTCACTCCCTATTACTAAACTAGATTTTGTTGTTATTGTAGAAGTCCTCAAAATTTTTTGTAAAAACAGTATCTTAATAAGAATGTCTCTTGGGTCTTTCCTATTCAATGAGTATGCAGACCACCTGTGCTCCTGTTCCTGAGTGCTTAACATCCCTTGTATTACTAACACACAGAATCTGGAGTGACATTTAGTCTACTTAAGCTGCTTGTAGCCGGAAACCAGAACAGCTAGCATCTATAACTTGTTAACTGCCTGTGGATCATAGGTTGAGAATTGTGATACAAACCATGTGGGAGATGATTTTTTTTTTCCCCCTGGCCCTACTGACACTTATTTAAACCAACAGCTATGTATCCATTTAATATGAACAGGTAGATTCAATTTCAGTAATTGAAGTACATCTAAATCAGTCTTGTCTTATGCTGTGTTGGGTGTACTCCATTTACATGACTGGAGACCATGCTCACATCCAAACATTGTGGTAACAGTATAGAGAGAGGTAAAGCATTATGTGAGCTTCTGGTCACAAAATTTGTCTTTAAGATTAGCTCTTCCAGTACTACAGTTTTGATTTGTCTGCCTAGGTATTCAGCTGAAGCTCCTTGTTTAGAAGAATAGCGTGCCTGTAGATGCAATAGAGAGAAACAAGGATCCAAAGGATGATTCCATGCCCACAGATGACCTGTTTGCTCTTGGGAGTTTTCCATTCCTCTCCTGTGACCATGTAGTGGGAAGCTAGAGGAAGCCTTAGTCTCTTAAAGTAACTAGAACGTGACCCTGCAGGTCCTCACAGTGTGCTAGGCATTTTATGCTGACAATTATCATCAAAATTGCTCCTTCTGGGAAAGAAAAGCAAAACAAAAAAAAAGCCCCCCTAAAACCTCAAGCACATCACTGAGGCTACAGAAACTCTTTTTCTTCAATTGAGAGAATTAATCCCCAACAGTTTTAACCCACACTGCACTAACTTTCTCTGAACAGCCTAAGTACTGCACAGCATTGCTGTAACTGAAAGGATTAGGTTAAGAAATGTCTTTTTCCAGTTTGCTTACTCTGTAGATTTGACAGCTTTTTGCATACAGTCATTTCCATCCTTTTAACACAGTTGATTTCCTTTGTTTATGTAAGATTTTCACTTAGCAACAGGGAAAAGAAAAGAATGTTTAAAGATCAAAAACCATACTGCAAGCCAGGGAAGTCAAGTGGGGAAACTTATTTTTTGAAGCTAAATACATTTCAAGATAATGGGGTTTCTTTCAGTGTGTTTCTAACCCTAATTGTGGGTCTTTTTCACATACTGGACTTGGCAAGCCATTTATGCAGGAGACTGAAACAAAAATACTGATGTTCCTTGTGCATGAATGTGACTGCTAGCCTATTCATGACCTTCAATCTCATTCCTCATTTCCAAGAACTTACTTTATTTTCATGCACAACTTCCCTTTGAAACTCCCTGGGGAACATATATTGCCCAATTAGTGTCCTTTTCTATTTTCCACTTTATGTTTGAAAATGGTATCAAATTACTTTGTTCAGAATTACTTGCATCCTTTGATTCCAGTTGCCAAGTACTGGTCTTTATTTCAAACAATGCTTACTAAAGTCACAGAAGGTAAGATTTCCCTGTAAGAACTTTCTACCCTTTTAATCACAATATTTGTGAGAAATTAATTACCATATTTCTCAGTATACTTGGGTTGGAAAATGCTACACATCAGTAGCAGTATTCAGTATTCAGTGCAGTGTGTGGCTTGCTTCCACATTATTATTTTTTCACTTGATGCCTATAGTTCCTGAACTGGTCTAGTCTTTCATAAATACCTGAAAGCACATCATGAGCTTGAGATAAGCAGCTAATATTATTACAGTGGGGGAGAGTTCAAAGATCAGCAAAAAATCATGCTACACATTCATGTTCTTAAAAACATGACTTTAAGGCTGAAAGAATCTTAAAAGCCATGATTGCTTGATTCAGATGTCCTAGTGCAAGAAGAAAACGTGACTGAGATGTGAAAGGTAAGAATAGGATTTCTCATACTTTTATAGCTCGGAACAAAAAGAAAAGGGGATATAGGCCTTTCTACAATTCACTATATATTCCATTTTAGAATGGATTGCAATGCGTGTCCTTCATTTTGTTCACTGCACATCGAATACTAAACTTCCTTTATACTTGCTATCTTCTTGCCCACAATCAAAGCTTTATCAATCACAGCATAGCAACATCACTCATACCTTTAGGCATTCTGCAGCCATTTTTCTTATTACATTCAAACATCCTTGCATTCTGCTGCCAAGGTGAATTTATTCATCCAAGATTGTCAGTTTTAGACTGAGAGATTTCTTTTTATCTGCCTAGTGTTCTAATATTGAAATTGCCCTAAAAGGAATGAGATCTGAAGTCTAGAGGGTGAGCACCTATATTTGCCATTTCACAGCCTCTTTGATCTTTTCATCCAAACATAAGCTCAGGGACACGTGTTACCATGGAGCCCGCTGATCTTTCTCCCATGCCAGGCTCCACAGCAAAGCCATTCAACCAACCTCTTCAATTCCTCAACAGCAAGTCGCACATAAACTTTTGAAGAATCTAAACCAGAAACACACCTGGGTATGACTTCAGGTGCATTAATCCCATCAACTCATTTCCGTTTGCATTAATGTACCAATCTTTGTATTTGGTCAATAACTACAGAAGAGAGCAGTGGGGGTAGCTGCCACCACTGGTAGCTTAAGTTTCCCTTAGATCAAATTCTTTTTCTTCTTTAGGGTGATCTGCCACTACCATTTATTCTTCCACTTCTGCAGTGAAAAATTCTCAGAGATAATGCTTATCAGCTTCCCAGTTTCTTGACCTTTTGCACTTCACCTGCTGGAAGTCTCTCTTCCATTGTTCATCTCCTTCAGTTTTAATTACATGCCTTCCCAGACCATTTTCTGTTCTAGGCTATGTAGGACACTTCACTTTGCAGTAATAACTTCCCGGTAAGCGTTGCCACAGATGGAAATGTCCTACTTTCTTTATTTCTGACTTGTTTCTCAAGTGCATTGTATCTTTGTAGCACATTTAGCTCAACCACAACTTGCAGGGCATTATTAATGTTTTATATCAGAAATTACTTCAATGTAAAAAAGGGTGCTGTAGAAATAAAGTGTGTAGTAAAGGCTGTTCCTGAAGGCAATTGCTAAGTTATGACTGATAGTGTTTTTTTCACAGACCTCTGCAGAATACTACCTTAACAAAATTAATTCTGTAATACTTTGTTTTTTTTTTTTTCCACTTTTGTAAACAACTCAGGTTGAAATGCAAGGTACACCAGTTTCTGCACACTTCAGACAAGAGATACAGTCCAAATGTATATTATGTATTTCTTTAAAGACTGGTTACAGATTTTACTATCAGTTGGGATACTGTAATAGAGAAATGAGGCATGAATGCATTTTGTAATATAGATATGTAAAATTTTGACAGTAGAAGTAAAAGTACTGTTACACTCTCACTCACACATCAGGTATTTCCTCTATGCATCTCAAATTATCAAGAGTGGCTAAAAAATTTATGGAACATTACCCCACTTGTTTCAAACTATTACTGGGAAGCCTTATATATCAGAGTGCCACTTCTTGGCAGGTGAGAACAGAAGGTTCAAAATTGATATTCGGGAGTGCAATATGTTGTTGTTTTAGGAACCTACCACACTGACAACATACTGAAAAATCTGTCCTAACCTGGCAATGATAAAGTCATTGATAAAATGATAAAATGATAAAATATCATCAAGTTACATTTACATAGAGGACCTTTGTCCTTAACATTAAAGAGTTTTGGTTTTCAAATACATTCTTTCACTTGTATTCAGCCTCTGTAGCACACTGCAGATTTAGTCCCTCCCAAATAGTGAATCCAAAGTTGGAAAACTACACTAAAGCTCCTTTAATAGCAGTTTCACTGCATGCTCAACCAGTATCAAAATGGTTATCTTGCCAGTCAAAAGGACAGAACCCCGCAGCTTATATGCCATCACTTTTATTATCATTTCACCACTGTCCTCCACCCATTTAAAACTGGGCATGGCAACTTACTGGAAGCTCTAGTTTTGGTCACTTTTAACTATTATGTGGGTTGTTGAATAAAAAAACTTTCAAAGTGAACATAATGAAATTTGCTATTTATTTTACTTTACTCCATTTGTATGTTGCTTTTGTCATTTCAATATGCATTTTTGCTTTTTATATGTCTGAAGAGGGACCAAACGAGCCTGTAAGGGCGCAAAAGGTGAAAATGACCTACAGATGCATGGACAGACAAATTATTTCTCCTTTTTCTTTTTCTTTTTTCCTTGCATTTCTTACTTAGTATCATTGAAATATACACTTCAGTGGATCCATATCGGCTAATATATAACTTGCCTTTAAAAGAATAATATTAATTGGAATACTGTATGCACATATTCCTTTACTTCCACACAGTGCATGTGACATCTCAAAAGATTTAGCATCTTGCTTTTATTTCACAGTACAAATAGATCAGGAAACCTGAGATATTAAAGTATAACTTCCTTTGGAGATGTAACAAATACTTTTTAAAAGAAAATCAACAGTAAAAAATATAATGGCAGTATGCCTTCCTAATATTGTTTTGTTTTCCTTAACAAGAAGAAAGCAAATGACAATTTGATGTTTGTTAGTAGCTTGTAAATTATAACAAGTGGACCTGTTTTTTGAATTTTATTATTGTCTAAGAAGGGATAGCATTGTTCTCTTGTTCTTATATGGAATACTGTTAAGCATTAGAGAAAATGCAGCCAGGAGAGCCAACTGTGTCCTGGGGGCATCAGGCAAAGCGTCATCAGCTGGTCAAGGGAGGGGATTGTCCCGCTCTGCTCTGCACTGGGGCAGCTTCTTCTTAGATATTTTGTGCAGTTTTGGGCACCACAATATAAGAAAGATATTAAGCCAATAGAAAGTGTCCAAAGGAGGGCAACAAGCATGGTGAAGGGCCTTGAGGGGAAGCCGTATGGGGAGCAGCTGAGGTCACTTGGACTGTTCAGCCTGGAGAAGAGGAGACTGAGAGGAGACCTCATTGCAGTCTCAGCTTCTGCACAAGGGAATCAGAGGGTCAGGCACTGATCTCTTCTTTGTGGTGACCAGTGACAGGACCTGAGGGAAGGACATGAACTCTGTCAGGGGAGGTTTAAATTGGATACTAAGGAAAGGCTCTTCGTCCAGAGGGTGGTCAAGCACTGGAACAGACTCACCAGTGAGGTGATCACAGAACCAAGCTTGACAGAATTCAAGGAGTATTTGTACAATGTTCTCAGGCATATGGTGTGATTTTTGGGGTTATCCTGTGCATTGGCTAGGGCGAGGAGTCAGACTTCAACGATTTTTGTGAGTCCCTTACAAATCAGGATATTCTATGAAAAAAAAATAAAAATCAATATTTGTTCCAGCCTTACAGAATTCTAAATTTATGGAAAAAAAAAGCTTCCTTCCTATCTTTTCCCTTTCCTTCCTGATTTATTCCTTTCCCCTTTTCCTCTCCTTTTCCCTGTCCCTTCCCCTTTTCATTTTCCTTTTCTCTTCTGTTGTGCCTGGCTCTGAGAAAATAGTAGATTAACAGGAATTACAGAAAATAGGTCTAGGAGTGATTCTAGGAAAGAACTAAATTAAACTACAGCCAGCAGCCCAATTCTGGACAGAAATTTCTATGTCTACCTGTTTTGTTAATGAAATTTGGGCAGAAAATGCAAACTCACAAAACCACAGAAGCTAGAAGGTCATTAAACGTATCAGTATCAGCTAAATTTCTCTGTCCTGTCCAACCGAGTGTCAGACAACTCAAGCTTAAATTTGAGCAGATGGTCCACTTTCCCTGTTCCTTTACCTGATGGCTTTTCCATGGGGAAAGAGTCTTTACCCTGTTTTCATCTGGGAAAGTCTTATGGAACTGTTTGCACAGCTGGTTAAATAACTCAGGTAATGGTCTTTTATCTTAGCAATGTGGTCAGGACAAATTTTTCAGTCCAGGTTTAATGAAGAGATTTCCTCGGCCAGAAAGTGACTGACAATTTTTCTTTTCACCTTGTCCTGTTATAACTGCAGCTCTTGAGGCTTTTTCTTTTTTTCGCGAGTCTATTTTGTCATAATGTTAAAAGGACAGTTTTTGTGTTTTTCTTTTGTAAACTGGCATTCAGCACACCAGACATGAACAGTTCACTTAAATAGGTCTTTCTTGACAGGCATAACTCATCTGCAAAACAACAGGCACACTCTGAACAAGAATCACTGCAGGAAATGTGTCTGTTGGAAGGGGAGCTCAAAGAAATGAATCAACCCCTTTTCTGTGATAGCTCGTTCACTTCTCTATGGAGAAGGTTTTGATGCTCATTTTCCACTTCATTGCACAACCAGGCAAACAAGTCCGAGTTCAGTGCTTGTGCTGCAGTAAGACCAACCACCTCACACCCTAATCCTAAATGTCTTCCACATATTTGGAGACAGGCGTTTGGGGGGCAGAGTTGCTTTGCAGAGAAAGAACCCATACATGAAGCTAGTATGCTGGGACCACTTTCTGCCAGAAGACTACCAAACTTTTCACTCATTGCTGTGCAGTACCACAGTCCCTCATGCTGTGCTGATTGCTGCAGCAAGCACCTGCTATATATATTCTTGTAAGGATTCACAAACCCAAGAAGTCTTTCATAATTCACATATCTGACACACATCTTACATGCATGAGAACTTGCACAAATAAATAGCGTTAATGATGATGGTGTTTTCTGAAGAGCAGGAAGAATAACTCCAGTGTATGTGCTGGGGGAAGGGGTGCACTCAGAGCAGTAGAATGTAGGCAGTATGGCTTCCACAAGAAGGGGGAATGGAGCAGCTTTACCAGGGCTGGGAGTGCACCTCAGCAGCTTACACCCTTTTGAACTAAGTGCAGCCAATCCAGGAGCAATTGAAGGGGTCTTGTTCTTATGAAGATGAGACTAAATTACAGTAGCTAGACTTTTATCTACAAGACATCAACACTTGTCCCTTGCTTTTCAACTTTCCTCTGATGGGAATCCACTGCCCCTGAGCCCTGTGGGGTCTGCAGGGTCTGGACTCTGGTTTTTGCCAGGGTGTGCAGAGACAGCTCCAGTCCTACAGCAGCTTCCTGTGCTGGGTGTCTTTCATCTCAGGGCTCCTCAAGGCTGCTGGTCTGTTTCTGTGTCACTTCCCCCTGCCTTTTTAGCTCATTTATTACTGTACAAATAAACTGTGTGCCTTGTTGATATAAATACCTGAGTATGGCCTTTCAAATAAAAGAAATGTTGGTGAGTGTATACTTCGTATGACAGATTGTCCCTTGCTGTAAAGTCTGCTTACACCATCAAAGCTGAGTGCACAGGCTGTAAGACTCATTTGTTTGGCCAGATATTTTGTTCACAGAATAAGCTGTAATATTGCCTTTTGCCCCCTTAATTCTTATTTGGTGGTTTGTTTTGGTGTGGGATTTTTTTTGTTTTGTTTTGTTGTTGTTGCCCTTTTTTTTTTTTTTTTAAATTTTGAAAGGTAAAAACTCCATGAAGCTGATTTGAAAGGGTCACAAAAAGTGGACATAATCAACATGTTAAATTACATTATGTTTGAAAAGCAAATTTAGTATCAGGAAAACAAAATTATATGGTTGTATTTTTTTTTTTTTTGCTTTTAGGACAGTGGAAAACCAGGACAGTAAACAATTATTGCTAGATTCAGGTTCTGTGGTTAATTTAGAATAACATCCTTATTCCTTCAGAGCACAAGTCAACCAATGTAGGCTTCAGAAGTGAGAGAGACCCTCCCCTTTTTGGAGGGGACTCCAAAGGTAAGACTTTAAACTGCATGTGCCTTGTAGGCTTCCTAAAGTCTGGCCTCACTGGTACATCAAGGAAGACCAAATCTCTTGATGATGCTTGAAAATGTGCTTGAATACAGCATGACTGAAAATAGAGAATAGCCTTTTCACATGCAGTTTGGAGCTACCCTTCCACCCTCACCACATCAGGTTTCCTGTGAAGTGAGTGTGAAGGAGTGTGAGTTAGCTTGAATATAGCCTCCCTGACTTCTGTTTGACAAAGAAAATTAACACAGAACAAGAATATTAATATGCCAATAATGGAACAAATGGTATTATTAAGTCGTTGATAAAGCCAGAAGTGAAAGGCATACTTGCAGGAGCCTGAGCAGAGTTGATTGGATTGACAATGCAGAACATTTATGTCATTAATATGAACAAAACTGAGGTTTTTTGCTGTGTTATTCTTACTTCTAAGTGCTTTCCAAAACCACAGAGACATCACATGCTGATTTTCTTGAGAGAAATCAAAGGAATTCTTCTTTTCTCACACATATAAGATGTAATAATATTGATATGTGTCTTCAGCATTGCGATTTTGATATTATTATCTATTCTGTGATTTCTCAGATCTGCTTTTATTACTTAGCCTAGTTCTAAGGCGAAGGAACAGTAACATTCAAGAATGAAGAAATGGGTAAATGTCTATTAGACAAGACATACTACTGCTATCAGGGCAATTAAGGGACACACTGAACTTCACTAAAAAAAATTCACATTGCTATCTAATGTTATCTATTAATGAACTATTTTTAACATGGCTGGTTTTGTATTAAGCAGAATGAGTCTGAAACAGCAAGTCTGTGTGCTCCACTGTCAGCACAAGGTCTTACAAGATTAAAGTATATAACATGTTGTATTATAATTACAAAATTTACTCTGAAGTTGAGCTACAGTTCCAGTTTAGAAAATTGTGAGTTCATAACCTATATTCTTTGAATCAAGTTGAAGATGGAAATGTTAAAAAAAGGCATTTAAAGATTTATCTTAAGAAGAAACATGGTAAGTACGGTCAGCAAGCACAACCATCACTATGGTCCTCTCAGAAACTGCATGTTACATGAAACATGACTACATACTTGTGTAATATTGATGTATCCAGGGGAAAGTTCAAAAAGACAGATCAAACATGTCAGCTTGATATTTTTCCCTACAAGTTCTCTTTGGGTAGGGGGGATACTTAGCTTGTTTGAATAGAGGGGACGAGTTTTAATAGCCTTTTGGCCAGCCTTGCTTCCTACAGGTCTACGTGAAGAGGTGAGAGAGGGTTATGCCTCCTAGATCTTCATTTTGTGTCACGTTGGGAGGAGGAAAAGCAAATATGCTTTAAGAGAGAAATGTATGTATTGTGTGCTGCAGTGTGCCAGCCAATGTGGATAAAGGGGCACTTATGCAAGAGCTGGATATCCCAAAAATAGTCCCACAAAGACAGTTCAGAGACAGTTAAGAAGTAAGAGAATATGTATTTTCTTGCTTGAGTATATATAATATGGGAAGATTAAAGACACTGCACTTGTAAGTCACAGTTTGTAATCAAGGGCTCATGTGATGCTGCAGAAGTCAATGCAAGAACATGATAATCCGCTAAAGAAAACTGCTTGAACGAGTATAGCTAATTACTTTATAGCCACTATGGTTTACACTGATGAAGTAAGAAACATCAGTAGTAAAAGCAGAAGGTACAAAAGGTTGTTGATGGTAAAAGGATAAAAATACCTAAAAAGCACTACGATACCAAGGACATTCAGATTATGTTGTCTAGCAGTGATAAAAAATCCAGATTACAATTTTGTACAAAGTTCTGGTATTTGTAAGACAACAGAATCAAGTTAGAATGAAAGCCTCAAAACTGCAAGAAAAAAGACTAGGCATTTTTAGATAATCATATTACTGAAACATAGATGGGATAGAGAAATGAACACAAATAGAAACACAAACGTTACAGGAAAATAACCCCCCACAAATGTTACAGGAAATGGTATAGAAATATTAATTATGAAAACTGAATTCTGAACTTCTTAATCTACAATAAAAGTGGAAGTGAATTGACACTACTACTGGGGGATAATTTTCATCTGATCAAAATTAAATACTTGCTCTTATCTAAATGAAATCTTTCAGCATAAATTCCATAGACTTTTCCATAGCCAAATCTTAGTATTTCCAAGTCAGACTCCACAAGCAATGTATTAAGATGAAGCAAGAGAAAAGCTGCAAAATATCATCTGTTCTCTGTTGCCAAATGCTGACAGTTACAGATGATGTGCCTGGTACTTGGGGAAACTAAATGAGTCCAAGCCAGAGGCAATAGCTTACTCTGTATCACAGAGTTTTAGGGAAAGCACAGCACTGAATGCATTGTTAATAAAATGTAAAGGGTGATACTCCGCAGCACGCAGTGAAAATAGATTTTTTTGCCCATGATTCTCTCTAGTCTATACATTATCATAAGCATTTCATATTCTGCACGATTTCACCACCTTTCCAGAATAGCTGGAAAGCTTGTTAATTTAACTGTGGGAGCACAGTAAACTTGTAAGGGCTGTGCTTGCTAAGGTCACTCTCTTTGGTTTCTGTTGCATTCCCTTGGAGACAAGGATTGAGTGGGAGAGGCAGGAGGAGAAGAAGAAGACAAATGAGCTCAAGGCATGAAGTGCCTGGGGAAACATTGGATGGATTGTCAAAACATACAGGAGGGGATTGAGAAGAAATGCACCACTGGGAAAGGAAAAGCAGGAAAGTCAAACACACCTTAGGGAAATAATGGGAGATGTGGGAAGGAGCAAGACACAAGGTAAGAAAGTAAGGAAACATAATAGGAGGTCTGGAGAGCAAAAAAAAAAAAAAAAGTCATGGAAGAAAGACAGTGAATTTCCAGAGAGGAGAAGCCATCTTAGTCAGGATCAGATCTCTGCCTGCTGATACTGCTTCTAAAAGAAGAAGAAAGCAAAAGGAGAGAAAGCTGAAAAGAGGTAAGAAACTGTGGCTACTGGAATTATTTCATGCCTAAGAAGAGCAGATGCAGCCTGAACCTTCCAAGAGAGCTGTGAGATGAAGGAACAGTTGCCTTTTTACAGAGGAGCCTGCAGAAGTACCTGGGCTATGACTGCAAAGGGACAGATCCCAGGCACCTGTCACTGGGATGTTCACAATTTGTTCTAAACCACCTCTCAGGAAGGACTATGTGTCTGTCAGAGATCACCCAAGTGTCAGGCGCTCCAGAGCACATGTAGACTGCAGCCCAGCCTCAGCAGGTGCTGCCCAGACAGCTAAGGCTGCCCCCTTGCCCTGGAGGGATTCTCCCTTGTGGAGCAGCCTCTGCCAGTTCCTCAAGCAACCTGAGGAGCACAAAGCAGCTGTAGGCTGGCATGGCAGCAGGCCAGCGATTCAACCAAAGCGCTTCTCCATGGCCCGGCTGGTAACTGCTGGGATTCCAGAGCTTTGATGGAGACCTGGGCTAGCAGGATGGGGGCTGGCATGACTGATAAGACTGAGCGATTGCATGGGCACTTCCAAAGCTTATTAGACATTCCCTTCGGATACTTCAAAAACTTAGGTCCAGAGAAAATGCTCTTTTTGTGCACCTGGCTTAGCCATCTGTATGTAAACTCAGAATGGAAACTGCTGCACAGAAATAATGTCATATAGGCTAGCCAGGAAGTGTCATTTTCAAAATGCTAATATGCATATAATTAGCTTAACTTTTAAGGTTTATCTGTTTAAATGTTCATATTATGCATACATAATATGCAGATACAGTTAATATTTTCCAGTTCAGATATCTCACAAATTTATAGCAGAATTCGATTAGGCTGATTTCTTTTATACCTTGTTTAATATTATAATTTCATTATAAAATCTAATCTGGATAACTTTTAGCTTCATATGGCTTCATTGGGTTTTGAGTATGCATGCATTTTCAATCATTTTTGTAAATGCTCTGTTAATATAATTTTGATTTAACAAGTTTTTAAACCTTCGAAAACATATAACAGTTACTATGAATTTGAGTAACAGTGCTTTACAGAAGTAGTCATTCTTGAAATATAAGAAATAAAAGGCGTCAGTTTTGGCCAGCAGACTATAACCCTTCACAACATAGAAATTTGAAAATTCATTTTACCATAAAGATGTTAAATAAGCCCAAAGTCTGTAAACCAACAAAAAAACATATTATATTATATCCTCAGTAATTCAAGCTAGTGCTTATAATTTCACTGCAAAACTGCAGTCTAAAAGAAAATGTCTTGTATGTCAGTCCTTCCCTTCTTCAGGAAAAGAGGAGACTAAGACCAATAAACTATAGATTAATCAGTGTCTGGGCTACATGAAATAAAGAAGTAAACGTCTTTCGGATCTGGTATTAGTGTGATTTAAACTGTGGAAAAAAGCCATGAAAAGAAGCAAGGCCAAATGCTTTAGTGTGTGCCAGAGCAGTGATTGCCAACTTTTGGAATACAATCTTTTTTCAAAGATTTCCTCTTTTCACTGAAAAGTTGTTCTGAAAAAGGAAAAAAAGATTAAATAATTTTCATAAATCTGCTCTCAGATCACTGAGAGCTCAGCTAAAACGATCTTTCTTCGGATCCATGCTCTGGTTATACAACCAGATCTGCACGTGAAAATAGTTAACAAAGCTATTCCTGAATTGCTCTAAAGGCCGAACTTTTTAGTACTACACCCACACTATTTTTCTTCCATGTATCTTCTGCTATTTAAACAGATGTGTGACAACCAAAGGGTGAAAGAACTCAGCCATACTGAAAGCTAGTTGAAAAAAAGGCATTTCTGGTCCATTGGCCATTCAAACTGTTGAACATTTTTAACAACTGTGAGCAGGGAGAAAGTCTAAATTCACTATGAAATATAAATTCTATTTTCTCCTCAAAATATTTTGAGAATTTAAATAATAGAGTAAATAAAATACATAAATAAACTGTGATATTAAAAGAAATTGCATCCAGCAATGAAACTGAAACATATTGCTATTGCTAAAATAGAGCAAGGAAATCAGAATGATTTCTTCTCATAATTTCTTATTCCTCACCTGATGTTTGAGGGAAACCTTTCTGTTTTAACAAGACTTCATTTTTTTTCCAACAGAAAACACTTCAGCTGACAATGTTCTAGCCCACACTACCTACAAACGTGAATATGCAGAAGCTGAGAGATACACACGCATATATCATGTCACCCCCACACAACCCCTCTGTGATACACATGGTTTCCATCTATTTTGGCAATGGTAGCAAAAAAACCTCTAGAAACCCAGCCTTGTCAGATTTAATGTTACAAATCATCAGCACCAAAAAGTCACAGTAATACTTGATCTTAAAATGAAAAATGGCAAAGTAGTTGTGTTTACAACTATCTTTTCTTCAAAAGGGAAATATACAGACACAAATTTGGTGTATGGGGATTTTATGTTAAAAAGAAGCAAGCAGCTAGAATGCCCAAGGGATGTTTTTGAAGAATGCTGTTTTGGCAAGAAAAGTAACACAGTGCTTTCCACCTCCCCCCACCCCCCTCCAACCCTTATTCCCTGTAGCCTTATATAATCAGTGCATTTTTTATTTTTGGTATTAACTTTTACAGAGCATCATAGAAAACATTACTGGAAGGGACCTTGAGAGGTCATGCGGTCTAACTTCTACCCCAAGGCAGGATCTGTTCTTCCTGCATTGGTCCTGAAAGATGTCTAATCTGTTCTTAAAGACAGTCTGTGAAGGGCAAGGGGTCACTATCATTGTTGTCTGCTCTGGGGCTCCAAAATCTTCACTGTGAAGTTTTTCCAAATGTCTAATCTGAATCTTCCTTGTTGCAATTAAACAGATTACTGCTTCACCATGGCTAGGGGGAGGAGATAGATATCATTGCCTCTGCAAAAGCCTCATACACTTGCAAATTCCAGGGAGAGTGAAATTGCCTTGCTTTCTCTGCAATTACTTCAGCTTGGGAATTCTAACGAGACATTGGTCAGAGGTAATTGTTCAGGAAGTGCATAAGCAGCAGCTTGGAAATAATACTAATACTTACTGAGGGGAATAGCCTGCCCTTTGGGTTGTCTGTAAGACAGCTGGACATAACCTAACTCAGACCAGAAAGTCTGCATGAAAGCAGATCAGGTGTGAAAGACAGCTATTTACAGACTCAGGAAATAGCTATGTACTTCATGACACACAGTACCCTAAATTCTCCCTATGAGGAAAAATATAGACCTATCAACCACTTAATAGTAAATAGAATATCAACTTTTTTGTGATCACGCAGACATCATTAAGATACATTCAGGAGCCACCAGCTACTTCTGTGGTACACTGCAGTAGGGTACACAAAAACTACAGGCAACATGGTGAGAAATTACTGCCCTGATTAAAACTCTAAGTCCTCAATTAGCCAGTATGAATGCCAGCATGATTTAAAGTGCCTGCTGTACCCTGCAGATGCCTTAATTTCTGTATGGAACTTCACTATCCCCCAAACTGACTGTCTTGCCCAACTTGCCTGCTGGAAACAAGTAGTTGTGTGGTTAAACAGCAAATTTACTCTCTGTGGAAATGAATGGCTAGTCTCAGCCCATCTGAAGCTGTGCTTTGGCCTCTCAGCGTACAGAACAGGGCTAACTCAGGGGACGGAGAACATACGCCCTCCCAATCGAACATGTTCTTGTTCCTCTGTGTATCCTCACTGTGCTTTTGTGTCCTCTTGGCAGGACCTAAAAAGATACAAAGTGGATGCACCAATGCACAATTAAATATTACAGATGTGTGCTAATGCTTTGGGAATGTGCCCGCTACCAAAGCCCTGCCAATTTACAGATTATTGTAAGAATACCTTAAAACTGGCAGCAGCACCATCCCACCTGCTGTCTTTGTTAGGGATCAGCATTTCTAGCCCTGTCTCCACTTCAGGACACAATATGCAGTGAAGCAGCACCTGCTGCTCTTGTGTCTCTGATAGGCATATGTAAAGGCTGGAGAGTAGATACAGGTGCTCGGAGTCCTCCTGCACACTGCCTCAGCCAAATGTACACTGACAGAAATATGAAGTTATCTCAGAACACAGATGTTTGGCTTTGCTGCCACTGCCTGACACTGGCACTTTATTTTCTTTATCATGTGTGTTGAAATGAAAGCTTTTTTTTAGGCTCTGACCTTGGCAGCAGTTGCTACTGCATTTCATCATAAAGATAGGAGAAAAGAAGAGGGGAAAAGAAAAAAAAAGAGGGACTTACCTCTTTTCATGATGCCCTTTGTAATCCTGAATAGTTCAGCTAAGGGCCCTCTAACACTTTTACTTATCATACTAATGCTATGTCTTTCACTCCCTCATAGACACTTTTTTACCCAACCTCATCGTGTCTTGCATGTGATTTAAAAATACATGTATTTTTCCAGTTGGCAGAGATGACTGAAAAATCTGTTAATTCTACATTGATGTTTTTTTAAATAATGGTTTAAGATGTATTTTTGTTACATTTTGCTTAAGCATATCAGTTTGAATTTCAGCTCATGTGGAGATGAAGTTGCCTACAGTAAAAACTGTATGTGAACTCTGGTTCTACTAGTTTATCTATAAATTGTCATGACCTTCCTTAGTCAATATAACTGAGGATTCTGTAAAATGTTTTGCTAATCTGGCTGTTAGGAACAGGCATTGTTGACTCAATGACTGTAACACAGGCTAAAGCAATTCACTGAAAAGATTTTTTGTGAGGTTGGTAAAATTACAAGTCCTACTGTTTCAGTAATACCTCTCACTGTTGCGTTTGCACCTGTACCCGACATGGTGCTGGTGGTTTCTGTGTTTTCAGTTTATTCCTACAGGAATGAAACTTCTCCCCATAGCCCACATTTCTCTTCTCAGCTTCCTCCAACTGGGTCCATCTGTGTGAAAGCCTGCTGTGCCATCCAGGAGATCCTTCCTGATTATTTGCCACTCAGTGAAACACAACCTTTTACTACCCAGACAGACTTTTTTTTGGTGTAGGAGAGCATGCAGACATGTTTTTACTTAAAAAAAAACCCAAACAAAACAAAAAAACCCTATAGAAATAAAAAAAAAATTGAGCAGTGAAGACAAATTTCTTCTCGATATTTGCTGCAGAACAATGCAAACCTAATGAGCAAGTGGGATGAAAATATAGATTTTGATGCAAATCTACACACAACCATTGTTATCTGAGTTACAAATTCCTTGACAAGACTGAAATGTTGTCTCACTATTATTTCAATATATAATACTGAAGTTCAAAATAATGAATTCAAAATTATTCAGAACCAATGTCAGAAGAAGTCAGACAGAGGAAGACAGCATGGAAAATTAAAAGTATCTTTCTGTGCTTTTTGTTATCAAGGGTCATCTTTACAGTTATTTCATGAACCTCCACCAATATCTCAAATGGTCTTGTAGAACTCAATAAAACTATAAGGCATCTGACTATTTTATGTACTTACTCAAAAAAAGTGGTCCATCCAGTCTCATCACTTTTAGTTGCCAGAAGTCCACTGTTGCCATGGTACGTAAATAAGACCAGCTCCTGCCCTTGTGCAGTCATGCTTTTCAAACATCCATTAGTACCTATGGTCAGCCAGATGACTTGGTTATCGGGAGAGACCACTCTTACTGGCATGCGGTTAGGATCCCGTCTGATACGAAGAGTATTCCCATTGCTATCCGTTACTGCAGTAATGTCATTATCATTACTGTAGCTAAAATTGTACAGATAGTCTCCGGTGACTAAACTCACAGTGTACTGGTGAGTACCATTGATATCAAAGATATAAAGCTCTTGGTCAGTTGGAGAAGCAACTTCATAGAAGTTCATTGAATTCATTAAAGGTTTGTTCTTTGACACAGCCCGTATCCTAATATTTCCCAGATCAGCAATATACAGGGTGCCATCTGGAGACACAGCTAAGGAGGAAGGGGCATTAAGTTTGGCATCTTTAGCATAGCCATCTCCACTTTGGTAACAGTCACAGTTGACATCATTTTTGCAATCACAGTCTGAGGGTATTCCAGCAACTAACGAGATCTCTCCATCAGTTGTGACCTGTCTTATCCTATTGATCTTTTTTTCATCAGTTTCTGTAATGTAGAGTACCCCGCTGTAGGACACAGCAATGGCAGTTGCTGACTCGAGCGTGGTCTGGACAGCGTGCTTCCCCACCGTGTACTCCACTCCAGGAACCTGGCAGTGCATCGGCCTCCCTGCAGCAATGCGAACCTGACGGTTTTCGGTGATCTGCAAAACTACGTTGTTATCCAAAACGTAAATGGAGTTATCCATTGGGTTGATAGCTAAATCTGTGGGCCATTCCAGACGAACCTAAACAAATAGCAGTGTTTTGTTAAACAGTCAACCAATGTATTTTAAATTCACCTTCAGTTTTAGACAGTACTGTAAGGATATTTTCCATCTGCTGTAAGCAATCATGACAAAAGAACTGGCATGAATACATGCAGTAAACGAAAGCTTTGGAGGGGGGCAAGGGGAATAGTATTCAGGCATCCATTTCATTGAAAAAAGCCAGATGCATTCGAACTATAATACAAGTTGAATTTCCCCTCCAATAAATGCTATAGTTTTCTGTATCATAAATAACTATAGACAGATATCAATATCTAAATACATTCTTAATGACAGTACTCATCTTTTGTTCTTGAAGTAGCAAAAATAACTTAATACCTTCCAGATTATGAAACACTTTCCATTTTTGGAACATACCGCCAGTGATGCCCCTTCTTACCTATGCAAGCTTTTTGAGACAAATAGAAAAACATGGGGCTTTTGTGTTAATCCTCTCTTTCACTCTAGTAGGCTGACAGTGATTCAGAAAACATCACCATGCCAAGACAGTTCTAACAGATATGCCATTCTCCCAGTATTTACTACCTGGCTTAATGTTTCCTGCTGATAGTTTTGCTGTTCCAAACTGAACTGAACTTTATGGGCAGAAAAATTGAATACGGCAGCATTTATAGCTAAGAGAACACACAGCAATTCATGCCCTTGGAACAGGTTGCTTTCTCCCCCAAATCTGCTGTTAAATATCCATTACACACTCCACCCAGTTTTGTTTTAAGGGGCAAGAAAGCAGCATTTCAATTTCTATCCCCAGCTCAGCTTTGCAAATTAGCAGCAACTAAGAAGTACCTGGCTGATGTGCATGCTGGTATCACAGGTTAGAGGTCGTGCTGAGGTCAGGTCATTGGAGCCAAGCAAAGTCGATATTATTCCATTCTGATCCACTTTTCTGATCATGGTCCCATCAACAAAGTAGATTAACCCATTCTTGTCTATTGCTATTCCTTTAATGAAGCAAAAAAAATTAGAGGTTTTTGTTGTACTAGCAGTGAATATATTATTCATAACTGGGGGTACAGGTTGTACATATCTAGTGGAAATTGCAGTCAGAAAATCTGGTCTCAGGCAGTAGGTAGTAAAACAGCTTGTTAACACATTTTGCATAACAAACCAATATTCAGGATGAGATCTACTCCTGTTGATTGCACTTGCTGCTCATTTGCTGTTGTGTGTTGAGAAGGGACTAGCTTTTAAGTTAACCTGAAACATGGGATAAGTCGGACCAAAAGCAACGTGAATTTTACATCTTCGCTGTTGCTTGCCAAACACATAATCTAAAGGAGCATTTAAAAATGCTCAATAACCACTCAAGCCAAATATTTCCTAAAAAATCAACCCTAACTGATTAACAAAAAAATCAGTCCCCTGTAGCTCTCTTCCTCAATCTTTCCAGCTAGAAAAAATTACTCAAACTCCCAGTTTTTGAGCCAACTATTGGGTTCAGTAATTAAACACATGCCCCCAGCTCTGAACTTCTGTATTATTTTGAAAGTTACAGAGGGAGAAGTTTTTACCTTTAGGGCTCATCAGAGTTGCTTCCACCGCCTTGCCTCCATCACCACACCTTGCCTCATCAAACGGCAGGCACTGCTCCCCTGTTCCTCCTATCACCTCAGCATTCTTGGTCAGGTCTTTCGCACCTGTGAGTGACTTGGGTCGATAAATCCTGCGTGTGTTTGTGTCGGAAACGTACAAATCTCCGGTCACGGGGTCAGTTGCGAGGTAGTATCTGTGAGCTGGGTTGTTGCTGTAAAATGGAATTACACATTGCACACGCTGTAATTAATTGAACCTAACACTGGATCAAGAACAAAAGCGTTCAGTTCATATGCAGTGTGAAGCAATACAGAAAGAGTTAAAGACAGCAGTTTTTCAGTTCACATTTCTTGTCTGTGTCACAGGCAGCCCAATCTACACTAATCCTTTTGGGACAGAAGATCTATTTTGTCCGTGGTGCTCACAGGCCTGTTCAATGCTCTGCAATTACAGACAGAGCATGTCTCTGTAACAGGCCAAATCAAAATTCTGTAGTTTAAAACCTTCCAGAAGTTCTGGGAACCTTGCTCCAGTTCCAAATTTTGCAACAGGACCCCAGCCCTCATTACACTTTGCTGCTATTATCCTACCTCTTTTATTATAATTTATATAAGACTGCTGATGTGCATGGTTTAAGTAATTCATGAACAGGTAAGGCAGAGTTTGAATGAAGAGTTCACAGACAAGAGATAAGACATCATACATAAGTGTTTAAGCCACTGCTTTCAAATATGCGATAGGCATGATTTAACACATTAGGAAAAGTAATCTCTTCCACCAGAGCACCAAGTGGAGCTTTTCCATTCTTCTTAACTCAGAGTCATATTTCAAATAACTGTACGCATTGGCACAAAACTGCTAACTATGCCAACACAGTCTTTATTAGAGTGAAAATATATATTGCTAACCATTTTCCCAGAAACTTACACTTTGCCTCTCCACTGGTGCCACATAATTGAGAATTACTGTCTTTTCTCCCCTGCTGGTGAGAAAACCAGCCCTGGAGATTACCTTTTGTGTTGATATATTATGATGTAGAAACTTAACCCACTGCAGTTGGGATTCCTGACCTAATTTATGGCATAAAGAGCTGAAATAAGGTCATGTAAATACAGGAGGTAATTTCAGATGCTCCCCTCATGGACTGAAGCAGTGTCAGAACAGTCACTTCTGATGTTTGCAAAAGTGCTGCTTAAACAGATCTACCAGTCTGGTGATAGCCAAACATCTGTTCCTAGAATGCTATACTTCACATTTTGTAAATACATAACTGTGCTAATATGACACATTTTTATGTACTTCCTCTCGGAAAGAGCAACAAGAGACCAACGGGAACAACTTGTGAACAAATGATGTCTTTTAGCAGGGACAGATTTTTATAGTTATCCAATTACAAAAACATAGGAAAAAAATGTGCTGCATATATAGGATTTTATTTGGTTTTAAGATTTTTAACATGTTGGTCCAGAATGAAGAAACCAAGTGAAACAGACAAATGAAAGCAAATACACAGTGATTAGCACCTCTTAAAAAGCTCTGCTATATCACTGGGTGTTGTACAGCATGTCTGAAAACAATCAAATGTAGGTTTACTTTAAATTTCTGTCTGTTAGAAATTATTGCCAATGTACCAAACAGTTGGAAGGTATTTTCAAAATCTTAATTTATACAGCGATCATTTAATATGATGACTGTGTAGTGTACAAATTATTTATACCTCTATAGACTGCAAATTCAATTATACCCATTTACATGATTACTTTGGTCTTTAAGAAACTTTGCAGGCACTTCAAGTATAAACACATTGCAAAATGTGAAACATGCAATTAAGTTTTATTTCATTGTCATTGAAAATAGAGTCCTTTCTTATACTACTGCAATCTAAATTAAAGTGCCTCTCTTCAACCCATTTAACATTGCCTCAATCATATTTTTTAACCGATGGAATAAGGAGTCATCAAATCAAAAACTATGTAATTTATGCCTAACACAATTATTTCTTTCTAAAAAGAATTTTTAAAGCTTTTTTCTGTATAAATATGAAAATATTTCTGTATTCTAATAATTTCAACAAAAAAACATTAGGGGGTGAGTTCTCATAGTAAGTAGTGTATTCTCATCAAACAAAGGAACGCCCCCCCCCCGATAATTTATATGTACTAAAAAGTCCCCCCATGTTTGGGAGTGTGTAGGATATCACAAATGAATCAATATAAGCTCTCCAACTTGCCATATGTAGATGTCTAATGGCTCCTTTCTGAGCTAATACAACAGGCATTTCTTCAGCATTTCTTTTCAGGTGAAGGGTAAAGAGCCAAGGCTGTTTTAGTTGATAGAAATCCCCGGTAATTCATGGGAGCAAGACACAATTTGAAGAACTGAGTAACTGTCCAGTGAAAACTATATTTGTTTTCTAGCCAGAAAACATCCATGTGCACTACGCAGATCTCAAAAATAGTACAGGGATAAGCAGCCAGCAGCTGGAAAGCTGCAGGGTTTATGCTATTTCATTGTAGCCTGAAATGATATTAAGCTTCTGCCTTCTACCAATAACAACAAATGCAAAGAAATGAAATCCACAGTCAGTGACTTCTTGACTCATTCAGTATTGTCTTATTGCTGTCAGTAGCTCTGCGAAACATGCAGTTATATACCAACACAGGTTCCTGTAAAGACAAATGACTAAAAATTAACTTGTTCTGTCTACACCAAGTAATACTAAGTGCTTTGAATGTAAACTGCACACACACATGCAGAGAGCTATAATGATCTACTTCCCTTTGCTTTTTTCTTTCTTAGGCCGATCTATTAATTCTTCAGCTGTCAGATCACCTGCACTACTCTCGATGCACAGATTTAAAAAAAAATACTCTTCCTGCTTCAATCCCCCTCCCACTTGCCTTCACTATGTGCCCTCTAAAACATATACCCTCCAAGCTGTTTTTATGTTTTGCTAAACTTTTCTGGCTCTCTACAGACTTGGGATAGTGCCATAGCCTACAAATGACCTCCCTGCCTTCAAAGTCCTTCTAAAAATTACTTCTTCCATGAATGCCTATCAGCATTAATCACCCACAGACAGCAGTGTGTATAAAGACATCAGTTCAGCTTTGAGATTGAGAAAATGTGAGGTCACTGGTACATGAGAGGATAAATTTGATCTGTATTCTCTCTCTAATTTAGAGTACAGGCTACTTGAGGTGGGAGACACATCACACTCTGTGCTGAAGCACTGTGTTTATAGGCGAGGAAAGTTGAAAGCTTGAATAGGTAAGTATTTAAACTTGTTCAGTAGTTTTACTTGAGGAACGCATATTTTAGTGCATTTTCTTAGTTCTAAAAGCTAGTAATTATATATTGCAAAGTGGTCTGTTAAGGGCTGTTTTCCAAACTGCAGTTTAAGTAGAAATCTCCTTAGCAGTCTGAAGAGCTTGCCAGTGAACCTGGACATTTGTTCCCTTTTCCTCTTACAGGCCAGACAGATGTGCTTCCCTCTGCATCATTTCACAAGACTGCACAAATTCATATAGACAAAAGAAGATACTTGGTCACAGAGTGTGTCCTTAACCAGGGAACCCATGGCAACAGGAATCAATGGATTCTAAAAGTTTACACATCTTAAATAAAAAGCAGCTAAATTAATAGAATAAAAAGCTGTCAGGGGATACTAAGCATCAATATCCCACTCTTAGCTTAGGAAGCCCCTGATCAGCAAATCTCTAAGGTTGAGAGTAGACACTGGGAAAATGCATGATACAAGAGAAATCTCAAAATCGTAGCAGATCATGTCAAGCTCAAAAACTGCTCCTGCAGAGCCAGTTCCCTACAGTCCTGTATGTCTCCTTCTGCCTCAGGAGCAACCCCCACTGCATTTCCACTTTATGGGCCCACGCTGTTACACTAATTTGTGTGGCATGATTGCAATTTTGCTACCCGGAGCTTCTGCATGTGTAGACATGAATAAAGCAGAAAAGCTCCAATACTGCCCCTCACCAACTTTTCTTACATGCAAGGATCCAGTTTCTGAAATGCCAGTTGAGCCTGTGACCATAGCTCTGCCAGAGGCAGTAGAGGGTAGCGCTACAAATCACTCCAAAACAAACTTCAGTACGCGTCTGCTCTTTAATCCTGTGCACACATTCCACATTCCCACTTTAAGTATTGTTCTGCATTCCATACATTTGCCAAGACAATGTCTTATCCAGCTGTAATCACAACTTTGTGACACCACAAGGGATGTAGTTCTTTTAAGAGTAATGGAACAAATGTAAACTAAATATAATACTGAAAACCTGAACCCACCAAGCAGAAGAGAGTTCCTCTAAGTCACACCTGGAAAAAACCCCATAAAACCAACTAGACTGTGCAGAAGCTTCCATTTGTGATCATTAGCACCAATGCAATCACCTTGTTTAGTCACGGACTCTTTTACCTAACACATTTGAAACGTACGTTTAAAAACATAAAACCCTTCCTCACAAAGAAGTATGTCCAAAGAGAAGTGAATTTAAAGAACAAGAGGGATGACTCTCCGGGATTTGTTTAGAAACAAGGATGGAAAATGACTGGCAGCAAAAAGGAAAGAAAGAGAGCAGTGGGCCTGCTGAGCTGTATACTTAGCAGTTCTGCCACAAAGGTTTGCAGAGTCTCATGTGTACAATGAGATTTTAGGATGACTGTTTTTTAACTTTTTATCAGCACCAACTGCTATGGCAAAACAATTCTAAGCATCCACCTTCTCTTGTTTTCTTGCCATTATAGTAGCAATGCCAGGATGGAGGAATGTTGTATTACAATCCTCTGATTACCATTGTTTCTATGATCAGCCTTGTGAGCCTTGGTTTATTTTAAAAGCTTAACTCCTGGAGTTTTGTTATTATTATTTCAACTTTCATTATTAAAAAAGTTCACTTTTAAAGAAACAAATCTGTTAAATGTAAGCCTGAAAAAACTCAACATCAAAAGGCTAATGAAATGAACTCCCTTGATACTTCTATAATTTTATTACTTATATGCCATTCTCATCATATTTGGGGTATCTGATTAATGAGTGAGTTTTTATAGGATCAGCAAAAGTGCTGCCAGCAAGGAGTGAGCAGAGATGAGGGAACAGCAAACGAGGGCATACACAAGCATAAAAAGAAGCCTGACTGTGGACAGAGAGTGATGAGAAAAGAGGAACTCGTATCCGAAAGGACGATACAGCCTGACAGCTGACATAACTAAAACATATGAACTCATTATTTTTGAAAAATACTCCTCTTTTCTAGTAATACATCTCAGAAATGACTTCTCCATTATAAGCATTCATTTGTTAAAAAAGAAAGAAGAACAGTTAGAAAAATATAAATCTTCTTTAAGGAATGCTTACCTATGTCTAAAATCTTTATTTCTTGGTGGGAGCAAGTAAAAAAGAACAGAAAAACATTATTAGACAAACATTCAGAAAGGATGTTAAAAGATGAGAAGAAGACAACATTTACATCTATAATTAATGAAGTGGTGAACGATCATCTCTTGTCCACTTAGACTGTGTAGCTTAACTCTTAAAATCCACAGAATTGTTACTTTGTGTAGATTGAATTCTCACATTTAGATAAGCATAGTTAAAATATTTTATGGGGGTATAATGTTTTCACTTCAGTTTTAAATACTTTTGCAAATGTTTTAAAATCTTTTGACCCAACTTTTTTTGTTCCCGAAAGCATTTGGAAACTTGAACTTACACAATGTCAGAAATCAATTCAATACTTTAATTCACCACAATAATTCACAACTCCAAAAGTGCAGCATAGGAAAGAAACATACCTTAGCTCCAGAACACTAGTTACGTTTCCAGATGGGAATATCCGACGCACGTAGTTGAAATCCCCCACGTACAGACTGCCATCTATCCCGCACGCTAAGGCAACCGGAGCCAGTAATTTATTACCATCAGCTTGACCATTACAACTCGGACAGGAGATGCTGCGTCGTCTCCCATTGCCCATAATGCTACTAACTACTGGAGGTTGCTGAGATATAAATTGATTTTCACCATTTCCTTTGTAGAGGATTCCTGCAAGATAATTTTAAAAACAAACAGACAACCCCCCAAAAATAGTTTATAAAAACTTTGAATGTACATAAAATGATGTGTAGGTACTCTAAATATTCTTTTAGCTGATAAGTATAACTTTAATGAATTTCAATTGTTTCACCACCATATTTTTCTCATTGCAAGTAATAGAACTTTGTTAAAATATTTATATTTAAGTCATAGACATGCAAATATTAAATTAGCTTGTCCACAAAACTTAGTAGATAATTTAAATATCCTAGCACTTAGAAAACAAACATGTTTCAGTTGTTCTTATTTTTAAATGTTAATTTTAGTAGTTGTAATTCAGAAAAAAATTGTCATGTTGAAGGAAATGTAAGGGGTATTGATAAAAGCAAGATCTGTGTTCGTACATCTTTGTAGTTTTGAAATGGCCCAGAAAAGACTGACATTCTAACTGGGTGTTTGTTATTAAAAAAAGAGAAAAAATATATTTGCAAATTGTATTCCTAAAGTCCTAGTATAACTAATTATGAATATAATGTTGAATGAAATCTAAAGTGGATTACTGCTGCAAATTGTAAATATTAATTAAAGAGCCACTTCAAAAAGTAGTAGATTGCCTCAATTTTACATTCTAAAAGACTCTTTACTCAGCTCACAGCAAAAATGTTCCTCTGGCAACAAAGTCTGCCTCAATTCCATGTCTGCAGTTATAGACAGTTATTAAAAATGTCAAAACAACAAAAAAAATGTGGTGCCAGGCCAGCCTACTTCTAAAACTTAATTCTGCTTTGAGGCATGAAAGAAACAATAACTTTGTGAAGACAAAGCAATGCGCCAGCAGTATTTTTCTTCCTTATAGCCTCCATAGGAAATCTGAGAGGAAAAATGGATGCTTTATGTTAAATCCTCAGTCTTGGGGGAAAAAAAAAAAAAAGTTAAAATGTTGCCAGGACTCTCACTGCTCAATCTCATAATGAATCCATTAAGGTGTCCTCTACAAATGGTCAGCTATTATGGTTATACTCATAAGTCACAATATGTCTTTCCATGGTACAATCCATGTAAACCACATGTCACATTGTACTTTACAGTGATCTGTGTTTTATTGATTGCATGCCCAGAGTTTCAAGGCAGTTTGGGGCTGAGTGATACAGTTATCTTTTGAGATGTTTATACTGAATTGAAGATGTATTTCTCTCCTTACTCCCACAGTGCACTCTTTGTACTGAAAGGTATGAGAAAAAATAACTTTGCTTTCTTCTTTAAATGCTTTAGGTTTTTTCACTGCTTTTAATGTTACAAAATGCAAGAGATTATAAATGTAAAACCAATATACATGATAAAATTGGAAAAAATGAAAATGGTTTATGGAAACCTAGTGGCAAATAATCTAAATAAGTAATCTAAATCAAAAGAGGAAGAACGCATTTTTCATCAATAGTTAAAGCCAAAATGCATTAACAGTATACAGAAATCCCCTCTCCTATGATTACATCATTTATGACAATCATGGCACTATAATTTTGCCTGAAATAGCTGAGTTCTACAATTTTCATCAGAGGAATTCTACAAGTCAGCATAGTGCATTATTGCACCTGATTTATTCTGTCATTACCTTGAAAAATTGGTCCTTCACATTTCTCCTCTATTATCACAGGATAAAAGATGTACATTAGTCTATTTACTGCAGTAGTTTGGGATGTCCGCACAAATACTGTCTGCACTCTCCTCTGAATAAATTCATGCTGCTCATCCACCTTGTCATTACAACTCTCCACTTCGTTTATTCAATTAGACACATGCCACTTTGAAAAGTCGTTACATGTCAAATGTACTTTTAAACATAATTTAAAGCCACCACCAACTTACCTTGTGAACAGAATCAGTCTTATATTTATAATTATAGCTCTTTACATTTTTAGATGGGTTACTTTAAACAATTTGCACAGGGTTTTTATTTTTTTATTTTTTATATATATATATTAAATTATGGACAATGACACCCTTTCCCTTGATTTGGATACCTTGTTTCTCTACCAGTCAGAAGCAATGCTTTAGGTGGCGAGTAGTGTAGCACACAAAATAAGCTCATGTAATAGTGGGAGACCTTCAAAGGACATCAGGTACTGCAGAAGTGATGTTCTTCCTGATTAATTACTTCTGGACTTCTCTGTTGCATGAAAATCCAGTGCAGCCAACCACCACGTGACTCTGTTTATGTCGTCTTTCCTACGTGGCTCCAGCCAAATTGTGCTGCTGAGCCGCACACTGGACAAACATACCTTGATGCCACAGTTACTGTGCAATAGCAAATTGCAGTTGGAGAGAGCAATGAGAGTACATGAGAGCAACAGCTCTGCAGCCACCTGCAGTAAAAACCCTGGCAAGGCAGGCTGTGCCCCTGCAACCCCTGGATGTCCGTGGTGTAGCAGGTATCCACCTGCAGCCTGGGGAGCACTCCACACTGGAGCAGGGGGATGCCCAAAGGAGGCTGTGAC
>JAWWEE010000122.1:40563550-40618933 GCA_035221455.1 Xenops minutus | reverse complement strand
AGCAGCAGAGACAACGTGTGATGAACTGACCACAGCCCCCATTCCCTGTGTCCCTGCAGTGCTGGCAGGGAGGAGGTGGAGAATTCAGGAGTAAAGTTAAGCCTGGGAAGAAGGGATGGGTAGGGGGAAGTTGTTTTTAGGATTTGTTTTTCTTCTCTTTCTCATTATCCTACTGTGATTTGATTGGTAATAAATGAAACTAATCTTCCCAAGCTGAGTCTTTTTTGTCTATGACAGTAATTGGTGAGTGATCTTTCCCTGCAGAGTCTTTCGTTCTGTTTTCTCTCCCTCGTCCTGCTGGGAAGGTGAGTGACTGAGTGGCTTTGGTGGGCATCTGTGTCCAGCCAGGGCCAGCCCACCACAGCATACCCAACACAAGCTGACACTGTTGGATAAACTTATTTATGTGTATGTATTTATAGGATGTAGGAGCATGACATTCACTGTAAATCACAGAATATCCTGAGTTGGAAAGGACCCACAGGACACCCACCCACAGCTCCTGGCCCTGCTGACAAACCGAGGAATCACACCATGTACCTGAGAGCACTGTCCAAACACTTCCTGAACTCTGGCAGGCTTGGCAACATGATCACTTCCCTGGGGAGCCAGGGAAGCTCAAATAATTTACCATATGCAAAATGTTCTATAATTTTATTTTCTTAAAATAACAGAGCAAATAGTAAAAACATTTGAATGAGAGACCTAAAGTGCAGGGCAGTGGAGCAGTAAAATTAGCAAGAAGAAAATGAACTCCTTACCATTCTGAACATCCAATACATGATGCTTATCCAATGTCCAGCCACCCATATTGGAGGCATCCAGTTCATAACCCTGCAAAATGGCAGTCCGCTTTTCCCACAGCGTTAGATCCAAGCAAGACTCATATTCGTAACCTACAGACACTGAAATAACAGTACAATTCCCCATTAAGTATAGGATCTTGTTCTGAAAAAGATTCTAAAGAATGTGATTTCCTTAAACTACATACATTTTTTTGCTCTCCTAGGCTACCTGAAAATCCCTATGGCTTCCTTATGTGTGTTGAAAATACTAAACAAATTCCAAAGCAATCTTGGGTTATTAAAATATTTTTAATTATTAAGTGGATTAGGACAGGCATAGAGGAAAGCCTTTCTATTGTGCTTTCAAGTACACGGAGTGTGCAGACTAAATACCATACTGTATTATTAGGCTGAGAGCTACTTCAAGGGGAAGAATTGTAAGTGAAAACTGACTGTGGTTATTTTTTCCTTTTGAAGGAATTTTTTTTCTCATAATTCAAAGTTTAGATTAGTATTTTTTTATATGTTTTAATATCCATTGCTATTTCTCATCTTATGCTTCTAAACCTTTTCTACTTAATGAATAAAAGCATTTGAGATGTGCTTCCCTATCTTCAAGACAACACTAAAAATGCAAAAAACCTCCGTAACACATACCAACAGCTTCAGATAATCCATAGACCCTCTGATTGTATGCATCAGTTTTATCCCATATGAAAGTGTATGCTAGATTTGGGGATGCAGGGAACCATTTCTGGAACAGTCTTCCCACCACTGCCACCATAAGATGAACTTTCATTAAATTAAATGGTATAACAGATTGGGTCATAGTAATCTTCAGTACAGATTTATATCCTGCAGCCCTGGAGCTCAAGTATGACAACTTCAAATCGGTTCCTGGTATTGTTGTTTCTTCATGAAGTACCTATGCATTGTTAAGAGAAAAATACAGCATTTGAATGATTTGGAAACTAAACAGAACAAAGCAGCTATCATAAAGGGATGCTTGACATAATTAATGTTACATGACAATCCATTAGGCAGTATCATCTATATCTGACCTTCATTTAAGAATGCAAAAAATCCCCCGTAAATAAATAACATTTCACCTTTTCTTCTAGAAAGTCAAGTATAAATTCTTCATTATACTGAAGCTGCTTAGTTGATAATTTCTGCTAAATCAAGTATAAATTCTTCATTATACTGAAGCTGCTTAGTTGATAATTTCTGCTAAAGGATTTCAAAGACATCTCCTTTATTTTTATGGGGGAAAGGGAAGCATTCAGGAAAGGGAAAACATTCCCAACTGCTTTTTCCAAAAGAGGCAAAAAAGCACCTTTAAGTGAAAACTGCCCCTTCTTATGCTGCCACCCATGTCCCATATGTAATAAAGGTATTAGAGCCTCTATGGACAGAAAAGATTCAGATTTGGGTTGGGATGCCTAATTGCTCTGGTAGGAGCAGAAAGAACTTTCAGGTATTTTATTATTTGCATTACCAGTGGATTGTAAATACTTTGAACTAGAGCATTCTTCCATTTATTTTGAAGACACATAAGTAGGGTGCCTCAGGGAAAATTTTTCCATATTTCCTGATCAATATTCACTACTCAGATATCAGCTTATCACTTTCACATTTCAGAGAGGCGCAATGATTCAATTTCATTTTTAAAAGCTTCCTCCTCTCCTCTCCCTTGTCTTTTCCTCTGAGCTGAGGAGCTTTTGTGGGTGATGGATGGACATGAAATATTTCTTTGTACTGGGGATGATACTGCCCTGTGCCTCAGTCAGAACATAAACACTGCAGCCAGAACTTTGGGTGAACAGCTACCAAATGCCCTGGTTTATTAGGAAAAAAAAAGGAGGAAAAATGTATCTAGGCGCATTTAGCAAGGTAACGTTTCTTTGGTGGAAAGAGAGGGCAAAGGATGCTTGAAGCACAAGCCCAGAACCTTGGTGGTCTTACAAGAGCACTCTTGGGGAAGTATATTTGGAAAGCTTTACTTTACTTTTCTGTTTCCTGGTCCTCAAGTCTGAAGACCAACTTAATATGAGTAGAAAGCAGACTTCAGGGAGCACTGTCACAAATACCAGGCTTAAGACTTCAGTGGATCAAAAGCTGGCTACTACACAAGTGCTGTTAGCTCTGTGCTAGAGAAATCCTTGGACACTGCTTCCAAACAACTGACTGTGTTGAATAGGGTCAAGTAATGTGGTTTATGCTCTCAAGGAGGGCAGCAGGTGCTACACTATCCTATAAATTAGCACTTTTTTTGGGATCTAAAGAAAGATTCATACAATATTACTTATATCTACCTCCTTCCCAACAAGAGTATCAAAAAATCAGAAACAGTATTTTGACTCGTTGTCTGACATTATAATTATTTACATCTGATGCATGTAGACATAAAACTGTTGTTCTCCAGTAAGAGTATAATAGAGCTGTAGGAAATAAATGAGGAATTGGAAGACACAAGACAAATGAAATTCATATATATAAATTCTTAATTCTTATTCTTTGAATATTTCTTTGTTTCTCACCAAGAACTTGCCATCACTGAGAAGAAACAAGCAGCACCATCACCTTGAAGGATGTGAGAGTGGCCTTATTTCTGTTGTATATCTATATCTACTCTGCTTTCCCTCTGCCCAATATACAGACAGTGTCTAAGCCAGAGAACAGGCAAATCTTTTCTACAAGAACAAAAGCACCTCTCTCCAGAGATAACTGATTGTGAACACATTCCTTTTCTGAGACTTTGAAGGAAAAGCACACGCCACCTAGGAACAAAAGACAAATTCCTCCTCAAGACATCAGCAGGACTCTCATATACTGCACATTAAAACTAGTCTAACAGATGGAGGTCTCTGTAAGCAAGAGGAGAAAAAGAAATAATATGCTTGTAATAGGACACAATTTAATGGACTTCACTGGTCTCCTGTTATGACCATTGCTTCTTTTACAACTGCAACTGTGGAAGAGCAGTGTTAAACACATAGGTGGTCTTCTAGTCTCTTGGCTGAGATAACAGGCAATAAAGAGGACACCTTGAAGTTTCAATTTTCAAGAAATTCCACTGTGTATTTGGATTACTATCAAATTAGAAACTAGGACACTCATGCAGTTCTCAGCGAGGTTTAAAACAAAACCCAAACCCCTATTATTAGTTTCTGCAGAAGCCTCAAATACCTGCTGGAAATCTGACTTATAACTTCCTTCTTTCCATAAAATATCCCCTGTAGGAACTTATTTTCCTGAGAACTTTGGAAATGTAGAGGTAAGGTTATGCAACTCAATCTCTCTCCCAGAATCAAGCATTACAAAGAGAATTAAACAGTTTAATGTTCATCTGAAAAGTTAAATCATCAGGCACAGCAGAGAGCATCCTATGGGAGCCATGACAACACATCAATTGTAAAGCAATCAAGAAAGTCACTGGGTATAAAAGTCACATCAGGAATTGCTAACACAACCAAGCTGTCTGTACTTTACCTTTTCCAGATAGAGTATCAAACTATCTTCAGAAAGGCTGATACCCTAAGGGGACTGAATTACAGCCCAACCACCAAACTCTTATGGTTGACATTTTATTTATGGATGATCAAGCTTCTCAGAAGGACAGCTGTGAAATACTTAACCTAGGGGACTGAGATAAGGGTCACCGCAATTTTCACAGAGACAGTTTGTTGTCCTGAGAGTTCAAGCTGCACCTGAGTCCCATAAATTGTGCAAGGCTCCTCATCTCTCATGGCCACCAGGACTAAAGCGGTCCAGGCTCTGAAAGGCTTTCCTGCTCCAAAATATAACATGATTCAAGTGACATGCTCAGATGGCATTAAGAACTCTGAATAAGTAATAAAGTTAGGGAGGGGAAATGCCTGCTGTATTGCTGTGATTTTTTTAGCAAACTGAGCAACTTCCATAGAGGATTTGTGGACAAATTTCACAAATGAGTACAAACTTAAGTCCCAGTATCAGTAAAAGGCTGTTTGCTGAGAAGTAACAACTGAGCTGCTGCATTAAAATGGAACATCATCTTGGTTTGAGAGAGGTAAAGATAACATTTTTAGTTACAGGTAGATATTGGCAACTGCTGCTGTTACATAAAGGTTGAGATTAAGGAGTACCAAAATTATGCTTTAAGTAGAAGCTGAAGCTGTTCATTTTAGGACATAAAAATGTTTTCCTTTAAAAAAAAAGCATTCTCCAAGAACCAAGGGTCTTAACTTAACTTACAAACCAAGGAGAAATAACATGGGGAAAAATACTTGGTTTTCCTAGACTTAAAACATGGTTGAGGTACCACAGAGGAGAGGGACAGGAAAAGTCACACATGTAGAAACCTAAAAATGTGTCTGTAACAGAATAAATAAAGAGGTGTATACGAAGTCTCAAACACAAAGCAAAAGAGAAGAAAACCAGAAATTGCACTGGAAAAGAAGGATGCATAAATGGGGTATTTGGCTCTAAAAGTAATTTCATCTTTTTCTCAGTACAAACTTGAAATTGTGGAGATTTTAACTAAGTGAAACTAGGATGCAGGATCCACTGAATGGTTGGGATATCTAGATATCCTATTATACTGCTGGTTTAAATGTAAAAAAGGGCTAATTTCTTTGCTGAAAATCTGGTCACCCTGAAGTTAGCAACAATCATTGTTATTAAGTCATTGAGGCCCATATTTTATTCTAAATTTCTCTGGGTAAATAAAATTTGCCAACTTCTGCTGTACAGTATTGCCAGTAGAGAGAGTGAGTCTGAGGAGAGGAAACTTGGACATCTAATTTGAAGGAAAACATTCAGTCTTCATTCTCCCACACACTCGAGGTGACAGAAACAAGCTGCTCAGGACCTGTAGGAGGCATCTTGCAAGCACACTAACAGTGCTTCACAGAAGTTTAGGAGAAGGAAGCCCCTCAAACCCTCAATTTCAGAAGTGCTCACTGTGACTCTGGGTTTCTGCCAGACTGCATGGCAATATGTGGCAAACAGACATTTACTGTATTAGGAAAAAGAGAGTAACAATATTACCAAACACAGGAGCAGTTCCAGTTTAACCTGATCTCCCTCATCTGCATGTAGTTTACTGCCTTGTTCCACACTGATTAATCTCAGCTAGTTAAGTCTAGGCAAAGCATGGTAACTTGCAATTAAAAGCAGATAAAGTTATGCCTAAGCAGTCCAAATTTAGTTAACATCATCCCCCTTGAATAATGACCTCTTGGGTCTGTGATCACCCCTCCACTGCTTGCCTTCTTTTTTCAGTTTCCTTTTGTGCTGCTTCTTCAGCACAGACTTCAATTCCCCCTCTGATCAGTCTGAGATTCCTAAGCCACTAACACTCGGAAACAGTGTCTTCAAGAGACGACAAAGCACTTCAAGGGATGGCAATTGCAACAGCACATCATTTTCTCCTGTAGTATGGGACAGTCAATCCTGTCACACCACACGAACAGGGTGATTTACACTGACTGAAGGAAATGTGTGGATCTTTCTCTGTGCCTTCATCCAGTCTCCCACACTTCAAACTGGCATTGCCCCTTTTTCATGAAAAGATCTACAGCAGCTCCTCTGAGCTGAACATACAGTTTTGAATGGAATCTGCTTCTGCCCATCTTTTATCAGAGTAGTGAATTTTTGGGAGACACACTGTTGACCTTTATGCATTTCTGAGAGGACCCTGATCTGGAAGGGGTACATCCCAGTCACGGCTGTGCAGCTGCCACTTGCTGAAGCAGGAAATTACGTGTGGAAGGAGCAAAGAATACAGAAGAAAATACTACTTATTAGGCTTTTTACATAGTACTGGAACTGGATTTTTTGCATACTTAACAAGAGTACATTTTACCTCATCACAAATGACCCATCAGCACCAACTGCCTCGGAACCACTGAGAATATGATCTTTCCTTCCAGCTGGTTTTCTAGGGAAATCAACCTGACCCAACAGTCTTGCCTATCAGACTTCGCACCTCACAAATTCTGGACCTGGAAGCCACTTTCAACCACATTTAAAATAACAATAGAAATTGCTAAAGATAATTGTTTCTTTAGGTTTGCTAAAAAAAAAAAAAAAAGAATTAGGTAGGAATGGATGTGACAGATAGTTGGAATTACAACCATGGGTGAGAATTAGTAGGAATCCAGACTTCATTAATCCCACTGCTCAGGAAATAACTTGTTTACCTAGACATTACAAGTATTTTTTTAAAATTTGTGTTTTCTGACAGTCCTGTATTATTACTTTTTTCTTGATTTATACCTCCTCTATCTAAGCCATTTTCTGTCATTTCAGGAACTGAATCTATGGTCTGCTGCCAAAACAAGTAAATCAGAGCTGTTTTTCACTGGACTCTGTTTTGCAAATACTTTCTTTTAATTGACTTGAAACTATCAAAGGCACAGAAATGATAGTGAGGATAAAAGCAACAATTTCCTAGCACAGTCTAGATTTGTATGAGTCTTTAGTTGTAATTTCCTTACATCTTTCTTTCAAACCTGCTCCTACCATGAATTGCTTAATGAGTTAGCTCTTTTCTTAAGAGCTTTACATGAAAACATTTGAATCCATTTTCTGTGTTTCCCTTGAAGGGGCAAGGACATTTCTTAGTGAATGGGAAAAAGAGTGCCCTATGTAATTATGACACAGTGAAAGTAGTGGAGAGAACAAGAGAGAGAGGGAGAGAAAGACGGAGGCACAAGGAGGATTGTTTCACTAGGAAAAGTTCAAAAATCAACGAAACATATTATTTCTGAAGTGCAACTGAAATGCCTTAAGAGCCAAAAGACTAACTGAGGAATCTAATGCACCTATTGTAGAAAAATTTAAAAAAGCCATTCCAGTCACAGCTTTTTCCATTTAAATCCAGGTTTTGATGTGACATCCTACTTTCAGTATTACAAGTTCTGAAGAAGTAGATTAGAACACGTGATCATTGGCTTGTCCTCAGTGCTGCAGGGTTCTTTTAGTTTATAAAAATCTGTGTCATGCTGTTTATTAGAACTGAACAGATAAATTGAACTGTATGGGTTTTTAAGACAGAGTGGAAGAACACCTTTCACTTTCAGTTCCTGAGGTGCACTTCTAACAAGAGGGCAATCCAAAAAGTCAGATTTACTATAGTGCGTCCATTTTATGGTCCAGTGCCTGACTGATGGAAGAGATTCTGTAAATTAAGTTATGCAAACAAATATAAAACCAGACACTGATGTACACTGAGCTCTCTTACTTTTTTTTTTCAGATGAAATTTTAAAAATCATCCCACAGAATAAATAAATTTGTATCAAAATAATCACATTGCAAATTCTTAGCAACTTATTCTGAATTATTTGTTTTTGATCAGTAGTTTACATTGTTTTCACTACAGTTGCTGAATACTAGCCTGTGATAAAATTCTGTCTATTTGAAGCACACCTTACCTGTGTTTCTGGGATGATAGGACTATCTTCAGGAGAAATTCTAAAGAAGGTGGATAAAGGTGATGACACGATAACAGGGTTTGGCCTTACAAATCCACTTAGATCACAACTAGGAATGTCATTCTCTTCCTTCTTCATGACAAGGGTATCCATGACATAAAACACATTCCAGGGAATCCATACTGTGTGATACTGTGTCAGGAATGGTGATCGCTCAAACACCAGTGTCAGAGAGGCACCACCATTCGCTACCAAGTCGAACCTAGGAAAAAACCCCAAGAGGACTAGCTAGTCAGAAAATTCCCAAAGCCGTCCACAGCCTCTATTTTATGGATTGATTCTTCATTCCACTGTGCTGCTCTGAAGGCAGAATGTCTCTACTGGGAACAATGGAGAAATCAATTAAATTATGCTACATAATACTGCACAGAGAGAATTGAGAGTTTGGGATCCTGCGTTTAAATTAAGCAAGCCTTTCTACTTCTAAAGTATATAATCAGCATGTTTTACATTTGAAGAAGGTACAAAGTACAACTTTAGTCAATCACTTTGTTAATGTCTTTTGTTTCCATTATTTTATTATTATCTTAGTCTTACAAGCAGCTCTTCAGTACTTCCTTTGCTGTCTTTGTACCTTAGAAGGGCTTCAAAGGGAACTTACATTCCATCCTGGCGAGTGATTGTATATCCATAGTCTGGGTAGTGTAGAAAGGAGACATTGACTCCAATGAGTGGTGTTCCATCTGCAGTTAATACTTGGCCCCTTATGACGGATGCAAGACTGCGAAAAAGATGCAGGATCAAATTCCAAGATTGTTTTTTTCATTCTCTTTTGAATGAATAAAAGCTAGTGAGTGAACACACACATCCACTGCCACCCACCTACCCCTATCTACATGGTATCAACTATCATTAAAAAAACAATTCTCAGACTCTAACCCTTTTATAAGTTCACATAATTTACACTGTATAAACAAGTGCCTCAAAATCTACAGCTAATAATTTTGTTTCGGTATTGTTGATTTGACTTTGGTTTATTTTGTCTGTACTGAGTTACTAAAAGCAGAAATTCACTGAAGAATTTTAAGAACTTATAAACTAGAGGTTCTCACTCTAAGTCATACCTCTGGCAGACTCTTAAAGAAAAACGTACTTTTCAATTAGTATCAAAGCAATCTGTTAAACTGCAGGGACTACGAAGTACAAAATTTAAAAGAGCAATAAGGAACATTGGTGCAACAACTTTTAATCAACTGCTGTGCCCAAACACATTAATGCTGTTAAATTACTGCAAACGCAGCAGCTCTAGTGTAAATCATCTTCTTTCACTCAGTGAGATCCCAGACACCTGCTTCCTGTTACTGGTTTATTTTCAGGTCATTACTGCTTCACAGAGCACCAGTCAAATAGTTTACGCAATTATACTGTCGTGCACTTAACAGTTCTATTACATTAATTCATAATTTATATTATTTAGTGAGCTCAGTTTAAAAAGTGCAGCTTTGCTTTTCCTTCTGAAGTGTTTTCATTGCCTTGATATATTTCCAACTGTGCCAGCCTAAATCAACTGGTTAAATAAAGATTTATTTAAGCATTAATGAAGTGCCCTGTTAGAATAGACACTAAGCACGGCAAGTACCTTCTGTAACCTATTGGCACTGATAATTTGAATTTTGCAGGAAATGAGACAAAACAAGCAATTTGAGATATTGAGAGAAAAAATCTTTGCTGAAAGTCCACACTATGAAATTTGCAGTCATAGCAGATCTTCTCCTCACATGAACTTCATGCACTCTCCAATTTCTTTTCTATTCAGGAGTAAAAGATGAGTCATGCTCACCTCTTATTAAAAGGACTTTCCCCAGGTATGACATGAGTGCTGTCTGCTCCAATGAGAAAACTGATGCGGTCATAAAATGCTTTGGCAGCTTGCTGAGATGGAGACTGCTGGCTTTGGCTGATGATATCTTGGGGATCAGGTAGTCCACGACAATACGGCTGGTTTTGGCAAGAACTCTGCAAACAGCAGTCAGGATCCATACAGTCAACTAGCCCATCTGTTGGCAGAAAGTCACACAAATGAACAAACTCTTCCTCCTGCCCCTCGGCATGGGAATGAGTCAGCCAGCAGAGAGATTAACAAACTTACGTGGTATGAAACAATACTCATAATTAAGACTTGAATAAATTCACTTTCAATTAGAGAAAGAGAGTTTGTTTCCACTGAGTTTCTGAACTCCCATGGAAATCCACGCAAACTGAATGTACTCAGTATCATGTAAAAATTAAACCTATTTATTCAATACTTTTCTAAAATCATGTTGAACAAACCAGAAAATAAAGACACACTCATGCACTGCATACACGGTTAACTTACAAATATTAAACACTTCAGGTGGGCCTAATTAGATTTTATGTGAGGTTATTTGGCTTGCTAGAAAAAAGAAACAAGTAACTTCCCCTCTGCTATTTTCCTCACATTTTTAAACATACCTATGCTGCAAGTAGCTTTAAATATTTCACAATATTTATCAAGGTGGATTCCTTTATATCTTGACAGAAAGATTTTGTTGCTAGTGGCAAAGGCAATTTCCACAAGTTTTTCACATGAAAATGTATGATAGAACAAAATCTGTATTTAACATTTAGATTTTATTCTGAATAAACTGATGAGAAATGCTGGCCAGTATAAACAAGATTTAAACACATGGGTGCTTTTATGCTTATGTGCTGAAATAGTCACATATGTGGAGCATTAGATCTGTCACATCACTGGAAATCTAATTTGGTGAAAGATTAAAATCAAGATCAAATTGATAACTACTAATTTGCTGTAAGTAAAGTCATAAGGAAAACGAGCCTGGAAATGTCAGCTACAGGAAATTTCTAGATGAATGTAATATGGTATCACAGAGCTGATAATTGTTTCCCCAAAAGAACAGCAAGACTGAAATAGCTCAAACATTTTATTATTTAATTTAGATTAGAGAGGGAGCTTGCTTGCTGCACAAAACTGAAAAATGTACCAATGTAGCCCTCAGAGGAAGCTCGTGACTGCTTCTCTCACAAAGGAATCTACCTTTAGAGTAAAATTTCTTTCTGAAGGAAAAAATATCATCCATTTTTGCTCAATCATATGTTGAAAGAGCGTTAAGTAAACAGAGCTCTTCTAAAGGTTTTCTTCTAAGTATCGCTGTGCTATGTGGATCAGTTAGAGACTGGCAAAATAGTAAAGGACAGATTTCTATTCTTTCGCACATCTAAAATTCTTATTTAACTTGACTGACATTGAAATCAGTTCAGGGAAAATATAAGGGATGAAAAAAGCATCATTAAGTATATCAAAGTTTAAACTTTTTTAAGAGAAAAGAAAGAACATTCACTTTTCCTGGGATGAGGATAACCAGAGGCTCATGCTGCCATTCAGATAGACACTGACAGGCTGGAGAAATGGGCTGACAGGAACCACATGCAGTTCAACAAGGAGAAAAGCAAAGTCCTGAACCTGGGGAGGAACAACCCCCTGCACCAGAACATGCCCTTGCAGCAAAGAAGGTGTCAACAACATCCTGGGCTGCATTAGGAGTGTTGCCAGCAGATCAGGAGAGGTGATCATTCACCTCTGCTTAGCACTGAGGAGACCATACCTGCACACACAGCTCTGTGTGCAGTCTGGGCTTTCTGGTACAAGAGATGTGGACATACCACAGACAGCTCAGTGTGGTTAGGGGCTTGACACATCTCTCTTATGTGGAAAGGTTGAGAGAGTTGAGGCTTCTTAGCCTGGAGAAGAGAAAGCTCATCAATGAGTGCAGATACCTAATGGTAGGATGTTAAAAAGTCCACCTTTCAGTGGTGCCCAGCAAAAGAAAAGAGACAATGGGCAGACTGAAACAGGAAATTTGGTCTGAACAGCAGAAAAACTTTTTACTGTGAAAGTGGTTGAATACTGCAATAGACTGCCCAGGGACGTTGTGGAGCCTCCATCCTTGGAGACATTCAAAACCCAACTAGGCACATCCCTGAGCAACCTGCTTTAGCTAATCCTGCTTTGAGCAGAGGGTGGGACTAGATGATTTCCAGAGGCCTTTCTAACCTCAAACAGTCTGTGACTCTTGTGATTTTCTAGTCTCATTCTTGTAAAATATGAAACCTTTTCCTAGCTGAAGTACTGACCTCCCTTGTTGGTTTTAACTCTAGAAGCCTGGATTAGTGTCAGTGCTGGGGGAACTGATGGTTAAATGCACAATTTTGGGGTTTTATACCTCTGTATGGTCTCCCAGGCAATATCTGGTAGAGTTGCCAAAGAAATGCTCAAATTTCTCCATTCATCTCTGTTAGTTTATAAAAAGCAAATGTACATCTGGAGTATAGTCTGCAGGTCATAAAACTGCATGAAATTGACACCTTCTGAACTAATCAGCTGGAAATGCATTTTTACAAGCTTCGCCACTAACATCAATCAGAGAAAGAATCTCATTTTCACCAGCCAAGATACAGGGATATGCTGTTTGTTATTTTCCTGTGGAGTTTATCAGTAACTTGCCCAGGCGAGTGACGGATGGTTATGAATCTGGCTCCTTATAACTTGAGAAAACATTTTTCATTCTTTCTCTGTACTTATGTGGCTAGAGCTATCTCGTACTGTGAAGTCGTGTACTCTATTGCACTGTGTGAAGCAGTGTAAAATTTCCTTTCTGAAATGACTCTGGAATATTATTGATGAATTTTGTTTAGCCTGAAAAATATGAGACTTAGCTCAACACTGGCTTGTCAGTTATATCACTCAAATATGACAGTGAAATTATAAAGAAAATAGAAACTCCTACAGGCAGCTGGGCAGTCATTATCAGTCTCAGGTGGCTATTTATATTTTCTTGTTCTAGACATAAGTCTATACACAAAAGATGTAATGACAACTTTATTGTTTTCTTCCTCAAAATCTAAAGTCTAGCTGTAAAAATTTTGGCTTTTACCGTTGTTGCAAACTGCAATGAAACATGGCCTGTTGATAAATTGCTCATTTGGAGAGATTAATAAAACCACCAAAACTCTGCTCTCAGGAGACCCCAGCTGGAGTACTGTGTCCAGCTCTGGGGTCCCCAGCATAAGGAGGACATGGAACTGTTGGAGTGAATCCACAGGAGAGCCACGAAGATGATCACAGGATGGGTGATTCAAGACTGAGTGATTTGGGATTGTTCAGCCTGGACAACAGAAGGCTCCAACGAAGGCCTTACAGCAGCCTTCCTGCAAGAAGAGGGGCCTGCAAGAGCTGGAGAGGGACTTTTGACAAGGACATACGGTGATAGGACAAGGAGGAATGGCTTTAAACTGAAAGAGGGTAGGTTTAGATTAGATATTAGAAAGAAATTCTTTACTGTGAGGGAGATGAGGCACTGGCATAGGTTGCCCAGAGCAGTTGTGGATGTGCCACCTCTGGAAGTGTTTAAGACCAGGTTGGATGGTGGTTTGAGCAACCTGGTATTAGTGGAAGGTGTCCCTGTCCACAGAAAGGGGGTTGGAACTAGGTGATCGATACGGTATGCTTCAACCTAAGATTTTCTATGATTCTGTGATTAAGTAAGAGGAGTCAAGACAGAGGATTCCCATGACGAATGTTTAAAAAATATATCTGCAAGAGTGCTTGCTTTTGAATGGAATAAAACTGCTGGAAGGAAATATAGGGGGACAAAGTAAGTCCTGGGCGCAAGTTCTGTCAGTGTCAAAGGCAGATGGTGACCAAGGACCAAGATAAACCACACTCTTCGTTAGTAAGTTGATTATATATTTAGGCAACAAAAATCTCCAAAAAGTGAAATTCAGTGCCTACACAGGAAAAATACAGTTTTGGAGCTATGATGCTGGTCATCCCACCAGGACAGCTTTGATGACTGGCAAACTAAGGCGAGAGACTGGAAAAGACAGGAAACTGTACTAATGAAACTCAATTATCCTCACATAGCTCAATTTTACAACAGACTATAATAAATGCACTCAATCATACATACAAAAATGACTGCCTGTAGGGTCAGCTGGTCAGAAAATCCACAAAACACAAGTAGCCCGTGATTTATTACTAAAAAAAAAAAAGCAAGGACTTTATTCAATGTTACTATTGCAGTATCTCTATAAGCATACCTATAGTGTACTCAAATTCAGCTTTCCTGTTGGAGTGAAGAAGCCTAAAATATTAAATGTGGGGCTCTAAATGAATTGCCACTCCAGTAAGAAAACTTGGAGTCACTGTGGATAAGTCCTAAGGAGATATCAACCCAGCACTCACCAGCAACCATAGATGAAAACAAAAAGCTGAAGAATAATGGGAAGTGTTGGAGCACAAAACAGAGAACATGAGCATGGCACTGTATCACTTCTAGTTCAAGTACATACTTCCTGAGATTTCCTTAGCTTGGGTTATCTTTGAACTTAGCAACTTTCTGACATTTGAAACATTCTCTGGAAGTAATTTCTTACTCTAATTAGCAGTCTGCTTGTATACAAAAGAAAATATAAGTTCACATTTACCCTTTTACAATGTTTTGCTAAGCAATTGCTATTATGCACTATCAGAGAAGAGGTTCTGGTTTAGGTAATCTTTAAGCTAAGTTTGTACTATTCTGTGACAATATTTAGCAGGACCAGGCTATTCTATACTGTATAAGTATTTAAAAAAATACTGTAGTCTAAGTATGCTTTGCTTTATTACAGTATTTATTTTCATTTCAGTAAAATAAGAATATTAATGATCCCTTAAATCCTGCTCATAGAAGCCCATAAGTACTCTTAATAATTGGATAGGAGCTAATAAAAAGCAAACTTAACTAAGGAACCTGCTCAATAGTGACCCATCTAAACTAAAGAGTAAACAGCTTATTCTTCCTACAGTAATAACAAAGCACAGCCCACTTTGTTAAAGTATAATAATGACACAATTTTTTTCCAAGAAGTTAGACTTACTCCACCCACTGGAGTGGGTTGACTTTCCCTTTCCTCACAAAGTCATTAGGAGTTTAATTCAGCCTAAGATCTGCTTATTTCACACACTTTCCTTGTGGGTTGCTATAATGTAAAGAAAAATCCAAACCAAACACAGGGGACAATAAAGAGTGAGCCTTAAAGAGAAAGGAAATGATTTGCACAGCTCTGAGAAATCTGTATTAAAAGGAAGATAAGTAATAATTATCCTGTAATATGTCAATAGTATCTAGAAGGGAAAATGATCAAGTATGCCTTGATGCCATTAGGATTTCCTATTGAGAGTATTCCCACTGAGGTCCTTGGGATGCTCATGTTCACACAATTTGAACAATCAGTCCCAGACAGAGATAGGAATCAAAGGAACAGCAGACACTTTCACTAATGAATTGTACTCATATTAATATATGAAATTTATTTTATGCAGTGTAGGATAAAGCATAAACATTAACCACAGCATATAAAATAGGTAACAATTGAGATAACTTTAGTTATATAACCACTGAGCCTAGTGAGATGTAGATCACACTATCCGCAGTCATGCTACAAATTCAGTGTAAGTGCTCCGATAACCTAATCTCCCACAATAAACAAACACAGCAGAAGAATCCTTATGCCATTCCCTGTAGCTGTCTGAAATTTTAATGGCTTGCTTGGAGATTAGTGGGCTGATTGCAGGTACTCTTGGAAAGGGAAGAAACACTTCTTTCTCCAGATAGCTTTCAAAGAAGATTTTCTTTTCCCCATTTTCTTAGGTATGTTTCCATTTTTAATTTGGTTTAATTGTTGCATTTTAACCTTTTTCCTCAGCCACAGTCAAAGACTGAAGTGAACATGCTCTGTATAAAAGCCCATAAATTAGAGAAATGCCATGGGCAAATACCGTTATCGTGGCATGTCAATCACGGCAAAACAAGTGTTTGGCTAACCCCTTTCTCATGCATAGTGCATAATGATGTCTGCAAAGGAAATAATGACAAAAACACCAAGAAAAAAACCTCACCAAAATACCAGCATTAGCTTTCCCCCTGCCCCAATATTGTTCTTTTTTCTAGAAATTTTGGTCATCCTGTTAGATTGCTCTGCTCTAATTCCTCATTCCTTTTCCCCTTTTCCTCACAGAAGTCTATTACTGTTTTCAGTCTGAAGGAGCAGCTTCTTTTCCCTTTTTTCATTTACATGCATTCCTGTTCATCTTGCTCCTCTTTCTCCTTCTGCTGCATTACCTACTCTTGACTCTTCCCAATATGTCACATCCTTCTATGATCTTTAACAATTACTGAATCTGTTTTAGCCTATTACTACACTTTGAATGTTTGTTCCCATTTTTCCCCTACGTGATCTATTTTTTTTATCTCCTAGTTGTTTATGCTTCCATCCAGTTTCTCCTCCTCCTTACTTAGTCTCTTTTCATGTTTGCAGGTTTCCCTTTCTTCTGTATCTCTGTAATTCCCCGGCCCACCTGAAGTTAATTCCCCAAACAGCATCTCTCTGCATGGAATCTGTGTCAGCCTCTGTAGGCCCTGAAATGTGCAAAACTGACTCAAAGTATGTCGTTTGTTACAGACAAGGATGACAATTCAAAAGATGTGCACAGCAATAAACAGGAGCACAGTTTTAACTGTGGTATTTATTTTCCTCAGGAAGTCAATGCTGCTCTTATTTATGGTTTGTGATGTCTAAGATCCCAGCTGCACTCGGAAAACGAGAGCAAAGAGACAATCAGCAATTGCAAAGGCATATGCAGTCTAAAACAGAAAGACGAAGTCACAGATGACTTTATCATCATCCAAAGGCTCTAATGGAGTTTTTATCTCTGCTCTGAATCTCAAGGTGTTAAGCAAAAAGAATTGATGAGAAGGGGAAGACAGACAATAAAAGCATTATGCTGATCTAATATTTGACTGCATTCATGTTTAATCTTGTTTTTGTGGGGGTGTTTTATGTGATTCTGGAGTTGTGCCAAAGTCACAGCCCTTCTAGCGTCACTAACCTACAACAGTAATTGCAGATTGATTCCTTAAGTCAGCAGTCCTGCCTGCATCTCGCTGCAGATTGTTACCTGTCACCTAAATGACAGGCTGCGGAAAAGTAAGCCAAAAAAAAAAAAGCCTTCTGGGAGCATCCTGTCAGTTATGTGAGCATTCACAGGCTGTGGAGGGATAAGATCTCTGTAGGCTGGGCAACCAATTGTTTCCAGCAATAGTATCAGAGGTCAAAATGTAAACTCCCGGTTCAGCCTCTTCTCTTGAGGTAATTTCCTTGTGAGGTCACTGAAATTTTGAACTCCTTCCTTTTTTTCCCCTCCGCAACAGTTCACTGAGTTGAGACTGTATTATTTCAGTATAAAAGAACACTGCAGGGGAACTAAGGTGACACTCGTCTTTTTCTAAGTACATATCTCATCGTCATATGCAGCTTGTAAGGCTTTGCTGATATGCCATATAAAAGCACTGGATACCGCAGTGTATTCTTACAGGCACAGGAGCCAGTAAAATGTGTGAATTGTTCTCATGGCAGTATTTAATCACCTGACTGTAAAATCTCTGCTCTCCCCAGAGTTAAAGATCCAGTTGGTGCATCTTACCTCCTTCATTGTCCTTACTGTCAGTGCAGAGAGTTTCCATGGCTACGTCACAACCCGCTCCTCTCCATCCTGGCTGGCAGACACAGTGCCAACCATTTTGATCCAGCGTGCACCTCCCATTGCTGTTGCACAAGCCAGGGCAGCCCTCTGTTGGAACAGATAAAATAAAAAAAGCACAAGTACTTTAAATATTGTAATAATATAAGGAGAAAAAAAAATACAAACAAGGGACACTTACTGGGAACAGGCCTTAGGAACAGCACAAATACTGTAATTGCACATGGAGTGGAACAGCAACATTACCTGGGAAATGCAATTCTTAACAAAGTGGCATCTTTGATTGGCCTGACACTTGAGACACCACTTACCTGTACAAGCAGCAAATAAATGCACCAATCCTCTAAATACCTGCAGGCCAGACAAAATTAAGTTTGTGGTTTTTTTAATTTTTTTTTTCTTTTTTGGCAAAGTAACGAGATGAGTGCATAGCGCAAATGCAGTTGTGTAGAACAATACATTTTTCTGTGCTCATAGAGTAGATCAGTATTTGCTCTATGCATTAGTGGTTACTTACTGGCATAAACGTTTAAGCTCCCTGTTACTATGAACAAATCCCTCCAAATTCTTAAGTAGGAAAACAGGTATGATTTTAGGCACGTAATAAAAGAGAATGTTAACTTTATCTGGTCTCAGAGTTGCCGTGTATTCATGTGAAATTACAGTGTGTTAAATAGTTGCACAAAGTATAGGCCAGTTTAATGACTATACTTTATGCCAAAAATACATTCCTTTTCACAGAATAAGCAAAGCCCAGGAAATAGTGAAGCAGCTTAGCATCTATTCTAACAAACATTAGGATTCAGGCTGCATACGGATGGGACAGGACCAACAGGATTTCCAACTAAATGTAATAGCTGTGCGTATTTGATTACTTAGGACGGACAAAATGAAATACCATAAGGACCACAATAAACATTGATAGACTGAACAAAAACACGGTAGTGACGTGCTTCAAGACAGATAGCAGAGAGTGATTTTTTGTGACAATCTCCCTAAGGCTTTTGTGTTGTTACCTTTATATCCTATCTTGTCTGCTTTTTTGGCCAAGGAGGGAAAATTTGGGAAACAATTAACATAATTTAATATATCCAAAATCGATAATTGTTTTCAGTCTAACATTGCATTAAAAAAAACAGTATCTGTCACTTCCTAGTGATGAAAACTGGCATGCAGCCAACATGATCTGTATGAAGATGACAACACTATAAATATGTAATTTTGGTGTTCCTTATCTGTGACTATGATAAGACATTGACAGAAGCAAGTATAGACATGGCACTAAGTCTTATGAGAAGGCAGCTACAAATCAGGTTTTTCTGGACACATTTTTTTTTTTCTGTAAACTTTTATCCAAAAGCCCTACATAACTGGGTAAATAATTCTTCACTTTTTGAACAACTATCTTTGTGAACTAACCTACTGTTCCATTTTGGATAAGCTTAGAGCAGTCTTTCAGAAGTAATACCTTTTTTTCCTTTAAAAGTCTTTTGAATTTACTGACTCCTTTCAACCCTGTAGCTCCAAATTACAAACATTACCAAAAAAAAAAAAGTTATAAAGGGTGCTTAACTCCTGTCAAATCACTCTTAGAAGGCAGAGAATCAGGAAAACCTCTTGTGAGGAAGGAGGAGGATGCTAGAGTTATGGATATTGTGCCATCATGCCAGACTGAAATTAGTTTTGCTACATTTATTCTTTTAAGACTGCAGCTGCTATTAGCGTATGTTAACAAACTGAGAACTATTTTTTTCTTAATATTCTTCTATTTGATTTATGGAAGACTTACATATACAATTGAAATACTGACAGAGCATTTTAGGAGTCAACTGGGTACACTCAAGACTTATTGTGTGAAAGCCTGGATATTGCCATCAATATTGCCATATTCTAATGAAAAAAACACAAGGAGTAGAGAAAGATACTCAGGGAAAGAGGGGTAGGAATATTTTAAACATTTTTCTAAATCAAATTTTCACCGTAACTGAAGATACAAGAATCTTTGCTGTTTCATGTTAGGCTTTTGCATCCTTGAATCTCTCAACTGAAAATGTTGCATAGACTATAAAAGATTTTTCTAGACTCATACAAAATACAAGTCATAATTTCCTATAGATTTTCTACATTCAGATAATCAAAAGCTTAATAGCCTCAGGTATTCCATTGATCTTTCTTTATATAAACACACACATCTCTATAATTAATCTGTTCTTTAGAACTAATGCCACTTGTTCTGTGACAAGACTATTTCTTTGCTTTGTTTCCTAAATATTTATAGTTTTAAAGGTAGAGGCCCAATGACAAAAGTGACCAAAAAAAAAAAAGCTCCAAACAGCAAACGAATACTATCTTCAGTTATTGGTTCAGATAAAATCCAATACATGTATACAGTTTGTACATAAATGTATAATTACTGACAAAGTGTTACCATAGAACAGAAGTAAAATTTTAATTTGAGATGAATTGAAAGTCATATGAGTTATATATATAATCCATGGAATGCATGTAAGAGAAGATTCTTTTGCCCAAACTAGTATGTTTTTAACTATATATATTAAAAAAAAACAACATGTAGGTATAGGCATGTCATCAAAGAGCAAATATACAGTACCTTTCACTATCTTATCCAAATAGTGAGCTTGAGAATTAAAAAGAAAAAAAAAAACAGACAGACATTTCAGAAGTGTCACATAAAACAAGAATTGTTCAGAATTCACATGCAAATCAAGCAGGTGCACCTGACATGAGAGGTCTTACATTACAAAATGAAAATGTATTTCAAAGCTTTTAAAAATGCAAGAAATTCTCTTTTCAGCAAACATTGTTATGATTCAATGAAACTACTTCAGAAAGGAGGCCTGCAGAAGAAAAAGAGATGCTACCTTTCTGAGATTACGTTTTTCTCCTGACTTCTCTTCACATGCTTTGATTTTTACATATTAAACAAAAATATAATCAAAGCTAGCTAAAAAATTCAATTTTCAACACAATGTAAGAGCATTTCCTTAGCTTATGAGCTTTAAAACACTGACCATGCAGGAAGATCTTTGATTTGCAGGTCACATATGACTCTGACAGCATAACAAGTACACTATCTTAATTTTCATTCAATTAACAGCATTTTTAGGAGGGTTTTATCTTCTTCTTCAATTCAGCCACAGTTATTCTTCTGAGCGCACAAAGCAAGTACATAAAATAAGCTGGAGTGTATACATGGGGTGGAAGAGGGCATAGTGGGGGTAGTAGTGTGGTGATCCATTTAATTTGGAAAACCAGGTGAAAATTAAACTTAGGTTTTAGAAGTATACAAATAAATAACATGGTATATACAAGAATAGCAAGACTATTTTTTTGGTAAGTTATGACACTAAAAATTTCACAAAAAAAATTTGTGGAGGCAGATGGATGAAGGACATACAGAGCAAAAGACGGATTTGAAGCAGCAGACCCTACTTTTAATACATGAGACACAGCACAGATGGGTTACATGTTCCCTCTTTACTTCCAGGAAACAGACATAAACTGCAGTGGTGTTCAAGGGGTTAATGTCAAATAGCAAAACCACAGAGGACAGGTGCATCAAAGGCTACCAAACCCAGCCACCTGCACACAAGGTGATGGGAACTGAGACCACTGCAGACAGGACACACCAAGCTGAGTCAACAATGTTGGATCCAATCCCCTGTTTGTGCTGTGGACAAGGTCTCTCAACACAGCCCTCACAGGCTCTCTTCATTTCAAAATACCAGCTTTTCTAAATCCCTGATAGATGATGGCCCCTGTTTCACAGGTCTCTGTCACTTGCTATGATCCCTTTGGATGGGTAAGAAAGGCATTTCCAAATATAGCCCTTCCTCCAGTTTGAATGAAAGGGAAAAAGCTCCTCCTGAGTCCAAGCGGGGAGGTGATGAGAGACATATTATCACAGAAGGCACAGTCACTGCTATGACAAAGAGGTGAAAACTTTCTAGTTCCATTCTCTTAAAAGAAACTGTCAAGTGTCCACTGTACAGTATTTTTTTTTTCCTATCATGGTAAGGTTAAAGTGAGACAAAGTAAGATGATAAAAACATCAATTACAGAACATTTAGAGCAGCAGCAACAAACTAAATAGCTTTTCACATGAACAACAAAAAAATAGAAAAGTGATACAGCTGCATTTCAGGGTGGATCAAATTCTCCTCTTACTCCTCCAGTATAATTCCCCTTGCTCCTGCTCAAAACACAGTGTAGTACGCATGGAGGAAAAATCAAGCTTTATTTCACAAAATGGAAGCAATTAGGTCTGTCTGGGGAATGCATCTGTCCACCAGCAAAACATTAAATGCCTCTACAAATGTAGAGATAGGTAACAAACCAGAACACTAGAAAACCTAGGCAACTGAAAATAGTCCCTGCAATCCCAGGCCCCTACATGCTATTTCCTTTCAGAAATCCAATCTTCATTAAAGGAAAAAGAGAGAAAGAAAATGCTCTTTAAGATTCTTTGTATCCAGTAGTCCTATAAGAAGTCAGTTCCAGAACATGAAACTATAATGCTCGGAAAACAAGTTCTACCTTCCAGCATCCTTTCACTCATGGCCAGTTGACATTAAGGACAGTGTTAGAAACTATTTTGGTTAATATGCAGCACTGTAGAAAAATCATAACGTAGAAAATAAATGACCAAAAATAGTATAACTTTGCAGTGAAGTTTAACTAGCCATGCTGTCTTTCTTATCTTCACAGCACTGCAACTGAGAAAGCAATGAACCTGTGTGGAATTACAAAATACAAGCCTTTTTTCCCTCTGTATAGAGAATTCCAGGTGGGATTTGGAGCACTTCAGTAGGATGGAGCATCTCAGCAAGTGCTCCTTGGCAAGATATTTATACGTTTGGCACAGGTAGGTTATGTTATGTCCTTAAAATGTGTAATTACAGACCAGGCAATATACCTACAGGGGTTTTCTTGCAGAGCTTAAGACTGCGCTATTTAAAATCTTACTATTATTTCTGGGAGTAGAGGGGCTTCATAAAACAGCCAAATGGAACAAAGAAAAACAAAAATGAAGACATAAAATTTGTACATTTTCTAGGCTAATCAAAATCCAAGAAGATCTAAGTGGCATTCAAAATTCATACAACATAAAATACCAATGATGCTATCAAATCTGTGTGGATATTTATATAAATATGTGGCAGATAAATGTATTTCAGAAAGAACTGGTAGCAGTCACATAAATTCATATTTAACACAGCATATTTCATAACCAGTCAGAACCTTGACTTTTTTTTTTTTTTTTTTAATGTCTCCCATTAGTTTCCTATCAGAGATGTCAGTGTCTGCCTTATTCATATACTAGTTCCTCCAGGTATGACAGAATAGCCTAAGAATAAAAGTACATATTAAATCCATTTATTCCAATCAGCTCCTGTTTAAATCAGCATGAGTCACATACCCATTGATTTGATGTTCCTTAATTGGTACTTACAACACTTCTTTATTCTGATTATTCTGTCATAAAGGATTGGAACAGTGACATGCTTCTAAATGCTGTATAACAAATTCATATCTCTCTTACTTTACATTATTATCCTCCATCAGACATCTTCACCCATCATAATCTTTGTAGCCTGTACACTAGACTACAACATGCCACATATTGCTGTAGCGTATATACAGTCCCATTACAGTTTCAACTCAACAGCTTCACAAGAGTCATGAGTTACTTTGCTCTAAGAGTAGATTTGACCTCACAGCACCACCAGACATGAAGCAAAAATACAAATGAATGTGATCAAAGCCATATTGATCGACGCCAGCCTAAATAAAAAACAACTTTTAAGGTTTTTTGCTTCCTACATGTTGAAAGTGTGAGTCAAACCCTTGCCTCTTCTCCTCTAATACTATCAGCTTTCTCCACTCCTTAGTGCATTATAGCCTCTTCCTCTAAAAGAAAACAGAAAGGAGAAACTAGGAAGAGAAGGTGGGGAGAAAAGAAAAAGGAGATATGATGAAGAAATAATTTCACTACGCAGCAACAATGAATAATGCTGTTCAACTCCTCTTGGAGCAAGCTCTTGGTTTACTCTCCCCATCTCCCACAATTCATTACTGCAATTCCCAAATGATTCCACAGGTATCTCTGCCACTAACACAAATGCCATGCCCTCAGACATAGGTCTTCTACAGGAACATGTGAACAACATACCTTGCATCAGTTGTGTTTGAGCTTGTACATAACCTTGCACCAAGTGTCATATAAGGAGACAGCAGGTTTTTCTTGGAATAAAAACTGACTGTAAGCAAACTAGGGTATATTGGTACTAGACTGTTTCCCTTAAGCTTTTTACACATTTATCTATTTATTTAGAGTTAGAAAGTTTTAATATAATCACTTATTATTTTCATTAATTTTTAATTCAGGCAATGATGGGTTTATGGCTACCTGTGGAAGTTTTATACACTTCTTTCTTTGTGAATGTACAGAACAGTCCTCATTCAGTACTCATTCTCTCACAAACAACCAATGGCTGATGTCCTTGTAGCAAGCACACTATGCTAACCTTGAAAAGAAACAACTCTTCTCTTAGAGACTTTTCTGTCACCTTCCTTCTTAAGTCAAAATTATTCAGTATAGTATCTTCGTACTACTGGTATTAAAGGAAGATATTATCTCATTTTACCAGTGAGTACCTAAGGCATAGAAAGATCAAAGTAAGAAGTCTCCATCCATTTGGCTATGATATGATTTTCCAGAATATGTAGAATTATATAGGATTTAATATACAAACCAACATTTTAACAAATCACACACAAACAAGTCTTGTCCCCACAAACTGAGTACAGTCAGAGAACACTCCTTTAAAGTCTGCATTTGTGAACGATTAACTGAAAACACATGGTAGAATCAAGTGTGGAATCCAATTCTTCAAAATCATCCTTACCCAGGCAATCACCCTGGGCACCAGTCTCTTACTATGAAATTCACTTCTTACTCCCTGTGCAGCCAAGCAGCAGCAGAGGATGAGGCACACTATCAGTGGTTTCACAGACACTTGCCAACAGAAAACTCATTGCAAGCTTCTGGGAGAACGCAGTTTGTAAACAGGCTTGTTTAGGAGGAATTGGGTACAAAACTGAGAGTTGACAGCTCTGGTTTGACCTCTCTCATCTATTCAACACTCAGCTTCTCCTGACATGGCTACCAGCTCACCTTATTTCCTCTCATTCCCACCCAGCCACAATTTAACTATCCTCACAATCAAACACCTTTTGAACATAAACCCCCAAATATCCCTTGTAATATTTAAATATTGTAATATTGTAATTACATAGTAATTATTAATTACATGTAATTATCCCTTGTAATATTTAAGTATTTCTTATCCTACCCACAGCAGATTTAGGTAGTAGCATATTGATTCCTTTAGGCTCTCGCTTTTACTTCCAAAGAGTGACTAAAAAAAGCCATGCACCCATATGCAAATTCTGAGTTCCATGCCTCTACTGGAAAACTTAGGAGTCCAGCATTCATTAAGTACTACTGTTGTAGCCTATCTTCATAATGGTCTACTCATGTCAAATTCAGCATCCATTGCAGTCTTTTCTGAGTATTTTCTGTCTGGTAAACCACTTCCTAACTTGGATTTGTGCAGCTGATCATTCTTACTTAAGCACAGAAACCAGCATTTGTTGACTTGCACCTTATTTTTCTGCATAATCTGTGTTATTTGTTAAAGTAAATTTAAATTCTTGTCCTGTCTTCCAAAGTGCTCGGGGGTAGCAGGCTTTGGTATCATTTGTAAATGCGATTCCTTCTATTCATCACTGAACATTACTTGAAAGCACATGTTCTTCCACTGTAAGCAGCTCATGGTCGACATCCATTCTCTGAGTTTACAAGAACCTTGTCTTTGACACACCATATGTTCAGAGCATTGCTGCCAATAGAGGAGGATTATAAACACTCTTCCCTTTTTTACTTTTTTTACTTCTAAATTTCCATTTTGCCCTTTCTTGTAAAGGAGAGGATGTGGATGGAACTTTAGTTTTACACAATTTTATTTCTTTTCCTCCCTATACAGGCCAAAACATAATCCCTACCCTGAACTCATACCTTCTTCATCACTTATACACTTTAGATATCTGCAGAGAGACCTGATTTCAGTGCAATTTATCCCTTGTCAAAACGACAACCGTTCTTTGCAGCAACCATTTATGGGCTTTTATGCACAAAGGCACATAAGCCCACTACATTTAGATTTTTGTTGTTCTGGAGACCATTCCAGTTTTACTATAAAGTAAGATCTCTCATCCTTGCTACTGGAAAGCCATAGATACCTTAGAATAAAAGCTTCTGTTACTTTTCAGGATGTAGTAGACAAAGGAAATTTGGGACTGCTCGTAAGTTCATAAGCAGTGTTGTTTCCTATTTAACAGCTATCTAGCTTGAACAGGATTTAGAAGAAAAGGTATGTGCCATTAAGGAGTTAAAACTATCCCACATGTACAGGCTGAAAAAGTTCAAATGACCATTTAAGACCACTGACAAACTTGTGAAGACCTGCCTCAGAGGCAGGTAAAACCTATGCTTACATTAAGAACTGCATGAAAGGTAAATCTGGCCTGAAAACCTATCAGGGGATGGATCAGGATGGGAAGAATTATTGTTTCCATCCTTCTTCCCGACTGAAAGTGTTTAGAGAATGTGTCAGACCAGCATGTAACTATACAATGTACCAAAGCAGTCACTCTCTGGCCACTTCAGCTCAAGTAAGCTTCGTAACATGCTTTAAAATTCTTCACATCTCAGAAAATTCTGCTGTTCTCTGAAAATGTGCTGAACTTGAACTTCACATGTGGTCCCCATTTAAATGCAAATCAACCAATTAGCAATTTAAAGTACGCTAACAGATAATTTGTATTTGAGATACTTGCTCTTGAAATGTGTTAAGGCCCAACCAATAATTCACTTTTTTCACAGTTCCCAAAACGTGTGCACTATCTTAAATTCACCTGGTAATTGAGTACTTTTATGGTTACCAAATGTGCAAATATTTTGCATATTTGAGGCTTGGCCTGGATAATTAATCATATGACCTTTAGGCACAGGAAAGATCAAAACCAAATTTTGTTCTAAATTCCATGAAATCTTATTAAACTGTGATTATCAGTCCTCTGGGTGCCAAAAAAGCCATAATCTCTTTTTTGTGTGGTTTTTACACTGAGGATACTGGCATAAATATTGTTGTGAAATCCCAACTGCAATGTAGTCAAGTGTTTTGAAAGTCAGATTTCACTCACAATACTGTGGTGAACTAATTGATATTGGATATAATTAATTTTGAATATTTGGTACATATTATCTGATAAATGACTGTTTGAATGTCAAGGGTCATACCTTCATTCAGATACAATCTTACTTTTAAGATGAAATTTTTACTTGGGTACAATTCCATGAACTCATAATGAAAGAAAAACATAAATTTAGGAATTTTGATAAGTACAGAACATATTAATACAGCATTAATTATTCCATTTTGAGGGACAACAGTTTTCTTCTGATCAAAATTCTAAAATTTCAAAGGAGTCTTAAAATTTATGAAGAATTCCCATGAATATTAAATATATGACACATTAAACCACTATGAAATGTAAATATTGTCAGTAATTTAAACTCTGGAGAAAAGTAAACCATGCTTGGCAATTAGCATCAACAGGAAAATGACGGTGGTCATTATAACACCAGTTGTCCATGCTGCTCTCCCGCTAACGTGCAGATGTGGAGAAGATAGATAAAGCCCTCAAACTGGTCCATGACTTACTCTATCAAGCCCACGTGTCAAAAATGTATAGTGCAATGATACATAGCCACATCAAGTTTTCTGTAAGCACTTCGTTCAATTAACTGGAGGAAGACATTTGTCTTTACTTGCTCTCTGATCTATAAAGAGATCAAGTGTCATTTCCCTGCAGTCATACTTGAAATCTGTAATCTAAGAGCCCTAAGCTAAACACGTGTTGAAGAAAACAGGTGCAGACCATATAATTTATTAGAGTAGATGATGTCTTAGCATTCCCCAACACTAGCTGTACTTCTCTGCTTATGCTGGTCACAGAGAAAACCAGCACACAGATGCCTTCATGTTTGTTCCTATCAGTCACCAAAACAAGAGTCTGTGCTAATGGAAACACACTTATGGGAGGGTGCTCTACATGTTCTTTATTTTTTTCATAATTCTGAATATCTAAACCAGATGACTTTTCTGTTTTTCTGGATAAAATAGCAGAAACTAAAAATCTCTTGCTGAAGAAAACTTATTTTTTATTGTTTTATTGGTTTGAATGCCATGCTACTGTCTTTTCATGCAAAGAAAAAGGTTAAAATGAATAATTTGCTGCCCCTTATTTTTTTTCCTCAACAAAATTTTAGGGGAGATTCCTAGAAGATAAACCAATTAGATCCTGGTTCTCACTTGAATTTAAGCAGGAGCTGTGCACTTCTCAGTGGATCACCACTGGATATGATTTACAGCTTGGTGTACCAGGTGAAGTAGCCTCATGCAGCACTCAAAAGTAGCATGGAAGTACCACGATGTTAACTTTAGCCCTCCTGGGGGATTAATATGAATGCTTAATGACATTAATTCACATTTAGCTCATTTATGTTTAACGATATGCTTTCCATGCATACATAAATATTAATTTTAGATTGAAAGATAATCGTTCAACATGATAACAATTAAACAGCTGTAACCTGTCTCGTGTTAAGTAATGGAGCTGCAGGCAAGCTTTATAAACAGATGGTCTTACCCACCCATGCTTAATGCTAAAGACTTTTAAAAAAGAGGTGTTGACAATTCTGAACAAGAAGGCATAGTTTTAATGCAAATTGGCTGATTTGCAATTTAGATTACACTAAAACTAATTTAGTCTATAGAAAAAATTAAGCTGCATTGTAAAACTGAGATGTTACACAGCACATGGATACAGAGCAGGTTCCCCACCAACATAATTATTTACTAATTTTATTCAGCTAACAGAGTTTAATGGAAAAGCAGCTGGAAAAGTATTCATATTTATGGGCTTCCTATGACAGTTACTTAATATACTCATGGTCCATGACAGTTATATCACAAAAAATAATAGACTTTCTGAAATAGTATCTGTTCTAATCTCACAAAACAACTACTCAGACAGGAGAGGGTCACCAAACTCACTGCAAGCCGGGACAGAAAGGAAACAAAAACATACTTTAGCACAACCATGTTATGAAAACTTAATTACAGAGCAAATTTTCATCCAGGCTATCACCTGGGTACCAGCTGTGCATGTGTGGTCTTGTATCACACTGAGATGCAGGCTGAGCCTCGAAAAAATAATATATGGATGTTCACCTCAGAGCCACGAATATCACTTCCAGACCAAATAAACAACTGACAGGTGATTTTCCATAGCTCTGCACTAAACTGATTTACCCTGTTCTCATGGGGATACAGAAAATGGCAAAACATTACTTTAAAACATTTTAGAAGAGCCTGCTGTGACAGGACAACGGGCAATGGCTTTAAACTAAAAGAGCGCAGATTCAAATTAGATTTAAGGAAGAAGTTTTGTCCAATGAGGGTGGTGAAACACCAGAACAGATTGCCCAGAGACGTGGTGAATGTCCCATCCCTGGAAACATTCAAGGCTGGGCTGGATGAGGCACTGAACAACCAAATCTAGTTAAAGATGTCCCTGCTTTACTGCAGGGGGGTTGACCTCTAAAGGTCCCTTCCAACCCAAACTATTCTATGATCCTATGATTTTATGATTACAGTTCTCAGGAGGGAAAAGACCATAAGCAAACGAGGTGCCTTAAATTGTTCACTATTTGAAATATACATCACCAGTGTTCAGTTCAAACCTGTAAGACGCTAACATTAGAACCCAGTCTTGGGTTTTGTTAATTCTTATTAGATTAATTTTATCAAAATACTGAGCATGTACTTATCTGATGAAGATCTTTGATATAAATATGTGAAAGTATGCTCTCAGAGCAAAGGGAATGACTCACAGGTGTGGCTGACATGAAGTGTGGTACTGAAGTTGGACCTACCCTGTGCCAAAGATGCAAAATGGGACAGTGGATTTCAGCAACACACATCAGGTTTACTGCATTAGTCAGAACAGTCTTGCATACCTTACTATACACATTGCCCCAAAGAAATAAAACCCCCTCCACTTTATTTAGGCTATTATGCTCTCAATCACAAATCAAAGTATATAAGATACATATGTATATTATTCCTCAAATCCAGTCTTCCTCAGCTTTAGGGAAATGCTGATGTTTAACCCAAGCAAGCAGATGTCTAAATTTTTTCTGAACAAAAAAAATCAAACCTTTGCAATTAGCCATGATTTTGCTTCCCAACATCCTGAAGTATTGAAATAAAACACCAACAACCAGAAAAGATATCTGGGAGCTTAGAGCAAATAGAATTTCCTTTGGCTAAATTCCATTTGAATATTTTGAAGTAGATGTAAAAATCAGCATAACTGGAAAGGCAATCTAGGTTTTAAATTATATTAGAGAGAAATAAAACTAAGGACTACCTTTTTTTTTAATTAAGGAGATAAGTTTGTTTTTTCCTTCATTCTACATTTTAACACAAGTCAACTTACAATAAAAACAGTGGGCTAACTGAAAATGAGACTGAAAAGATAGCATTTAGAAATACATAAAAATCATTAGGTGAGGTGCAAAGAATTTTTTACCATTTTAAATGGCATTCATGCTTCACAAAAATACCATAAACTCTTTGGTCAAATGAGTTATGGATTTAGATAATTCATTCCAGTTAGTGCCTCTGTGAGTAAAGCATACATATCTACCTAATTCTGTACATCCAGCTAGAGATCTGGAGGTCTGTTCTTTTCCCAAAAAGTGAATAAAGTGAGTTGCCCTTAAGATTTACAACAGCTTTGGAATCTTCTTTTCCCAAAGAAGCTGTAAATTTTGGCTGTTGCAATTCCTATGACTTCCAACTAATAGCTGCAACAAAGAAACACATCTGCATTCCTACAATACTTCACAGTACTGCAGCTAAATGGTTAATGAAAATGAGAAATAAGAAGGGTGCAATTGTTTATTTTTAGACATATAAAGGGAAAGTGAGTAGGAGTCTTTCATACGCATAACACAAATTACGTAAAGATTCCGCTACTAAGTAGAGAGTTGGAAGTAGCATAAAATGCCTGGGTTACAAATGGAGGATGACAGTAATAAACTGGTTTGCATAGAGAAACATTCTGAAGTCCCTTGTGTTTTGAAATTTACTGCTCAGAAAAAGCTACTATCTACTGTAGAGCAGGTGAGAGAAAAGCATTTTGACTCTTCATCAGCCAAACTGAGGAGGTAGCAATTCTTACACCACTGTGTGGAAATACTCTTGGAAATGAGCAATAACATGACCTGGATTCTCCATAATACTGGGCTCCTGAAGAAAACAGCTCTAAAAAAATAAATGTAATAGCAGGCTAAAGCCTGCACCTTCTTACTCTCGAAAGCTGTAAGGGCAATATAAACAAATCAAACTACCTTTATAGGAGCAGCCACAAAGTAAACACCAATTTAAAGAATAAACAGGTGGGAAGACAGACCTGCTCACCCAGTGCTGAGGAAAAACTTGTTTGTGCTTAATATGTTGGAAAAATTGTTCAGGAGCAGTTCATCCATACATAACTACGACCCTTGAAATGCTGCCAAGGTCAGTGAGACCAACAGCAGAGTGATCTGCTGAGTAATTGCTCGTTGGCAAGTTAAAGCAGTCAAGGGAAAGGCTTTATCCTACTTCTAAATATTTACTTTCTTTTATTGTTAAGAAAGCAGTTCTCTCCCTACCTCTCTACTCTCTTTGTCAGCATATTTTCTGGAAGCTCCTCAAAAATGTTAACCCTATCAGTTCTCCCTGGGATTGTGCAGACAGATCTTGATTCCTGCTCCTTCATATGCCTGAGCAATCTCATTAGTAAATAATAACAGTAGTACAAAAAAAAGGCAATTGTCATTGTGGTAAAAAATAATTCACAACTCCATCTTACTACTTTCCCACCTGACTCCTTTCTATAAAATAAAACCTTGCCTCACCTTCCTGGTGCAATGATGTGGTATCAGTTAAAACAGCTGTAACAGGCCCACGTTTTCCCTGCCCTCAAAGTCCCTACCACTGCTTCTCCTGACCACCACGCACAGCAATCTACCTGCCTTGCAGTCAGGGCTACAAACTACCTGGGAATGCAGCTTGGGTTTTACTAGTTTTGAAATACTCATGCCCAAGTGACAGCTTAGCTGTCCTAATGCATTCAGAGTTAGAGTCCTTCCAAAACTTCCATAAAAGTTAAAATTCTCCAGCCTCTTTTTAGCTTGTGCTAAAAACAAATCATTCTATATTCACATCTAACAGCTCCACTTCTTTTAGACTTACTGTCCTATTGTGTTGCCTAAGCTACATCACCTCTTTTAACCATCTCTCCTCCATCTCTCCAAACATAAAACTATGCGATTTTTTTAACTAGAATTTTTCTTGACTATTCAGATTATCTGTGATTTCCTCATCACTCAGTGTTATGCTTGCCTTTGTCTGACCTGTGGCTACCTCTTTTGTTGCCTATTCAATCCACCTCCAGTTATTTAGCCATGATGCCTCTCATACCTGGGAGATGCGTCCCATAAATACTTGAGTCACACTGTTACTCCTGCCACAGCCTTTGATAAGCTTTGTGCAATGCTCCCCCCTCACCTAAGTACAAACTAGTCATCTCCTGTACGTAGGCCATCGCCAGTTCCTCTGCCTGTGCTTCCTACCTGTTGCCATGCAATAGTTTCTCTGTGTGGTTATGCTGACACAAAACTTGGTTGAGTAGGACCCTCCTCCTGTGTTACACACCTGCAGTGTTTTGCACAAAGGGGAATCAGTGTGGAAGGGAATTTCTTAGCACTACAATTCCACTTTTTCTTAGTCCTCTTGTTTACAGGCATCATTTCTCATGCTAGCTCACTGTCAAAGCCTGTCTAGTGGAGAGGGATATCCTGCTGAATACAGGACATACGGACTGTAAATAATGGCATAAGAAAAGCTGCACTGATAAAGGCACAGTAACTTCCAAAGTTTTTCAGGAACTAGAACTAACTTGGTTACAGAAACACAGAAGTTGTAATAACGATGGCTTCTTCTCAGTCAGCTGTATTAAACTGCTGTTACATTATTAACATGTAAGAAATTTGAGAGAATTCTAAAATAGAACATTATGTTGACGAGAACGTAATTTTGGGCAGCTAAACCACATTTATTACATGGTGGAAGCAACACTTTTGTGTAGGCAAGTCACTTTTAAGAGCTTCTTAAGAAAAACAACAGGAAGCTTCATTTCCAAAAGGCATAAAGCTATCACATAAAAACAGAAAAGCACAAATCAAATGATATATTTACAGTTCAAAATAAAAGTAACTTCGTCCTCAGTGAAAGGTATTTAAAGGGAAAAGACTGAAAAGGAAATTCTTCTACCTTCTTTTCATAGCAAACTAGGCATGAAGAACTCATGAGCCATTATATAACCATTTCCTTTCTTAAAATATCAGCTCCTTTCCACAGACTGATACATGCAAATATTCTTTTTGAAGAAACATTCTTCAAAGTAATACACTTCTTATTCGGACGTGGCCAGCAGCGCTGGCTGTTTGAATTTTGCAGCGAGGACAGGGTAAAGCATAACCAGCCTACCAATGGTACAGTGCTCTCCGTTCCATCCCTGGCTACATTCACACTTCCCATCTTTACAGGTGCCATGCTCCGCGCAGCGGGGATGGCAGGCTCTCTGGTTGCAGGCTGCACCCGTCCAGCCTTCCTCGCAGCGGCATGTGCCACCCATGCACACACCGTGCGTGCCGCAGTCCACCGAACAGATTTCTGGATTTGCAGAGGAGACAGAGGGAGAGAAGGAAGCAGAGAGCACAGGGGAGAGAGAAGGTACACATTAATTAGCAACGCTACCTCTTAATTCAACATACGAAGAATAAGAAAGACAAAATATTTGAAAGTTAAATCAAAGGAATTTCCTGTGAAAGTCATTTTCATGTAAGACCCAACAGAATAGAGAGTACAGTTTTATCTCTTTGTTAATGTTCACTTACTTAGCCAGCACACTTTAGTGACGCTTAAGACTCCATAGCTCTTTTGCTAGCTGTGAATAATTTTCAATCATATTTCTTGTGATCACATATGTCTTAAGGGTAACCTCTTTTATCTTAGATTATATGGCACTTAGACCTACCCAAACTTACACTATACTTGTGGTGACTAAATGTAACATATACCTAAATCACCGTGCATTGTGAGTGAAGATCTAACATGACGAAGTCCACTTTAACAAGGTTTCCCCTCCGTACCGTGTTTTCTTTCAAAGTTAAAATGTGCCATTTCTGACACGTTTTTTCATTATAAGGAATCAGCCTTAGAGAGACAAATTATTACTATGCTGACACACTGACACGTGTTAAATATAAAGGATGATTCTCTTTTACTTTCAGTAAATTGGTATCAGTGACAGCTATGAACAGTCTGGTTTAAATAATAGTTTGTTAAAAAATAAATCAACATACAGCAATTTAACTTGTCATTTACATATAGTAACAGGATCTTGTATCTGATAGAATAATTGAAAAATATGTTAACAGCCAAAGGTAGTTGGAGCCCAAACAATACATATTAAGTCTCAGCTAATACAAGATGCTAATTTAGAGTGCCAGATTTTGCATTTACTGTTTTGGTTCATTCAGTCAGATACCAGCGAACTTTACTTCTGCTAAGCAGACAACAGAAAAACAAGAGGAGATACAATACAGCCTAAGGGACTTCAGCTCCTTGGCATACAGCAGCTTATAGCCACGTACTGGTTCACCAGAGTGCTGGATTTAGTTTTTGTTTTCTTGTAAAAGACGATAAGTAGTTTAGGAATAAAAGATCAAAATTATTTTTTAACAGCAAAAGAAAATTGCACTCAGTGCAAGAAAGGTTTCCAGCTTCCTGACCAACCGTGTTTTTCTTCCCTGCTGCCTCAAAGTGCTGTGGAACATTAAACACAGTATCAAGGAGCTGTGACATTTCCTGTAAGAAACAGCCCAGAACCTTTGTGGAGAAAGTTGTAATTTCCCCCTCCCTTTTTTCCCTGTATAGCATCTTATATCTACTTTGAATTAAATTTTTGATTGAGAGATGCAAGATGGTTTGGTTAACTTTAGAGTCACAAAACATCAACGCAGCTCCAAGAAAGGTAGGTTCATTTCTCTTCAATCTAATCAATTTTTCATTAGGGTGAAGGTGTTTATCAGCTTTTAGCACACCAGCTTTGAGCAAGGTGCGTCAATCTTTGTAATGAATTTATTAATTAGAGCTAATTTAATTGAAGTGGAATTGAAGGGCTAATTAACGGACAAACTGCTGATGAAGATAGAGGAAAGCTCTGCTGATTTCAAACCTACAAAACCCTCTGATAGAAATAACTCATTCTTTTCTTCATCTAGCAACTTAACATGTTTATGGGTAAGATTTACCTTTTTAGTGTACTACTCTGAAGGTCATTTTGCACAGCTTCAACAAATAATCTGTGCATGTTTTTACAAAGCTCTTTTTGTGAGTCTGACACACTTGAAATATTTGAGATCAGAAATATTTTATGCTATTTTAATGACAAATCTTTCCTTGAAACACAAGTAAAAGACAGAGCATAACTGGTCATCAAAAAAAGCATAGAGGACACTGTGTCAGTTTTTCCTGAGAACTAGAAAGGGTCTCTCATAAATAGCCAGTTTTAGTGCTAGGAATGCTCAGAGAAGAATTTTTTTCTTCTAAACAAATTTCACAGAAGGAAACATTTTCTTCCCTCTGTCACTTTTTCTAGAATGTTTGGAACTCTGTCCTATAACTCTTGTATGCATAAACCATTATGGAGTATCACAGATCCTGGTCAGGAAGTACATTTGTTTTAAAAAGATGATTCCTCATGAAAAAATTATATTTATTCATAAGCTGGCATAAACCCAGCTAGCCCATGTGTTCAGTTTTCATTAACAAAATGTCTGAGTTCTTAGGTGAACTGGTTTAGACAAATACATGTCTCACAGTTAGACACCATTTCTTTTTTAATATGTGGCTACCCAACAAGATCCTAAAAACTCCCATTTGTCAAAAGGCTGCTGTCATACTTTCTAAATATTTAGAGTCTGCTCTCTCTGCTAGTACCTCTAGTTTTCTCCTTTTGTTTCTAAGCTCAGACTATGGTTTTAATAAACTCAGTTTCATATTACAAGAAATCCCTCTGCTTGTTCACTCTTACCAACTCTTTCCACCCTGGCAGCCTGTACCCTGTCTTGGAAGCTGTTTAAGATTCATTCTTGCACTCCCTTTGCCTTCAAACTTGAATGCTGTCTGTTTTCCAAGAAAAATGCCTTCAACTAGCTGGAGAGATTTTAAAAATATGACTGTCTTAGGTTTCACTAACATAGTTTCAAGGTTCTAAACAGATGTATTAGGTAAGATCCACATATCATGCAAAGAATATTCTGAACTTGCACGTGAAGTACCTGAAGTTACCAGGTGAAGACAGCTAAAAGATACAAAAAAAACCAAAAAACCAAACCACATTGATTTTCAAATTCTTCAAACTCATCAATTATTTTGAACCTTTGAATCAATTCACAGTTCATGCTGAAGTCAACTCAAAGACATCAATCAGCTCAGCAGGTCAAGTCTTAACACAATACTGTCATTAAAATGCTGCTATTTAAGACACCATTTCACGAAATGCCACTGCTTTTAACTCTTACCATTGGAGCAATCTGGACCTGTCCAGTTGGGGTCGCAGGTGCAGGTACTACTCTCTTGAAGGTAGGTGCCATGACCAGAGCACTGGTCAGAGCACATTGTCTTCAGGATTTCACAGTTGTTGCCACCCCAGCCCGGGTTGCAGTGGCACTCGCCGTGGATGCACACGCCGTGGCTGGAGCAGGCAGGGTCCAAGCAATCCGCTGCAGGGAGAGGAGAAAGATCAGCTTAAGCTTGTAATTCCTAACAACAGTAATCAAACTCTAGATGCTCATGGCATTTTTGGGCTTAATTCACATTTTAAGACCTTATGAAATAGGAAGCATTGCACTCATCTTAAAAGTAAACATTAGTAGGTTGAAGCTGAGAAGCTCACCTTTTTTTTCAATGCAAAGAGTAGAGAAAAGACAGAGTGGACCAAGGTATGTTGGTGCCAGTCTCCCTTCTCTGGCTACAAGGTAAATCACTCTTTGTCATCTCTACGTGCATAGCTGCAATTTTCCTTGCAAGAACACCTTGTTTTCACATCACTTTCTGATACTGTTAAATCTGTGCATGCACACAACTGACATCAAGAAAATTACAGGTTACCACTGAGTTAACTGCGAATCTTTCAAGGTTTGCTAATTTTTCTGAGTAACAACAAGATTGACTTTGGGTCTCAGGCAGCTGACCCTGATTCTGCCTAATCACAGTGTAACAAGTGTTGGGATTCCCTGCAGCACTCTGTACCAATTGACCTGATCCACCGCTGCACAGTTTTGACAGCTATACAGGACTCTCAACTGCTCTCAGAAATGAATGAGTTGCATCCTGTCTATCTGTCTTAATTCACTTTAATGTGCCTTAGATGACGAGATTTAATTTAGCAATTTGACTCAATAAAATGTTACACTTTTAGGGTCAATGGTCTGAAAATTTAATTCCAGAGACTTAATTGCATTACTTTGTACGTGAAGATCAATAAAATCAATTTGATTGAGGAAGAAAATGGCACTTTTTACTCCCTAAAAAAATAGAACGGAAAATGAACTGCATTTTGCAGTACGCCAGAACCAATATTATTATGCACATCTCTGGAATACAAAAATCATGCATCATTTTTCACTCTGATGCATTAGAATCAGCACTTTCCACAATGTGGTCAGTGGAAAAGATCACGAACAAATGCAATACATTAATGACTCACTCTATACTGTGAAAATCCATTAAGTATTCCTACATCTGTATTTTGTGTGCTTTCTTCTAAGCTGACCTCAGCCAGAAGAAAAAAAATACACTGGCAAGCAAAAAGATAAGGCATGTTATTAAGATTTTTCCCACTGTTTACTTGAGAGTAAATAGAGCATAATAATTCTGTAGAATTCAGTGATATTGGTGATTCCCAAACTTGTTTTGTAGTATTCTAAAATGATTTTTGAAGAAACATGGTTAGTACATAAGATCTAGAAAAACTGACGGAGCTGCATGTGCCAGCTGTAAACCTGACCAACACCAGATGCTGGCGTAAATATTTACTCATTTACCTTCTTCACAGTTTTCTCCTTTGTACCCAGAGTTGCAGGCACAAGAGCCCATGATGCAAATGCCCCGGCCCCCACACTGGGGATCGATGCACTGACTCGTAGGCACGTCACACTCGGTGCCCTTCCAGCCACTGTAACACAGGCAGCGTCCTTTGGAGTACTGCCCATTGCCACTGCACAGCACTGGGCAGGCTGCTGTCAAACAAAACACAGCAGAAAAATGAAAACTGAGACCTTCACCAAAGCTTTGTGAAGAAGAACATTTAAAAAGTTGCTTTCCTGATGTATTTGTCTTCATGCCCACTTAAGCTGACTTGAGGAAAGCATTAGGTTGACTTACCTCTTGAACAATCGGGGCCCAGAAACCCAGGAAAACAATGGCAGGATCCAGAAACACATTCACCGTTACCATGGCAATTCCGGGGGCATTCCACCACAGACTCTAAAGGGAAAGAGAATAGGATAATTCACAGATGGCCACTGCATGAAGTACCTATCATGTGAACCACGACTACCTGACAGTGTGCCCTTGCTCCAAAAACTGTTTATGTTTGGTTGGTTTGAAGAGCATGAATAGCTGTGACTTCCTACTGCTGATGCCTCCAGTGTCTTAGGACACTATATTCCAACAAAAAGGCTAAAATTAAAATGGTAAAACTATATGAACTCTGTACTTAAAATCTGTGCCCTGTGTCATTTAATAAGTAAGTCAAAACAGTGTCCTTCTTTCAAGCATAGTTTTATGAGAAGCTACATTCCTTATGCTTTAGACCAAGAAATTAAAATACATACTCTGTGTTTTATTCTGAGAAGCAAAGGAAACACTATGGATAGAAAACCTGTGGAAAAAAAAGTCAGATCATTTAACTATGATAACCTATCTATGTATTCCTAAAAAACCTGACCAGTAGCTAGTGTTTGGTAAGAGCTTTAAAGATTATGCTTACCTATAATTATGGTATTAAAAGACACCTGCTCTGCATTTTTCCCATCATTATAAAAGGCCAGGTGCCAGATGCCAGAATCCAAATACTGGATAAAACCTGCCTCGTGGAGACTGACAGACCTCGCCTGCCGCCCCGCTCGCTCCGATTCCAGCAGGTTGCGTTGCTCCCTTGCAATCAGCCGGCTGCCATCCAGGAGCTCAACAAAGTCGTACTGCAAGGAGAAACAGACAGGAGCTTGACAAAGTCATGGGATGACCCATGACACTGCCAGCTTCCCACAACACTCTGACAATATGCTTGTACTTTGACCAAGAGTTGCCTTTTGGAGCAAGGAAGCAGGAGCTGAAATGAACACTGGTTAATTTCTTTGTCCCTTGCGAAGCACTGAAGCAAAATTACCAACTAGTTCTCATGCTTACTAGAGTGGCTTTTTCAGTGACAAGTGGCCAATGATCCTATTATGTACATTAGGGGAAGAAAAGAGTTGAAATGAGTCTGCAGTCATGACTGCCACCTGAGTTACAGGTAAGAGCTAACTTTCCAACTGTTACATGCATATGGGTTAAAAATAATATCCAACACTAATAATGTGCTTTTCTTCATTTAGTTTCAGATGAAGATTTAAATGGCTCAATCCCCTTTTTGCACGGCCTGCAGTTCTGAAGGAAGGAGAGCAAGACCTTAACGTCCCATCACAGAAACTCAAAAGAACAGACGGAAAGCAGAACACATTGCCACTGCTGAACATGACAAACTGCCAATAACCCATGGGACCTCAGGTCAATGGACAGCACATCCTGCATTTTTAACAACCATCAGTGGAGCTTGGAAAAATGTAGCAGCATCTTGGTGCATACAACAAGCGAACTCATAACATGAGGTTTTATGCAAGTTAATCTTAACTAAGGCTAATGTAGCACCTGGAGGGCTAAAACTGCTCCAGGCCCTACACTGATTTACACTATCTGGCATCTGTTCTCATGGCTTGAAAGTTGTCTTCTGCATGTTTAGCATGTAAAGATCAATATGTATAGAGCAAAATTAAACAGGTGGGAAAATTAAAGAGGATTCTTACTTGTGGTAGGGGGTGTCTGCTTTTCCTGCTAAGACTGTTCAAAGTTTCACTCTTACTGTGACATGTTTATTGTATGAAGTGAACTGTAACACATAAACCTTCAATCTTCCCCCACGTTGGAGATCTCTCTCAAATGGAATTATATCCAGGGCCTACTAAAGTAAAGGCCAGCATGTGAAACCACTGATTCACCTGAGCTGGGATAAGATCAGTCTCCATGACCAGAGAATCAGTGATTTTACACCCTGACTTGTGACCTTCAGAAACTGCTCCCAGGGCAAAGAAAACATGATAGCCTTTGTCCTGGAACGAGGGTTAAAGTGCTTATGTTCTCTTCTTGAAATTGCAGGCCAAAATTCACTGCTATTATAAGACTGCTCCTCCTCAGTAATCAGAATCATCTTCCTACCAGCCAGGATGTGAAGGAAATGCATTGTTAATACACCTCCATCAACACCCGAGACACTTTTGCAGCTATGTCTGAACCAGCAGAATAGAACATAATGGGATTAGGATGCACTGGAGCCAGCACCTCAGTAGCTTTGTATGTGCTGCACCACATGAAAACGAACGACTGTTTTGGCAGAGCACCAATTATTCAAAACCATTCAACATTCTCATTTGTCAGAGAATTAAATATTTATCTTATTTTGTGAGAGACAAAAACAATTTTTGGTTTTTTTAACTCCTGCCTGACTCAAGAGCACTTCTCTCTGGTGGTTTTCACTAGTATTTTATATAAGGGAAACCTCGGGGAGCTCTGAGTTTTAATGAGTGATTTAGAGACATTAGGAATGACTGTAATTTATGGATATACGGCAGGAGATCACTTTTGTAGGAGAACAATTTCAGATTAAAACTGTATTTTTGATAGCAAAACAAGTGGTTACACTACTTGATTGACCGCTAATGGCTGACAAGCACAGTAGAATTAATGATTTCATATTTGTAATGTAATTTGGACATATGCTGTTATCAGAACACCATTTTAGAATACATTTAAAAAGCCATACAGAAGGGAATTTACTGTTCATTCTGTTGCCCAGCAAAAAAACAGTAATTGACCTTAACCCTTCTAAAAGCTGGAGTGTTGTGTTTTTTTTTGTTTTTTTTTTTTTTTTTTTTTTTTATATTTAGGACATGGGAACAAAAACAGATTGGAAAAACAATTATATTCATAAGCAAAACCATATCAATTTTATTTTCTTCCTATTAGGATAAATTAATTACCTTTAGATTGAGTCTAAATGTGTTGATTTGCCCTACCATTCCATACAGTTTTGCTTTAAACCAAAACCCCTTTTTTATTCTTAAAAGTCTCTTTAAATAAACATATTGATTCTTTGGCTGCAATGGAACTGACATTTTTAGAAAGTGTCACAAAGACTTTCAGGCTTGCATTGATTGGGTTTTGAATGGACAGCCACCGTCAATTATTTCTGGTTGATTTATTTATGATTCCCCAGAAAGGGAAAACTATGCATCTCAGATCAGTCTGTGACACACACATAGAAGCTGTGCTTGAGACTAATTTTGGCACCTAAAAAGAATTCAGCAAGGCAAATAAAAATTCTTTCCAGATTACAATACATCAAACCATTTCCTATATGCTGCATCCCTATTATTTGTATTATAGAACAGAACAAGAGTTAAATTTGATGCATTCTCTTATTATTTAATAATAAAGTGCTAAACAACTGATAGAAATGGTTTATATACAATCTGTCCTGTTTCAAGACAAGACTGTAAACTAAGATTTCTTGAGATCTCTCCCAAGCTCATTTCTATCATACTTTTATTATGTCCCTGGCACTGGTAGGATAACTGGCATGAGAGCTTGTACAGTTTCCTCTTTCTCACTGTCAGGTTTTAACTGGGTACAAAAAGAGGTGGATAAACAGGCAAAAGGTACAGGAGAGAAGTGGAGAACAAGGTAGTAAATGTACTAGGCAAGTTTTGCATTACAGTCAAAGGTGACAGTGGAGAGAAGACAGACATTGGTAGAAACACTGAAGGTGTAAGGAGGGAGCTAAAGAAGATTGTGGTGTGTGTTTACACATGTAGGGTATAACAGGCATATGAGCACAGAGATTGGAGGGGGAGAAGTGATAAGGCAACTTTACAAATGCTGGCAGAGCACAGGTAGTAATCAGTTTTCTATTATTTAACAAAAGATCGGAAAATTTAAATACTGATGTTTGAGAGACAAGCAGCAGTTGCTCATTTGCACAAATTTTGTTATTAGCACTTGTCACTCCGTGAGTAGGAGATAAGGGCAAATAGCATTCAAGAGACGCAGACATTAAGTGATAGAGACGCAGACATTAAGTGATATGTATGGGTGAGATCCTACTTTTCAAAGTCCTCACGAAACAGCTCTAGCTTTACACGGCCACATGGGCTCTGAGCCAATTTTTGTCATTTTGGGATGAGATTTTGGAGCTATGGTAGACAGATCTACAGATGGATCAGTCCTATGATTAAAAAAACAAAAACAAAAACAACAACAACAACAAAAAAACACCCAAGAAAAAAAGAAGACATCATTAAGGCATTGTATAAAACCATCTTAGTTAAACACTCATTATGTTCTGAGTTGTTCTGGTCTCTGCACCTCGAAAAGGCTGTGTTAAAACTGGAGGACTTTCAGAAAAGGCCAAGGATGACCAGAGGATTGAAGCAGCTTTCCTAAAAATTATGAGAAAACAGACTGAAAAAAATACAGCTCGTTGATGACAGTAGAGACTATAAATCAAGGGTGGCATGGAGAAGAAATATGTGAAAAACTCTTCACTGCCTCTTCCAAAATGTGTGTCAAACAAAAACTACCAGTATGCTGTCTCAAAACACACTGAGAAGTACAGTATGAAATGTGTAGTTAAGCCTTGCTGCAAATGTCAAAGATGCTAAAACCTTCCATAGGCTCAAAGGTGACTACAAAAATTACAGGGAAAAAAGAAAAATCTATCAAAGGCTATATATACAATACAAAGACAGCATCTTTGATCAGCAAAGTACTTCAGATTTAAAACTCTGGAGGCCAAAAGCATATTGTGGGAAGAAAAATTACAGTACTGTCATGCTGCCATATTAATCTCTACATATGGCCACCATCACAAACAAGAATGCTGGGCTGGATGGGCCTTTGATCAAACTCAGCGTGGACATTCATGTGTTTCTCTACTCTGTTCCAATGGCTTTTGGAGCCATATGAGTAAGCTGCCTTGTCTGATGGAAGGATGCGGTGAAGCCCAACATCAGCTGTTAGTCTGCCCTGGTAGCTATGCCTGGCTTGCAGTTAGGAACTTTGGTCAGTACAAGCCATAAGGGTTAGAGGAAATAAGAAAGCAATAAATGGATTTATGCTTGTAATCCCCTTGGTGTTCTGTTTCATTAGATGTCTTTTTGCCTAAATACCTTATTTATGGAAGCTACTTTGGTAAAATACATATTTTACGACTGCAAGTTGTGTCTTCATCAAAGCCCTGTCTTACAACTTTGTTGGAGAAAGGCCTAAACCACTGAGAGATACTTTACTCCATTTTTTTTGTCCCATGTGCAGAAGCACAGTCACAAAAAAACCCACAACCTTTCACTGAAATTGCATTTTTAGGAGATTACATACGTGCTTTATCTCAGGCACTTAAACTAGACATCATTGGGTTCAAGGCCATAGAAACATTCTGATAAACCTGCACCCTTGGGAATTCTCAGCAGCCCTGCGAGTTCACTAGGGCACTGATAAGTAAGCATGCCTAATTTTTGAATGTATCAAGTGTCAGTCAACGGTTGGTAAAAAATTATATACCAGGCAAAAATAGGATAAGAGAGCTTGACCTATATCCTGGGAACAATATATCCAAAATGTCACAGAAACTACAGAAGATACAGTAGCAGGGTTTGCACATGATTGTTTTTCTTGTATCATACTTAAATATTAATAAGGACCTGGAGTCTGTGTAACACAGGTGATGGGAAACAGATTTAGTAGTGTCCCCTTCTGTGTTTTTTGATAAAGGGCAACCCTATTTCAACCTTTAAACAGGATAAGTAAGGATCTTTTTTTACAGACATACCTACTTGCATAACTTCTCATATAAATGCACAGTCGAAAGCAGCTTCTTCAGTTTTATTCATTCTTGCCACACATGTATTCCCCTAACTTCTGTTATTATCGTTATCACTGAGATGTCATTTGTATTCCAAGCCCCTACTTCCAATGGCTGATAACTTTCTGAATCAATTTTCTTTACGCTAGAATTTCTCGTGCTTGTTGTCAGCCTGAGGGTGGGTGTTCATATGTGAAGGTCTGAAGAAAATCCATTTAATCATTTTTATGAGGATCAAATTTTTAAGTAAACATAAGTGCATTTCCTGAATTCAGTAAAGTGTTTGTAGTTTAACAGAAACTGAACTAAGAAATAAAGTTAATACAGCATTCTATGATTTTAGTTACTTTGCCAACCCTTCCTCTGTGGTTTGACTGTTAAAAAGGTGCAACAATTAGACATATTTTTATGTTCTGCATCTTTTAAAAAATGCACTTGAAGAAAAAAAGCAAAAAAAAAAAATTAAATACCACAGTAGCACAAAAATGAAAATTAAAAAAATATGGGATTAATTAAAAAATATTAATTTTGCAGTTATGGACTTGCTGTTGCAACTATGTATCAGGCATAATTAGTCAAGCTTTGATCCAATTATGCCATGAGGTTGCTATACTTAGATTTGTGTCCAGGGCAAATCCATACACTTAAAATATAAATCAGTAAGATGTCGCTCCAAATGGGGTAGAAGAGCATGAGCTGAAGTACCTTTTCAGGTGGGAAAATGGAACAGAGCCAGCACTTGGACAAATATTGTGCTGAAAGAAACCTAAGCGTGGAGGCTCTTAAATCTTTAAAATAAAATATGAATACAATTGATTCTAAAATACCACCTTAGGCAATGACTCTCCGTTTCTCCTGCCAATCCAGAAGCCTGTTCATTCTTTTATGCTTCAACTTTACTCTGACTATGCATAAAAAGGGTTTCTTTGTTACTAGGCAAAGGTGTGGCCAAGTGCAATAAAAGGTGTCATTAGAAACCTGAGGAATGGAACAGAATAAATCCTCTGGGACACTTGGGAACAAAGTTTCAAGACACCAGACACCTAGTGAAGACTGTCACTTTTACAACTCCAGATCACTCTATCTTTGTAAACACATATTATATGTTTTTTTCTTTTATGTATTTTAGTGAGACACCAAGCTGTAAATGCTGTAGCATTTGCTTGTCTTCTTTTTTGGAAATTTGGCTAATGTGCTGTCGGTCAAGCACTTCCAATCACATGTGAGGCCATAAGATGCTATATTAGTTTGTTTAGGTTTTTAAAGATATGTCTATGCACCACAGAGGGAAAAATGTACCTATAAATTGTGCATGAAACAACTCCATATCTGAAGCATCATCACTGATTAGGCATTAGATCGGCTCATAAATAAGAACACCCTCTACCCCCAGTTTGGTTCCCAACACTTAGAGTATTTCAAATGTTCTGGATATCACATGAGATCAATAAAGTACAAAAAGTTAAAATGAAATCAGGAAAATGGAAAAGGATGCATTCCTGAGAGACAAAAAGGATATAAAAGATAAAAGCTCACAGTTTTCAATAACATATCCTTTAATGCAAGTAGTTCTCACCTGAGTGTGTGAAGGTGGTAAGCCTTTTCGACCATACACTCCAATCAATGCATCTTTCTGAAGGGATATATTGAATTTCAGAAATTGTGGCTGATCAATGAAGAGTTGTGATCTCCAAAAAATTCCAGGGGGAACTTCTTGTATCGCTCTTCGGCCTATATCAAGTTCTCCAGAATCTATAGTGTTGTTTTCTTGTGCAAATCCCCCTAATTTTCCTGACAGGTTATAACAAGAAGAAGATCGAAAATTACGGTTCCTTTCTGGCTTTCAATCATCTTTCATATATTTAAAATCACCTCAGAAAAAATGTTACCTGACAATCTTTCTGAATATAAGATCCCAGAAATTCTTTGATCTGGAATAAATAGGCAAAGATACCACAAATACCTATCAATTAAAAATGCTGTAGCACCCCTAAGGATGAGCATTATGGAAACAGTTTAGGATCTACATTAAGCTATTTTTTTCCCCCCAAGTATTTTAACGGGGACCTTCCAGAATAAAGTCACGCTAAAAAAAAAATCCAAAACAAATGGAAATGCAGCATACAGATTTTAAGAATAATAGATACATACACATAAGCAGTCAGAGAATTAATATGCAATCTTTTCCACATTAAATATCAGAGCATTTATACAATACTAGCAATGTCTACAGCTCTAGTTTCCTCTTTTTGGTTTTGTGCTCCGCCCCTCCCCCGAAGGGCAGTGTTTCTTGTTCCATTGTGCCTTTGCTCCCTGTAATGCCTAGATCCTCTACACTACCCAGCCTTAGTCCCAAGGTTGTTATCACCTCCTTATCCACCTCCATACCCTTACTGTTTCCTGAACAAATAGTATACTAGCATGTTAATGTCTGGCACTTTCACTATTTTTTATATTATGAATATCTATTTACCTTGCAATCCAATCACTGTGAATAGGAACTGAAGTGCATTAATTATTTTGCTCTATAAAGCATTTGTGCAACTCTCAGTTAGGCTTAGGAGGTCAGGGATGATGGCTTGGAAATGCTCACAAGAAGCAAAGAAGGTGCTATGTAAAAGACACGTGGTGTCAAACACTAACAATGAAAAACTGGCCTACTGGTTGTGGCACTGAAGAAGTAGAAAATTGAATCATAAACTTAAGATACCTCCAAGAAACTTTTTGCTCAAGTGGCTAAGTCCAGGCAACAGACACTGAATATACACTGAACCACTAGTACAGAAAATATCATCCAGCCTGTAAGGCTCCCTGCCATCCTGGTGAAGCACTGTCAAATTAAAGGGATGAAACTGTTCCAGCCCAAGCTCATAAGCCTGCAAGGCAGGGGGCTGAATGCTACGGACAGCACAGGTCTGTGATAGCTCTGAGATCTCCCTATTGCCCCTTGTTGTACCACAGAGGCACACACAAAGTCTGGCACAGATTACAAGCCTCTCTCAAAGATTATCAGAAAACAAACTGTGGTTTTAGTTGTTGTAGTGTCTTCTCCCTGCGAGATTTGTAGCAAACAGAATTACTACAAATGATGCACTAATAAAGTCTTTTGCACAAACCATCACCACCCAGCTTTAAAAAGTGGGATGGTTTAGATGAGTTTGCAACAAGCCTGCTTGAGACTCAGGTCTGATACTCAGTCACTAACTCCAAGCTGTGCAGCTGAACACAGGCAGTCTTGGAAGTTGGTGCTACTTCAATACGATGGAATCAGTGTTGTCAAATACAGACTAGGATGCAAAGATGGGTGTAAGAACTTGCTTAGCAACATGCCTCAACTCTGGAGTACATAATGCCATATTTAAGCAGCTGGCACATTAAGGTGAGGCTTGAGTGAAGTAATATAAAGAAAAATGGAACTGTCGTTACAGTCTTAAGAATTTGCTGTGCTTTTACCAATTCATACTTTTTGCAGTAGCTAGTCTATTATAAAGATTGAACTAAATCCATCTGAATTTGATGCTGACTTGTTTGCATACAAGTGTTCTGAAGAACTGACAATGCTGCTCTGTCTTTTATGTTTAAATTCTACATTATTCATCATTTGATGAAACAAACTGACACAACCTTTTTGCAAACATTTAGACTGTAAAAAAATAGATTAAAATCTAAAATGCCAGGTGAGGTCACAAATTGATCCTCGCCATTTTTTGTGCATTTAAGATGAACCAAGACTGCTGTTGAATTAAACAGGTACAGAAGCACTGCTGAAAGGCCTTCAATGGGGGCTTGCATTATCACCAGAGCTGTGTCACAATGGCGTTGCAGTCACTGAAAATGTCTCACAGCATTATCACACTGATCAAAGTTCTGCTGAGAAGAGACAGTGTAATATCTGATCTTGAAGACACCATTTTTTTTACACTTTTCAGGAAGAGTCTAATGTTTTTCTAACTTTGGACTGAACCTTGCACAATATTCAGATGTTATTTTAGAAGATGAATCTGTATTCACTATCCCAGTTTATTTAAGCATTTGTTTTTCACCTCTTTCTTCAAATTTAAGTGTCATATAAATTCACACACTGATGACTGGTAATCACTAAACAATAAACACTTGTTTGCAGTATTGATCTGCAGCTTCCCCTATTTCTACCTTTCACATGAAAAACAACTGCCTAGTACTACTGAAAAGATAAACCAGACAGCTTGAGCAGGTGGCATTTATCAAACATTTTGACCAACTTGCCAGGAACACCTATTATTTGGATTCATAACTTTGCAGCTAATATTCCTACTGACTCCCATTTTCTTCAGCAAAAAAGAGATAGTTTTAGCCTATAGCCACATGTCCCATTAGCACCCCAGCACCTCTCTCAAAATAGGCACTGGCTGCTTGCCCTCCTAAGGTTAGGGCATTAATTATTCTTTGTTCCCTGTTGTATCTCAATGAGCATAAGAAAAATCTCTGTAGTGTCATCATCATCATCTTTTCACTTTCTAAACAGTATCAATTCTTACACAGTTTTAAATCAGAACATGAAATGTCACGTTCATTCACATTCACTGTGAGGGTGGCTGGAATTTCTCAAGTCTAAATCAGACTTATCAGGATATTATCAGGGGACTAAAGAGGGGCGGTACTGGAAGTTGTTCAGCTGCCAAAATATCCAAATCAAGGCTTCACTGATTCTTCCTTACGGTTTTCAGTATGAGAGCACAGGGCCCCCACTCCTTCAATTTCACATCTAGTCATCATGCTTTCCTTTCTGCCTAACCTTTCTTTCTTTTGTGGTTTAAAATGTGCATTCTCTGGTCTGCCTGTTGTTTAGTATTGATGTATGTTGATAAATGACCACTTACCCTATTCTGCAGAGGACAGCATTTTAACAGTGATAGAATTAACCCTGTTATCTTGCACAGTATTCAGGGATGTAAGGAAGGAAAAATGGGATGTGATAGATACTTGTTATTTCCTTTTAATTTTGAGGCAGTGTATCATAGGTTTTAGTTTGCAAAAAGTTTTTAAATTATCAAGGGAAAAAGAACAGTTTGCATTTATAAAATATTTACAAAAACATCAATATATTTTATACAAGAAAATATACTGGCTATTGAGGGCAGAAGACAATGGGATGGTGAGCTGTCACTGCAGCACCAGTATTCATTAACCATTGAGTAGCTTGTTGCTAGTCAGTCAAAACAAGAACACAGGAAGAGATAATGACTATCTAACTGCAAGTAAAGAAATGAATGAAGAAAAAGTCCTACTGAAGGAGTTTCATAGGCTTACAAAGGCGACAAAAAGAGTGAAATGAAATCTATCTTTTCTATAACTTGGAGCTGTAATAACTTGAAAAATTTTCAAGATGTCAGCTGCTGGCAGAGGCTTCCTGTTTCTCAGTGGTAAGGAGGTCAGTTGTACCTTGTGAATGGGAAAATGGATTTTTGTGTAATGAAGCAAACACTGCATTCGTCAACCATTTAAATCAAGTTTTCCATTCAAAACCTATTGATTTTGAAGCCTCTGTTAGCCAAAAGTGCACAAGCTCTTAAATGTTTTGAGAATCTTAAAGGGCAATGTAGAAAAAGGTCGATAAAAAATAATCCCCTTATGTGGTTTGTATTTTAAAAGCTCCTACAACAAAATTAAGAAATTTTTTTTCTTACTTTATAACTTGGATGGATGATTCAGTCACAACATTATATGCTAGAGACTTTGAGGAAAAAAATGAACATCTTATATCTGACCTATTAAATTTCAGAGAGAAATTAAGGAAAAAGAGAAGAAAGGATCATCTTCTGTAAAGAAAAACTCAAGCTATACCATAGCAAGGACATCATGCCATACTTAACTCCTTGATCATGACTTGCCTTCTGAACAGTTAAGTGAGCAGTTTCAAAAATATGCAAAATCTTCCTCAAGTGCCTTTTCTGGAGAAAACTCTTCAGAAAAAGAGACTGGGTGGGGGGTGGGGGTGAGGAGGGTGGCGGGATCACACACAGACACACAGACACAGACACAGACACAGACACACATACACACAAAATGTTTTGTCCAAAAACTATAGAGAGCTTGTTGGAACTTCCAGAGATTGAATCTTGGTATCATGTCCCCCTGTGTCCTGTGACCTCGGGCTCCCTGGCTTTGTCGTGGCCATTTCTTCAATACAAGACTCTGTCCCCTTGGCCTCTAAGGCAGGATGGTCTGAGCCAGCCTCAGCACTATCCTTCTATCTCTGAGGATGCCACAACAACCAGTGCATTATCAATACTTTAGAGTAAGCAGAGGGTCTCCTTCTCTGCATGAGAGCTTTTCTATTCTCATCAAATACTACATGTAAATTCCTGTAAAGAGTTTTGGTTGACAGCTGGCTTTCCTAGTAAGATAACATTATTGCTAAGGATCCATGGCCCTCTTCACATGTTAGGTAGGAGAAACTGTGTCCTTCTATTTATCTATTTAAAATTACTATTACTTATAAATTCTCTCTACTTCCATGAAATATACAGAGTTTTGGAGGAACACTGTTAAAGGCTGGCAATGCAAATAAGACACAAAAGAAGGAAATATTCCAAAAGAAGGAAAAAAATTGGTGGCTGTTTCACTTACCATTTTCTCCAGCAGGTACCGTTACAGGATGTGTTGGCACAGTATCAGAATTAACTTTTCCATTCTCAAATGTATCATTTTCAGTTTGCTGCAACTGCCAGTTGAGGCCAAATAGATGCATTGCTGGTGGTAGAGCATACAGGTTATTTGATGCTTTTAACCACGATGACAAATACCACAAATAATGACTCTTCATGGTTTGCACTGGAATAGCAACTCATACTTTAAAAAATTAAATTACATGAACAAGCATTTGCAGACTAACAGTTCAACTTAGCAATGGTACTAAGCAATTACTACCACTGTCCTTTAATGATACAGTGCTTTTGGTGAATACAGTTGACAGAAAGCTCACCAGTTTAATTTTGAGCCTTTTACCGGTCCCAAATCAATGTTCAAAAGAAGAGGCAGTAATTATGTTCTTTTCTCTTTTTTCATTTTTGATCCTTCTGAAGAGACAAATCATTTAAATGAGCTCCTAAATGACCTACTAAAATAAATGATTTCCCCAGCAGACGGATCTGTCCTGGTTAGCCAGAAAGAGAAAAAACACAGGAAGAGGAAGGAGGGTGCTGTGGGTGTTGCAGGGCTAACCTAAGACATGAACACTTCATGCTGTCAACAACACCCTGCACAATCTCCAGTTACACACCCACTCCCCACACTCGTCTACAGAAAAAGGCCAAGACCAGGAGCAGAACCAGAGACATTGGGGCACTTTGCTCTGATAATGATAATGCATAACCTAAGTTCCTGAACTACTTAATTCCACACAACTGCGTTTATTAGAAAGGCAATACCATGTTAAAAAGTTTAGCTAGGTTAATTATGAAAGACAGACTCAACCCTCCACGGTGTTAGTGGGAACTTTAGGGACCTTGATATTACCAGGGACTAGGGGATGAACTCTGTATCTAAACTTTTAGAGCAAAAATATAGAAAAATAAATCACTTTAATGCCATACTGTGATACACATAACATACACATTCTTGTGCTATCTGTGGATTATTTCCTTCTCTTCTAACATCTCTATAATACCAGCAAAATTAATTTTATTGTAATTACTCTATTTTGCATTTGGTATAACATGGGTTTCCTCATTTCATTATAGTAGTTCTTTCAGTGCTACTAGGGAATAAAAATACACTGGAAAAAAAATCTGTAATCATGTATTTTAACTATTAGTGCAAAATATAAGGAAGATAAGTTGCTTCTGCTCCTTCTATCTCTAAAGCAGATCACTGCCATAGTCACTGTTATTAATTTATTCATTCCTTCTGTCCAAATGACAAAAAATTCTTCATCCCTTTTGGCTTCATCTCTGATCTTTCAGTCTCTCTGTACTGACCATGGCAACCCTTACTTAAGGTCAACAAGCATCAGTGGAAGTTTAGTCATGCAGACTCCAAAAACTGCAGAATTAAGACACTGTCTGCCAGGTCTTTGCCTTAAACCCTCCCCCTTACTTTGAACAAAACGAAAAACCAGAATGCAACTAAAGACCTATTACTGAATACTTCAAAGACTGAAATCCTCACCACAGGTGACATATTCTCTTTGTTCCAAGTCTCTGACTCTACTATTACTCTTCCTTCTCAGACCTTAAATTGCCTGTCAAAGCCTGATAATGTAGAATGTTCCTTGACCCTAAAAACTTCTTTTTTTCCTTCTCATCTCTTGTTAAATGATAAATTTGACCACTGCCATTTGGCACGTCACTAGAATTATCCACTTTTATTTTGACCCTACTTCAGCTGAAATCTGTATTTATGTATTAATCTTCTGATGATTGTATATATTTTAATATATTAGAACAAAATCCCTAGGGTCAAAGTCTACTATCTGTTACACTAGTTCATTGCACTGGAAGCAATGAAAGTCTGCAAATATCTTTTGCACATTTGTCTTCTCAGTCTGGAGCTTTAAATCGCCTCTCCTAACTTTGTTGTCTTCTCACCTCTTTTATTAATTCTTACAGAGAAAAAAAAAAGAAAATGACATTAATTTTGTAACTCTAGAAGTGCACCCCTTCCAAACCCATGAGCTTAGAAAATAATTAACATCTGCTGGCACTATGTACATGCCCTGTGCCTCTTCATGGTCCACGGGAAGATCAGAAGGGGAAGCTCCAACATGACCTTTTGCCCATTCCCTCATAATTCAAAACAGCTGGAATTTGAAGTCTTCAAAGACGAGGACTGGGGGATCTATATTGATTACATCTCACAGCACCAGTTACTACAAGGTAAGTGACAATTACCTTCGTGTTTGTACCGATGTGAGTCCCACTGTAGTTTACCATCATAGGTAGTATTAATTGTATTAAATTGTATTCAAAAATACTATTTCTCTTTCAACTTTGATAATGAACCAGCAACAAGTTCAATACAAAATGGCTAATAAAAATGAACAGATGGATACATGCAGCTGTTTCACAGATCGTGAATACAGGAATATTTTTTAAGCAGACAAAAACCACTGCTAGACAATTCCAGTGACAACCCAAAACTTACAGTGTGTACTAATACATTATATAATTCAATTACATAATCTCTCTGAGACAGTGCTATGGAATTTAGATAATTCTCCTTTCACTACAAACATATGAAAACAACATGAAAGAAACAGGCTTGTTGATAAAGTATCAAAATACAGGGCAGAATTTCATTAGACATAAGGCATTTTAAGAACATTGGTAAAATGACTGTTTAAAACAAATTCATGCACTACTTTGCCATTCAAAATTGCTCTCCTCTCAGCCAGCCATCAGTATAAAAGCAAACTTTATCAGTTTTATAAGGACAGCAAGGCACTTGATAAAATTTCTTGATGTCACCATGAATCTGATAAGCAGCACCTGGTACTGGCACCTCAGTAGGGTGCCTGAAACCTTCAAGTCCAATGGTATGAACTAGTTCTGAATTTCCAAAGGGAGATGAATGCAGGCAGACTGCAGTGGTGTATATGTTTGTCTGATTTCCTCTGATCTAGAAAAGGATGAAGGCTTTCTTGTGCCTTTGGGATTGGGATGTAAGAGTTCAATCCCCAACTCTTTTTCTACTGTGTTCAGAGAAATTGTAGGCTTCTTTCTTTCTATAAAACATTTGATATATGAAGCAAAATACATGTCTATATTTCCTACTGCCACTTTTGTCCCAAATCTAATGTAAGACAGTTTCTTGATTTTTGGATTAAATATTGCCTGTCATGTCTGGTTTATTCTCACTCAATTTGGCATTTTTTTGGTGTTAGAGAAAACAATGAAGTCAAGAGACCCTTCCTAGAGCTAATAGTTCCCAGTCTGTCAAATCCATGAAGATACCAACACTGGAACGACTTTCCATACTGGTATAACTTTGATGGCAGCAAGGACTTACCTGAAAATGCCAGATGCCTCTGGCCAGAAGGCATGCAGATTGTGATGGCTGTGGTCATGGATCACAACAACTCAATCCAAATAACCCACAGCTGCAAGCATCGGTTAGTCTTCAGGGGATGAGAGAAAAGACGGGTTACCACAATTCCAAATGTGCCCACAAACCCTAACAAAAGCCTGATTTTACTTTTACCAAGACTGGGATGATTGCTCCCATTGTGCAACAGGATGGGGCAAAGGAGTCTAGGAAGGCTGGATGTGCTTTAAAGAAGGAAATCTTACAGGTGCAGGAGCAGGCTGTCCCCATGTGCTGAAATATGAGCAAGTGGGGAAGAAGACTGGCCTGAATGAACAGAATGCTTTGGAACTCAAGGGGAAAAAAAGAGCGTTTATTGTCTCTGGAAAAAGTGCCAGCAGCTTAGAAGGACTACAGGGATGTTGTGAGGCCATGCAGGGACAAAGTCCGTCTAGACCTTAATCTGGTCACTGCTGTAAAAGATGACAAAAAAGTGTTTTTACAAACACATCAGCAAGAAAAGAAGGGTCAAGGAGAACCTCTGTTTTTTGTTAGATAAATAGAGTGACAAAAGATGAGGCAAGGGCTCCGGTGCTTAGTGCCTTCTTTGCCTCAGTTGTTAATAACAAGACCAATTGTCATCAAGGTATCCAGCTCCCAGAGCTGGAAGACAGAGACAGGGAGCAGAATGAGGGTCCCATAATCCAAGGGGAAATGCTCAGTGACCTGCTATGCAATTTAGACACACACAAGTTTGTGGGGCCAGATGGGATTCATCCAAGAGTATTGAGGGAGCTGTATTGAGTATTACCAGTAGATCAGTGGGAGAGGTCCCAGGTCACCAAAATTGGCAGATATGATGCCCATCTACAAGAATGGCTGGAAAGAGAATGCAGGGAACTATGCACCTGCCAGCCTGACCTCAGTGCTTGGAAGGTCATGGAGCAGATCATCTTGAGTGCCACCATGCAACACATAAAGGACAACCAGGGGATCAGGCCCAGGCAGCATGGGTTTAGGAAAACTAAGTCCTGCTTGATCAACCTGATG
>JAWWEE010000122.1:40432856-40563450 GCA_035221455.1 Xenops minutus | reverse complement strand
AGCCGGGGAGGGCAGCCGGGGGCGGGGCGGGGCCGGGGGCGGGGCCGGGCGGGGCGGGGCGGGGCGGGGAGGGCTCAGTGCGCGGCTCGGGCAGCGCTGGAGGAGCCGGCGGGCAGCGGGACCGGGCGCCGTGCTGGGGCTGAGCGCTGCTGGCCGTGCTGCTGCAGGAGCCCAGCCCGGCGTCTGGCTGGCATGCGGTAGGAGAGATTTGCGCAATCGGAGATGTAAGAAATGAGAAGTTTTTGCATAATTTGCATTTGAGGTATCGCGTCTCGCTGCGGAGCGAAGCCTTCGAGCTCCCTCGCCCGACTCTGTTACGTTCGTGTAATGGGAAAAGTATAAAGTGCTTGTGATTATTGTGCGTCCTAGAGGCTGCGATACCTGCAGCACCGGGGGGGGATGTGGGGGATGTCGGAGAGATCCTGCCCGTTCAAAAGTCTAGAAAGAAAAATGTAACTTTACAAGTACAGTGCAAATTATGTAAATAAAATTACGGGGAAAAAATCAGCCCAGATTAATTTCGAAAGGATTGTAAAATCCTTCATTTAAAGCTTAGTATAATCTTTGACATTTACGTGGGCACCTGGAAAAGGAAAACAAAACCCAACTGTAAAGCAGAGCTCTGGTATGGGAGTACAGTGCTGCTGTGAGCAGACACATTTCTGTCTGCTTCTCATTTAAAGTGCCGGCTTCGTCTTTTTTGTATTCCTAGTAAACAGTACGTGTAGAATATACAGCTGTGTCACAAAGTCATTCTATATTCTTAAAGCTTAATATAATCAAATGCATTGCCTAAAGATGGTGTAGTTGAAGATTTGATCCTTTTTCACTGAAGTGGAAATACTTTCAGTAATTGAAAGCAGATTCACGTCTGGAGTTGTACAAGCCAAGGTTTTCATTTTTAAAATAAACCTTTTGTTCTTCAGCTTTAAATATTTCAGTGAGCCATCCAGAGACCTCTCTTAATTGCTAGAGTAGACTTTAAGGAAGGATTGGGGGGGAAAGGGGGGAACCTAAGAAAGGTATGTCAGCAATTAAATTTGCTTAAAATTATAATATCTGTATTCCAGTGCATGAACATATCATTGCATCTTTTGTGCACATTTTAATTTTCCTCTTCATCCACGTGAATCTAAGTTTGAACTACCCATCTGACTGTAGAGTGTTTTGTTTCAAACTACCTCAGTTTATCTTCACCTTACTTAAAAATCTGAACTTTGAAGATTTGGGGAAATACTAATCTGATCCAATAAACAAACCTGACACTTTGGAGTGATAGGTCCCCTTTGTTAACTTTGTGTCTGTTTTCTGGCTGTTCTGTGGAAAGCTTTCAGAAACCTTGCCTTCTGATATTTCAGCAATGGGGAAAGAAACTTAGGACGTTAACTACCAGACTCTCAGACAAAGACTGAGCTGCTCTCAAGCTGTTTGTTAGCAGCTTTGAAGGTAGAGAACAATGGAGGGAGAGGAAGGGAAGTACCTTCTCTACTAAGCTCTCTAATCCACAGAGTAAATTGAGTAAAAATATGTGGAAAAGTTACTGAAGATGTTAAGAGTCCCCTATCTGTTAGAAAGTGTATTAATTGCTTAATAGACACAAGGATCTAATTGCCTGATGTTAAGTACAGGCTATCATTAAGATAAGAATTTGTAATTTCCATAATGGTACTAAAGAGTCCAGGTTTATTTCCGGGAACTTCTAGGTGGTGTGCACTTAGCACAGTTTGCTTTGCCTTCTTTTCTTTCAAAAGGTAAATCTTTTAATACATCTGCAGTAAGTTTAGGTGGAAGTATTTGGGTAAAACCTGAGAAATGGGAATTGCTCAAGCAAGAACAGAAAAATCCTGTTTACTGTTTTTTCATCCATCAGATTGGGGCTCTGAACTGTCAGGCAGCTTAGTAACTACAAATGAGATGTTACAACATTTTTTGATTAATCACTCTGCAACTCTGTGGAGAACGGCCTCATATATATCATAGTATCGGGTTTTTTTCTTTTAAGGAGTTATAAAAAGGTTATGTTACAATTTAGCAAGAAACCTACAGCAACAGGACCTTTTAAAAACATTTAATTACTTGATGGCTTTGGCTTGTCATTTTTGCTTTCTAAACTTTTTGTAGTAGCATTTAAATCACAAGAAGTTATATGTTCCATGCAGTATATTTAATTTTATCGTTTTCCTTTTGGAGAAAAGCAGCAGATGTGGTAGCTGTCTCAAAAAATTGATAATCAATGCTTTAAAAAAATGTACAATGTCATATCAGATGTATGTTCATTCTGAAGGTCCACAGTGGAAAGTTGCCAAGCACCCATGAGCTTTGAAATCTGATTTTTCTTAATTACAGATAAGAGTTAGAGGCTGAACATTGAGTTAGAGACTGAACTTTTGTAATAATGGCAAATTTTAGTACTGAAGAGTTTATCCTTTGGCTTGGGAGATATAGAAATATCTTAGTATCAGCGTATGATGCAAACAGACCCAACCTAAGGAACTTGTCTTGAGCTGTATTCTTACATTTCTGGTGTGCATCTGTGAAGATTTAACACAACTTTTCAAATTACTGAAATGGTCTGATAAGCAATTATGAGATCAGACTTTACAACTTTTCTTCTTGTAACATAGATTACTTCCCAAATCACTTGTTGAATTAAAAGGAAAAATAAAAGGTATGCTTTGTACAACATAGGCAGAAAATAGGATTTCACTGTAATATTTTCCAAAATGAGAAGAGATGCTAGATTTTCTATCCTTCATGTATACAAAGATCTTATTGCTGGTTATTTCATTCTAAATACAGCTATAGGCTCTCTGGTTTTGAAAGACTTTCTCCAGAGGTAGTTCCAGGTTCCTGTGTTTCAGAATAGCGAGAGGACTTTTGTGTGTTCAGTGATGTATGAAAGATGATGATGTGAGGTGGTGACCTCTCTAATGGTTTGAACATGTATACATCTTCTTAGGTCTGAAGATTGTTGTACAAATATGGAATTAGGATGAATAAAGTAACTGTACTAATAAAATGTTTCTGTGATTTTCCAGTTTAACTTAAGGTTTTTACTTGTTAGGGACAGGTGGAAAAAAGGGCACTTGTGTTCCTTTAGAAAGCTTCACCCATGTTAAAACTCTCAACAGGATGGATAGGTGGCTGAAATACACTGAATGGAAAAGAGTAATTCATCATCTTTGTCTAAGATTGATGGAATTCAAAGTGTGATTATACAGGAAAACTTTGGAACTTGAGGTAGCAACCTCAAGGTATATAGTCTTCTTTTGAGATTGGCTAGGGCAACCATTTATCCAAACTTGAAATGAAAGAATTGTTTTGTGTAAAGTGCTATAAAGTAGATTGTTTCTGAAACAAGTCCTTTAAACATAAGAAGGAAGTATAGCTCTCCTATCTGGAGACAGTATATCATTCTAGTGGGGTCTACATGGGAAATGAAACACAGGGTTACATTTTTGAGGCCTAGCACAGAGTGAAAAGCTTATTTATGACTTGTTATATACAGCAGAAAAGATTTTTCACAGCAGTGGTATATGAATCATTGCAAACTTCATGTTTTTGATATGGTAATCACTGATTTATGTATTGAGTACTAGAAGGTATCTTTCCAGGAGATTTAAATTCTGGTGTATACAGAATTTGGGAGTTGAGTCTGCATTAAGAAGTGTTACAGCAAAAGATTAAGCCAAATACCTGAAATTTGCACAAACCAATGCGCTGAAATTTGCACAAACTACACCTACCACTCAAAGTAATGGTGGCCTGACAAAGTGGCAGAGGTAGATATTGCTGTAAGTTCTGATGATCTGCATGATGATCAAACTTTGATCAAATACGTGTAACTGAGTTTCGGCATACTTTATTTTCTATAGCAAAGGAACAGCAATTTTTGCAGTAGCAGTGAGCTAACATCTAGTATCACATCAGTAGTGAGTTATGTGTTTTTATCTTTCTGATACATCTTCCTGTTTTGCCTCTTTTTTGCTTTTGAAGAAGACTCAGACCAATACAACAATATTTCTAAGATGCCTAAAAGAAAAACAGATTTAGAAGAAAAAAGCTTAAAATGAGATCTGTTGCATGCAACTGTAAAAATAACATACAACTCCTTTACCCGCTTTTTTGTTGTTTTTATTCTGTTTCAATTGTTATTAGTCCAAGAACTACTGACGTGGGGCTTTTGTTTCTTGGTATCAAGAAGAATTCGTGTGCTGGAGAACTCTTTGGTGTGCAAGAGTATCTATTAATCAACATTAAAGAGGAAAGCTGCTGCTATTATAGAATGATATTATTTGATTGGTTTTCATCATGGTATAAATCAGGAGAAAGCATTACCTTAAGCTTCCAAATTATCATAACTGCCAAATTAATTTTTAAACTACTTTAATTTTCGCCTCTAGTGTAGTTGCTGACCACACACAAAGGAAAAGAACAGAAATGGTTTTGTTTTAGAGCAGCTTTTGGTTTAATCATATAGACATGCTTTTTCATTAAACATTATTGTGCCCATGTATGAAATATAACCATTTCCAAATCTGCAAAAATTTCAGAGTTGTTAAGTTTTGCAGAACATTTTTCCTCTTAAGTCATAAACTGTGTTAAAGAAAAGACTGTTGTCCAGGGAGTTGTAAAAAGTAGCCTGGAAAGCCCTTTATGTTCTTTCTTTTAAATAGAATAGAATTGCCTTATGTAACAAAGTTAACTTTGTTAACCTTTTATAATTATTTAACCATTATTTCATTTTACACCCTGCTTAAACATTGTACATTAATGCAATAGACACCTGGCTGTGCTCTTAAAAGTTTATTTGTCTTTCAATTCCTGTGATAGTAGGGGGCAGTATATCTCCTTAATTATCTTTGTTCAGGGAAATGTTGAAAGGCCAGGGTGCTTAAACAAGGCCGTTTGGATTTGCAGTAAGGTCGAAGTCAGATGCAAGGAAAGTGGTTAAATGCATTATCATCTTATTGAGCACATCATCAGTAAAGTGACCTTGATGGAGGTGGAAAAAGCCATTTGGCTATTTTATGACAGCCACCTCTCTGCTGGCTTTATCTCTGCCAGTACTTCAAATCGCTTTATCACAGTCTTCTCTTGTTGCTTTGAAACCTGATTTTTCTTAATTACAGATAATGAGTTAGAGGGAGAACACTGAAATGGACTTTTGTAATAATGGCAAATTTTAGTACTGAAGAGTTTATCCTTTGGCTTGGGAGATGTAGAAATATGTCTAAATTGACTATTAAGGTGACCTTTATGTTGATTATTATGTACACGCCTTTACTGATAATCATTGTTTTTTATTCATTGCTCTACTACTTTTTAAACTGTTTTTTAAGTTACTGTGAGGACAGACAAGACAACTTCCAGCCTTAGCAGCAGGGACATTGTTTATTTTAATGTGTGTGTATTTTTGTTTTTATAAAGAGTCTCAAACCATGGGAGGCTTGTGGTTAAGCTGGAAAGAAATAGTTTAGAAAATATATAAATAATGCTTAAATTTCTATCTCACTTGTGTTTTGTAATGATAGTCAGTATTGATGTCTTAAAAGCTTACAAAAGTAAAATTCTAGCTATTGCATGTTAATGTCAATATTTAATCAAAATACTCTCAACTGTCCCATCTTCCCCTCTCTCAACTGTTCATTCTCATTCAAAAATGGTTTCTTTCATTTGTGTAAAACTGCACTGATTTTGAATAAAAAGAATAATTTTCATTTTTTTTACTTTTAAAAGACCTTATTGCTAGTTTATTTTTTTCCTTTTAGTGCTTTATGTACAGCCATTGGCATAATTATTAAGAGAATTTTAAAACAAATGCACAAAATACAAGGAAAGACAATATCAGGAAAACTGAATCCAAATTTGGGCACCTGAAGGTACAGGTTAATCGGCTGAAACTCACAGCAGAGTGTTAAAAATTATTAGAGACTAGAGAGAATGATTTATAAGAAAAGATAAAAAGAAAGAAAAAACAATTTAATGTAGTCACATGACAGATCTGTACCAACTGGAGAATGATCTACAAAAATTTTAAAGACTATGTGGACTCGGTGTATCTGGATGGAATGACATTAAGTTAAGAAATAAAAAATACAGGCTGCATATCAAGACACATTTTCTAATAGTAACATTCTGAAGGTTATGGAAAATATCTCAGCACAATTGATAAAGTCCCATCTTTTGAAGAACAAATATTAATTGTTTTATGGTAGTGTGTTGAGTGTGGCTGTTATACTTTTTGTTCCTAAGTTTTGATTAAACATTGCCATTTGAAGGTAGATATATTTAACTTCCGCTTTGTGACCAATGATCTCTCCTTCAACACATAGGTGATTTCCTACAAGAGCATTGTTTTTCTTCCCATTATCACCTTGTCTATGGAGCTGAAAAGCATTTCATAGTTGTATCTCCTCACCAGTTTTATAGCAGCAAGAAATAATATTACCCTTGAGTTCGTAGTATTTTTCTGAGACCTGTTACTTCGGGCAGTTAAGATTTTAAAGTTGCCAGTTGCCAGCAATGTTTTGGTGTGGTCTTTATTGCTGGGTTGTAGAGCCAAGGTACTCAGCATGAACCATCACCATCCAGATGGAGTGAGAATCTTCCTTTTCACTCATGGCAAGTTCCCCTTGTTCCTCACAGACTTGCCCTATTTACCTCCTCCCCATATGATGGAAGTGCCCTTTGGCTTTGTAGTACAAAGAATTTTCTTACATTTTTCTTTCTGTTTAATTATTCTTGATTCATCCTCAGCACTCTCCTTTTACTTATCAATCATGTTCTGCCATAAAGCGGGAGGGTTATCTGTATATGTGTGTGTTGCCATATGCCCAACCAGAAGACAAGCCTTTTGAAGGCAGGCACATAAAGTCAAAGTTTGAAAACGTGATTCTGTCAAACTCGCTTTTTCATCAGATAACTTCAGGAAGGTCTCCACACAGATAGGCTTGTCTATTGTCTTGTAATCGTACTGAATCTTAGGATCTATCAACAAAGAGACAAGCAGTGAGCTGATGGATCTTCTCGCTGAAGAGGATCTCACTGTCCCTTGAAAAGTGTGCTGAAAGCATTGACAATATTGAAGTCTCTTTTTTACCCTAAAAGTACTTTAGCAAATTTTTCTTTTCTTCCCTCATCTTCCCCCCTCCCCCTTTTTTTTTTTTTTGCCCCTCCATTGACCATTTTGGTTTATGGACCAGGCATGCATTTCATTGCCAGGACAGTTTGTTCTTAACAAGTGTCCTTTCTCCAAAAGATATAGTAACGTTCGTGACATTAAATAGGTATCTTCAGAGCATTTCAAATAGTCTTGTTCTGCAAATGCTGCTACACCTCATTTGTGCAAGATCCCAGTGTTTACCACCATCTTTTTCCCCTGAGATCAAGGAATCTCAGACTTTACAGTCAGTGGGTTCCTTTCTGGATGTAAACTCTTCTCCTCTGATGGTTTTTTCTATCAGTGGCTTTTGGATAGTATTTTGTGTTATTCCTCAGCAGCTCTGCCAGCTTTTTACAGAAGAGACCTATATAATATATAATATTTATCAATTCTCTTTTCTCATTCCTGCCCTCCAGCTTTTACATTACCCCCTCATCCTAGTCCTTTCTACCTAATCCTAATTTACTGCTGATCAGAGCCATGGCAGCAGAACCAGTTACATGAGGTGAAAAAAAAGGAATAAAAATAAAAGCCTACATCAGACAAAGTTACGTTTTTGCCTTTGAGGCAATTTGTTTTGCTTGCAGTGATCTCTATGAAACCGGGAAAAGCTGAGCATTCTTCATTCCACTTGTATATTGTCTGCTTTTGTTTCCTGTAGTGCAACTGTACCCCATAAAATAACAGGTAACAAATCGTTCTTTCTGAGTGTTTGGTTTCTCTCTGCAGCATACAACAGAGCTGCTGCTAAAATCTGTTCTGTGATTATTTTTCCCCTGTCTTTTTGTGTGTAGTTTCTTGTGCCAAATGTGGTCAGTATTAAACTCATATGCAGTAGACTACAGAGGGAGTCTTTACTAAGAAATACCAGTATGTACTGAGTCCTGTTTTAGCAGACTGTGAATTACCGTAGTTCCATGGAAGGAGGTTATTTGGTATTGCCTGTATAGAAATTAGAACCTTTATTAACATAACTTGTAGACTGATTTGTTGGTCTGCATCCGCATACGTGTGTATGTGTCATTTGCATTTTAGCCAAGTGAAGGAGTCCCCTACACTCAGCTGGCTCATTTTCTGCATGTGCTCATTGCTATAACACAGCGACTCTTTAACATTATACCTGAGCATTGAAAGTGTCCTAGAACTCATTAACTAAGAGGCCATGGACGTTGATAAATCCAGAAGCTTGGAAAAGCAGTATTACTTGATAAGTATTGGAAAGCATCGATTCTGTTTGCCTGATGAGAACACCTTGTAACTGTAGGGGGGTATGCTGCAGGCCAGCAGCTATAGGCATGAGACATTGCCTCCTTTCTTGGCTTTTCCAAATCCCGTGATGTGGTGGAAGAGGTCAACAAAGGGAAAAGGAGACCAGCCAGGTACCTTTCATTCTCACTGTAGAGAGTACAACTGGATTGTAGAGGAAAGACAGATGCATAGTCTTTGTGTACACTAACAAAGGGAACAAGCCAAAGTCCATTTTCTGTTATAGCACAAGCATTGCAGATGTGCATGTGCTTCACCAGCATCCTGAGGACCTAATTCGTACAACCTTCTGGGACCAGTCCATGGTCCATACCATTTCTTCAGCTGGGTGGGTGGTATCTGGGAGAGCACTGGTTGTTAGAGCCAGAAATTAAGGCAGGAAGAATGCTATCAATTACAAGTTATTTATGATTTTGTCCCAGCATTTGCCCTCAAGCTTGCACTAAACTGTTTCTGTTGAGTTAGTGCAGATATAAGCATTGAATCTGAGGCCCATGGAAAGGATAAGAGGGAAAGGGTAAAACAAAGGCCTTTGCATGGACACACCTGTGGCTCTAAGCAAATTTGTATTTGACAGAAGCCATTAACACTTTTCAACATAACAGTGCAAACTAAACAGCAAATTCAGCCAATGTGTCTGTCTCAAAATATTTTTCACACTGCTATCCCACTTACATCTGGATTTCTTTGTTCTTTTTCTCTTCCTGGTGACTTCTGTATGGAGCTATCAGGCAAGGGGAGGTGGGAACCATTTTGAATGTGATCCTGACAGACCTGGAGATTCTCTTTAAAAGATCTAATTATCTCCACTTTGCTAGTTATCGGTTCCACAGATTGACTTACTGCTCTAGGAACATTGAAATTATGCTTTTGCTTCCAGATTTCTATGTCATATAGCTCTTAATGTAGGATAGTGAGGTGGGTTTTTTTAATTGCTTAAAAAAAACCCACAACAACAACAACAAAAAAACCACAAGAGGAGAAAACCACACAATATGAAATGTTAGTTTCCATTCAGCCTAGCTGAGAGGCTGCATGCATAACTGCTTTGTTCTTGCCAGATTTATCCTCCTTTATCAGTGAAATCAGCTTGAAAAAAGTTCAGCTTTGCCTCATTTTCATATACATTTCCATGTTTCTTAGGACAAGTAAAAATACTGTAACTCATACTAGTGGTCACACTTAATTTCTTAGGTGAGATGGCTAAGGAAGAAGACATTTTAATGTATTTTTACTGCATGTAGATGTATGCAATACATTTTGTTTAGTTCATAGAAGCAAGTTCTTCCCTTGCACACACATCCTAAAAGTCATAAACTTTTGTACCATGATTGCTGCAATCCGATTTTAAATTGGTTGAAAAGTCTGTAAATAGTCCCTTTTGGCTACCCCTGTGAAGAGTCTAAAGAAATGCACTCAACTCTGTTGAAAGTCAATTATAACTCACACTAAATATCTCTCTGTGGCAGAGGAATGACCTAGCTAGCTCATGTTTTGGATGGAAGTACATCTTCTTTTACAAAGCCATGGTTGTTCTGTTTGAAGAACATGATGAGCACTGAAGCATGGAAGCCAAATTTTTGTAAAATAGTGGACTCTGCCAGCTGATATATTAATCAGTCATCTACAGCTCTCTCCCTTTCACTCAAATGCTGTTTGTGATTCTACAGACCGACCTTCTACCTTTGCCTCTCTTAATTCTGGATAGATCTTCTCCACCTAAGTAGGATTAAAATGAAGCAGAAAGAAAATACTTGTTTACTTTTCACAGCCAAACAGCTAATAGGCAATTCACTGTTCCCTGTGACAGTGTCGTGCTTTGAGGTGACAGAGGGTCTTTTCGGTGAGGCAGATGTGTGTGTACTTGGGCTGTTAATGTGCCTTAAGTCCAGACAAACTGCTGTTTTCAAAAGAAACTCACATGGTCAAAGTCTCATGGACTTGGTGGAAGGAGGGTTATCTTATTGGTCTGATCATTTGGGAAAATGTAATTGTAGCATAAAATATATATTATATAAAATAATAACAGTGTGCACTTTTCTCTGAAATACCTGAGTTTTGCAAGTATCTGTGATGTAGTTAGTAAAACAGATTTTATTAAGTTGCTGTGCTCTTCCACATGGTGAACTTGCTTCTTGCCTTTATAGATAATGCAGGGAAAAAAGATAATCCTGTTGAAGAAAAACAAAAGCTTATTCTGTAATAAAATGTATAGAAAATTTTAGAGTTTAGTATATACAGTATAGACAGTATTCATGGAATGAGTGTAGTTACACATCTGTGGTAATACCAAACAAGGATCAAATCAATGCATATAAATGTTATGTGAGACTTTACTGCCTGTAGTTGTTTTTCTCATATTTTATTATTGTACTTTCCTGAGTTATGCCAAAAAGAAGACAATGAAAGAGGCTGCTGTTAGTTACCTGTAATTTTCAGATACCTATACTTAAAATATCTGCTATTGCATATCTGCTAACAGAAAGCCTAACAGTAATCTAGATACAGCCTCACAAAAGAGGAGCTCTTAGGTTGTTCAGTCTACACCTAGAGGTCCAGTGAGCTTAATGAACTCACTTTTGAATATAAAAAAGCAATAGACATTATTAGAACATATTATATGTCTTCAAGCTTTAGGGGTATGTTACGAGTTGTTTGAGGAATATGTAATAAGACTTGTTATAATGTTTGTGTATTAAGTGGCAGCTCAAGTTCTCTATGCAACCTGAATTAAACTAGGAAACCTGTTGGCAATCATAGATAGGGTCCGAAGTCTGAATCTTTGGAATTTTCTAGATCCTATTGCAAAATAGGGATCATTGCCTCCCAGAATTATTTCTAGGTAGTGCCAACTAGCTCCTTGAGAGCACCCATCCCTATTGTATACAGATGTCTCTGCAAGGATACCCCTCTGGTGTCCACAGTTTCACATTATGGCACAGAGCTACCTAAGGCGGCCCAGGGCCAGCACAGTTCTGGTACTGTATGAGTTGGAAACCACTAATCCAAACTGTAAGATCAAGGCATTGATTAATAAAATATTATTATAAATTGAGATATTATCAACATTTATAAAAATATCTTGGACTCTCAAGGAAGAAATCTAAAGCTTTTTATTTTCATTCACTTTTTAGAGGAAATTTGTATGCAAGCTGACCAAATTTCAGCCATTTATGAATTAAAACTGCAAAGTTATGAATACTTGAGAAACAGAATGCATAGTAGAAATGACAGTTCCAGCATAAGAATGCCAGGACCTGCTATAATAACTTAATATTACAAGTGCAATAAAATCAGAAATAAGCACATTCATGTTTCAGAAGGAGATTGTGACTAGACACATTGCTTCTGTACATAAATTCCCTGCTATGTTGCAGCTGTAGCACTAGCAGGTCATAACGTGCCTACAAGAGTAAATCAGATTTTAAAGAGGCAGTGTATTCCAAACTAGCAATCAGCTTTTTTCTTTTTTTTTTACATCTTTATTATGAACATCTGTAAAGTTTGAAGTGCTTTCTCTTGGAGTAGAATTCCCTGAAGCAGACGTCTTGTGTGTGTTGAATGTGTTTAATAGCTTGCTTGGCCCTTCTCAGGTCAGGAACTCTTAAAATCATAAGGTAGCAAAATGTTTGTTTATTTATTTATTTTACAGGTTATGGTGATGTTAATTGCAGGTACCATTCAGATGATCAACATTTGAGATTGGTTATCCTTTCCATTCTATGAAATTCTTGAGAAAGAGAAAAGAAACCCCATTTACTGAGAGAATTGTTATTGTTGTTTAGAAGCATCCTCATCTGTTTTCCATACTCTGTATTTGATCACAAGCACTTGAATGTAGGATTGGGGGTTTTTTGCTGTCATGAAACACTGCTGAAGGAAGGATTTGGAAAGCAGGTTTGCTGGAAGGAAGGTAATGGGAGTATTTTAAACTCCTTCATTCACATAAAGGAAAAGCATGATTCAAGTTGTTACTTGCATTGTAATGTATGAATAATAAAATACTATCAACACCACTCACTACAAGCAACTCACTACAAGCTAGTTTTATTGGATAGCAATAGATTACAAGTGTATGGCTATGTTTGAAATCAAATAGATACAATATTTCTGACAATAAATACAATAAAAGCAGTAGTCCTTGCTATCCCTTAGAGAATATTGAACAGTTTAATCCCAAGAGACTTAAAAACACAACTATAATGAGATATGCCTGGTAGGAAACATTCCTCTTGTACTTCCTACTAAAATTTAAACATAAAAAAATACTACTTTCCTACTGCTTTTGACTGATGTTAAAACTTAAATCTTACGTGTTAAGATATTAAAACTCACATCTGTACCCACAAAAATAAATAATTGTTGATAATATGAACAGCAAATGAGTAACAAATTTATGTTCCTTGGTTATGAACAGAATTTAACTGTATGGGTCTCCATGGACCAGAAAAATGTTTTTATTTCATAATTTTTTAAGGGCTTTATGTAATGCCAAAATTCCTGCATGAATAGGTATAAAAAATGGTCTTACCAAAAAGTCAGGCTGGTCAGCTGAAATATTTTGAATAGACAACATTTTTCTTCATGCAGTAGAAGTGTGAGAGGATTCTTGAATGGACACTGGATTCTTGAATGTATCATAAAACGATCTTAAAATAGTTGAACAATCTGTGGTTTAGTAGCCTGTGTAAATTTACATCAACACTGTAAAATGATGCATTTGTTAGTTGTGGAATAACAGTGTTTTGATTACAAACTTTTAGATTTGGTAAATATTTACCAAGAACATGTTAAAACTGTTGCACCTTTTTTACCAGCAAAACCTCCTAACTGGCTGCTGCAGATAGATTTTCATAACGAAACAGAGGATCGTTTCTTGTAAGGAGTGGTAAGGTTAGAACTATTGTGTAAAACATGTTAAGAATATTATGAAAAAGACAATAAACTGTTTGCTCTCACTTATGGTAGACCAAGGCTGTTACAGGAACACAAGTTACGGGCTTACTTTTTGCAAAATGTTTGCAGGAAAGGTATATTGGCAAGCCCTGCACCTGTTCACAGTGGTAGAAACATCTGTTATTTCAGTGAAAGAATTTTGGCTTCCATTATTTTAACTGAATTCTGCTGCTGATACTATTATATCTGAAGCAGAACATTTACTGGCATATATGTTTGTTTAGAGGTGTCATTATTTTTCCCCCTTTTCTATTAGGAAAACTGCTCTACTGTTATATTCATCTATTTCTTGCAGTTTTTATAACAGATAGTAATCCCTTAGTCATGAATATGTTGTCAACTATTTCACATTATTATTATTTTTCCTCAGAACTTCACAGTGGTATTTTTCACCAAGAAAAAACCTAATCAGCTACACTGAGAAAATACTGACTGTGGCCACACATACAAATATTTCCAGTTAAATCAAAGTATTGCACTACCCTCCTTAAACATAGGGAGTTTGCTATGGGGATGCTCCAGTGACTTAAAACAGGTGCTTGCAGAGAGCAACTGAGGTTTTGCATGTTATGTTTTCTCCTATATGTCAAAGTTATATCCAGCCCTGAAAGTCTTATCTCCACTATATTGGCAGTTAGAAATAAGTTTTGTCCCTAAAGCTTTTCAGTCCAAAAAAAAAATCTGCTCTGAGCTAAATGCTGGTTTAACTGTGATTCTGCTGCCTGGGGTAAGGTGGAGGGTTGTAGAACATGGAGGATGAGGAGGAGGAAAGTTGTAGCTTATATTGCTGTATTGCAGTAATGGTGCAGTATCTGGATTTACAAGTTTATCGAATGGTGATCTATAGATACTGTGCTGATAATTTTGTGTAGTACATGCTGTTTCTCAGAGTGGCTAACAAAGCTGACAGAGGCATTGATGGCAGACTCTTCTTTCAGGTGTATTTGGTGTAGGCATTACTTGTCTCTATTATGAAAATATTTTCTCGTGGGATTTGTCTGTATTTGATTTCTTTAAATCATTGTTTTAAGAGAAAAAAAAAAAACAAACAAACACACAAAACCAAACCAAAGTCAGGACAAATTCAAATAGCTGGAACAAGGTGCTGTTTTAGAGATTATATAATTTTCTGAAGCACAGTGAGATGGCCTGTATTTGTGTGAAATATGCTTAAAATATGTTTTAAATGAGGAGAAAATAGCAATACATCTTGAAGTTAAAACCTCTTCAATTCATGCAGTTTACATTGAATATCTTCACGTGCTAGGCGTTCATCAGTTTAATACAAAAACACCATCTGTGTAACAAAGATCAAAATAACTTCTGGTTTTTATTCATATTGAACCAAGTAGTTGCCAGAAAGCACACAGCAAGAAGTGCAAACACCTTCCCTCTCTTTTCCCCACTTTTATTGCCTGGACTGTGGTTTTCTTTCCTATTGTTGCCTTACTGGTGTGTTACTGGACAAGGGTGGCCTTTCACTGAGGGGCAGCTCTGTGTGTATTTCTGAGCTGTGCTTAACTCCCTGATTGCGTGTTGTTAACTCTGCTACCCATTCTTACCAGATAACCCCACAACAGGAGAAGTGCAGCCAAATACTTCATACTGGAAGCTCACTTGGCTGAAGGCAACATGCGTTTTTTTCATGTCTTGTCCTGAAATCTTCCTATTCTCCTTCATATCTGCTCTGATTTGTTATTTTCCTGGGGTTTTTTTCCTGTGGACTTTTTTGTTTGCTTTGGGTTGGTCAGTGAGTCGTATTGTTTTGTTCCTCACCGCAGACTTGGGCTCCTTTTTGGTGCTCCTTTACCATCTCACTGGAGCCAGCAGTGCTTTTGGCTTTGGCTCATCTGTAACTGCACTCAACCACTTAGTTCTGGTTTAGACCACTGGCTTGAAAAGCAGACATATTTTTGAAGCAATCTATGCTGGTTTCAAGGGGAGAGTGGGAGAGAGGCATGAGACACCTCTGCAGTTTCAGGGAGACGTGAGCAACAATGTCTCCCCTACTCCAGCCTGCCTCTCCATTCCGACTTTTTGTCTTAGTTGCTAATCAAGTTTTTGTTAGTTTGGTTTAATCTTAGTGAAAACTTGAGTTTATGGCACAGGCTCCATTTGTTTTCAGGAAACAAACAAACAAAAACCCCTGAAACTGCCTTTCATTTCAATGCCCTGTTAGAAAACAGGCTAACTTAAGGGACTGCAGAGTTTCATGTAGATCCTGGCTTGGGTGAAGTAAGTGTCACCAGACAGAAATAAAAAGTCATGTTAAGTCTGTCCTGTGAGAGTTATACATAGTGGCTTCAGCGAGAGCAGGACTTGTGGAAGGATTAACTTTAAAGAAGTTTCTCACTGCTTAATCCACAGAAGCTGCTGATGGGGTGTATGGTGCATCTCCTTTTACTGTTACTGCTCTTTTGCTCAGACCTGGCCTTTCCTAATCCAAAGTCAGTATTGGTGTCAATGATAAGGTTGGAGAACATTGATTTAGAAAATGAAAAATAGCATACTTGCCATCTTGAGGAACCAGGGCCTTGGCACTTTGCACTGGAACATATATATTTATTCTTTGCACTTTCAAGTTGATGGGAGAGGAAGAATCACATCCTTTTCAAAGTTAATTATTAAGTTGCTTATTCTAAAGACTAAATTTGCATTCTTACAGGAAAGCTATAAACCTTGCAATATTTCATTGAGTAATATTTTTTACTTCAAAATGCTTTTGGATTACCTGTGAGCATCTCTAAAGAGATACTGTGAATTTTGTGACTAATTATAAAAGGGTGTATTAACATTGTAACTGGCTAGCTTTGCCTTCCTGAAATAAAAGAAAAACAAACCTAAACTTCATGCAGAAAATCTGTATCAGTGAAGTAGGTAAGTATTAAGTTCAATAATCATAAATGGCCCATATCTGAGCAGTTACAATTTTGGTATCCCAGTTCTAGAACTACTCTGTTACTACTTCCTTTTTTGCTTCAAAACCTGATGTAGAGCACAGGCTGACTGGCATAAAATAAAATGCTGCTGTTTGTTTCCGAATAAAGGTGGGTGATGTGCTATAAAATGAACATAACCTACTGAACTTTGCAGCTTTGCAAATAACTGCAGTGCTGCACAGATCTGAATAAAAACCTACTTCCAGTATCTTTGAAGATATTGCGTTGGGCTGGCTCTCTTCTAGTTTCTAGCTTGCTGTTGACTTGTCTGCAACTGCTTCTCAAGCTTATCACCCTGCTGCTTCTAGCTGCTCTGCAAACATGCAGGCTGCCCAAGGCTTTACATTTATAAAGCATTGCCCTATTAATCTGTCCTGCTAGTTGATCACATTAGGTAGGAATTAAGGTTCCTGCTTAAGTCAAATTTTAGCAAAGGCCCCTCTTACCCTGGCAGCATAAGGAAAGCAAACCATAGAGTCTGGTATTAGAGCAGACAAGTTCTTTGCTAACCCGTAATTTGCAGGGTCCCAGTTTTTGCAAGTGGAACAAGATTTTGTCATGTATTCAAATCCTTTCTATTATATATAGAAGCTCCCCATAGGAGTGTAGTAGATAGGATTTTAATGGCTCCTCTCAGGGACAGGAGAAGATAAAAAAGGGAAGTTGTTCCCACCATTATGACCCTGTATCTTAGGGTAGAGTTGTTCTCTAAGGCTTGAGCCAATACTGAGCCAACAGATCACTGCTGCTGAAAAAAATAATGCAGAAGAAAGCAGGTAGGGGGAAAAGGGGCATAGTTTTCTGTTGTATTAGGAAGTCAAATCAGTTCCCATGCAGGTGGATGAGTAGTAAAGGGCAGAGAGCAAGCAGGAATTGGCTGCTAGAGCAGGCCAAAGGTAGGGTGGGGTGATCCCTTTTCGGTGACAGACAATGAGAATAGTTCAGCCCTAAACTATGACTTCAGCCTTTGTTTGTAGCAGTGATGTTGAATACCTGTGATCTTTTAAGAACCTTTATCCTGTTTTGCATCTTCTTTAGCATTCAGCTGAAGGCACTGGTGATGGCAGAATGGCTTGAGTTTCTGCAGAGTGATAGCTCCACCTCAATCTCTTGTCTTTAAGGTTTTTTCCTTGCATTTGCAAAGTGTGTAGGGTACAGACGTATTAGTTAAACACGTACATTGATGGTTGCAGTATCGGTGAAAGTGACTTGCAGTGTATTTGCAATCTATTTACTTCTCGAGATACTCAGTGGGATATGAAAGTGAACTCGTCCTGCCCCTATTTGAGCCTCTCTATGCTTACTGTGCACATTCGTGCAATTGCTGTGAAGAAAAAATCACTACAATAGACTTGTAAACCTGAGCAGCTGTAGTGGCTTCCTCCACAGAAAAATGAAAGGAGTCTATTCCAGACACCCTGTGAGTTTGATGTCTGTGTCTTGCTGCTACTGTGCCCTGGCAACACAGGAGCATGATCCTGCCTGAAAAACAGGCTGCTGTACAATCTGGACTGCAGCTGGTCCTCTCCCCAAAATCCTGCCACTCAATTTCATTGCCCTCCTGCTTTCAGATACTATTTACTCCTTAAAAACACCTCTCAAACTGCTGCAAAAGGTGCATGCAGGCAAGCACTTTTAAATAATATGGCTCCTTTAATAGCTAGTCTTTAGAGCAGGGTGAGATGAGCTGAGCATCTTGATTTTCACAGAGCTGAATGTTTGCCCAGTTCCTCTGTAGCATACACCCCTCAGGAAAAATAATAGTCCGCAATCACATTGGCATAGCTAGATGCCATGTAAGTGTCATACTTGATTGGTTACTCACAGGTTAAAGATGATGATGAAGTATTTTGAAAGAATGAGAAATTAAAGGGCCTATTTTCCTTTATTCTGGAAAAAAATTATTCTTTGCTCTCAACATTGCCCCTCAATCTTCATGCTATGGTGATTTTATAATCCTCTGGACAAAACTATGGTAGGCAAAACTGGACAATGGAGCAACAAAGAATTAATTCTCAATTTTTTATTTTTTATTTTTTTAATAAGCAGAAGGATTTATATTGAGTCATCCCAGCTCTCTCCTAGTGCTTCATTTTGTGTGAGTATGCAAAGAAGATGCAGAGAAGCCAGCATTCAGGGAGGAGATCCCATATACTCCTGTAGCCTGCCAGAAAGGAGAGGCTGGACAGAAGGATTGCATGTGCTCCTGATAGATTCGTTTGGGGTAGTGCAGCTTTGCCAATGGCCAACCAAATGGATATTTAAAAGAGGATGTTAATAGTAGAGAATATCAACTCAAACCTACCATGGCTCTTTGTAATAAGGCTTATCTGATAAACAGTATTTCTGTAAGGTCATTCTCCATTTTAGTTGGTTTACTGTACGCTCTTGCGAATTTATTGGAAATTTGTCTTGAGAGGTCGGGTTTGTTCCATGGTTTTGTTAAGGGTGAGAGGTGTTACATGTGACATGAGGTTGTACAGCCCATAGCCAGGGACAACACGTGCCATGTAAGCACTGAGCCCGTAGTGGTGCTGGGTCTGAAGCTTGCTTGAGTTTCGAACAAGTGCATGAAGGTGTCCATCTTCAAGGCCAGTTTGTTTCAAAACAGACAATGCCTGAAGAAGTGTATTTTTCAGGTATCATTTGACTTCAACTATTTAATGAGTTTTACTGCTAGTAAAGGAGAATGAGTGTGATATGTCAGCAAACAAACTAATTTTTGTTTGGAGAATGTAATATTAATAATATTGAGGAAAGCATCAAAATTATGTGGATCCCTCTTGTGCAAACAGAAAGATACAGCGTATCTTTGGTGCAATGTTTGCATTTCATCAGGTTCAGGTGAAGTGTAAAAAATATGCTGAACTTTTTTGTGGAACTTGGTGGGAGATAAACACTTGTTTTAGCACACAGAGAGATGTCTGTTTAGTGATAAAACTAAGATTACTATCAGATAAAATTTTATATTTTCCACAATACTCTTCATTTACCAATTTAAATATAAAATGCTTTTAAAACTTGACATTTGAATGTAACTTGATTCAACTGCAGGGAACAAACTATAAGAAACAAGAAAAAAGTTTTGGATTTTTTTTAACATTTATTTTGTGTTGAACTTGTTTTTACTTGACTGTTGGTTTATATTGTCTGCTTTGTTCTCAGTAAAACACAGACAGATATTAACTTTTAATTCAGTGTAGGATGAACAAGGCAACTTCATGTGTAAAAGTTAATTCTTAGTAAAAAAAGAGGAGATATTTGTAAAGAGAGTAGATAATCCAGATAAATTGCAGGTTCACAGTAGCCTGCCTTGTACTTAATCTTTGCTGAGAGTAGATTAGGAAACCAGGTTAAATCAAACAAGCACGCTTTCATTTCTGAGGCTTCATTCCAGGCTAGCAGGGAGCATGAAAAATGCTGGGTGCCATTTCATGGGGTGCAGGTTGCCAGACCCACCAATTCTTACCAGACCTTTTTGCTGCCATACGGGAAGTTTTTATTAAGTACTTCAGAAATGCTCCCAAATCCACTACTGGAAGCATTTAGTAAGTGCCAATGTCCCTTATAATTTCTACATGATAATTCCTTTGTGGTTTTCTGTGTAACCAAACCCAACATTTTCTGAAGAAGCACCTTCCAGATGCCCTGTCTTGGTTTCGCTGCTGGTTCTTGGCAGCTTTGCAGAAGCAGACATTGTCCTCCGTTTTGAGAGGGATGCCCTGGCTCCTTTAAATGGCAGCTCTGGAATGGGCCATTGGATGTGTTGCGAGACCACATTTAAAAAAAAAAATAAAAAAAATATCAGGAGCTTTCATAGGCTCAGAGTGGTGTAGCCCATATTGTACCAAAGGTTGAATACCTCTCCAGATAAACATTTCTTCAATGCCCTTCCTTGTCAAAAAAATCTCCTTCTGTTTTCCTACCAGTGCGTAAGACCCCACAGGCAGTGTCGATAACCACCTGAAGCCTGAGTGGCCTCAAAAGCCTTTGAATCTCCCCTATTGTCAGTAGGAAATTTTTGTGTGTGCCGTGTACAGCTCTAGTGCCTTGATGGGCCCATATGTTTTTGTTGTATGCTAAGTGCTTCTTGTTGCTTTTAACTGCTCTAATTGTAGCATGTTGAATAGTAAAAAAAATGCTCCTTTATGAAGGGCTTGTAGGTGCAGTGGCAGAAGGGTATGACTGAAAGATGGACTTATTTCGGGAAACCTAATTATAACGGCATCATTTTACTTTTCTGTTATTGTTGCCCAAGGTTTGTCATGTTTCTAGTGTTGCTATTAATGTCTTCTTAAATGTCAACTTCAAACTGCTGATGGTGATCATCTCATGTCATATTGCTAAATATATGCATGCTGATGAGAATGCCTGATGTAAATGTTATGCCAGACACTTACATATGCATATTAGAAGTCTTCTTATGCTAAATAGCTGCTATCAACTACATAGTTAACTATTTTCCTAAGTGTTATACACAACAAGTTGAGACCTTCTTTTTTTGGGGGGCAGTCCTCATACTATTGTATTATTTTAAATTATTTGTGATAAGGGAAGGTCTTGCTTCTAAATAATTATGACACTAAATGCTGCTAAGTAAGAAGTTCCAGCTATATCTTCACTGTTGAACTGAAAGTTAATGTAATTTCCTTTTAAATGTTTCTCTGAAAGATCTGGGTGCATGTGACTACCAGCTAGCAGTCAAATGAAGAAAAGGAAAAAAAATGCCTGAGAGACATTTTTAGTTAAACTTTCTAATATATTAAAAAAAAAAAAAGTAGGTCCTTGTAGACTGGTAAATTCAATACAGTTTCAATTATTAAAGTGTTAAATAGCTCTTAATTTTCTTTCTTCTGAGTAATTTTGAAAATGAAATGTCACTTTAAGACTTAGTTTGTTAGGGCCTTTGAATTAGTTGGCTGTGTGTGAATGACTGTTGTGCACAGTGTAAGTTGTGCTGTTCAGTTTGCTAGTTCTTGGAAGCACTATGTGCAAAGTTTTCCTCTAGTATATATTGAGTTTCATGTGTTTAAGCTATTTCAAGTGTACAGTATTTCTAATTTGAATTGGGACATCCATTACACGCTGTTGGAGCTGTTCTTTAAATTCTTTTCTTTGTAAGACATCACCTGTAGCTTCACTGTGTAAATAAGTTTGCAAACATAACAGAAAAATGTGTTTGTGTCTTGTTGCTCCTGAAAGTGGTTGCAAATAACTATGGAGATTACATACCAAGGGAATAAGATTTCGCCTTTACGATGGTTTTGTGATGTTTCCAGTGGCCTTTAATATCTGCCATTATGCTATTTTCATGGTTCAAAAGCAAGGTCTTGAAATTTTAGAATTATAAATTTATTATATTCACTACAACCTCTAAAAAAAAAAAGATGTGTCTGACTTCTAGCACATGAATACATAATTGTGGAATTTCAAAGTGCTTCTGTCCTGTTAGAACAGCAAACCTTTGGATATCAAATAGGCAATTTTGAAGAAATTAGGGATGCCATTTGTTTTTATTAAGCTGGGATTTGAATGTTTGGAGAAAGTATTGGGGGAGGCATTTCTTTTGAAATGGAAGTAATATTCCTCATTTGTGATGTTAAAAATGTTATTTTTGGCATAGTTACATTCTTTATAAATAAATCTAGGGATCTGTGCCTAAAAGAAATATGCTTGCTTCTCATGTCTACTTATAGCGTTGGCTTTTTATTATTATTTTCATTTTCATGGGGTTTTCTGTGTAACACCAAAACCATAATTGAATATACTGCTCTCTAAATGTGCCATTGTTGCTTTGTGATGGAAAGGCCAGTATATTGATTACTGAATACTGATGCATTGAAAACTCTTTATCACCAAGTCATAAAGGAAATCAGTGAGTGATGATTTTTCAGTTAAGGAACTGCAGAATAAAGTTAAAAATAACTATTTCAGCTGACCACAAACAAAAAGATAAGGATGAAAAAACAAGCTTCGAATTCAACCACTTCCTCTCTTTTTTTTTTTTTTTTTTTTTTACAATTAACATCTGTCCGTCTTTTGTGCAGCTTTTCACTCTTGTCCATTTGGTTTTTCACATATTCCAAATACCAAATCTTGTATAAGTGTGCCTTTATATCCTTAAAAGCTTGCACTTTCTATGGAAGATTAAGGTTTCAGTTGGTCAGTCTAAATTTACAGAAACCATCATATTTGTGTGATTTCATGTGTAATTTACAGAAAGTGAGATGTCCTTGGTTTTGACCTGTCTTATATCCGGATCGACCTTCTTCACCGTAAGAAATTTTAATTCTTTTTGTATTTTTCAGTGTCCAACCTTGAGCCATTTTGTACTGTTTCTCTAATTACACTTATGAAGTGACATTTGGGGAACCCTTAGTCAGGAACTACTGGGAAATCATTTTTGTAAAGGTTGCTCTTCAGCGTGGGATGTGGGAATAATTAGTTCCTTTTTCATGGGTTGTGTTTGTTTACAAGGAAATTGTATCCTGCGTTTGGTAAGGTAAAGCCAGTGCACTCTTCTTCATGCATTAGTTGTCTTCTGCTATAAAATTAAATCAAGAATTCAGTAAGATCAGGCTTATAATTTTAGTACCTTTTGTGTTCATGGTGAATATGTTTATTCTTAAGTGTGTTTGAGATTAAGGACAGCTTTATGAACTCAGCATTTTAATTGCTGATCATCGATGGGATTCCTTGCGTTTCAGCGTAAGCATGAGGATGTTTGTTTTGTTATGATGGATTCTTGCAGGAAGTCCATATGCTGGAAAAGGGCAAACTAGCATGGAGAAACTGGCAAATACAGAGAGGTGCAATTAGCAGACAAAGAAAATTTTCTTAAGTGATATATGTCCAGTAATAATAGAAATAAGGGAGGAAATTACACTATATGTTGGAAAAATCCATAGATTAGAGAATAAAATAAGCATAGCATTTCTCTTAAGTCCCGGAATTTTTTTAAGAGTAGACTGCACACACCACAGCTAAATAACACATATAAAAGTGAGAAGAGGAAAGGGATAATTTAGAAAGTCTTTTCTATCACCAATTTACAGCTGTGGCCTCTATGTGAGATTCAGTTGGACATGAAACCTGTGCCATAGATTTAAGTGCCGTATGTGCTTCACTATGTCCTGACCTGTGAATCAGAAGCAGCTGAGCATATGATGACCCTCTCTTGCTTTGTGTAGATCAATTTAGGACATTCAATAATTTCTTTACGGTAAATCAATACAAAAATTTTAGTTACGAGTGGGGAGGATTTAACCTAATGGTAAACAAGGCAGTGCTCACATGAAACTTATGACAGCCCTTGTGCTGGAGCATTCAGTGCAGCTGAGTTATTTTCCTTTTTAAATTTTTTTGGAGTTGTATAGTGCCAATGCAGACCTTGTCAAGCTTGCATTTCAGGGTGTGAAATACAGTCAGTGGCAGCTGTCATGTACAGCAGATAGGATGCCAAGAGGACCCTCTCCATGCAGCTTGGATGGATCTACAGGCATGACTGTTTTATAATCCCCTCTTTCTGAGCATTCCCTCCCTTGCCAAGATTACACCTATGACAGCCCCACAGAGATATTTGTTGCTGGTCTTGATATTGTTAATATTAAATATTAAAATTAAGTATAAAATATTAATATTTTAGTAGTCACACAAGTCTCCACACATCTTTAGAGCCTCTTTGTACTAACCACTTTTCAACAATGTAGAGGCACAGCCCTGTCCTGAAGAGCTTGTAATGTAAAACAAAGGATATAGGAAAAATGGGGAAGGATGATTCCATCACATGTCTCTATTAAATATTTTGATTTTAATTTATGAGTAAAACACCAAATGTTCTAATTTTCTCTTCAGCCAAGCTGTTGGTTGGCCGATTTGGAAGGAGACTGCAAACAGATATGCATTTGGATTTGCTTGCCCTTGCTTTATACTTAGGCATATTTCTGTACTTTATAAAAGCTTGTTGCTTCTCTGCTAAATTAAAAAAGAATTTCAGTTGCAATATTCAAAAATATTAAAGACAATGAAATTTATAGGTAATTTTCCTGGTTTCCTTTTTCTTACATTTTACCATCTAAAGAATATCCTCGTACTAGAAAAATGCCTTTTATTGCTAAATTTTACTGACTTTAGTCAAATTGACAATACAAATTGATTCCAGATCCAGGATCCAGATTTACTGTACTTGTTTGAAAACAGATGCTCATTCAAATTACTACGTTTAACAGCTAGAAATAAAGTGACATTGTGTGGTGGTAAAGCGTTAATTTGGATGACTTGGTGTGTGGAGCAAACTGTTCCAAGGAGAGCCTCTGCTGTGCCATTTGTGACTGTGCTGCATAGGAGAGGCAGCGGTGCAAAGGCACAAAGAGGAGGCCACTGCAACAAGATGATCCTGAAAACTGGCTTGTGTTTATCACCTGGGGCCTTGGAGAGCCCCATCCAGGAGGATGCTCTCTCCATCAGGGCAGATGGACAGAAGTTGGGCTGTATTTGCTTGCAGTTGCAGTGATCAGAAACAAAAGTTGTTTAGATAAAATTACCTGAGGTCAGCCTGTTTTTTTTAGTGTTGTCTGAGCAGAAGCAGCTCTGGGAAGACAAATTCTTTCTTTGTGAGGATTATTGCAGTCCCTAATACACAAAGCTCCTTAGTGCATTCTGATGATAAAGGATGTCCGTCACGCAGGAACTGTCGAATTCAGTCATACAAAGTATACACCCAATAGAAATATATACAGCAACACTAGTAAGTATCGTAGACTGGTAGGACATGGGCCTTGAAATGATAGCACAGACTGGTTTTCAATAGGATTTCTCCTACGAGTACCTCATCGTACAAAGATGGTGGAAGCTTGTGCATGGGCATCTGGCACAGCTGCTGCTTAGAGGCAAGGAGATGATTCATTTCTGAACGTTAGCCTTGTTCACTTTGCTATCGAGCTCCCATCTTCTGGTGTCTACCTCTGTGTGCATGTGGTTTTGAAGGCTTGGCCTTTCTATTTCTCCTTGTTTGGGATTCCCTATTTAAAGAACCTCCCCCTGCTCCATTAGAAAGCAAATCAGTCTGCTTCATAAAATTAACAAGAATTCGGTTTGTTTCCCTTTGTGCTTTTATGACAGTATCAAAAGTTCGTGACCAGTTTGCCTGACCTGCCAGCAGGCATGTCTGGTTTGTATGGCACTCCTGCTTTTGGTCAGAAAGGGATCCAGTCCATCCATGCTTCTGGCTTTTCTGCATGCTGTTTTTAGTGTCATGTTCCTTTTCTCCCACTGACCTGAACATCTCATATTAGTGCTGTAATAGTTTGTAATTACTTGAAGTGTTTCTGCTTTCTGTGAAACCTAAGTATGAAAAAGTGATGTTTTAACTAGTGTCTTATTCTAGCTACTATGTATTTTCAACATATTAGTATTTCTAATGTTGTCTCTGTTTTCAAATGGTTTCAGGTTTTTCTAATTCTTTTTTGAGATTAAAGCAGTCATCTTAACATATATAACATATATAACAACAGCATAGTGACATCTCTTTTTACATGAAACATATGTCAATATTTTGTAGTCTGTGTTCAAGAATAGTCTCTTACTTTATGAAAACACTAGTTAATGTTTTAGTACTTTGTTTTATTTGGACTTCCAGGCATTACCTTTTTTTCTAATCTGGTTGTTTATGATAACATGAGGCCATGGTGTTTTTATGATGTCTTACGTTGAATTACATACATACCATATTGCAAAACTTAGAGTTTTGTGGTCTCTGTTTTTATTGACACAGTCCTTCAAATAAATCACTGGGAATAAAGTTTAAATCTGTGATGACAAATAGGACTGCATTTTTTTTTTTAAGTTGATGTATTTACAAAGCAAAAGAGAGTCATGACCACTCTGTCCAGCAAAACAGTCTGCTAGCCGCAGTAGCTCATTGTGGTGTCAGTCTTCTTCAATGCTTCTTTACTTCAGTTTCCATGACTGGTCATTATCATTTTATAATCTTTTTTAAGAATACGCATGGTCCTACCTCTCTGGCTCTTTACTCCTGTTACTACGGTGTTATACAACAATTCCGTGGTGTCCTTCATGTGTTTCCAGCATGTTCTCCTCATCTCAGAATCAACCAGAGTTTCTGAACTCCGCACAGTATGGCAAAGCTCACTGGAAACCCATCCCACTGTTGAAGCTGTTAAGACACAATGTGTTGATTCCCCTCAAAATTATTTTCATCTTGTGTTGCTGCCCCTTTCACTTTTCCCATAGAAGACTCTTCCTCCAGCCCCTTCCACACTCCTGGCAGTAGGTGAACTTTGTGTTCCTGTATTTCTTACTTGCTTGAACGGGAAGCTATAAAACAATTCAAGTGAACTGTGTGCTCTTGACAATCGCTCAGTCACTAGTGCCCTAAGGGTTGTCTTCCTGGAGCTTTTGTTTCCCATTTCAGAGTTAATCAGAGACATAAAGACTATTTTGTCTCAAGACCTACAGCCACTGAAAAGCAACAAAGGATCAGCACAAATCACTAAACTTTTTATGGCATATAAGACTTGGTCATCTCATTAAGTATTTATCTGTGCTCTCTTTTTTTTCCTGCAGCTGTCTTGTTTCTCAGAGGAGGCATGTTACCTTATCACCACATCCACATGTCTTTATGCCTCTTTGTGAAGTAGCAATGGGAAGCTCAATTTTTTTATTTTTTTTTAGCAAGTCAGACATAGAAGAGATGCTTTCAGTTTAAGCATTTTTCAGTCTTGCAAGAGAATATTTTGGGTGTGAGGTGTTTTAAGTTCTGTTTGCCTGAGTATGACCTGGCTTTCATAATTCATTATTCTTTGTGATATCTGAATTCTGTGAGGTTTGTTTCTGGTGGGTTTTGGTTGGGGTTTTTTTTTGTTTGTTTGGTTTTTTTGTTTAACTGGTTGGTGGGTTGGATTTGGGGGTTTTGTTGGGGGTATTTTTGTTGTTAGCCTTCTAGTCTGCATCATTACTACGATTTAAACCATAATGAAGCATTTCCCCTTTGCAGTCTTGTTTTCTGAATAAAGGCTTTCAGTCATGGGAAATGAAAACCTGATTTAGTACAGGTTTGTGCATCTAATGCATGAAGATTCCTGTACTTTTCACATTGTTCTTGGTGTTGAGTGTCATTGCAGCCTAGACTGTGTTGCCAGTGAGTGAATTGCTCTTCTGCCATCTGGGTCACTATGTATTTTAGAAGTACTAAGCTTCAGTATTTCCCAAAGAGTACTTTCTGACCCAAATGGAGAAATGAAAGTATAGTTCTCTTAGCTTGGCTGTAAAAAAGGAGCTAAATTTGTCTACCAGCATCATCTATATGTACTGATTTTTATTTTTTTTCACCTGACCCCACAAGCTGAAATATTAATATAATGTTTTCCTTATTAGTTAGCTTTTGAAGGTCAGTGTAAAGCTTTACTCTCTTTTTCTGTGTTACTGTGCATTGGAATTCTGTATTTTCCTGAGTTGTTCTTATATGTGTTGATGGACTTTTCTAATCCTGTTTTAGAGGACATGTATGCAGGGGTCAATATACAATCACAGCTTCTTATGATGCAGACTCAAAATTAATGAAGCTTTTTCATGCTTCTGTATTTTTGATTTTATCAAGAGGATTGCTGACTGCTCACTTCTGTATGTTGATGTGAACATTTGTATTTTGATAACATTCTGTCCTGGGTCTGGAATTCATTCCCTGCTACAATTTTTTTCCAGCATTCATTTTATCCTGTATGGTTGAAATACTGTATTTCACTTTCTGATGTTCTACTCCATATGGCTGTTGAACCTCTCTGCTGAGCTACAAGCACAAAATTTTGACCCTATTTTCATCTAACATCTCTGTATTTAAAACTACTATCAGGGTGCATAGCAACTATTAAGTAATTTGCTGCACTTAGAATCTCAGTAACGTTGCTACTAGAATTTACTTTTCATTTGGTTTTCTCAAGTTTGGCCAAAATTTGACTATTTCTGTATTTAAAAGAAGATATTTCCTTGTGTATGGCTGATCCTTTGACATTTTTTTTTAAGTTATTTTCTATTTGAATTCATTTATTTTAATGACTGATACTCTGCTTTGTGTAAATTCAGTGAGTAGCTTGTCTGAGAAATTCACAGTAAAATGCAAGTGGAGAGGATGATTGTTCTGAGTAAGCCAAAATAAGTTGAGTAGAGGAATATCCTTGTCAAAGAAACATGAAAGCAAATTTTACGTCTGAAATTATGAAAGACAGTTTCAGTTGTCAGCTATTTTGAAGAAAATAAAAAGTTGAGCCACAAAATACAGAAAACAAGCATCAGCTGTGTTATCGTAAATCTTTGTTTGTGATTCTGTTTTTTTTCTTTTCTCTCATGGGTTGTGGATGTTGATAGTGGCCATAATGCAGAAATTTTACAGGGTTTTTATCAGAACCTTTACTGATGCTGAAAATTTATTTCCAGAGTTGTTGTCTAGATCCACTGTAGTGATTGAGTCATTAAATTCTCTAATCTGGTGGCAGGTGGGTGAACTTAAATTAGCAGAACTTTAAAATGTGCTTAAACTTACGGTTAGGAGTGAATTGGGTCCTGTGTTCAGGGCACAGCAGACTTAAATGGCTCCTTTGAAGGAATCCTACCCTAGAGGGCTGAGCAACTTTATGCACATTAAAAGTAAGACTCATAACTTGACCCTTGGCAATAGATTCTGTATGCTTTTGACTGTGCTTTAGATGAGGCAAATAAATGCAGTGCTTTAGATGCTGGTGCAATTTATATGGAGTAATGAAGGAAAAACTTGTCTGCTTCTATGTAAAGACATTTTCACTTCCACTGTTGCTACTACACATTCAATGGCACTGACACACAAAAGAGTGGCATTACCAGAGTCAGTAAGACCTTAGGGACCATTGTTGTTTTAACTAGTGCAACTGAAACATGCTCCGAACAAGGTAAGAGGACAGTAGTCTGGAAACCTCTTACAGCTGCTCCTTTCTCAACCATACAACCGCTAGTGGGAAGTGTCACCGACATGACTTGGTGCGTCACAGCCTTTACAGTGCTGGATGGCTGCAGGCAGCTCTAATTATTTGTTGAAGTCTGCTGAGAGCACAGCAGGTAGTGTCCCAGAACAGTGCCGCTCAGCTTCACAATTTGCTTCCTGCTCAGAGGTGAGAAGGGCTATTGAACAAGAGCTGTAGGATTAGCAGAGGTGTCGAGAAGAGCTGCTGCCTAGAGGGGATGACAGTTTGTTTTGTAAAGTTGTTTTTCTTTGATAGTGTATTTTAGCAACCATTTCTGCATTAGCTTCACCAAATAGTTGAAGCCATATCTGCTTTTCTGGTGGAAAATGTCTATAAAGTAATCTCAAGATGTTTACCAAACCTTTAAGGCTTTTTCTTATTCTTTATTTGTCCTCTTTTCATCTTCCAAATTGCACTTTCTGGAAATTAAATAATAACGGACTTGTTTTGTCAAAACTCCTTAGCCACTGCAGTATTACAGCCCAAAGAGAGTGTGAGAGTTTTCTAGCAATACATTGAATTTCTGGTCTGATAATTCTCAGGAACAAAAGTGTGATTTCAGTTGCTGAAATCCCAGATGCCATATTTTTAGGTAATTACTGGAAAAAAAATTATCTTACTGTATGGGAAGTGGTAACTGAATGTACCCTAATTTTCAAGTACTAGTCAGCCTTGTATAATATGGATATCTGTTGCTGTTATACAATCATTAGATAAGTGATATACCAGTCTTTGAGATGTTATTTCATCTCCCTTATCAATTTGTGATACAGTTTGGGAGCTTTTATTCTATTGGAATATATAGTTGAGTTTTCACAGCTATGTCTTAATTTCCTTCCCCTTTCTTTCTGCTTATTTTTCCTTCACTTTTCTATTCTGTTGTGTGGATATAGGCATTATAGAAACAGAATTTATGGTATTTTGTAGTGTCTCTACATCATGTTGTACATAATACCGTAAACAGAGTAACAAAAAGTCAGATGGTGTTTTTAGGGAAGCATCACTCTAAAAATTACTGCAGACATTAAATAATAACATTGTCATGTGCCTCTGATCTTGGCAGATACTTGGTCATAATTGTAGCCTGTCTGCAAAGATTTTGTATCTCATATTTAAGAAATAAAACAGGGAATAATAGTGCATGTGAAATTGTTTGTTACATTTTAGCACTGTTAATACTTGTTTACATGAACTTTGGTGCTTACCAGTTTCTAAGTATTTTCTAATTCTGACGAAGATTAGCGATATATTAATTTTTACATTCCTGCAAAAACGGAAAAATAAAAATAGAGATTAATTCTGATTTTGGTGTGGGGCAGGATTCAGATCTAGGTTATTCTGCTGGTTCATTCGCAGGTGGCTTCTGACTTCAGATAAGCTGTTTAGCTTTCCATCCTCCCAAAGGTTTAGGCAAGCAGCCCCAATGCTTAGTTTCTCTCCTGTCATTAGTAATGCTCGCCATAGTTAGTGGCAGGGACCTGCTCTGCCTTATTGTCATTTTAAGGTCCTAGAGATTTTGCATTTAGCACTGTCTAAGTGCCACAGCTTCTATTAGGAGGAAAAGAATTTCTTTTAATAATTTAAAAGGGTCGTGTTCCCTCTCCTGGTGCTGATTTGAAGGAATGGGGAATTGTGCTGAACTGTCATTGGTGAGTGAGGGCTGCAGTCAGACAAGCCCCTCTGGCAGCAGCAGAGTCATATAAGAGGTTTCTGCTGCCAGCTGTTTGTCCTGGCCTTCCCCTGTGCGTGCCAGTAGCTGCCCAGGTAGCTGTTCCCTAACCTGGACTGTTCAAACAGTCCTTCATGCATTTCTGATAACAAAGCCTTTTTAAGGTCTTGTTTTGACATGGGGAGTTAGGAAATGAACGTGTAGTTGTGATGCTGAGGGGTGTTGTCCCCCCCGCCACCGGCTCCCCGGGTATCGAGCAGCTGGAAGCAATAACCTCTTCACCCCACTCAGATGCATCCAAGGCAATGCATCTGACGATGGCCTTAGGCAGACAGAGCTTTCTTACGACTTGAGAGCCTCAAGGGATTTTGGCCAGTCTCATTTGTGGGTAGTGAATGGCCTGGAGATGCAATATATTCAGTAAGAGTAAGATAAAGATAATGCTAAGATATTCAGTAGCAGAATTCAAGAAGCTCTTGCAGTTTTACTGGTGAAAACCTGGACCTCTGCGAGTTCTCGCACGTGTACGGTAGGGGATTTTTTTCTTTTTTTGTACTGAGGTGCAGAAATTACCATTGTAAGAATATGCAAGTTTTTATAGCTCTCACCTGAGTCCCAGTGCTACCAGGTATATAGGTGGGTGACGTAACTCTGATATAACTGTGTACCTGAGGTATATACTTCTAAGAAGACTACAACTCATTTTCCCCTTCTTCATTACAGTTTGAAGTTTATTGCATGCTTATCAGACAACAGAAATAATCTGCATAGATATTCTAATAAAATGAAAGAAAAAACAGCTTTAATGTTTCAGGAGGAATACTTCCATTCCAAATGAGGACGAAACAGAAGTCCTCAAAATTTTCATGATTGGTAACAAAAAAAACCCCAATTTCACTGTAGTTCATCGGAAACATTTCCCAAAGATAATTTTGAAATGTTTTGTTCATCTTTAAACTATGTAAAATAATTTTTAATGCTGATTAGATTGCATTTGGAATCAGTATATTTTAAATAGGCAAATAGGGGTATTTCTATATTTCAAACTGATCACAAAGAAGTGTTTTGGAGTGCTCGGTTTTGTAGCACCCCCAAAAAGCTTTATAAGTGAAGCGTCTCCTCCAAAAATAAGAAGCCTTTATCTACAGCATTTGGGACTTTTAAATCCCTTTTGGAAAGAGAGATTTAATGTGAAAACCAAGACAGGCATATTACACCACCATTACAATGCCTTTTTTTTTTTTTATTGTAACAGCATTTCAAAATACATGTTATCTAGAGATGCAGATTTACAAAATACTGTTTCAGAATATGTGATGTTGGGTTGATTGGCATAGAAATGGATCTGTACTCTCGTTATGAGTTTTTTTTGTTTTATTTAAAAAAGCATGTTTAATGTTGTTGCATAACTGAAACTTGATAATTGGGTTTTCTCCCTTCACTTTGCTCCTCCATTGTTTTTTTTACTTGGATATCTAAGTGCTCTAACTGCAGTGACATAAAATTACAGTAAATGGAACTAAAGGAAAATGTCTGTTCTTAAAGTGTGCAATGTAGTTTTAGCATCACTTCTCTCATCTTTGCTTTGGACTGTATCAAAGCAAAAGGCAATCCCTTCTTACCTGGCTGTTGCAGATTACTTTTAGCAAGGTATGTTACATGAGAGGTGCACATTTGCATGTTTCCTTCAGAAACCACAACCAAATGCTGAGGGGAAAAGAAGGATTCTTATCCATTCATTTCCTTATTTGTCAGTTAGAGTGTCTCCCTCTGTAATACTTAAATCTCTGCCTAGAAATGTCACACTACACTGAGTTTTAAAGGTTGAAACAAAATTTGCGTTGGCATGTGTGTGCATCCATGTAGGGAATCATTTTGATATTTTAGGGGAGAATTACAAATATGTATGGTGTCTTTTTGTGTGCCAAAAATGCACGTGCTTAAAAACAAAAGCTTGCATGCAACATATCAGTTTATTTATTTAAGTTTTGTTTTACTGAGGGAAGAAGAGGAATGGGAAAAAAAGGAAAAGGTAGTTCTTTCTGCCAAAGCTACTTGGTCTGAAGAGAGGGTACTGCTGCAATTTAATATTAAAGCTTTTAGCAGTGCTCATCAGTGCTTGTTGAGATCTACAGTAACAGTCACCTTATTTTATCCAATATTGGCATTGTCTGACAAGCTTACAGAATGGCTGCAGGCCACTGGCTGCTTGTGGCTTGGGGGAACAGTGTGAGTGTAGCAACATCAGCCTGGATTGCCGTGCACCTGAGCTGCACGAGCCAGGGTCACACTGACTCCAGGCTGAAACTTTTACCCCCACTTGTAAGAAGTCTGACTTTTCCCCCCACACACACTTACAGAATATTGTTCCATATTAAAAATAGTGATTTACAGGTAGATAAATATAAGGTATTTTATTTTACTAAAATTATAAGCTATATGCTTTGTTTTAATACCTAGCTTTTTTGTCAACTGTGTAAAGAGAAAGTTGTTCTTCAGTTTAACAAGACACATCTCTGTGTTTTCCATTTAAGGCTGTAGGCAGAACTGATCAAGCTAAGGTGGACCTTTGTTTTCAGCTTTAATAACTTTGAGATAAAAATTTTTGCATTTGTGTTGGTAGGAGTTAGTGTGGTAACTACATTGGATTAAGAAGGCAAAATGAGGCAGGTCTATCTGGGCGTGTGCCTCTGCCTCTCTAATTGAAGGGAGCCCTTGTCTGTATGGCTTATTGCCTCTAGGATTTTAATGACAATGAATGAAATAGTATTTTTTTAATGCATATAATTTCTCTGGATTAAAATTCAGTCTCTTCAGTCTTTAGGCTGTACACATTCGCTAGAGAAGGTAAAGCAAGCGGTGAGCTTCACAGCAAAGCCGCTCCTGTCAGAATGAAGGGTTACAGACCAAGGGAACTGATTTAAATCCTGAATAATTACCAGTACTTTCAAAATAACAAATCCTTAAAATTCACTGTACCTACTCAAAAGAGCAGTGATTGCTGCAAATGGTTTACTAGTCCTTGCAAATCCAGATCTTTGGCAAATGGCTTGAGGAAGTAAATGGAAGATTCATAGTGTTGTGCTTTAAAATAGGCAGGAGTGATGGCCTTGGGGAAGGGAGGGACAGGAGGGTTTTTCTTTTAAGTGTTCCAATTTTATTTTTTTTTTCAAAATGCATTGACAAAGAGAAAGGAAAACAATACAGACAGGACATCTGCAAATGGCTACTGCCTTATGTAACCCACTGAATTAAATGGAGTTCCCTAGAGGCACAGCGATCTGGCCACATGGAGGAAGATGAGGGATTGAGCCATAGTTAGAAGATTTAGAGTATTAATGACTTCTTTTTTTCCTGTTACATCTTTGTTCACTGTATTATTTTTTTGTTTGTTTGTTTTCTCTGTGCTTCACACTCACATCTCCCAGGACTCCTTTTTCCTCTTTCTAACACTGTTAGCCAGTCTTGTGAACAAAAGTACAATTACCTTGTTAGAAGAAGATAATCTGGGTGAGCACAAACAAATCTTTGAGCATGTAAGCAAAGGTGAAGCAGGCAGGCTTACATACGAAAACAGAAATTAAACTCATGATTTCTGAGGGCAATATAATTTTCTCTGATTATCGATTGCTGTGTTAAGAAATTTTATTAGAAGTTGAACAGCTGACTGGAAAATGGGATGTGTTTGTATATAAAATGGGATCTCAAATCTATTTGCAAAACAGAGGAGGAAATTTTCTGCTTATGGTTGAGGCAGTTCTGCTTTTGAGGCTTTTTTTTTCCATTCTTTTTCCTAGATTTATGTCTGACTTTTATAGTTTGGAAGGATGTTTTTTCAGTTGCATTTTTTTAAAGAATAATTTGTTAAAGCCTTGAAGAACTAATATTGTCTTCTTTTGGATAGACTGTAAATATCTAAAATACAACTATTTTCTGACTACACTCTACCTAAGATGGTAAATCCAAGCTAACAAGGCCTTGAAATTAAGCTGTGGTGGTCTAGCTTGCAGGGTTGAGGGAGATGAAAGAGCAGAACCAAGCAGCCTTCGTAGCCCAATAAAGAAAAAGAAAGTAATCAATTTTTATCAGGCTTTGCATTCTTGTCTGGTCATATGGTAAACCAGATTTGCTGAAAGAGTTGTGCTTCCTTTGCTTTCTCAAGTGGGATAGGTATCTGAAAAATAAGTATGTGGTTTAAAAAAACCAGTGCTCCATTGATGATATTAATGAAGCCCAAAAAAATCAATAGCTAATCTTTTCAAATATACCAACTTCCAGAAGGATAATTAAAATTCAGAAATAGCAACAAGCCTAGTGCTTAAGTAACATACTGTTTCAGTTTGATTTCTTTTAGTATTTTTAATGGATATCTGTATCTCCTTCAGCATTTTTGCAATATGATAGTATGGTCAAGGAGTGCAGGAATGTCCAAAGCCAGACTCAGATTTTTTTCTGAGCACAGTTACGATATAATAGGTTGTAGCCTATAAATGTTTTTTCTGCCCAACACATGGCAGACATGTATTTTTCAAACAAGAGATTTGTGTTTCAAATTTGTATTTTAATTTAAATGCTGTAAGATGAAATGTCGTGGAGAGAGCAGGAATGTCTTATTTTATCCGTATCTGATTGTGAAGGGGAGAAAGAAAGGCTTATTGTCTAATCAGACATATTTTTAGGAGGCTTCCATAATTGGCATGAGACCCTCAATCCAAGTACTTGTTTTATAATGGAGATGAGCTGATCCTTTCATGTTTACTTGCTACGTGGAACACAATTTCAATTCACACAGAGGTTTGATACCCTCTCATTTAGGGGCTAATGCCCAAACAAGGTCCAAGTCTCTAATACTATAAATTATTACAAGAAATTACATGCTTATTTATTGTAATAATTGCACCACACTACATAATTCCACTATTCTGGTTTGAATATTTAAATTCATTTTGTCTGTTTCATTGTAGATCATTGCTTTAATTTAGCTAATTTAATTTATAAATCTTGGTACATGTATATGCATTGGTGCTGCTTCTCCAGATACTACTCCTCTGAGTAGATCCAATTAATCCACGCAGAATTTGATGAAGAGGTAACCAACATATTGCCCAAATCCAAAGTAACGCATCCATGTGAGCCTAAGGTAATCAGAAGCAAGGCTTGATAGCCTGTGCGCAGTACTGCAGTGGGGTAGTTAAACTGATCCCAAAATGCAAACTACTACTTGCACATTTAGCATTGTGTCAAATTGTAGAAATACACTTGCTCCCTCAAACAGCCTTTCTCTTCTGTTTGTGCTCCACTCCTCTGTAATGCGGAAATTATCAAAGATAGTTCAGGCAACTGTTGCCTATTGAGAACATTCACCTCCATTTTAATATTTAATTCAAGTACATGTAAATATCTCTGAGAAGCTTTCTTCACAGTTGTGGTCCAAAATAATTGTTTTTTTCATTGAGAATCTCAGCTGTGCTCCATGCCAAAATAAAGTCAGTGTGTATTTATATTCTAAAAGGTTAATCTTGTAAACCAGAAGTTGTACAGGAAAGTGTCACCTGTGATGCCTGAGTGAAGTTAAGTGAAGCCCATAGCTGGATACGTTCATTGTGTGTTCCTAATACGAAGCTCCATATTCACTGTCCAGACTTAGTTAATATGGTTTAAGAGGTGTCTCACAGGTTGGTTTTGAATGAGTGTTCATCTGTCAGCTACTGCAGTTGTCTCCTGCTTGCTTGAGCTATGACATCTCTTAACGTTTTAATCAAAACCAGCTCACAGAGAGTAATCAGAAGTGTATGGTGGGTGATAGTGACCCAGGAAACCCTCCCAAACTTTAAGCCTTCTCTGCTGCTTCAGTAAAGAAAAAGTGAAACATCTGCACCTCCCTTGGGTCTGTGAAACTTTGGAGAAAGAGGCTATTGGACTTTCATACAGCAATGAATAAAACATGAGTCCTAGGAGTTAATAGTGCATAGGGCTTCCTGTTTTTTTGTTTGGTTGGGATGAGGTTTTTTAGAATAAAATGTCGCAAAATTTCATGGCAGTTCTCTGTGTGGAGTGGCACCTCGTTACTCACTGAACAGCACTTTTACATTGAGCCACTGCATCTACCTGAATATGTAGTTGATAACTGGACAGTTGTGTGTCCACTTTTAGCAAAGATTGTCAGTAGCATTTCTCCAGGCTAATGTTTCTGAATGTCTACAAAGCTTTTCACAGCTTCCCAACTCTGCCCACTGGGAGACTGGCCAAAATAACTATTCTGAACTAGTTGATGTTTGCTGCTTTTTCTGATAGCTAAGAATTCCTAAGTGGCAAATCATCCTCTTTGCTTTGAGATTTGATATGTAGTTATCTTGGTTTCTGTGGTTTTGGGGTTTGGTGTCTGTGGTTTTTTTGTGTTTTTTTTTTTTTGTTTTTTAATTTAGGTTTTCACTTTAGGAAAAAGAGTTCTGGTACAGATCATAGGGCAAAAATACTTTCAGCCAGATTTGTGTGCTTTGATCTGAAGTAATGCACCAGATATGCTTTAAGATTAAATGCCACAAATTTTAATGTCATATTTAGTAGTCATGACAATCTTTCAGGTGTTCTGTAATCATCAATTCAGTTCTTGGTTCGTTAAAAAATATATTTCTTTAATTTTCAATTGCATTGGAACTTCAGATTTATTTTAGTAGCAAAACTTTTATTTCCGGTGTGTCATAGCTGCCATCAAGTATTTTCAAATACAACCCTTTTTACAAAGCAGAGTCACTCCTGTATTTTAAAGTTCTTTTTCACAAGTAATAAGTGCCACTAAAAGACCTGCATCAAAAGCACTGTACATGCTACGGATTTCTGTGTGCCTAACAGCAGACTCCATTTCTCCCTCACTCTCACAAATCCTGGTATAAAACAGTGATATGTCAATTTTTCTTTTTTTTCCTTAAGATTTTGCAAATGCCCTTTTTGTGAAAATATCAAGGTGAACTTACTGAGGAGTGATGTAACTATTAATATTACACTAGCTTTGATTAATGTCTTGACAAAACATCCTTACCAGGAGTTCCTGTGGGTTTCCCTTTTGTTGTATTCTCTAGCTGTTGAAGGGTAAATAAGTTAACTGAATATTCAATGTAATCAGCTGGGTGTTCTATTCAGGTAATCATTCGATCGGTACGGTAACATAGGTATTTTGGAAGAGGTTGTGTTTATGAGAGACTCTACAGTAAAGAGGTAATCAAACAATAATTTTTTTGAGCTGATACACAAAGGCAGTTTTTATCAGGTACGGACATCTCTTAGGACACTGCTGTTTAGAAAACCAAAGTACCTCTTCAATGCTCTGAGATGAAATACGAGACCTGAATTCAGGGCTAAAATACCTGAGCTTTCAGGGCTTAAATAACTAATCCAGTTTTAGTCCTGTGATTTAATAGATTTTTATAATGTATTTATCTGAACATTAAGTTGTACCCATCCCATTCTTCTGTATTTAAAGTAAATTTTAATCAGGAAGAACTAGTGAAGGTACAACACAGTGGCCTAGATTCTGACACTTTGTGTTTGAAAGCAATTTCTTAGGTAATTCCTAGTAGGTAGAACATGCCCAGTCATTTGGTATTTTTAAAAAAAAAAAAGTATGTTTTCATGGTATGATGAATCCACAGAGATGGAAATAGTCAGACAACTGAAAAGAAAAAAAAAAATTCAGTGGAACAACAGTTGTGCTTGATTTGAGTATGTCTCTTGGAATTTCTGTAACCTTTAGGAACCTTATTTTTAGAGTGCCAGTTTCAAATTTCTGAATTGAGTTAGTTCATCAAAGAACTGTATACATGGTATGGTCCATATATATATACATATATGAGTATTCTTATTGATTTATGTGGTTAAAAATATAAAATATTCATACCTTAATAGAAACTAAAACCAGTCTTTATTGAGTTAAGTTGTGAATGTGGACACCAGGCTGCAGAAATGATTGATGGTTTTCTTACCACATGTAATAGCCTAACAGTATTTCACAAAACCTTTGTTCACACACTTAAAAATTACCAGAGCATTTCCTGAGCACTTCTTAAAGTAAAGAGCAGAGAGTATAATCTTAAACTGCTATTTGAGAGAAATTTTCCTAAATGTTGCTTCAAAAATTAGGTATGGAATTTAAAGGAATTTTTTAATGTAAATAAGTGTTGTAGATTGGAGTTGCATCTAGACTGATACATTGTCATAATAATTTTTGCTTTTTTAACAAACACTTTCCAACGTAGAAATTAGAAGTAAGGCTAATTATAAAACATGATTCTATTCTATTTTTTTGTTTTGTTTTTATCTGGAACTTACCTGCGAGTATATTGAGACATGGCCACAATTGGATTTCACCATTTCTCTTATAACCCCCTAAGCCTGCCCTGCTGCCTTTTGCTGTTAAGGTCCATGTCACTGCTATTGCTTCCTTGCCCTTCCATTTGCTGGAGTGAACTCCACACCTCACCAGTGATGTTATGCATCTCCTATGATGTGCCTGCTATGGTTGTGTTTCAGTGTGGATCAGGAGCGTGGCCTTTCAGATCTCCTGGCTTACCGTGCTTCAGTGTGTCTCATGCAGCACTGTCAGAGCACACTCTGGAACGTGCTGGGTGGCATGAAATTGGAAAAGAGTATCCAGAAGCAGTCTTACCATTTTCAGCTGCACACATGAACTTGTCTACAGGCCCATGCTGGAATCAGCATGAAATTAAATCCTTAAAATACAAATCACATGGCCATTGGGTTCTTGGCAGCTGCTGCTCCGCCCAGCAGATCTGCTCCTTTTGGCATGCTTTGCTTTACAGTGTCTCATGTAGCCATGGCCTATGAGCCCTGTGTCTCTGGTTTCCTGGGACTGCAACATTCTTTTCCAATGCTCAGTGCAGTTTAAACTGGGTACCAGGAATTTATGTCATTTGTTGGAGAGAAGTATCCATGTTGTATGTTGCACACACTGTAACTGAGGACTATAGTACTATTTCCTTGTGGGTAGCACCCTCCTGATATTTTTTCACTATGCTTTTTTCTCAGGCTTGCTTATCCTCAGGAGTCAAACTATTCCTGGCCTATGTACTTACTCCTGTATCACCCCAGTAATTTACTACAACTTCCCTGTTCCTTTTTCCCCTTTGATTGGCCTCTCCGTGTAGTCATGTAGTGCATAACACAAAGATGGATTGTATGGCATTCTCTGCTGGGGAAAATCAACACATAGAGCAGGCTCACTGCCAAGATGCTCATAATTAAACTGTTGCTATGGACAGGATTACATCAATGTTTCTATCAATCATTTGTTGCAGTTTTGTGGCTATTTGTACTTGGATTTATTTTATTTTTTTTTAAGTTTTAGTTTTTGTCTTTCTTCTGCTCACCTTAGTTTTCAGTTGAAGTGTTGCAGCACATAAAGAGAGATGTATAAATAAAAATAATTATTGGACTATATAGGAAAAAAAAGAGAAGTCAATTTCATAATTCTGAGTTTGTATTTGAAGGGAATATCTTTGTGAGGTGTCTACATTTTCTCAGGTTAGAAATGGCCAGATGCAGTCATTTCCCTTCAGCGGTCATCATACTATTGTGACCTAAGACTTGATGCAAAACTGCCCTGAGGTTGTAGCAGTCTGTATGGACAGACCGCAGTCTGTGTTAAAATGTTGCAAATGCAGATGTAATAGGAAAACAGCAGCAAAGCAGTTAAACCATTTTTCTTCTGTCCCCCATGTGCAGTAAGTTGTGAGATGGACTAATGACAGTATAGCGTGAAGTACACTGATGGATTGGAACAGACCTTGCTTGCCTGAGTACAGTGGCTGTGCTTCACCTGCTACCGTATCATTGCTAGTGTTATCCCCTGTGACAGTGATCTTCAGCAAGTAAATCCCTTCGGTAGCACTCAAAATGTTTGGTGTTACAGCTAACTAGTGTGCAGTGCAGTAAATGTAGAGAGGTGCAGGATTATGGCCAAAATAAGATAGTCTGAGAGGTAACAAATTATATTGAGTGCAGCTAAGATCACTATAACAAGATAAACAGTGTGGTGTCACAAAATTGTCTCCCAGTTGACAAAACAATCCATATTTTATAGATTGCCTTAAAAATTGAAGGATGGAGTCAATTATAGCCAATTATGATGCTACATTTACTGGAGTAGTTTTTATATCGTTTGGGGAGAAATAAGGAAATGTTCAAGTCAGTCAGAAAAAGCTTTTGCATTTGCTTCCCTGTTTTATCTGATCATAGTTTTTTCCCATTTCTTGAGGTGAAAACTGCATTTGACAGCTGGGTCTAAATTATCTTTAGGAAAAAGTTTGGGGTATTTTTAGTTATTTTCATTTCCTCATGCTGCACAGAAAATTATGATAGATAATATGGCAAATCGAACACGAAAATCAAACATCAGCTCCCCTCAGTTATATCTGCGTTTACTCAAAAGGAGTTTTAAGTGCAGCCTGGTCATGGCAAACCCTGCTTAGACAGGGCATGTTTACATCTTGAATTTGACTTTCTTCTTTCCCAAAAAGGAGCCTTCATGTCACTAAAGAGATACCTAGTAAACACTGCATATTTTCAACCTCAGTCTATTGAAAGAAAGGAATGAGGCCATGGAATGATTTGCAGTGACCCACGGTTGCTTTTCAGTGAATAGATGTAAAATGGGATACAAAAGCAGTGTATTGAAGATGAACAGACACTCATGTTCTTAAGAGATCTGCTCATCGTCTGAGTGGCTGAGAGGCAAGCATTTATTTAATGGCATTTACTCTGTCATTTAGATTATCTCCCTCCTCTGTTTTCATTCCCAGGTAGTGTATGGGAGAGCTGTGCATCCCATCTATCTTGTGCTGTAATACTGACTGTGAGGAGTAGTTTTCCTTCCCTAGCAACGCATGCTGTTGGTAATTAATGAAAGATTCAGGTATATAGATAAAGGTGCATTGAGAAATAAAAGCATCAATAAACAAGTTGTTTGAGTGATGTTTCAAAGTGTTATCCCCTTCCTGTGTTCAGGATTTCATTCACCAGCTAACTTCAGAGGGTGACCTAGTACATGTGCCAATGACAAAAGCTACTTGTAACAATTCAGATCATGTTTTCTGCTTTATGAAATGGGATTGTAAAAATCCTCTCAAAAATGACATCTGAAATAGCATTAAAACACAATTTCCCTTTGATAAGGTTTTAAGGCACTCATATGAAAAGTGACACTGCTTTGAGTAGCTCTGTGTCAGCATTATGCAATGTGTTGCACATAAGTGACATTAATCCATTAAGGGTGTGAGAGTCACTTATTTTTCTCATGAAATCATTAAATACCGTTATTGATTTCTGTTCAATCAGTTGCATTCCACTCAAATACAGTGATCTCTAGACATGCTAATAGTGCTGTTTCTAATAAAGTTTATAGGCCATAGTTTTAAAGACAGATATTGCACTCAAAGTAAATTATCATGCCTAAATGAAAGACAAAGGAGCTTTGGGAAGCGATAATACTGTGCTGTTTGCAAATTACCTGAACCTACTTTAATGCAAAAGATGATTTGGTGACACAGATACTCTAAAATCAATAATTAACCATGATCAGTACATTCTTTGCTTTTTCTAATTGTTCAAAATTAATTTATATGTTTGGATGTTATTTCATGATGATAAAGCATCTTTTAAAAATCAAAAGCAAACCTGTAAACCCTGTTATAGTAAATATAAAGTTTGTAGTACTAGTTTTATGCTGAAGACTGTTTAAAACTTGGATCGTAACAAATGCTGTACGATGGAATGGCGTGTACTTACTGTATTACCTTATTATTTTGTCATGTGAAGCAATGTGTGTGTATGAAGTGCTAGTAGATCAAATACTAGTATGAATACCTTTCTTCATTTTTTTTTTCACGATAGAACAAATCTCTTAGGAGGAAGTACAAAAGATTCAAATATTACAGGTGCATTTTAGCGCTGTAGGAATGGATGCATACTAGACAAAAGAATTTTCTGTCCTCCCTACTTGGATGCCATCCTAATTACTTTATCTTGACAGTTAGCCTGAGCTTGTTTCCTTTCCTTACAAATATCTTCAGTTGTATTTTCTATTTTTCCAGCTTAGAAGGAAATGAGGCTTCAGATGAATTAAGAATCTGTTGGAAGACTTGTCCTGTTAATTTTTGCAATTATCTGATAATGTAGTTGTTGCTTTTTACCTCACCTCTTCTAGCTTTTTTCCCTTTGGATGCAAATAGTTTCTCAGAGTAAATTGCCAGCTTTGCCCTGAGCATAGCAAAAGCAGAGGGGGTACATTTATCTCTGCAGCTAAAATGTGAAGTTTTTGCTTCCAAGCAGTGAATCGCATGCTGCAGAGGAATTGCTCTTTGTTTTTTGAGTTTCTTCACTGGGACCCTTAAGGGACTCTGACAGGTCTTGTCAAATGGCATTGGTCATCCTTGTCTCAGACACCAAGCAATGCCAAGTAGTGGCAAGTTTATTGCATTGTGTCTGGAGAAGCTGTTGTTCACTCAGCATTTTCTTCACAGGCTGCCTGCCTGATTTCATTGAAGGAAACCTGAGCAAGGCTGTGTTATTAATGAATTATGACAAGCCTTTTGCCTGTCAGGCAGAGAGGTTCCTGCTATCTCCTTTTAAGACAAAAACTTAATGGAAGATGCTCAGCTGGGCAAGCTCTCTGATGATACTCCTTAAGTGCTCATCGCAGGCTGATGCGAATACGCAGAGAGCCGTGAAGCTGCAAGTGGCAGCGTTTAATACCATCTCCCTCATAATGCCTGACTAATTTTCCGGAGAGCGATCGCCTTAGCTGCTGTGCAGGGGGCTGTTTGTTTATTTTTCACCTTGTCCCGGCGGCTCGCTGACCTGGGCGCTGTGCCGCGCTGGCGGCGGGGGCTCACGGCGGCGTTCCCTGCTCGCCTCGCAGCGCTGCCGGAGCCCGCGGAGCCCGCGGAGCCCGCGGCCGGACTTACAGGGGCTGGCTGCAGTGCGCTCCGCCGGGGCAGCCCGCAATGGCCAGGGGTGCACGGAGGCGATGAGGGAGCCGGCTTATGCTCTTCTTCATGGATGTTTGCGAGCAGGAAGGAGATGGCGTGGGCTGTCGCGGTGAGTTATGGAGCGTGTTTCGCGATCTCCCTCCGGTCGGGCGGCTCATTATGTTAAACAGTGCAGCTTTTAAAGCGCCGTAGCTCTCCTTTATGTGCCTTGGCCTTCATTTGCTGAAATGCTTCAAGTTCACGGCGCTCAACTAATTTTGGAAGCGGGATGTAATTACGAAGGTTTCTTATGCTTACCAACAGCTTTTTTGAACCAGTGTAATTGTCATTACTTGTGGATACTGTAAATTGAATATTCCCTCCCTAATTACATTAAACTCAAGGGTTGGCTGCTTAAGCAGCCAAATAAGAAAAGTTCACCCGTTACTATAAATAACAAAATTGTTCTTTCAGTTCTGCTGACCTTTAAAAGCGAAATGCTTTACATGATGTCGGCAGGTGTGCATTATAAGGATAGCTTGTAATTAGAGCTGTAATGAGGAATTCTGTTAGAATGGTTTTCTGAAAAACTTCATTTATTCGGTGTTTTCTAACTGCATGACAGAATGAAAGTTTCAGGGTGCATCAGGACTTTTAAAGGGACTGGCTGCTGTTTCGCACCTCACCTGTTCTGCCCGTGATTTGTGGCTGCCCCAGCGCTACTGCCAGAGCTCAAAGGCAGCAGCTGTAGCTGCAGCAGCTTAGCCCTGCCCTTTGAAAACAACGTGGGGTCAACAGAATGATTTATCTGGGGATCCAAAGGTTTCTGTGATTAGTTAATATTTGTTCCCTCACTTCAGGAGATAGATGATGACTTAATTTGCAGTGGGCAGCAGAATAGAGAGAGGGAAGAGGTGGTTGCCTGATTTTAGTTTTCTTTGGTTAGCAAAAGTAACGGTAGTCTTACTGAAATGTCCTCTCTTCTGATAGAAGGGATGCAGAGCTTGAGTTGATGTGCCTGCCTTGGGTTCACTTTGCATCCTGTCACAGCTTCACCTGTTCTGTGCATTGTTTTATGAACACTGAAGACATTTTTCTGAGAAGTTTGATGGGCTTCCACTTACTTGCAGGGACTGAAATTTTTAGTGTATTGCTACCAGCTAATATTTACTTTGCTTTCTTCATTCTACTTTAATTAAAATTAAACTGTTTGTTCCCTGTAGGAGCTTTTTGCTAGTTGGGACAACTTATTTTCCCAGAACACTTCCTACTGTGTGTCCTTCATGACCTGTCTTATAAATGTGCTTGGACTGGACAAATTGAAAAAAAAAGAAAGAATAAGAAAGAAACTTCAATTACAGTTCAATGGTAGAAAATTACAGCTATAGGAAAAGAGTAACAAAAAAACCTCCACCTGAATGTCACACTGTAACACTATAACATTTGAATTGAAATAGTTCCTAAATGATTTTTAATTATATGTAAGGCTAGAACAAAGGCAAAAAATTCTTTGCAACTTGGTCTGTTTTAAATGTGTTATTAGTCCATCTGGAGCAACTCTTGGCTAACAGTTTAAACTAGTGGAATACCCTGGATTGTTTCATTTCGTGTTGAAAAATACACTCATATCTGATACAATTATGAGTTTAAAATTAGGGAATAGTTATTTATAGCAATTCTGGTTTCCAATATATTCTTTATCTTTCTGTATTTTTTCTATTATGTGATAGGCAGAGCTATTGTACAGATTAGTTATAGATTGTGGTGGTGGTGTGTTTCTCTATACACAAGTGTGTGAATATATGACGTGAGTAGACAGTATGTTATGCAAGTAAGTAAGTAGAGGTGCACTGTATGTAGCCACTGCTGACAGACACATTCTGTCTGATATTTAACAATCCAAATGAAAACCAGAACAGTCTCATGGCTCATGCAATTAGATAAAGATACAAGTCATATCAGTCCATTAGCACACAGACAAATCCTTTCTCATAAAAGCAAGAACTAGATGTTGTAGTAGAGATTAGCTTGAAATCTGAAGGCCTAAACTTAATTTAGTTGTTCCCTGTTACAGAACCTCAGTGAGTAAAAGCATTTGTCTGTTGTTCAAGCACCAAAGAGTCTGGTTACAGCAGCACCTTGAGCAGGCTATCTGATAGGAAAGAAAATGAGGAAAAGAGAGCAGGGAGAAAGGCAAGACTTTAAAGACTTTTAGATTAATTTGTTTTTACTTACCCTTTGTGGGCACTTTATTTACCCTTAAGGCTTAAAATCTTGTCGCTTCAAGATGGCGCAGCAAAATGATTTTTAGCTGGCTGTATGCTGCTGGAGCAAAGGCAAATCTTCAACTTGTCCTTTCCCAGGAATTTCAAATACCGGTAAAGCTGTTGCTTTTAGCACATGTATAGTAATGCCTTTTAATAGAGCTCATTGATTATACGTGTGTAATTTGTCAGCTTCTTTTTTGAATAGTTTGTCAGCAAGTATCTAGAAGATGCTGTCTCCTTGAATGTTGGATATAGTCTCAGAGAAAACTCTTGTGAAACTGGGATGCAGTATTAAAACTGTTGTCTTTGTCCCCCTAATTACAGGTCACTCTTCTGTTTTGAGCTGCTTTCTGTTTTGCTCCAGCCTTTGTAAAAGTAAGCACAAAATACTCAGTGATGAAGTATGTCCCTGGAAACAGAGACAGTCTATGAACTGGGTGACATTACAAAGTGGCATAATTGTGTTCTCTGTTTTGCTTCCTGTTCAGTTCCTAACAATACCTAGTATTTGGGCTGCTTTCTTTTGGCAGCTGAGCACTGAGCTGACATTTTGATGGCACTGTTTATTGTAACCTCAAGGTCTCACTCCTGAGTGATAATGTTCAGCTCAGAGCCCATCACTGTACATGTGAAGTTAAGGTTATATTTTCCCATGTGCATCACTCTACACTTATCCACACTGAATTTAATTTACCATTTCATTGTCTAGTCACTCAATTTCATAAGGTCCTGTGATTCTTCACCACTTGCCCTCATCCTTACTGCCATGAATAAATTTGTATCATTTGCAAACTTGTTTGCTTCAGTGCTCAGCTACCTTTCCAGGTCAATTACAGGTGTGGGAAGAGGAGCAGATCCCAGTGCAGATCCCTGTGGTGCTTCACTGGTAGGCTTCCTCTGCTATGCAGTCTTGCCCATTTACCACTAATTTCTGGTTATGTCTCTTAACCAATTATGTTGCTGCGCAGAGATCTCCATTTTGCCATGGGTGCTTAGTTACCTTAAAAGCCTTTGGTGAAATACTTGTTAAAAGCTTTTTTGCGATCTGTGTAGGCTGCATTGACTGGATTGCTGGTTTCACTTGTTGGAGCTGTTCAGAGAAGTGGGTTAATTTTGTAAGACTTCAATTAATGAAAACCAAAATTTGATTTTTCTTAGACATGTGCCCACTTAGTTTATTATTATTATAGTCTCTGTTAAGTGGCATATGTAGGCATCAGGTTTGCAGGTTACCATTCCCCAGGAGTTTCTTGGGAACCTGTATTAGAATTTGGCAGCACATTAGCTACATTGAAGACCTAGAGTAGCAAGGCACTATGCAGAGGGATGATACATTCTCATTAGTAATTCAGCTATTCCGCCTTTCAGTTTTCACTCTCAGTCAATGCTGTCTGGTGCCAGCCATTTGTTCTTTCATTCAAAGAAGGGACTGGAGTTTTTTTCATATAATTTTGTAACACCTGGCACAACAGAGTTCCTTGTACCCGGTAACATCATAATAAATTAATCTCAGATCCGTTGCTAAAAGCTGGATATAAAAAATGCAAGTCTTGTGTCTCCTATTATTTGCAAGTTTTAGTAACGTACTATTCTGGTTTGCTTTGTTTAATTTTGTACATTTTTATTTCCCTTACTGGCATTTGAGAGAATTACGAAAACAGCAGAAGAACAGGCAAGATTTCATTTACAGAGAATGAGACTTCTAAAATCCTGAAAATTTATAGAGTTATCATTTCAGTTATATAAATCTGAGATGTCATTTGAAACCACGGTACTCTAGAAAGGAAGCAGTATTTTTAATTTGGCAATTTCCTTTTATTAAAGACACATATGGCCTCCATCAGTAATTATCAGTCTTAAATTACATTAGACAAATTTTAGCTTGTGGATAGTAAATGTGCGGCAGCACCATGTGTGGATTCTGAGTGCAGCTTTTGTGATGCTTCAATTTTGGGGAATATTCCTTTGACAATCCTCATTACACAGCTCCCATTCAAAGCTGAGCAGTTATGAATTTCATTAAAAAATGACTGAAGGAGATGTTTGGGTTCACAGTGTACCATTTCTTTAGACAAAGCTGTGTCAGTGTTTGTATTATATATTCAGATTTTAGGCTGAAATTTTGAATCCATCACGTTTCTGAGTTCTTTTAGCTCCCTGAAGTGGGGTTTTCACCCCACAAGGCAGAAGAATATTGTGGGTGAAATGCTTGACAGCAGGTCCTTTTGTTTCTTGAAAGCAAAGAGCAGTAAAGTTCCTCAGGTGTCTACAGAAGCATAACCATGATTTTACCGCAGAGTTCTGCTGAGGAAAGCTCTGTCCCACTCCATCCGTGGAGGCAGAGGAAAAGATTGTCTGTTCTTGTGTTTTTATCTTACAAAAATGGGCTTTGTGGTGCTTTATAGAGTCCCACGTGATGTAAAAATTGGCAGCTCTGATCCTCCGACTTCACTTTGCTCTGTTTCACATCCTGTCAGTCCTCAGTGGGAGAAATGACTGATTCTCTTTTTCTTCTGCCGTGGGCGTTCAGGGGCATGAATTATGATTCATCGCAGACAAGCCACTCAGTCTGATACTCCATCATGCTCGTATTGGAGGAAACAGAAAAGAGTACCAATGTAACTGGGATTACAGAATTTTTCTTGTTATGCTTAAGGACCTTGCCAATTATAGGAAGAAACAGTTTCTGTATTGATACATTTTCAGTTTGTCAAGATGAAAGCAGGAAGGTGAAGAGAGAGGAAAACAGGGCAAAAATCTCTAGGTAATGAGGTGAAATGAATTATAAATATTACATGGAACTAACATGACATACATTTAACTTAAACGGTTTGTCAGGCAAAGATTAAAAGATGATTTACCCATAGAACTGAGAACTGCTTATATAGAACTTATATAGATCTGCTTGGTAGTGATTTTGTTCCTGTTCTTTGGTCAATTCCTGTGGACAGACTAGGAAACCACCAACACAAGGAAATATAGTGTAGAAGAAATGCCAAGTTCTAGTCCAATCCCAGTTTTTTAGTAAGTACATGCACTTTACAGAATTGCAGGCTTCAGAAAGACTTCTCCACATCCCTCCCCACTCTATTCATAAAGCCTAGAGAAGTCTTTTGGTTTTTGCCTTCAGAAAGATCTCACTGGCAAATTATCTTGGAAGTGTTGGAAACAGGGCAAGGAACAAGTTGGATCAGTGCTCCAATTTGCTTGGATGCTGACAAGATCCAACTCTCAAATTTGGTATTGAGGCAAAAAATCCCTCATATGTCTGAAGGGCAAAAAACTTTGAGGCCTTTCTTCTTAGCTTGTGCTTTCAGTGAGAATCTCCTGCTAGGATTACAGAGACATATTACACCCATATTAAATCTAGTTCATTACAGAGATCTTGAGCATTGACTTCCTGGGGACTAACATCTATATAATAATAGTTTGGAAAAGTGTAGGAGGAAAACTGTTTAACAGGAGGGTTTTTAAAGTTTGTTTCAAACATGAAGTAGATATGGAGGAAGGCACAAACTACTTTTTTCAAAAAAGAACAGCAAAGTGGGACTTTAAGTAAGAATAGTGAGAAGCATTATGTAGAAGATAGTCTGGTCTTTGGGAACTTTTCTGAGGGTATGCCAGGGACAGGCATGAGCTGTAGGCTTGTGCATCCCAGCAGCTTGTGACAACTGAGTTAGTAGTAGCATTGCCTTCTTTGTACATAGCATGTCCAATGTAGGACTGTGTATATCCATACGTATACTTTTTCACACCTGCCTGGAGTTTCTCTGAGATAACAGTGTTGATTTTCAAATTTGGTATCAGGCATGTTATTTTCTGGCCACAAATTGGCCATTTGTACTTCCTTTCTAAATATATAATAGCAATGACTATAGTAATAATAATGAAGCATTGTGGATGGAAGCGCTGTTGGAGTTGCTATAGGGAATAAGAGACCTCAAGATAAACAACAAAGTTTGATCTATTTTCAGGCCTTCTTTGGAGAGAGTGGCTACAGAATGCACAGATAAACTGTGAGAAACCATAAAATTATTTCAGTAGGTGACTCAAAATCCAGATACTTTATGTAGGGACTTTGTTCTGAGTGTTCTTTCAGCTCCTTTCAGGGAGGCACAGTTTGTAGCCTGTGTGCTAGTTAGATTTGCAGCCCAGTGGTTAATTCAGTGAGATGTCTGCTGCCCTTCAAGACCTGAGTGAAGTCTTTTGGTGATTGGCCTTCTTTTCTCAAGCTCCCACTTCTTCGACACACAGCAGCGGGCCAGCCTAGCTTGCAGCCAGCACACTTTCTGCTCCAGAAAGGCATTTGGTGAGGAGGGTAACCAAGGCCAAGCTGTGTGAATTATTCTTCAGTCACTGTCTGCTGCCAGCCACCCTGTTTCCTGACAGCAAGGGAGCAGGCAGGGACTGCATTAGGCACAAACCCAGGCATAATGCTTGTGCAGAGTAGTCATTGTGTGCAGGTTTAGTAAATCCAGATTTTCTGGAAAGTACTACGCTTTCTGCTCTGACTCTGCACTTGTAGTCAGGCTGATTCTCTCTGGATCAACCCTATTCGGCCAGATCTTTACAGTCTGCAGAAGGTGCTGCTCCTGCTGTGGTGTGGAGCTGAACCCTGTTGTGGGAGCTGACAGGGCGTGATGGGTTTGTTGCCAAATGTACCGTTGTTTCACCAGTGACACTGAGAACTAAACTTCACTGGTGGAGGCACTGCCTTCTTAAAATGTAGACTGGGAGAACAACTAGGAGATTCCTCCTTTTTGCCTGTTTATTTTAGGTCTTAATAGACTTAAGTATTTCAGGACTCTGTAGTAAAATAAATGCCTGAGGGAGCCTGAAATGTTCACACATAACTAGGGTTGGCAGGAGAACAAGAATTCAGTGTCATGAAAAATTTAGCAGGCTTGGCATTCGTCTTGATGAGGAACTAAACACAGTTCTTCAGAGACTGTAATGAAAAAAAGAGGGAGAACAAGTTGCTCTGCTATTAGCTGCGGGCTCATTAGCTGGAGCACTCATCTGGAAGGTAGGAGACCCAGACTTAATCCTCTGGCCTGGATCAAGCAAAACATTCAAGTGTCTTTTCTCTGGTTAGCTGCTACCTCTGCCCATTTATCTCTCTTACGTGGACCAAAAGTTGGGCTCACCATCTGAGATGCCTCTCCAGTAGCAGGTGGGAATAAAGGTAGTTCTGGGTGTCTTTTTGTGCTGAAGAGTCTGAAGTTGCTGTTGATAAGTGCTTGTGGAATAGTTCCTAAAGAATTGCCCAACTGTATCTACTTAGTCCATTGTTTTGTAAACGTGTCTTGAGATTGCTTTCATCAAAGGCAAACGATGGCATTAGGAGTATTACCTCTGTCTTTCTGTTATTCCATGTACGTGTCCCAAAATGCAGTAAATAGTTTCTAAGTGTATTTTAGCATGCCGGTGGCTTTACATTAAATGACATAATTATTTAACTAGTGCTACTTTCAATACTCCAACATATTCTTGTCTTGATAATTTTTAATGGAATTTTAGTGGAGTAAGTGAATGAATTTGTAATAGAAAAAATGTCTGAAACTTTTTAATTGTGATGTGAGGGAAAATAAAGAGTGTCCGTTAATGAAAAGGATGTATGGAAATAAAAGAGCAAGCAGTTGTAAGGTGGAAGAAGGTAGAGGTAGAGGTTTCCTTGGCTGTGATAGGGAAGGCTGAGACTGAGACATTGGGAAGTCTTGTCTCTAGGAGGTCAGAGATGCAGGTAGCACTGCCTTAACTTTACATATGTTGGCAATTCTCAGAGATATATTGCCTGCCGGCTTCGCAGCATTCAGTTTCTAGCCTTTACAAGGGATAGGAGGCATGCAAGATAAAAGTACAATATTTTGAAAGCAAAAAGGGGAGAGAAAGTGCATTTCTGCCCTCAAACTGGGATCCTGGTAGGAGATGCCTGAAGCAAGAAGATAATTTGGTGCACTCTGTCCAGCAACTTTACATTCAACTAGCATGACAGTCCCTCCTTCAAAGTCTGTTTTTTTGTTTTGTCTTTATGGATAACATCAATGAAGACTAATTTGAGCTGGGAGTGGGAAGGGAAGAGCTGAATGCATTTTAATCCAATAGATTCCATGTAAACAGACTGTAACCATAAAAACGTCAAATAAAGCAGTTGTGTTGTATATTATTGTTTATAATGAATTGTTTTCTGCTTTTTCTGCTAATCAGGCATTTTCATAAATGTATTTTCCTTCCAAATGGATATGTTGTTATTCCTGTGGAGCAGCTGTGGTAACATATTGTACTTGCATGTTAGAATTTTTTCTTTCAAATGGAATGATGTATGAGTCATTTATGCCTAAAACATAGTAAAACTTATTATACCATCATTCATACCACATCTTCTGAAATAAATAGATCCAAAAAGACGTTTTCAGTGAAAGTTGGATTCCTGAGAGTTTCCATGGGCTGATGAATGTTATGGGCTGATGGATCATTTTTATTCAGAAGGAATTTGTGTACAATTCTTAATATTGCTGCCTGCTCACCTCAGCATACATAATCTTAACATCAGTGTGACAGAGGGGTTTGTATTAAACTGCACTGATTAACAGCCTCCTCTATTTCACAGGATCTGACTTTGAAGTATCCTGTGATTTGTTTTCTACTTGTGGATGTAAAAATTCTGACGAAGAATTGACTTTGCAGGCTGTAGCTGCTTCAGAAACATAATGAATGGTAACTGCGTCAGAAAACATGTCATGAATGACTATTTGGACTTAAACATATCCCAAAGATGAAGAAATACAAACAACACTAAAAATAACTGAGCAAGAGAGCTAAGACTATTCCTTTGCCTTTATCTCTTCATATAGGAACCATAACATTTTGAGTGTAGGATGCTAAATTAAGTACCATGTAGTAGCAACAACTGCATCAGAAAACTGCATGGGTGTTAGACATTAACATGCCAAAGAACAAAATGAATGAAATGTGAGTAAACCTGACTTCAATTCTGTGTTTCAGTTTTTCTTGATGCTTATAAATTTCATCTTAAAAGGTCTGATCCTTTCAGAACAAGTATGTTTATCTTTCAAGTGTTCCTATGTACTCTCTTCCTTACATAGTGCTGCATTGTCAAGCATCATATAAAATTCGTTACTTTGTGTTTTTATAAATGCAGGCAAAGTCAAGCGATTAGTTGGCTTTTTCGGGACCCCTCTCATAACTGGTTGCATTATATCTTTTCATAAAAGAGGGACTGTGTGAATACAAATGTAATCTTGGCCAAGAACCTGTTAAAAAGTGTATTTTTTCAGAGGGGAAAAAAGCCCCAGTCGAGTAAGAAATTTGTTCATGTCTTTTCTTATCAGTAAGTACTTTGATAGATGTTTTGGCAGTTGAGATTTATGAAGGTTCTTGTGAGGGAGTGGAGTGGATAATCTTGGAAAGCAAATGCCATAAAATATATGGGGAATTTTAGTTTACAGGGCAGGGCTTCCAGACCAATTCCTTTAAGGGCTTTCCGTGTGGTAATTGGTTTTTATCTGGCAAGTTATACAGGCACTGGGGGAGGAGGGCATCGTGAAAGTAGAATGCTTCAGTATTAATAATTTTTCGGGAACTCAGAGACTCATACAGCTTCTGCTGGCGACCCTACTGTTTAGCTGAAGAGCAGTTGTTTGAGAGTTTGCAAAGCACTCAGATGAGAATTTCCTTTCATCTCCTTTCAAAGAGATGGATAATAACCTCTGCCTGTCGACAGATATGGATGGCCCAGCTGGCATTTCCCTTGTCCTTGGACAAAGGCCCAAGGATTCTGGAAGCAGCTTGGTAAAGAGGGTTTGTTACACTTGGCTCCAGTCAGGCATAAACAAGTATTTTCTCTATTTTGGAATTTTCCTTATATGTATTTTGGCCCAATCTTTTGGGCCTTTTCTATTTTCATTGAGATAAAACCTCTTCATAGTAACCAGTGTGGTTTACTTTACCTTGGTTTTTACTATTCCGAAGGGGTCAAATTGGCAAAGAAGTAAAGATTAAGTTATTACTGCTGGATTTTATAGCTAACATTTAATGAAACTGTATTAGAATCCCCTTTTATTCATTAGCTCATAACTTTATGAAAAGCACTTCTGGACTGAAATTTTCCATGTTTAGTCTAAAGCCAAAGGGATTTTTTTACCTCCGTTCAGCATTTTCTGACCTACCTAACCTAATGTGAGGGGTTTGCATATTTTTTTAAGAAATGTTAAGTCTGTATTCTCCTGAACTTGAATGGATAACTAACCCTATTTGAAAGTTACGGTTTTAAATTGTATGTATAGCTAAAACACTATCTAGTCATGCCAAATGTAAATACAGATAAAATGTTAAAAAATTAAAAACTATCAAGTAGAGAGTTCATATAACTAGTAAAAATATTCTGGTTTAGATAGCAATAATTTCTTATGGTTGAGGAGTGGCTAAAAATATGCAACTTTGTAGTGCTTCACAAAATTTTTTCATCAGTTAAAACATTATTGTTTATACAGTCAGACAAAGATAAGGGACTTTCTGTTGTGGATTTTTTTGGTTGATGCTGAATTTTCAGAGACACATAAATAAAGAGTCCAGCTTTCTCTCCATTTTCAGCACTCTACAGTTTTTATTGTTCTTGGTTTTCTAAATCATCTGTCAGTGAGACCAGGCTTTGTCAAAAATCTGGCCCTGAAATGCCACCTCTGGCCCATTTCAATACTACTGCCTTAGTGAGCTGACTTCAGTGATCATGCAGCAGGTTTTCATTTAAGCTTTTCAGATTCCTGCCTGTGGTGGTCTATTTGTTTCTAAGCTAGAAACATTTTCTCCACATGGGCAAAGCTGATAAGTTCTCTTCCAGCAGAGAAATAAATTACATACTAGATGTAATGAGACATCAATGTCCAGTAAATGTCCTGTTGCTTGCAAGAGTGGTACTGTGTGAGACAACAGTCAATAATTTTCTGGTAATTCTCTAATTCTTCCCCTCCCCAAAATTTCTTTGTTAAAGAGTTATATTTAATGTAGCAGAAAAAAGCCCTAGCAAAGAACAAAACTTGAAAGTGCAGCAGGAAGGGAAGGGCTTTTGAAAATGAAGTGATGAACAGCTAGAAAAAATACCTACTCAGTTGTGTTACCTTCGGGCATATGAATCCTAGGAAGTTCAAGACTTCTTCACTAGTTAGGTGAGTTTGATGTTTCTTTGTCAGGACTTCTTTCTCCCTTCTTGTTGCTAAGTACATGCTTTTTGTAAGCATTGCGTAGTTCTTTAGTTTTATGGGAAATTTTATTGGTTCGCCTCATTTTATTGGGAAAATGCAGGGTGCAGCAGCATGATGTTTTAGTTGTTATGGAAGGCTCTGGCAGTAGCGCTGCTCATTCTGATGCCTGCCTGACAGTGTGCTGGGCCTTGCAGAGTCGTGCTGGGAGGCACACGGAGCTCATGGGGGGAATGTGCCAGCATTGGTCAGCTTCTAATCAGAAACTGGTGAAGATGGCAGCAGTCATTGCATCCATCCTCCTCCTCTTTTGCTGTGCCACAGCCCTGATCTTTCGAAATAGCTGGTGGTCCTAAAATGCGTAGGCAAATGTGGATATAAATAACCACACTGAAAGAACTAATTGGTTAGAACATGATGCTAATAATGCCACGGTTGTGTGTACAGGCCATTAAAAATTGGATTCCATGATTCTTGTGGGTTCTTCCAACTCAGAATATTCTGTGTGAATATTGAGAAGACTATTCTTGTAGGTAAGTTTGATAGAACACTTAGTTTGTTGATATTTCTTCACATTTATTAAAATCTCTTTAAATGGCTATGTTTCCTTCTAAGAAAACAAGTCATATTCTGTGGTCTGCAAGCATAGGCAAGTTGATGTCATTAAGAGCATCTCGGGATGCTTTGCTTCAAAGATGTGGTTCCCATTATAGCAGAATGCAAGGCAGTGTCCACACTGGTAGCAAAAATAGGTAAAACTGGTATCACTGACATTGCTTTGACTGCTTTTGTCATAGAGAACCTGGTAGAATTAAGAAAATTAAATTTAGTTAATTACTATTTGTTTTCATTCCTTTTTAGACTGCATCTTACAGTTATGGGAGGAATGAGGGTGGGAAATTACCTGATTCTAAAAACTGATTGATTTGTGAATCATTCTCATAAAATTTATTCCATCTTTAAGAAGCCTCTCTCCCACTCCCTTCCAAAAAACCCTTCAAGTTGTCTTGTGCTCTTCAAGATGCATTTCCTGTCCTATTCCAAAAAGACTTTTTCTGCCTGCCCTAATTTAGCCCACAGCAACTTTGAAAATATAAAGTACATCGACTACCACAGAGTCATGCTGGAAGAATGATAAACCAGATGTGGCATAGCTCAATCCATTTCACCTCTAATAATAAAAAGTCATGGATAAGAAGAACGAAGACACATTTCTTCAAAGGTTATTTTTTTTAGGTGATTGCTCTTTATGAATTGCCATCTGAAAGAATATCAGTATCCTGAAAAATTACAGTCTTTTACAAAGGTCAGGATTGAGAGTGGAAACTTGGTAAACTCTTCAGCCTCATCACTGAGTGAGTATAAGATGCACAGAGACTGAGAGCAGCTATCCTTCATATGTCGATTATAGAGCAGCTCCATTTTTGATGCTTGGTTCCATTTCTGGAAATGCAGGGAAAAAAATAACCAGTTTATTCCTGGTTTTAGCTTGTGTCTTTGATGTGTTTTTATAGTTTGAGTTTTTTGAACATGAAAATCCTGGCCGGTTTTTGAGGGTTTTTTGCACGTGAATTGATGAATAGGGAGTAGAGAGAACAACTTGGCTGCACATCCCCACTGCTTGAGAGATCTCTGCTGCCCTCTCTCACCCCCACGTGCTGGTCGGTGGAGCAATAAGCCCAGGCAGATGTGCACAGCCATTCAGGGCTGTGACTGAGGCAGAAGCCGCTGGCCATAAACGGGTGCCTTTTGCATTGCATTGGTACACAGCTGTGCCTGCATGTAGAGAGAGCGTGCATGTGTGTAACTTGGCTGTGTTTGAACAGGCACTAACTCAGTGGCTGGGGTAGGAAAGGACCAGGTTTGTGCCCAAGTCACGCTGGTCCAGATGAGGACTTCTTTACCTGCCCACTCCTGTGGTGTGGCCTTGGAGACCTTCTGGCCATGATGCTTCAGCTGCTGTGTGATTGCTACCAGGGCTTGCAAGTTGGTTGCAAATAAATGCTACTTGTCTTGGCCAAAACTGTGCAACTTGTACAGCTGAGCTGGTGGCTGAACTTGTATCATCTTGTCCCGGCTCTGCTCTATGAGACTCCCATCACAAGGCAGAGGAGCCTGAATCCTAGCAGATTCTAATGGAGACATGACATTTTCATGTGAAAACTTTTATGTCTCAAGGGAAGGTAGGAGTTAATTGAAATATTTAGTAATCGGGTGTTGGTTTCAGCTTGCTTTTTTCCAAAAGCGTGCCCCCAACTCATCAAAAAAGAGGAATGTTTTTCTAAAAATACAGACGCCTATCAGTTAAAATTATTTTCTGAGGATTTTCACTCTTCTGGAAATAGCTTTCTGTTCCCCTTCCAATATTTTGCATGTCCACTTTTCATTAAGATTGGGAGAAATAAAGTTCAAGATTCAGTTGAGTTGAGCAGAATAGCTCCTAAAAAGTAAAACCTGGATGCTGGAGGTTTTAGTTCAGCTTATGAATTTTCTGCCTAGTTGAGTGGATCTTTGCTCTGCACCTGTTTCTGAAGTTATGAGGCAGTTCTTTTTGAAAATAATAATAGCACAAAATAATTTTTAAAAAGTAATAAGAGCAATGCACTTTGGTTAGGATACTTTGTCTGTTAAGGCTTGGATTCTGCAATTTCTTTACAGACAAAAACTCCCATTTAAAGCGAAGATGAGTGCTGCATGATCTCAGGATTGAAGAAGGAGCTGTTGTGGTCATGCAGTCTGACCCCTGTAAGAACAGGGCAGTCCTTTTCATTTAGCAATCTGCTGAGCAGCAGCTGTTAACTTTCTGAAAAAAACCCAAAATGCTTCTAAACACAAAGTGTTTGCTTCAGAAATGAACGTCAGTTCTAATGCATAACCATTTTTCTCAAGAAATCTTTCTCTTTTTCAGAAGATAATTACCAGCTTTATATTACAGACTGTGGTTATTATACTACACTTCCAAGAGGAAAAGAAAAAACCTAAACCAAATTACAATATTTCAGGCCAGTATTTTTCTTGCTTTCTAATGGATTACTTTTGTTTTTCAAATCAATGTCTTTTGATTATAGTCTTAGGAAGTTTCAGCATTCTCAGTCTACAGAAGTAGTTGCAACTTTGTGAGTTAGAACACATGTCAAGATAATGCATCTGTTTTGTTTAGAAGTAGTACGGAGAAAATGTAGGGAAAGTTGATGTCGTTTGTGTTTAAGGTTTGCATCTGACATGTAGTCACAGTTCATCAGCAGTCAGAAGAATTTGAAATATTGAAAGTATACCTCCCAATTCATGAGTAAAAGGGTCATTATCTGTGCTGTGTACAAATAAAGCAAGACAAAAACAGTTAAATGGAGAACCCACAGTAGATTGCAAGTGTTGTTTTTATGCATTTGGAAGCATTTGTTTTTAAAAGAATTCTTGGCACATAGTTCTTCTCACTGCAGTGTTTTTCACTACAGATGGATTTATACACTCTTATTTATATATGTGTATATATTTGAAAGACTGTCTCTGCATGTATTTCCTTGGGGAGATCTTCCTTCACAGTAGCTATAATGGTTGATTCTGGTATAAGTAGATAAAAAGAACTGTGTTGGTTATAAATAATTGTTCTTTGTGTGCTGTGCCACAGCACTTTTTGGTAGTTCCATTTGCATGTAGGATATTAATTAAGAGATAACTGTCACTGCAGGTTGGCTGCAGAAGGTTTCAGGATCCAGCAGAGAGATAAATGCCAATGCCAAGTCATACAGGTTGGAGAGCATACAGGGAGTCCATAATGAAAAATGACTTTACAATTAAAACTCACTAATGACTAACTTAATGTGTTATATGCAGAGATGAAGAGGTCCAAAATCCAGTCATTAAGGGTTGTACATACCAGGTGTAGGGTTTTGAGGTTTTTTAGGGGACGTTTTTGGGTCAATCTACATGTGATACACTGGAAATTGAAATCTTGGGATGTGATCAGCAAATTTGTTAGGAGGGTATAGGTGCCCTTTTTAACAAGAGTGTGTTACAGCTTTCAGCGCTCTGGGAAGTCCTAGAACAGATTGCAAAGAGTCATCTCAGCTTGATTCAGAAGGCCTGTAAGTGTCCTTCATGTTTGAAAGTGTTTTGGTTTCTAATTAACTGAGCCAGAAGACATTTTATTTCTGACCTTCAAAAAATACTGGTCTTATCCCAGTTTTAAAAGATCCCTTAAATGGTTTTATTTAAAAAAAAAAAAAAAAGGCAACCTTTCTTTTTCTGTTGTGAGGAGTAAAGTACAAAATGGATATATATAGCTACTGTTAGTGAGCCATTATAGGTATAATATATTTTTCCACAGTATGGAGCATGTGTTTGGGTTTATATGACATGATAGTGCCATTTAATGTAACATGAAATCTTCATTTCCGTGAACTCACCAACAAAATTCCCATTAATTTCAGTAAAGAAAACAGGTGTCTGCCTTGCAATTTGTAAATTAATAGCATTTTCTTACTGACATTCAAGTTACTAAGTACTCTTTACCACTAACTTCAAAGAAGACTCTCCTTCTGTGTCTTTGAGATGCAGATAGAGGAATTTTTTTTTTTCAACCTCAGTGACAGGGGCTGCCAAGACTATGGAAGGAGAAATGCATTGTTCTGCCTTAGTTACACAGCATAAACAGAACTGTGTGCTCTTGTGTTGCCTTAAGCAGCCATCAGAGGTTGTATGTAAGTTAGGCAGAGGATCTCTGCAACCTGATTGAGATTAAAGTAATGGCCCTTCAAATTTTTATAGTGACATTACTTTTTCAAAGTATGTAACTCGCAGTGCATCTTATGGAAGTAAATTGGTAATGCCAGGTTTTGAAAGACAGTCTAGATCTATGAACAAAAATTCAACATTAAAGAAATCCATGAAGCAACAAAAGCTTTACACATTTTCAAGATCATGTTTTAGTTGAGGAAAGTTTTCATTGCTTCATGAATTATGATCAGAAAAGGAAATAAACAGGGTTTTTCTTTTCTTCTTAGTGTTATATTGTCAGCAAAATGTTTAAGAGTTTGAATCCGGTGGGAAGTTTTCATAAGAGCATGTGTTTTAGGGGTCCTCAGAGACTTTCTGGGTCATCCATTTCAGCCCACCCACCCTGCAACAACAGGAGATCATTGCTACTGCTTCTCTTCCATCCTATTTTTCTCCTAAATGCCATGTTCCAAAAGTGTCCAATATTATTTTCTTTAAAATACATCTAGTGATGATGCAATTCATCTATGCACCCATTGCTGTTTTTGAAGCAAAATGCTTCTTTGACATGTGATGACTGATAAAATATGAAAACTGATCAGTTGTTGGATTCGTTCTTCATAATACCATGTAAATAAGCTTAAGTGCAGCTAATAGCTTTTTCTTTCTTTTTTAAAAAAGGAAGGTTGTAGGAAACTCGTACATAACTGTAAGCTGTGAGTTGTGTCAGGGTGGGAATGCCTCTGAGGCTCTGGGGTTAAAGGCACAGCTCTGCCCTGCTCTGCTGAGTCCTTCCCACACTCTGCAGCAGCCCCACTCTGCTTCCCTGCTCTCATACCTGTGGTGTTAGGCAGCAGCAATAACCAGAGTCTCAGCCTTACACTTGGTTAAGCTTTAATATACTTAATATAGAAATTCCTCTGCATTGCTATCAGTCCATTGATGGCAGTCTTCACCATTGTTTATTTGCTATCTTTTTATGGGCTGCACTTGTCATATTTGTCCCTTTGAGCTTTTCCATATGTGACATCAGCTCTGCTTCCAACTGTTAATTTGTGCTGTCTTTTAGATCAGTGCTGATCATGGCACAGAACAGTACAATTTTTTTTATCATAATTACCTTGTACATATGTATTTAATGTACCCGTTATTAGCTCAGGTGTATTTCTTTTTTAATGTTCTTCTTACAACCAATTTTCTTCAGGTTTTACTTTCTTTGGGGACTCATATTATTTCCTTAGCAAATTTATTCACCTCTTTACATATTCCTATATCAAATCTGTTCTTGCTGGAGTTTGCCTATATTTCCTGCAATTTTTTTTTTTTTTGCTTTTTTGTATTTTTTGTTGTACGTAAGTACGTTAGAAGTCATGTCTTTTCAATTATGAAAATGCCAACAAATTGATGTTTATCCTCATAACTGACCTAAAACATGAGATTTAAGCACTCTTAAGTCCAGTATATTTGCCTGTGAAAAATAGCATGCTCCTGTATCAAAGTCACATAGTAAATACAATAACTTTTTTTTTTAAGTACAGGCAAGAAAGTCAAAGCAGAACAACAGAATTTTTTTCTAAGTGTATACCAAAAGAAGCAGAACAGGTGGAAAAAATCAGTAGTTGTATCTTTGTGGCTGTTCTTAGAATGAAGTATTCTTTGTGTCGTGTGCCTCTAAACTGTATGGGAAAAATGTTGTAGTCAATGTAATTGGCTTTTGTCATGCTTAATGATTTTTATTATTTATAAATATGTCTAAGACTTTAATAAGAGATATTACCAAATATTTTAAAATGTCTTGCATTCCATGTTAAAAAAAAAAAGCAACAACAAACAAAAAAATTGGAAAGGAATATGCACATAATTTACAATTCCTCTAGAAAGTGTGTTAAGTTTTTTGGGTATTTTTTTACTTAAGGTGCAGCTTATTCTGTAAATGACAGTATAGATAGCTATCTGTCTTTTCACTTGGAATCAAAGAGGAGCTTGCTGCAGAAATCTGCCAGTGCTGGATGAAACTGTACAGAAATATGTGTCCCAGCTGGTTGGCCTGGGGTCCTTGTGAAAAATTGGCACATATTACAGCTGGCTCCCTTTTCCCTGCAGACCATGCAACTTTGTGACAAGACATCAACAAAAGGAGGGCTAAGGAGAATAACCATCCTTTATTGGTTGCAGGGAGAAAATACAGTAACAAAGGATGAGGAAGAAGCTGAGGTAACTCAATGCCCTCTTTGCCTCAGTCTTAAGTAGTAAAACCAGTTGTCTCAAAGGTACTCAGTCCCCTGAGCTGAAAGACAGGGGCATGGGGCAGAATAATGCCCCTGTAATACAAGGAGAAATGATCAGCGACCTGCTACACCACTTAGACACACTCAAGTCTATAGGGATCAACCCAAGGGTACTGAGGGAGCTGGTAGAAGAGCTCAACAAGCCCCTTCCAATCATTTACCAGCAGTCCTGCTCAAGGGGGGGAGGTCCAAGGTCACTGAAGTTGGCAAATATGACGTCCATCTACAAGAAGGGCTGGAAAGAGAATGCAGGGAACTACACACCTGTCAGCCTGACCTCAGTGCTTGGAAGGTCATGGAGCAGATCATCTTGAGTGCCACCATGCAACACATGCAGGACAACCAGGGGATCAGGCCCAGGCAGCATGGGTTTAGGAAAACTAAGTCCTGCTTGATCAACCTGATGTCATTCTGTGACAAAGTGTCCCACTTAGTGGATGAGGGAAAGGCCATGGATGTCACCTACTGAGACTTTAGTAAAGCCTTTGGCACCATTCCCCACAGCATTCTCCTGGAGAAACTGGGTTTCCCATAGTGTGGTGGGTGTGCTCTTTGCTGGGTTAGAAACTGACTGGATGGCCAGGCCCAGAGAGTGGTGGTGAATGGAATTGCATCCAGCTGGTGATTGGTGTTGAGTGGACATCCTCAGGGCTCCATATAGGGGCCAGTCCTGTTTAAATTTGTTATCAGTGATCTGGAGGAGGGTATCAAGTGCACTTTCAGCAAGCTAACAGAGACATCAAGTTGAGCAGGAGTGTTTATATGCTGGAGGGTAGGAAGGCTCACCAGAGGGAACTGGACAGGCTGGATTGGTGGGCTGAGGCCAACTGTCTGAGGTTCAAGGCAAAGTGCTGGGTTACAACAACCCCATGCAGCGCTACAGGCTGGGGGAACAGTGCCTGTAAAGATGCATGGTGGAAAAGCACCTGGGGGTGCTGGTCGACAGCCAGATGAACATGAGCCAGCAGTGTGTCCAGGTGGCCCAGAAGGCCAGTGGCGTCCTGACCTCTATGGTCAGGATGACCCGTGTGGTCAGCAGGACTGCGGCAGAGATTACCCTGTGTACTGAGGACTGGTGAGGCCACACTGTGTTCAGTTCTGGGCCCCTCACTAAAAGAAAGACACAGAGGTGCTGAAGCATGTCCAGAGAAGGACGATGTCCAGGTGCAGGGTCTGGAGCACAAGTCTCATGTGGAACGGCCAAGGAAGCTGGGGTTGTTTAGCCCACAGAAAAGAAGGCTGAGGGGATACGTTCCTCCTCTCTACAACTACCTAAAAATAGATTGCGAGGTGGGTATCAGTATCTTCTCTCAGGTAACAAGTTAACAGGCTTAGAGGAAATGCCCTCAAGTTATGCCAGCAGAGATTTAGATCAGGTATTAGGAAAAATCTTTTCATTGCAAGGATTGTAAAACATTGAAACAAACTGTTCAGACAAGTAGTGGAGCCACTATCCTCAGAAGTGTTCAAAAACCGTTGTGGATATGGCTCTTGAGGACATAGTTCAATGGCAAACAAGGTGATGATGCTGGACTGACAGCTGGACTTGATAATTTTAAAGGTCTTTTTCATCTTTAAGTATTCTATGACTTTATAGATCTTCTTCCTATTCTGCTGTTTCAGTCCCCATATCTATTCTGCAAAGTAATCTCTAGTTAGTGAGAGATCTTCATTTGCTGAAGCTATGATAGGCTTTACCTTGGGACTGAATTGTTTAAGGTGGTACTTGTACTGCTCCTGGACACATTACCTGCATGGCCAGCCATCAGCATGCGGTGATAGTTTAAATGGTGAGGAGTCCATTTCCTTTAACAGACTGGGAAGAAGAGGTAACAGAGACAAGAAAGCTCCCTAGGATCTGGGCTGCTCTTGGCACAAGCACAGCACCAGTGTCTTGTCTGGGAGGTGCTGATGGATCTGGCTAAATTCACAAGAACAGATCTCAAACATAAAAGCAGTAACCAAAATCAACAGTTGGGCTTCTGCTCTCCCCACATCCCCCCAACTTCCATGCCAAAAATGGACTATGATATTCAAAAATTCAGAGCTCAGATTAAAGGAGTGCATTTATACCTACAGAAGCCTTGATGCGAACATAAACATTTGTTGCAGGCTATTGGGCAATCTTACCAGCTGTCACCACACAGTTCACTGAAGGGTTTCTGAACTACCTTAAACTGCTTTTTCAAGCTTGGTTGATCTTGTCTTTCAATGTGTAATCGAGGTCTAGCTATTTTGGCTTGTAACCAGACTACAAAACCTTCATGTCCACTCAATAATTAAAAATAGCGACTAAGAATACATTTCAGAGCAAACACTTGAAAAAAATATGACTAGTTTACACTGTGTAAAACATTTTGCAATAATCTGCTTCAAGAGAAAGTTGCAGGCTTTTTCATTCTTTTGCCAGCCCATTTGTTGTGCAAGCTTCTTTCTGAAGCTACTACTGCTGTGCTTTATGCGTTCCCTTTACATAGAACTTGTTGTTGAGCAAATACATTGTATTATCACTTCAAAACCCTCTTCCAGACTTTCTTTGGCATCCAAAAAGAAAACACTCTATTAATAGGTGGTAAGAGAAATAGACAATTTATGTAACTACATGGCAGAACTAGAACTGTGAGAGCTGACAACTACCTCATGCATTTGACTGGGGAATGCCCTCACTTTGCCGCCTTGCTCACTGTCTCAAAGTTCTCTTCTGCCAAAGTTATGAGAGGCACAAAAAAAAAATTAACAGAAAACCAACTTATGTAGCTGTTTCTCCATCCCCTTCTTGTACACTGGAATGGCAAGAGAATATGGACCACTAGTTCATAAAGAAAATAGACAGGCATTAGCATGATCCAGTGTCCAGGATGTAGCTTTGAACAGAAAACAAAGCTTGGACTAAGGTGTGACGCTATGCTGGGGTTTATGATTGCCATCAGGAAGGAAGAATATTTTTTTCTTTGTGTAGCAATATAAAGTAAAATCCAGAGAAACTCATTTATTGTTCTGGTCAAAATTCAAGGGTCTCTATTTACTGTAACTCACCAGAATCAACCACAACTTTCTCTAAAGTACTATAAATGACAAACAGACTCATGTGAAAAACAAAGGGCATAGCAAGCACCCTGTGAGCTGTGCAGGTGAAAGTATTACAGATGCAGATGATAAGGATGCACAAACAAAACCATACATAGAGAAGCAGAGGCTTTTTTCACAGAAGTAGTCCTACAGGAACTGGAGAGGTAACTCTCTGAAGTACTGGTCAGGAGTGCCAGCAATTCAACAGCTTTCATTCTGCATCTGGCAAACTTTTCCCCACAAAAGAATTCTGAAGGTGACACAGGGTATTTCAGGAGAACAAGAATTCAAAGTAGGATTCTTTTAAGTAGGAAGAAGATGAAACAGAGTTGCCTGAATTGGGAAATGGACTTGCAGTCTTCCTCCAGTTTTTCTTAGAATAACAACAGATGAAAAATTAACACTAGACAGTAGAAAGAAAAAACGCTTTCTCTAAAGAGCAAGCATTTCCCCAAGACCTCTGAAGATAAGGCTTATGGCATATGTTCTATAAACATAAAGAACTCAACACGGTGGAGAAAGTTGGCAAGAGGAACTGAATGATACTGGTGACCCTCCTCCCTTTCTCCCATGTGTTTTACAAGGTATGGTAAACAAGCCTTATTATTAGTGAAGTTGTGCTGGAAGATGAGCTCCTTGCTAGGATATTGAACTCATCTTCCAGGACTGCCACTGCTACATACTTCTGTGTGCTGGTGGTTTCAAACCACAATTTACAAAATTGCTTCCCTAGAATTAATTGAATAATATATATGCACACTTGCATACAGGGAAAAGTGAATATAACTTATATTTAAAGCAATGCAAAAAGATTATAATTTAAACTAAGCAAATTGCAATTATTGCTCAATCTTGTTGAAGGATTATCTTCCAGTTCATCTCCCTGCTGGCAATACATTTTAAAATGAAATATTTGAACACTGAAGTGGTTTTTTTAAATTATCTTCCATATATTTTTCTTGCAGCCATAATTAGAAACTAAACCTATTTTATTCTGAAGGACCTGAAGTGGACCAGAAGATGTGCAAATGAACTGTCAGTGATTTGCATTCATTTGCTTTTTTCTCAGATAATAGGATACCTTGGATGTTGCTGCAGATCAAATAGTGAATTAAAAATAGTTAATTAAAATTTTAAACAAAGTGAATTAAAAGTTACAAAGACAGGTTCCTTATTTATTACTGTTTTTCTCAAATTAACAAAAACGCCTGTTATTTCTAAATTTAAAAAAAACCTTTAAAGTACATGCTTTTGAGCGATTTAAAAAGATTAGTCACCACCAGCATCATATAAAAGTTGCTGAACATATATTCTGAATGTAGAACATTTTAGTATAGCATTATATGAAAAACTTAGCAATATCTATCAAGATCAATACAGTAACTGAAAAAGTGTGGCCTTTCCTCTTTTATCCTATTGATTTTACTGCTTCATCTGCAAAAAAATCCAACCTTTCTAGTCTACTCCTAATTTTCTCTTGAAACCTTTTAACAGAGAATTTGCAAAACACATCAAAAATATTTCCCTAGAAAAATATAGCAACAAAGATATATTAGCTATCTACTATGGAAAAATTTACTCTCTTTGACTGCTAATGAAAGATGATTATGTGCCATTTTAAAGTATTGTTGCATTTGAACTGTTAACAAAGATGTGTGGTAGTCTTGGAGTAAATATTTTTACTACATTCATCCAAAAATGCAACATTTATTCCTCTGAAAACTTGTACAGCTATATGTCTCATTTCAGTTGTCAAGCCAGGGACATTTATGTAACAATGGTCTAATTCTGTCAACTGCATTATGTGAGGCACGTTCAAAGCTTAAGGGAGAATTCAGATTTCTTAAAACAGAAACAAAGATCGTTATTCACTAGCCTCTTATTTACGTAAGATGTATCTGTTATGTCTTGTTTCAGATTTGTCCATTTATTCTGATGAACAGCCAACCTACCCCATTTTGTAATAGTCTTCAGTATTACCTAAAGAGTCTTCAGTATTATCTTGGGCTTTTTCCTGAACACAGCCTATTTTTTTTCCCAGCTAATCTTGTTTACAGACTAACAAGATCGTGAAAAATCATTACAGGTAGAGAGATGATGGGGAAGTGCAAATTAGATTGCTGACTCCTTTGAAAGAAGGGCTGTTTTGTCTGGTTTAGTTCACAATAAGGCATAAAAACATTTTGTAAATTTTGGGTTCCTATCTAATATAAAGTCACAATCAATGATTTTGTTTTCAAGTATTGTGGGTGAGAAAAAATCCCTGATTTACACTTTGCAAGATGGGGTTAAGACTGCGGGGTAATAACTTTTCTGTATTCCTTCAGGTAATTCTTTCCTTTATTCCTTCTCAATCTTTGACTTCTTCCTTTCCATCCTTAAACTTGCTTTCTGGAAAACAGCTGAGGCTCAGGCTTGTCCTTATCTGTTTTAGGTTTTTTCCAAAAGACTCCAACAGAAGTGTTGCTTCATCCTTTAGATCACAGCCCTCATAAAGCAGGAGTGCTAAGAAAAGCAATGACAATGTAATGTCTCAAAATTTGTTGGAAACACCTTTCTTAGGCAAGAGCATCGATGAATTGTCCATCTATTTTTATAGTTCAAAAGCCTTACTTATTACAGAAACCCCAAATACCCCAAACCCAACAAAATCCTCACAAAGCTCTTGAGGGATATAATAATAATAATTAAGTGGCACTATATGATCATGCATAACTTCTCTGTGCATGTTGATGGCACAGAGAAGTGCAGTCTGATGAAAAGATTTACAAACCAAAGGAAAAAGAAACAGGGGCCAATTAATGCAATGTTCAAAGGACACACTGAGCTGGGATTTTATAGTATATAGTGAAACACTTGTGTTGCATATTTCCATTTCATGACTGGCTAAAAAAGATCAAAGCTTTCTTATTCCATATTAAGAATGACAGAATATTACAGCAAACATGCAATAAGGAGAAATGTAATAAGCTTTAATAAAAGATGATAATAAGGTTTGATAAGAACTTTTGGAATGTCACCAAATCTGAAATGTAAGATGAAAGCATCTGCATGTAGAGATTGTAGTGTGTTATTTGGAACCCCATGGAGCTAAACTGTGATTAGAACTCCATATTTTTCCATAAATTAGCTTTTGTTTTGAATTTCCTGCTGAGATCATATGCAAGTTGATTGAAAGTGCAAGTCAATATATAGGTTTTCTAATACTTTGCTGTTTTTGAGGCTTCATGATATCACAATTACAGCAGTCCACTTGTAGATCAAAGATACATGATTGAGGCCAAAAGAAAATAGCCTACAACCTCTTTACAAAACTTCTTCATGGTGATTTAGCCCTATCCATGATAATTACCACTCACCTACCTGAACTGTGCAATTATGTAGATGCATAAACCAACCACTACATGCAGATGGGATCCTGAAACCACAGAATTTCCACTTAAATCCGTATTTAAAAAATGAACAGACATACTGAGTTCATCATCAAAGAGGCCTTTTTGCAACACTATACCTAACTGCAACACCTCCAGTGAAAACCTGCAAGCCATTAGCTACCTGCATAAGCAAATAACCTTGTGCAAACCCTTGGTTCAAAACCCAAGGTTTAAGACAGCTCAGTGATTGCAGTCATCACCTTACTGAAACCTCTCCATCACCTTAGGGTGGCTCTAGATGGAGCAGCCTTTATTATATTGTCATTAATATGTTTTTTGTGCATTGGAATAACACACCATGTTCCCATACTAAAGGGAAACATGGTTTTTATGAAACTATTCCTGTGAGCAAAGTTATACTGTAGGTACATGAAAAATGCTACTAATAAAAAGCAAACAGAAAAAATAATTTACCATATATGATTTATGAAAGGAAACTATGACATAAAGACAACCTTACCGTTAGTTGTTTGTAAAGTCAGTGAATTGCTTGCAAGGAAGTTCATAAGCCACTCTGTATTTTGTAACAGTTATGTAAGCCTTGGGAAAACAATTTAGGATTACAGTTTCACATTGATTTTTTTTTCCCTTTTAAGTCAAATCAGCCACAACACTGAACTATAAAATCTTACACGTGATATTAAGAATAGCCAAACTTAGATCTAAAATCACTTATAAAATTGATGAGGAAAACCAACTACTCCTCTTATTATGTGAAAAGACATTGGGTCAGTAATAAGGATGTTTTTAAAGTTATCCTCTACTTTTCTCTACAGCTGAATTGAAATAATAGGAATCTCAATATCATTACCTCTACTTGAGAGTACTAACAGGAGACAGAAAAGAAGTGGCTAGGGACCCTTAAAAACCAGAGAAATAATCTGAAAACATAAACATTTCTCGGCAGCGTAAGAACATTTGGAGTGAATCAAACAAGGACTCACTGTCTAGCAAAAATTCCTCAGTAAAAAGTGGTGTCAGACTTGGCATTTAAAATATAAAAGAGAAGGCAAAACAACAGATAATACGTTCACAAGTGAAGACAAATTTATTGTACCCAGTTATTGTGTAACACCTTGTGAAACTCATGAAATCAGTGGCTAGCAATAGGTTAATTCTATGCAGCTGGCTATTTTAGTTTTCAACAAGTATTATTGAAATAAAACCACTACTCTTCCTGTACCATAGTGAGGGTAACCTAGAAGTATTTTTAAATTAAAAATTCCACAGGAAACATATATATTTCTATACTTAAAGGTTTCCGGAGCTACCTAATTTTTAAAATGGCTGATACTAATTTATAATACCTAACTCCCTCCTACATTACTGCCTCTATAGAGTTAATAAAAGCGTTGCATTTGTGTGACCATATTTCATCAAATATTGTCAAAAGCACTCTGGTTTTGTTTGATTTGTTTTATTATTGGGGAAAATTATGCATTTCAAATGCAAATATCCACACCACCTAAACAGTTGCAGCACACTTCTTCCTGGATTATTAAACTACAAATGCTGCCATAGGTCACAATTAGGAGACAGTGGGTTGGGTTGTTTTTTTTGTGAATGACGTTGTCTGAAATGCCATCAGTTTGAAAATGAAGGATCTCGTATTTAAAGATTCCTGTCTACTTCAGAGGACATCTAACTTTCATCCATAATTAATTCCTGAAGTGGGGAAATTACACCCATATAAAACCCATGTGTTTTTGTGATCTCACGCATAAATGTAATATCAAACGCTATTGCTTAAAGCAAGGTTGGACTCATGTACTTGACCTTTTCATTCTGGAATGCTTGTGTATGGAGAGGTTTACCAATATCTCACCTAAATCAGACATTTTTAATGGCATGATTTTTTAAAAAAGCATTCAAAAAGAGACCAAGCACTTTTCTTCACAAAAAAAGTCCAAGAAAATATTTCAATTTAATACATGTCTTATAATTCAAATGTCACAGCAAACAGCACGTCTCCAAGAACTGGCTTCTTTCTTCATAGGAATGAGTTACAAATTAATTGAAACTACCAGCAAAGAAGAGAAGACTAATCCTATGTCCACAACTTGAGTAATCACCCAAATAATTTAATTTCTGCTTTGCAAAACCTCTTAAAACATAAGCATACGTTTGAAGTATTACATACATTTAGATACTACTAAAATATACTACATGTTTACCTGGAGTGATAAAATAGAAACAACATCTCTGAACTACTCTAAGCTTGTTCTTTATCAAAAAATGGGGCCTTTTACCTGTATTTTTCATTAGACTGAAAAATTGCTACTATTTGGTAGTCTGTGAGAAACCTACAGAGGAGTGCAGAAGGACACACACCTCTACATAATGTGCTTGGAAGAGATTTCAGTATTCCTCAAAACAGCACCTGTATTTTGAAAAAAACCGTCATACTACATCACAATATGATGGCAGAATTGAAATGTGGGACCTGTGCAAAATGACATCATCATATCATCTTGAAGTTTATTACTACACCTGTTATATTGCCAGAATTAATGAATTTCAATTTGCTCCAGTGAGCAAAAGTGGAAAGGTGACAGGACTACTGCCAAAAACCTTGTGATAAATCTTACTTAGAATACAAGCCTTCTTTGGAGCAGAGGTGGGTATACTCCTTGACAGATTAACTTTTTTAATCCCTTGAAATCTTGTCAAGTCTCTTTTAACCTCCTGACTGTCAATTACATGTCTCTACATCCTTCTGTGTGAGGATTATCTTTCTCAATGAATGTTTTATTCTCAATGCCACTAACAATAATAGCAAATGACATCCACAACACCAGTCAAGTATTAATACCATGCGCACCTGAAACAGTAAATTATGCTTTGCACTTAATCAGAAACACAGGATCAAGATTTTTGCTTTAAAAACATAAATCAAAGGCATCATTCACAATGGTATTCTTGCAAGAGACAGGAAAGTATATTTAATGCTTATGTTTCAAGACACAGATGTTCAACATGTTTAGATTTTGTACTATTTCAATGAAAGATCTTAAAAACACTTTCAGCCCAGTAAGGTGGTATGTAGAAAAATTGCACACAGGTACCCCAGATACAAGGCAGCAGAAGGATTTAGGAAAATCTATTTCTGAAAGCCAAGAACACTAACTTTATGGCACTGAGCACTGGGCATGGGAAAAGAGTGCTGCTTTTTTCTCTCAGTGCCTTTTTAATGGCTTGCCTGACCCTGCCCTGTGGGGCCTCCAAGTTTGTCTGTAAGAACTTTTTCTTTTCAGGGAGTTAACCTCCTTGTAAAGCAAGAGAGAGGAAAAACACAAATCTATTCCAGGGAAGATGTTTTTTTACCAGGCAGCAAAGCTTCCTGGAGTGACATAAGTTCTCGAACAATTCTTCTGGAAAAATTCTTCTACACTTGCAGGTGGTAAAGCACAACAACTTCATTTTCTGACTAGTCATTCTATCTCTGCGTCCCAGTTGCAAGGGCCAGGGCCACTTTATCGCTATGTGCATGTAACCAAAACTGTATATTCTACACCCTCTGTCATTTCTGAGGGACTGTTAATAATGGATCATTTGCAGCAGCTGCCCAGAGCACACCTGACACCTGAGGCTACAAGCTGGGTGTTAAAGAACCCTGTGAGACAAGGGAATGATTCTGTCTTCACACCAGTAATTCAGATGTGGTAACTCCCCTCCGGAGAAGCATTAACACCTTCACACCCAGCCTGAGGAGTCATATCTGCTAAATGGGGCATTAGGGACTGGCACTATAGGCAGCTGCAATGACCTAGACCATCAAAGATTCTAAAAATACCCCACAACTCACAGAGTTAAATCACCCATTGTGAAACTCCTCAGCCTGGGGGAGGTACTGGGTATTCCCACCTGAACCTGAGCATATATAATCTTTCGGGTTTGGGATTTCTGGTACCACTCACTGGATCCAGAGGAGGATCAAAACCTCAACAGGACTGTGACCGCCACTCTCAACAAGACTGCAACTATCATCCTCACCAACAGGTTTTCCTTTCCTTTTACTTTGCACTCAGGGGGACCACATGGTGCTCAGGGGCTAACAGACACCATTCTGTTTGTGCCCCAGAGGGCTCAGGGCATCTGTTTTCATGGGTTAAGACCAGTTTTAATCTGTATCATTGTATTTATTGTAATCTTTTTAGTAAATTGTAACTCTGACTTGCAATCTCTCTTGAGTTGGTTTCATTTCTGCTGCTGCTTTACCTTTAAACCAGTACACTCTGTCTCCCAATTTGAAAAGAAAGAATGTGGTCAGCATAAGAAACTGTGTTATTGTTTACAAAATATTTTCACACCAAAGAGACCCAATGAGCTCATCACCAATGCTGTAAATGTTATATGAAACTCATACAGATATTTAAAAGTCACAGCTATGGGGTCCAAGGAAAATAATTTAATCTCATGTTAGACAGAGCTGAAAATCTCTGTAATGCAGAAAGTCATGGAAGTGCTAGCTGTAATATTAAGCCTCATATTAAAGCACAAAAACAGTGTGGACAGTCACGTGTATCTGAATACTGCCATTTACCAAGCACATGTCAGAAATGACTGAAAGGAGTTGCCTGAACTGAGTAAGGCAAGGGCTACATATATCAATTACCTAGTTTTTATAGTTTTCTATTTAAAGATTATGAAGTACTGAAATGGAAGTAGAATATTGGTACTTCAGACCTCAAGGACTATTCTATGGTCCATTCAAGGAGTTAAAATCCTTTGAAATTTTAGAAGGTGGTTTTCTAGCTGCTAAATAATTGTGCTGCAATACATTTACCAGGTATCCAACCACACACTGAAGGCCCAACTGAAGAGACTACACACCCTTTGGTCCTGCCTGGTAGTTAGACCACATACCTGCTCTTCTGTCAAGAAAGAGCAACATGTGGCACTGATGTCTAAAACAACAGGCAAACAAATTTTGTCTGGTGCAGAGCAAAACCACGCATGCTGGGGAGGCAGAATCCTACAGATGGCACTGCCATCAGAGCCGCCAGCTTCTGGTTGCCCCTGACACTTGGAGCTAAGCGAGACCTGGAAATATCCATTCCAGAGAGATGCGCAACATCACTGTGTACCTAATCCATAGCTTCTTACTTAATTCGAGAGGCAGCCACTTCCAACTCCTACCAAGCTTTCATTTGGAAAAAGAGGATGACAAGGAACACTGTTGCTGCCTCCAAATTCACTAGAGACTGATGGAGCCTTCCCTAAAAGCCCCATGGATTGTTAAAATGAGAAGCAGTCTACACTTTGCACGGAGTGATGTACTTTCTACAGTGCTGGAGACACTGGCTGTCTCAACTCCAGATACAGGCACACACAGTGAGCAAGAACAAGAGACATTGATGTGGTTCTGCTAAGTGCTTGGTGCAATCACACAATGCCAAGCAGACATGCTTAGATAGCTGGCATGCTTTCTCAGAAAGGTTTACATAAGCGAAGTTTCCTTGCTGTAGATTTTCGCATGGTTGTTTGAACACGTTGTGGTATGTAGATTTAGTAAACTGTAAAATCTCAGAGCACTTTCTTTAAAGGAAGACAACAGACCAACAGCAGTGACAAAATATTTCTGTTTTGATTTTTTCTTTAAGATTCAGACATATAAATGTATATATAAATGTAAATGCCTCTAATGTGTTGGAAAGAGAAATGGGATGAGAGCATAAACCTAGCTAGCTGTAAAGTGAAGCTCCAGACACGGCTAAGGTCCCAGCAGGGCCAAGTGATACAGACAGGAATGGGAAGAGAATGCCAAAACACAAAAGTTCTTGATGAAACTCTCAGTGACAATAGCATTACAATACTCAAAATTAAATGCATGTCAAAGAGAAGAACAGTTTCTATAAATACATAATGAATGTAATGGTGATTAATGGCAACTAAACCATATTCTCCCTCATGCCTTTTAGCTACAATACCTATGCTGGGTATGGTAATAAAAATTCTATTTAAATGGCATTATTAATTAAGTTGTTTTCCTTATTCCTGGCAGCACCTGAGCTTTACAAATAGCATAATAACATTAACTTGGCACTGTAAACAAAAAGAAACACTCTATTGTTCTTTATTGATAAAATAAAATAGATTCCTTTCGATTAGAGGTATATTTAGTCATTGCTTTAGACACAAAACTCAGTTCTATAACTGTCATGGCTGCACATCCATTAGTTTTGGGGAGGGTGGTTCTGCTCTACCATGACTTCTGCCACTGAACTCAACAGGAAAGGCATCTGATCCTCTGAAATCTGGGAAAAGATGTGAATGCCAGCAGCTGTCACATGGGAAAACCACAGACAACAAACTTGGAAAGAGCACTGAAAACATGGAAAGTTAACTTCAGTCTACAAAAACAGGCATTTTAATAGTTTTTAATGATCACTTAAAACTTGCCTGCGGGACAGTTAATTGACTCTCAGCTGTAATTTTCACACTTTGCATCCTTCTGTGTCAGTCTCCTTGAATGATGAAACGTGTTTGCTATTTTTGCTGGCCACCACCTTCTCCTCTTTCTACCTTAAAACCTCTTAACTTGCTCTGTTATTATTCTCAGGAATTTTTTGAGATAACTGAAGACAGTTGTCCATTATTAGAAATTTATTAGCATATAAATTTTCAGCCTACTTTTAATAACTTGAGATGATAAAACAAACATTTTTAGATGGACAAGAAGTATGAGTGCACAATATAGTAACTACAGAATAAGCGCAATATATTTTTATACAGTATGGAAAATATGAATTATCTGTAATTATCAAACATGGCTTTCTAGTCTGGTATCTCTTTTCCATTCACATTACATTTACAAATTGCATTATGCTTGTATGGTCACCTTTGTGTCATAGGAGAACACAAGTTTTTCTACCGCTTCTTGTAGAGTGAAATATAAACTAAAATACATGCTTTCCCAAAAGATATTTCATCTGTTAAGTCTAAATGTTAGCTTTCTTTTCTGTGCAAAACTGATTTCCTTAAGTAGTAAAAAGTAGTGATAGATACAGAAAGCAGTGATAAAAAAATGATAAAGAAAGCAGCAGTGATAAAAACAGTCCTGAGGTCTTTTAAATTAAATAAAATTTCGCCCTTTTTTTTTTCCTTTTCTTTTCCTATGGAAGAGATGTCCTCCTGTTATCAGTGACATAAATATTTGTTTTATCATAAAGAATAGCTGGCTGGTGTATATTCTTGTTCTGACCATTGAGTGCAGAGCTAAGGCTAACAAAATGATCAATCTGAAGTTACACATAGAGTAAAACTCCCAACAGACTTGGAAATATGACAGATTGTTATGAAGAAGTCAGGACAGCAGAGGCCTGACTGAGCAGCTCAGGTTTTATTGCATTCAAAGAATGTCTTCTGTTCATACAAACCGATGTAGCAGACATAAGACAAAACACACGGCAGATGCATGCAAACAAAAATGTAAAACTCCTCAAGCTTAGCTGACTGAATCTGGTATTGTGCAATTCCAGCACTGACTGAGGAAAACTGCTTGCCTCTTTGATTCCATGTAAAGTGAAAATGGCAATAATTTCTTGTATTGATTTAGGCAATGGAGAATCAATTGCCAGAGCATCTCCTGGGAAAGGAAGAGGGGCCCTGACGACTTCAAATTCTCATTAATTTTGTGCTGCTGTTGAATCCACTCTACAGAAGAAATAATTAGTACAGTGCAAATCATTTTGCTAATACAGCTCTCAGAGTCTATGCTATCCAACACCACTTTGGAAACAACTCCTGACTGCTTACTTCTCCATAATTACTGTGAATTTTCTGCTTAGGAAAAAACCACATCCAAGAACAACAAGCTCCTCCCCTTAATAAAATCAAAGGTGGACAAAGGAGATCCCAAAAAGTAAAACTGAAGGATGGAGGTTACATACGAAACTTTGACTTGATGTCCATGTTTGACCTAGGAGGTGCTCTACAAAACTTTCCCTTCATTCATTCCCTGTAAATGACAGATGCTGAAGGAGGCAGTAAGCCATGGGGAGACAAAGGACAAAGCCCTATTTTGTCTCACATGTTGTAAGGCTGGACTCTATTCCTGTCTCCCACACAGAACGCCCTGTACCAAGTTGGGTGAAACTATATATGTCAATCTAAAGGCAACTTCATACTCCTTAGTCTTTCATGGCTTAAATTTAATACTGCTCTTCCTAGTCTTCCAAAGATGGAAAAAGGTTCTAAAATCTTCATGTTGGAATAAAATGTTTTTCTTCTTCCTTGGTTGTAAATCTGATTACAGACAGCACTTAAACAAATGAGAAGCTTGAAGGAATTCCAGTGTAAACTTGATCCCAAAATGAGGTAGTTTATGTTCTTTACTCCCCATTTTTTAACCCATTATTTCAGGGAGCTTTTCCTTGAATCCTTTGAACTAGAGCTGTTTTTTAATTCCACTCCTCTTTATGTTGCTGCATTATCTTTTGGTTCAGCACTTGCATGTTTGTGTTGCTTAACTTCTTAACCATTTAAAAGTACATGAAGCCTCTGAACAAAAGGCCAGTATTTTTCACAACGCACTTCTACTTTCTCTAAGAATTAGTAAGTCTCAAAACAAGAATATAAGTCAAGGCTGGAAAAGAGACTTTCCTTTACACTGAAATAACATTTGCAATTCCTTGTGATCCCCAAGACTGCATTAAGTGGCTTTACAGTGTAGTGTTTGCTCTGGTCTCTACCCATGCTGACACTCCCTGCTCTCACCTCATCTCTGCAGACTTTGTAAACGTAGGAGTCTTTCCTGTCAGGGTGATGGAAGAAGTGCAAGACACACCAGACTCTTGATGCAGCTCCTTCCTCTGGCTGGGCTAATTGACGGAGCAGTAATTGACTGAGCAGTTCTGCAAAGGCAGACATGAAGTCTGGCAAACTGTCTCTTCTGCCTTATGTCGCCTGAGCAGAGGCAGCGGGATCTCAAGTCACTTTACCCCACACTCTCTGCAACTAAAATAAGCCTGGGCATGACATGTTCATCTTTCTGCATTTCTGAGAAGGGCCTGGTTACACCACCATTCACTTGAATGATGGTCCTATTAGTTCTTCAGTCTGCAGCTGCCACACTCATATAATGGCCATTAACCAAACTACATTCCTTATCAATGTGTGCTGGCATATTTTGCAGCAATCATGCTGCAAAATGTCTGTTTTTCCCAGATCTTGACAGTGATACTTCATACTGAATTTCTTTTTTCATGCAAATGCCACAAGGACGTAACATTTTTATGCTTGTGGCAATGTCTCTCTATGAAGTTCAAAACATGTCTCAAATTGGCTTTACCAATGTGACACGCCACCTCAGCTGCTGTAAACCTCAGCAGACATGCCAGACCACCATGCTGGGGGCATGTCATGGGATGTTAGAGGTCATACAATACTGCAGTCTTCCCATTCTTTTATGTTACGACCAATTTCCTACTCAGCCATTTCCCTTTCACACCTACGTTATGGAACACATGTCTCCTATGAAGACAGGCTGAGAGAGTTGAGGTTGTTCAGCCTAGACAAGAGAAGGCTCTGAGGAGACCTTACAGCAGCCTTCCAGTACCTAAAGGGGAAAGAGACCTGGAGAGGGATTTTTCACAAAGGTGGGTAGTGATAGGAAAAAGGGGAATGGCTTTAAATTGAAAGAGAGTAGGGTTAGTTTAGATATCAGGAAAAAATTTTTTACTGTGAGGATGGTCAGACAATGGAACAGGTTGCCCAGAGCAGTTGTGGATGCCCCATCTCTGGAAGTGTTCAAGGTCAGGTTGGATGGCACTTTAAGCAACCTGGTCTAGTGGAAAGTGTCCCTGTCCATGGCAAGGGATATGGAACTAGATGATCTTTAAGGTCTTTTCCAAATCAAACAACTCTATGATTCTATGAAATAGTTAATCAAGATAAAGGACTGCTTCCATCTTACATTAATGATTTCTACTGATTTACACTCGGCCTGTTAAATGGAGAATATTTCTGATATTACGCCTGTAGAGATGGGAAAACCACATGTATGAATGAGTGCAATCCATTTGTGATTTTATGGACCCAAAGTTCTCTAGAGAGCATCCCTGAGTGCTGAATTTTACATTTAGATTGCTGAGTTAGCTGAAATATGTGTAATATCACCAGTAGGCAGAGAGCTCCCTATTGACTATGGGCAGAGGAAGGCCCTTGTGCATTGTTTATTTCAGCAAGGATGTGAGCTGGCATGTGCCCATGAAATGAAATGTTGTACAGCTATATTTTTTTTTTTTTTTTTTTTTTTTTTTTTTTTTACAGGGTATGTGAATAAATGATGCGTGGAGCTGAAAGCTCTCACTCACTGGAAATCTTGGCTCTTTTTCCTGAACACATGAATAGAGGTGCATTAGACATGCTTATATTTCTTAATGTGCCTATGGGAGAAATAATCCGGTGCAGCTATCTTTCTGTGCCCCTCAGATTCATAAGTAATCTGGCTCTTTCAGGCTAGCAAAGTGTAGAGCTCAGCTCAGAATCAGGTTTCCACTAATTTACTACATGTATGGCTGTTTTTCCTGGCTCTTGACAGTGATACTTCATGGTGAATTCCTTCTTTTGTGTTTATGTATTTATTTAGTAGCCGATGTTTACTTCTGATGATTTATGAGGCAGTATTAGCGAGACTGAGCCAAATTACTGTGTTTTATAAGTGGGATTACTTCAATCCCACTTTAAAAAAGGTCTAGTAGCAAAGCTTAACTCTAAACCACACCTTTAAACTCCAGTGCACATTCACACAAAACAACCACAAATCCAGTGACTGAAGGGGACTGAACAGCAGGACAAGCCCTACATGTGCAGAAACACCTTTTGCTCTTTGGGGCTGGCAGCTGAGGTGGAAAGGGTGCTCAGGGGCCCCTGCTTTGCAGGGGCAGAGAGCAATTTCTCCAGCTACCCAGTTTCTTGCATTGTTCACAGTAGTTTCAACCCATAAGTTTGAAAGCCTTCAAAGGCTTTATATAGCTTATGATGTGTCTTGTGTTAAAGAGCAACAAGCTTATTTCAACAAAGGCAATGAAGATTTAAGGATCTTAAGGCCTTCTAGGCTTTATTATTAATTTACACTGATTTTAAAAAGAGGGACGGAAAGGGAGGTTGACTCTCCACTTTCTATTTTCTTTTCTTGACTCTTTAAAACTCTGAATTTGCGTGCAACCAATACCAAAAACCAGACCCTTGCACTTATATTTCCTTAACTGTGGTGACTTAAAGCTTCTAATTAACAAATCCGATAAAAGAAAGTCTTTGAAGACCATTTATGGACTCAGTGATGAAAAATTCTGTAATCTGGACAAAGCCACAGAGGAAGTTATGAATGCAGAATGATCCTGTTCTGTTCCCTGATTAAAACCAATGACATTTTCTCATGAACAAGCACTGCCCCAATTAAGTGCCTAAAACTCAAACTATATAGTATCTATAGTGAACATTTATGAAAACAAATAATTAAAGAGATGAAGAAATACAGGAAATCTTCAAAAATCAAAATTGGGAAATGGAATTTAACAATAAATAAAGAACAGTGGCAATAATTAAAAATAAACAAACCACAAGAGAGGAAGAAGTCTACATCTTCATTGCATATTGTAATTTTGGACAATTATTTTTGATATCTTGCAATCAAATGTTTGTATTAGACTTTTGCTCTAGCTCTAAACTTACATGTATGTAAAGATGAAATAAGTGATTGTTAGTATTCTTAAACATTGTGTTAGCGATATGTCAAGCAAAATGAGAGAAGAATTTCATAGATATGCTGCATGCTATATTTGCATCACAGAATTTTACAGCCTGTATTTTACATACTTTTATAAGAACAGCACATGGTTTAACTGTAGTTCGGATACTTCTTTGAAGCTAATTCACTGATCATCAAGCTACAGAATGATTGTAAAATATTCTAATTTTCTAATTCCTCTAAAAAATTGGGACTTTTCATTAAATCTTTGTGGCTTTTACTGTTACCAAAGACTTTACTAGTTAAAGGTTAGTATGTCAGAGCCCATATGCAATCCATCAGACACCACTGTTCATAGTGACAATTATAAAAATGGGACTCACCTATAAAATAGGACAGCAGTATTGCCAGCAGCACTGAGACCCCTACAGCACAGAGTGCAGTACATTTCCAGCTACAGTACTTCGAAGACTTCTTGAATTTAAAAGCACTTCTGGATAGAGTGTTCCTAGGTAGTGGCCGAGTAGGAGGGGAATAAACAGAGCCGGATGCCATTGTGTACCCTGGTGTTGCAGTACTGAACAGCGGTGTGGTCCCTGTTCCTGTTTTGAATAGGAAATGCCTGTGAAAGAAAGAGCATATGGTAAAGTATAAAAATAAATAAAGCTGGAGCCTATTTTTCACAACATCCAATCTACAAAGGGTCATAGAAGCAATAACTTGTCATGACACTCACACATAAAAAGATACTTTCCTTTTAAGTACAGACCAAAGCCCCCAAACATTAGTAATATACTAGTATCCAGACAGGAAACAGAACTACCCAAAATACAATGTAGTAGGGAGGAAATCTCTCACAGTTTACCCAACAAGTAGGGACAGGATTTCTACTGCTGTTTATTTGTGTTGGCTTCTGCTACAGACTACAGGGAACTCCATTAAAAAGTCAATAATGAGCAATGTGACTGCAGTCCACACTACTTATCACAGCTTTCCTGGGTTAAGTACACGGAAAACAGCAATCTTTCAGCAACAAACTTTAGGCAACTTTGCCAGAAATAGTCAGTTAAAAGATTTTTTTTTGGATGTGTCCTAAATAATCACTTCACTAATTCACCTCTACTCACACACAACCTTACCATTAAAAGATCTGATTATGGATACAGCAGCTAGCTACAGCCTAGGAGAAGTACTTTAAAGAAATACATCAGGTAAGTGCTCAGAAAGAACCACAACCAGCAACAGATACAAAAAGCAAAGACAAAGTTAAGACACACTGTAAGTTACAGTCAACTTTTTTCCAATTATATTTCCAAAGGAAATACTACTCCCTGAGCCTCTCTGTGCTAGAATCCTTTAATTTTAGTTTATGCAAGAATAATTATTTTGAAAGTCTCTAAGCATGGCATATACTACCTGGAGTTTTTCTCCTGATGCATCTACACAATTCTATAAACAACAAAATCTCAAAGAAAACCTTGCAACAGGGATTTTTCCACCAATTTGTTATATTGGCAACTCTGTAGCATATGGCTTGGCCTCACCTAATTAATGCACTCAATATGAATACATTATAGCTAAAAATGGTAAGAAAGCATGCTGTGGAGACTTTTGAACTTCCCAAGTGCACCACTGAACTGACCTAGAGCGGTTTGCCGTTTTCAGTGGGTAAGAGACACTCATGAATTGCTGATACCCAGGTCCGTCTGAAGCAAAGCACATGCCTGCACTGTGTTTGTTTACTGTGTGTCACCTATACAGGCATGGGTCAGAGGATCTAGCACCAAATGAGCCAGCTGCGGAGGGGAAAAGTCTCACTACATACATCATGTGGCAACGCAGACTGCTTCTTAGCTGATGGGACTTTCATTCTCCGGGCCCCATGCTTGGATTCTTGCATAGTAATGGACCAATTTATACAGGTATAGCAGATTTGTCAGAAATATACTACAAGGACACTAGAAATTAATTTGCCCCACTGCAGCCTGAGAAAAATACCAGCAGTTGATAAACAAGATTTGTTATTTGCAGGTGATTTTTCTATGGGAGGTTAACAGATGAACTAGAACCTCTTGGCATAGGCCCTCCACTTGAAAATATTTGCATTAGAAATAAGATTCCATGAAGTATGTTACAAAGGTTACTTCATTGTGAACAATATTAAACTTGCTGGCAGTAACAACAAAAGGATATGCACCAGATCTACTGATGCACAAGAGCATATCCCAGATTTTTTTGGCTTCTGAGATCAGAGGATTACCAACAACTTCAAAAGACAAAGCTTTGGTGGTTTAAATCCTGCTAAGAATGCATTTCATTACAAGTTGTGACATCTTTTATGTAACAAACACCAAAATAATAATCACTAGCCCTATGTTAAAAATGTTTACACCTTACAACACCATTACTTTGGTTTTACGGATTCACAAAATCATGCAAATTCATTAAGTCCTGATAAAGTGTTTTATCCACTTGGCTTTTATTGCTCTTTCATTTCTGGGTAAATGCAATGTCCAAGTATATTTCAAGAAGTACGACTACAGATATCTCAAGAAAAGGCAAGATACAAAGGTAATTGTTTCCCTGTCCATGTGCAGTGTGTACTGTTTTGGGGACAGAAGGAAAGCCACAGGTTAGATACAATAATACTCCTCCTAAACATCAGCTTCCATGTTAAAAACAAGAGACTGCCTGACCAACCTGCAATTTTCACAGTCTCCTTCTCTCACTGTTAGACTCAACAGACTAAAAATGGAAACTGGCATTATAAGAGCACTTGAATGGAACTCCATATAATTCAAGCCTTAACAAAATAATGCAATGAACAGTCTGCCACTGATTTTTTTTTATTTTTTTTATTTTCTCTGAGAAAGTGAGAGCTGAGATGTTTGCTTTGGAGAACAGCATACTACAGACTGTAATCCCTGTTCTCAAAGCCTTTAAGGAGTTAATCCCATAGCTAAACTCGGGATATGATAGTGGTACTGTGAACTGTCATAGCTCTGATAGTCCACCTCAGGCATCAAGGTAATGAAACAAAGTTGTAACTTTTATATGCGAATCATAGAATCACTTAGGTTGGAAATGACCCTTAGGATCATCAAGTCCAACTGTTAACTCAGCACTGCCAAGTCCACCACTAAACCATATTTCTAAGTGCCACTTATACACATCTTTTAAGTACCTCCAGGGATAATGACTCAGCCACTTTCCTGGGCAGACTCTTCTGCTCTTTGACTACCCTTTCAGGGAAGAAGTTTTTCCTAATATCCAATCTAAACCTCCCCTGGTGCAACTTGAAGCCATTTCACCTTGTCCTATGACTTGTTACTTGTTACTTTTCAGGTAGCTGTAGAGAGGGATAAGATCCCCCCCCAAGACTCCTCTTTTGAAGGTTAAACAACCCCAGCTGCTTCTCATATGACTTGTGTCCCACACCCTTCACCAGTTTTGTTACCTCTCTCTGGACTCGCTCCAGCACCTTGATGTCTTTCTTTTAGTGAGGAGCCCAGAACTGGACACAGGACCCGAGATGCGGCCTCACCAGTGCTGAGTACACAGGGACAATCACTGCTGGCCACACTGCCTTGACAGAGGTCAGGATGCCGTTGTTTTTCTTGGCCAGCTGGATACACTGCCAGCTCATGTTCATCCGGCTGTCGACCAGCACCCCCAGGTCTTTTTCTGCTGGGCAACTTTCCAGGCACTCTTCCCCCAGCCTGTTGTGGTTCATGGGGTTGTTGTGACCCAAGTGCAGGACTCAGCACTTGACCTTGTTGAACCTTATACAGATGGCCTCGGCGCATCAATCCAGCCTGTCCAGATCCCTCTGCGGAACCTTCCTACCCTCCAGCAGTTAAATACGCCCACTCAACTTGGTGTCTCTGTGTACTTGCCGAGGATGCATTTGTTCTCACCATCAATAAATTACTGATAAAGATGGTTGAGAAAGGAATTAAACTGGACTGGTCCCAATACTGAGCCGCGGGGAACACCACTCGTGACTGGCCACTAGCGGAATATAACTCTGCTCGTCACTCTCTGTGCCCAGCCATTCAGCCAGTTTTCCAGCCAGCACACCTGTCCAGGCTGTGATCAGCCAGTTTCTCCAGGAGAATGCTGTGGGAATTCAGCAGTGGGAATTCAGCAGTAGGAATTCAGCAGTGTGTAGTCTTAGGCAGCACACAGCACAGCCCCTCACTTTAAGCTATGCTCTTTTGCCTTGAACCCCATGAATACACTGCCATAGTATTGTGGTTGCAGGCTGAGTGCTGAGGGAAAAATAACAACAGAAAAGCTACTCTGTATCTCATTCTGGGTTAAGAAAATTTGGTTGGATCTCTCTGTTTCTAATGAGTGGAGTTACTAACAAAGTTGTCAGAGACTCTCCTGCTACATTAACTCGGAGAGATAAGTATTTAAAGTGTAACACTATCAGACTTGCACATCTTGTCTGCCTCACTGAGCCATGCCAAACTGTTCCTATGAGACACTTAGAAGGATATGGTATCTGACAACAAATCCAGGCTGCTTCCAGATAACGCTGAAATTCTTACGCTCTTGAAACATAATCCATCCACAAATTATTTTAATTATCTATATATCCACCTATCTTGTCTTTTCAAACCATGGAACTCAAATACCTAATTTCTAAAGCCTAAACTGTTTGCACTGCTTGACCAGGCACTGACTTATGGACAATTACAGTATATTTCATCTCATACGGAGCTTACAGCATCTGCAATAGTGTATCTTTCATCCAAAATTGATCACATAACATGAACTTGCTAGATCTTCATGTGACCAGGACTTTAAATATTTTATTAAGCTTTGGAGTACAAAAATCCAGTGAATCATGCTAATATTTTACAAGACAAGCCAGTTCTGTTTTTATTAAATAATTCAATTCAACTTTTAAAAGCAAATTACATTCTACTTTTACATTTATTCAATATATATTTCTGTATGCTTATTCAATAGATGTTGCTATTAAAAAGTTCAGTTAATCTTAACATTTTAGTGGGGGAAGTATTTAGTACCTAACCAATCTAAACTACAGACTGGTAGCAAAATATGAAGTTATGTCATAAACTAATCCTTAGATGCAAAGAGAGCAGGAAGTCCCCTTATTTCACAAATAGAAGGCATGTTAAGCTCAAAGTTGCCAGCACCGAAAGCAAGCATATGAATACAAGTAAAATAATCATGTTTTTAATTTAACTCAGTGCTGGTGTTTAACCAAGGGCTGGTGTGCACCGGCCAACATGCAGATGGCTTCTTCCTTCTCAAGCTTGATTGGGGAGGATTCACATCAAATTAGATTTTCTTTGTGCTGCCATATCCTCTGTGGAAAATAAAATTGAAGCACTCTCTACTAAATTCAGTAAATGTGAAAACAGAAGGGGTGAAAAAAGTGATAAAAACTGCCTGTGAGTCCGGCAGAAAGATTAAGTTAACTGACAACTGTGCCTTTAGAGAAATGGAGATAGATTATCAAAATATTCAAGGACAGTAAGACTCAGCCCAGAAGCCCAAACACTTTTGATATAAGATAGCCAGGTGTCCAGCAACAGAAATGTGATTTAGAATAACTTTCTTTACAAAAGGGTCTATGACAAGAACTTTTGACCTCAGTTTAGAAGAAAATGGATACTATGCATCAATGAATGCAATATTACATAAACACATCTGGAAGGCCCTGAACACCAGACTGCCAGAAGCTGAGATATTATATAAATAAACTATCACCAGGCAGAAAGGAGTATTATCCATTACTTTATAAATAGACTGGTCTCAATTTGTATAGAGTTACTGCATCATTTTAACATTCCTAATATAATTTTTACATTAGATACATGACTTTTTCTTTAGATTCTGCTGAAATTACTTCACCTTGCAAAAGATTAATTTCTCTAATTTTGGGCAGCATATATATAGAATGCTTTGCATATACTTGGAAGACACGTGAAAGAGCCTACCTTATCATTTTGAACAACCTTCTTGGCAGCATTTTAGTTCATTTTAAATTATTTCATACAGCACAAACCTGCCAATAGAGTGTTGAAGCCTATGGCAAGTATGTCACAATGTATTAAAAGTCACACAGGAATTTTACAAAATTCATACTAAATATGGAATTGTGAATTAGGCCCAGCAAAATTCTTCTGAACTTCTCAAAGTACTTCGGATTATGCATCTTATTTTATCACCCTGTCAGTGAGATTTAAGGGTAGCTATTGTTATTTTGTGCAGCATTATTATTTAGTTGACAACTGCTGTCATAGAATAAAGGTCAATATTGCTACTTCTTATGCATATACAACAACAAAACACTTCTCATCTTGAGAGCTATAATACCACTGATCCAGAATAAAACTGTATTTAAAATATATGTGTTTAAAAAACCTAAATCCCTCCCTCCTAAATCTCTGAACCTTGTCTATTGTTGTACACTAGCAGCACACTGAAAAACCTGGAGGAGGATAAATCTATCAGTTTAGTCGTGTTTCTGAATAGAGAGCTTCCACCACGATTAGTAACAAATGTCATAGTGCCACTGCAGTACAGGTTTTCCTGCAGCACCGTCTCCTGTACTGTCCTAAATGCAGTGTTTGGTCAGTCCCATGATGGTATTAAAGATATTTGGCTCTTCACATCTGTACAGCCTACTACTAGAAGACATCTGAGGGAGAACAGCTGTAACACTCAGAAGACTGCACTACAAAAGGCATCCAATATCAGAAATGATCTCTGGCCTGGACTTCTGAAGGAGGTTTTTTGTCTAAAAAACAGTGTAAAGGGTAGAATTCCCCCATGCATATGCAGTAAAATGAACAAATTACTCTATTCAAAAAATTGTGGAAAAAGAGAACATCTAATTTGACAGAGAACAGTTACATGTGCAAAGTCTTTGTACAGATACAGATAACTGTACCCAAACAAGAAAAAACAGGAATTACTGCAGTAGGGTAAATGACCAGGAACAACACCCTGTCTGAAAATGGCCAGTTCAAAGGACAGGATGAATGCCTTCCAGTCTCCTTATTCACTAACAGCTCACTCTTTCTCTATACAGTCCAAAACTCATGCTCTCACTGATGCCTTGTGACATTTTGCTCTGTAGGCTAAACACACACTACATCAAAATATATCTGCCTCTATCAATTTCAATTCAACTGATTACTCCTTTGTTCTTGTATAATGAGCACGTACTGTTTGCACTGCAGTACAAGAGACAAATTTTATAATATTACCATTTGATTCACTTTATTTTTAGGGTAAAACATACAAAAGCATTAAGAAGCAATCGCCTAAAGCAGAAAACTGAAACTTAGGCTTTTTATGGGTCAGGCAAAGGCAACTGTGGAGTTGAGAAAAGGTGTTTTCAGATGCCTGTTTCAATGCAGAATAAAAGAGAAGCGACATTTGGCAATTGACAGACTAGAAAGTGACTTGAGGAGAGGTGAAAGAGGAAAGAAAAACTATCCCTAACATTTTTTTGCATTTATTTATTTTACCCTTTGGTATCAAAGGACCCCCAAATATTTAGATATATCTGTGACTCTCTGAAATTTCTTTCATGTAAGTAACAAGACCACGAATCTGTTATATTTGACTCACCTGTTCTCCTTGCAATTTGAGAAAAATGCTGGACATAACAGCAATTACCAGCACAGGAGACCACTGATGGCTCAAAAAATTACTGTACTTTACGTGACTGTTCCAGCTAAAGCAATACCATTGTTTGTAACCACAAGTTAAATACTTTATGAAATGAGCACACCATTTTTTACATTGTGGAGCATAGGTTAATCTTTCCCTGCAAACCAACTCAAATCTAACAGTATCTAACTCTATTAAAAAACTATTTATTTCCCTCTAAGGTGTGTTGAATCTGTGGACATTATTACATGAACTAAGACACTTGTAAGCAAGTCCAGGTAAAATGTCATGTATTCTGCTAAGGTCCTCAGTCTGTTAGCCTGGATTCACTCCAAAGCACAAGTGGCAGTATCTACACCTTAGACACCCAGAATTAGGAACACATCAATTGCATTCTCCTAAGCCTCCAGAGGTGGAAGAAAGTTCTATCAAATCCATGTTAAGTGAATGTGAGTTCAGAGAAATGTAGATTTTAGTGATTTTATGCTTTGGTGACATATTTAGATCTCAGGACCAATACTTCAGGAGACATGACTTTTCTGCTCAGAATTCAATAGTACTCCTAATGACCTCAGTTTGACATTTAATACAATGGTATTGTTGAATTTCTGTAAATAAAAACTGTGATCATTCTGTCTTGTAATGAACACAACTGTGATGATTGCTTACCTGAACTAAAAATAAACCAACAGATTTTGCCCCCAAATGGTACCAATTCACAATGTACCTATCTGGAGACAGAAGGAGTAATTATGCTTTTCAAAAGCATTAAGGCACCTTCTAGAAATGTCTGGCAGCACCAAGAGGCCAATGTAAGAAAATAAGACCGAAGACATAAGGGTAGCTACAACTTTATCCTTCTATTTTTCTGATGCTTCAGTTGGGCATAGGTAAGTTAGATAGAAGAGACTTCTAAGGTTTGGAAGCTCTTAGTCCCTACCTCAAATACATCATCACTGACACATGGAAAGACAGCACATTTGTATCTCTGTGTGAAGACCTAGCATTTTATTTGCCATTTCCATACAAAGAAATAAATTAAGAAAGTTACTTAAAGAGAAGATGGATATATCCAGATGCAGCTATTTTTTTCTGCTCCAACTTCTCTCATTTAAATTTTTGTATTTATCTCTCCCTGACTTTCCTTAATGCAAACCAGCTGAATTTTTCCCTCCTGGGAACGGGTTATCGTGCTTTTGTTTGTTTAAAAAAACCCCACCAGATACATCAGATGTCAGAATCGGAAGAGAACCATTAACTGTGGAAAAGATGGTGGTCCAAGACTGCAATCAATCATAGTACTACACCTAGTGACTGGTGTGCCCTGTCTCTGCTGACAGGCCCTATTCATGTTGGATTGAACTAGGTTCTCTGAGAGAGACTATGACCCTCACCTGCCACCTGACATTAGAGAGCTCTTCCTGGTTCACTAATGGATAGATCACATCAATAAATATGATTCCTTGCACTGAGTTGAGGAAACAGATGGAAAGAAAAGATTAATCTCTGCCGTCTGCCATTATAGGAGAGATGTAAAAGATAACAGAAATTACTGGCTAGGTCTCATTTGAACTTTGGTTCACTGATGCATGAGATAATCTTTCCCAGCAGGCTCCAGCAGGAATTGGATTTTTGTTTCTCTGTGAACACTTTATGCCTGTCTTCATCTTCTGTTAACATTCTTCTGAGATGAAACCTTGTAGCTGGTGGTGTTTGCCCTTAGCACAGGCTTATGACTGACTTCCACAGAACCATATGGCTGCATTTAACATAAATCCAAGCCAGCACAGAAACTATATTATACTGTTAATTTGTCTTAGTTTATTTTCCGGGCAGAATTGCAATCAAAAAATTGCCTAGGAAGAGATAAAAGTGAATTTCTGCTTTCTTGGAGCCAGTATTAATGCTATCATAATCCTGGAAAAATCTCCAAGATCACAACACGTGCAATGATGATCAAAGTTTGGGGCAAAGAAAGAAAGAAGAGCGCTATTATCCATATGCAAAAACAGAGGAAACATCTGTGAGAACTGGAGATAAGCCTCTTCTACCAGCTTATTCAAATGCTTCAGAAAAACACTTTACATATGGTAACACTTGCTTGAATTTGGATGGGTTTACACCAAGGACCTGCTTTCTTTACAAAGTGAACATTGAAAGCCAAAAAAGAACAAAAGTACTGCTAGAGCTGTAAGTGTCTTCCTTACTGCTTGTGTGTTCTTTCACATCTGGCCTGTGGCAGGCTACTACTACTGGCTGCTGATGGAGAAAGACTGGAGAAGTCAGGCATGGCAACCTGCAGCTGAAGCTTCAAAGAACAATTCAGACAAGACAGTATCCCAATTTGTTGTAAAGGCCATCAGGACATGGCGACTTGAAAGACTGAATACTGACAAGAGCCCCAAACTTACACTCCTTTGGTGTGCAAGAGTAAACCTTCCTCTGCATCACCCCTACCTTCTGGGTGGTGCAAGAAAGAATGTATGTTACAGCAAGCAGAGGGCACCTGTTCTCTATTATTTGTGCCTCCAAATTCAGATTCAGGCTGCTAGTCCTCTACCCCAGAGAAGGAGGAGTTCACTTCTGTGATATGTATCCCACATATCTAGCTAGGATCACAAGAACCAGTATGATCAGAGGGCATTGCTGAGCCTGCTCCTTCATGCTCCTCTCTGCTATGCTGCACTGTGAAGATCAGCAAGGGGAACTAAACAACACTAAGTCACACTTTGCAGAAGCGCACAGGAGAGTCTGATGCAAAGATTGACTCATGTTGGAAAGCAAAGAAACCTGGCCCAGTTTTAGTTACTCATACTGTTCATTACAGGATTGTCCCAATACCTACTTTCCAGACAAGAGTAAAACTAGACCTGTGTATTGCTGAAAAAACATCAAGTGACTGTTCTCCTTTCAGGCTTCGTCTGGGTCTCTCAGAGGATTAGTACTTACAGAGACTTCCATCCAGGTTACAGTAAGTGACTTGGCTTGATATTATTGATGATGTTCACTTCTGAAGGAGGCAGCAGTTGGAGTAAACCTGACAGCCCCTTACTGCACTTTATGATACTGACAAAAATCATGCTATTGCAGTTCTCCTCTCCAAAGGAAGACACAGCAGAGGAAAGCATCTGAATTTTGCAGTGAGGGCCTGAAATGGTCATGTGAGCAGTAAGGATTCATATTACAATTCCTTATCTTGTTCTCTGCTCTTCTGGAATCATATCCCTACCAAGACAGAGAAAGGAAAATTTGTCTCTGAAATGAGGCATTCAAACCTTGGCCAGTTCCTGTCTTGAATATTGAACAACTAAAGCTTTACAGGTAGAAAATCAAGGAACAGCAGGTCACAACTACTCCTCAATCTTTTTACTAGCCTTGCTGTCTTCATAAGAGTGAAAGAGAACAATTGTTCTAAATGTCTGAAAAGGCACATGGAAATTATTTCAAAAAGAAATATAGTTTAAGACAGACTCAGAGCTGCATTATTTACCCAAGGATTAATTTGGAAGTTCGAACAAAGGTTGAAATTTTGTCTGCCCCTGAAAGGCTGCGCTACTGAACATTTTAAAAGAAGAGCAGAGGGAAGTTAAAGAAGTGAAGTATTATTCTCTCAGTGACTGATAGGATCTGATTCTGCCTCAAGCTGTCAGCAGGCTGAAGATTCCATCATAATGGACCTGTGAACCTTAGCTCACTTGCTGATGCCCATAGCTGTGTTTCTCCTGCAATTTGGGGTCCATGATAACCTGTGATGAACTCTATGCTGCCACTACTATGCCATCAGCAGTCACTCACACAGCTAGACTCCTGTCACCACAGCGACAGCACTGACAAAACCTCTGAGTTACAGCCACTACCACCAACTTGGCAACTGTGCACACATGTGATGCAACCATCATTCCTATTTTCCATACTTTTTTGTTCCTTGGTGAAAACTTGAGTACTATGCTTGCATTGTCTCTCATATGCAACATTCCAAGTTTCATAGAAATGAGATACCACCCCTTAGGGAATCTATAAGGCAGAGGACTAATTACCTGTTATGCCCAGAAGAGGGTGGCACTTTAATGGTACTCATTTCCACACATGCCTTTTAAGAGCTGGACTTCTCTTTCTGCAATCAATATTATCAGAGATGCTGAATGCAGATACCATACAGTCCTCCAGGTCTTTGTTTTGCCATGATATTTGGTATTGTTTCCTCACCTGTTTGAGTGTGACACAAAGAATCTCCAGAATCTGTTAAAGTTCCTTTCTGGTTCAACTCAAGCTGTACTTACTGGGATAGCAAGCTCAACTGCAGCCATGCAACTGTAGAAAGAGGTTACTTTTGATGTGGTAAATCTTGTGTTCTTAGCTTTATGATGTTGATGACAATTTTTTAATAAAGTGTTCTTTTGTTTAATGTGATTTTTTTAAGAGAGTTCGAAGAAACTTAAGAAATCATTGAAAGGTTTCCTATCTGCATAGGCCACCACAGACAATCTTTGGTTCGCTTATTTCTGGTTTCTGTCACTAGTAGAGCATATGCCAGCAGCCCAAGGTTTCTCTCCATCTTGAGACAGTGCTACAGCTGTTGAGGTGCACGCAATTCAATAGGACTTCACAAGTAATTACAAGCAGTAAAGACAAGAAATTACCTCAGTTTTCATTCTAGATGTTCAACCTTTAGTTCTCTTGCATTTTATCTGTGTCCTACCTTGTCTAACCAACCAGTCTCAGTTCCTCCTCCTTATGGACTACTCCATTTATCCATTTGGACACCTGCTCCTACCCATTTTATGCCCAGTCTTTTTCAGCTTTCTTCTCTCCATTTTGTACTCCTAACTTCTTCCACTCTTAATTCAGTATGCCCTTATAACAACCTGACCTCCTTTAAACTACATTCTCCTGAACTTTTCCCCCAACAGATGACAAAAATCCCCAATCAACCTCCTTTCAAAGAATTCCTACTTAAATGCCAATAGGAAGTTTGAAAACCCCAACACTGCAAAAATACAAAATTTTCAGATAATAAGGAGCCTACAGAAACAGAAAATGCTATCAAGCTTTATCTACAAGTAATATAAATAGAGTCATTTGCTGACAGTGAATCTTGCATATTTTCAGATTTTGACATCTAAATAACTTGGGGATAGAATTATCAGGTTAGGTAAAAAGAAAACAGGTTTCTTACTTCAAACTAAGCTGATTTGTCAACAGGTATACTAGTATATGTTTACACATTAGAGAAAAGAATAAAACCAACAATATATATCATTAAAATACTTTGAGATTTCCAGCTGTCTTGTGATAATTAATGCACTGTCCATAAATCTCTCTAAGCTATAAACAGCTACTCTTTAGGTCTAGGCATGTGAATCATTAGATTTTCTATGTAAAGTGTCTATTTCTATTACCATTTTTAACACTAAAGTTGTCAAATTCATTACATTAATATTCGCTCTGTAAACCATACAAATGAAGAAACAGTGTATCATAGTGTAACACACACGTGACATGAAAACAAAGAAACAAATATATAATGATTCTAGCTGTGACACAGTATGTTAGTGAGGTTGATAAACTGAATCTTCATGTTGATAGCATGTTTTAGTCTCAAATCTATTATGCTTTGGAACTGATGTGTTATTATCTCTTGACATCTTTCACATCAGGAGATGATCCCTGCTACTATGATTTTAAAAATGAAGGGATTACAAACAAGATATATTTCATTGCATTGTTTACCTGAATTAGTATCAACTAACAGGAATTTCATATAATATAGTCCTTTTGCTAAAATACTTGCATTTGGTGGTGCCATTACAAACATACAAAGCATAAACCAGACATGGTTCTATTAATTCCACTTCAGCAATTATGCATCTGAATCAGTATTGTACGGTAATTGGTCTACAGAGAACAATAATATTTGGCTTTGTTCTTTTTTAATACAATATGCTCACATTTTTACTTTGAAGAAAATAATATATTAGGGTCTTCTGGCAAATATCTGCAATATCTTTGAGTTTGCTGATAATGATTGACTAATTGAATTTAACATACCATTCTCTTCCTGCTGTCGATTGTAAATTGTGGCTAAGCGAAAGTTTAAGAGTTTTTGGAAGAAGAAGCAGATCAATGTACAGTGCCAATGTATCTTACAGATTAATTAGTTTTTAATGGTCAGATGCAGATCTCCTCATTTAATCAAATAGCACCTTACCCCTTTCATAATGTTAAGAGCTACCATTAAAAAACAGAATTTGGACATAAAGATCTACCACAGTATAAACAAACAAACAAAAAAAGGTAAATTTATAATTCACAGTTCTTTATTAAAATTTAACATACTGTGCTGATTAACAGGCTGGATTAGATATGGTATTTCTTTTGTCAGGGTTTTTTAACGTGTGTGGATCAGAAACGAATTATACTAATTTAGCATAAGAATGCCAAAGCATAGCTCAAAAATAAGACATATATTATTGACAAAGTTAGGTAGTTATGGAACAATTCTAAAATACAAACTTTATTTATTAATCAAATTGAAATATTCACTTATATGGAATTCTCTATTTACAGTTACACATTTATCGGCAGTTGCAATTTCAAAATAGCTGGTAAAAAATATTACAGATTAGGAATATAATTCTTCTTAACTTCTTTGATTGGTCATTCCTTATGCTATATTAATATGCCATAATAGTTCTAAAAGAAACATTTGCTAAGTAGTAAATATATTACAAACTAAGAATCAGATCTGGCAAATGTGTAATCATACAAATAGTGTTCAACAGCTTGCAGGATCAGGCCATAGAGAATTAATACAATCTCAGTTGCACTCTCACTGTCTTAAGTGAAAGCAAACAATATTCAGCAGTCAAAAGTTTACCATTTTGTATCTACCATGACTCAGTATGACAAATTATTGAAAGCCTAATTTTAAAAAAAATAGGACATAAAGATGAGGAAGTCTGTCCCAGATGTTTTTTACTATTGCAATAAATTTCTTTTGAAATCACACTTTGTCTTGTGTGTCAACAGTTAGCATCATGCAAACACTTAGAGTCACATACCCATAACTGCTATCGTGATATGTTGGAGAAAACACATCCATCTCTATAAGGTTGTCATGACCATTTGCAAGGACTGCTTGATTTTCTAATTCTCTACACACAAAGATACAAAAAGATGAAATTAGAGGTGCAATTTTAAATTAAGGAATGGGATGATCCCACAAAAAAGAATATACTAATTCTGTTGCATAACTTTCTTTCTTTTCATGGATGTACAGAACGGAATGTGGAACTCATCTGCCTCACATGCTGTCCTCTGAACTACATGCTGGACTGTAACCTGAAGACAGAGTGTTGCAAGGCTACCATTAGGTGGTCATTACCCTTTGGTGATCCCTTATTTACATGCAACTCCTTGAATAAAATTCCTGGCTGCCACCTGGGGCAAGACAGCCTTAAGGGCTGAACAGTGCATAGTGGGGGATGTTGTTTACTTGATGAGGCTGGACCAGAGATGAAGTAATAAAAGCAAATGGAGACTAAAAACCCACTCTCTTGTTGGCTGTCTGGCACAGCCAGCCAGCCAGAAAATATGCAGAGGGTTGGCTACCAGAGTAAATGGAGATCTCATGTTCTGCAAACAAGGCACAGCAGCAGGGAAGGGAAAGGAAGGACCAGAGACTCTTGTTTGCTCAGGGAATGGTGACAGAAAGAAGGGGGAGAAACAAAGCTATGAACAATTATTTTTTTTAGAACTGCATATTTCTTTTGTCCTATCTAAAATAGAGAATGATTGACATGGGAAAAAAATATTACTCCAGTGACTGTGGGTCTCTGAATGATAAACTCAAGGAATAGTGTGCAAAAGCTACTGAATCCTGGACTATCGGTGCTTGTCTAAGAGCCAGTGGACAAAATACACAGCATGATCAAATTCCAAGTACTCATGGTGACAGCAAGGGATATTTGAGCAGGAAAGATGCCAGAGAGATCAAACAAAAATCTAAAGTAAGACACTATTGACACCAAAGAAAGCTTATAAGCATATGGGCCCAGTGTTTTAGGATTCAAACAGATGCTCAGTGAGAACCCAACTGCAAGAGAATGTCAGAAGAAAAAGGAACTTTTTTTTTTTTACTTTAGTCTTTGAAAACATATTGGTACTTTGACTTAAAGAATGTTTCTAATGTGGGTATATATTGACCCCACAGTTATGGCATGTAAATCTTTAAAAATGCATTCATGCTGGCAGAAATCTAAGCAGAGTCCTGTTTCCTCAACTTGCAGACCAGCAATGTGACATGCCCACAGTAATAAACAGGGTCTTCAGAAGAGCAGGACTTTAACTTCAACCCCAGTTTCTGCCTTTATTTTCTACTATGCACCTTCTCAACAGAAGTAACATGTCTAATCAAGTCCATGTGTGAAAACCTGGAAGACTTACAAAACAGAACAATTTTGATTTTGATTGAACCAGGCACTGTTTTAGTGGGTGGAATGCATAAAATAGGTGCTTTGAGCAGACTTTAACCTCCAGCAACACTGTGCTTTTGCAGACAATCAATCAACCTCGACCCAAATTGATTTAAAACTTCCCTGGAAACTATCAACACCCTTTCCACACCTTAATCAATATTGAAGGCACTAGCTTCATTGGCAATCCACCCCAATAAAGACATATGGGTATGTTCATCACACTTTAGGGAGTTACTAAAATCTTGCAGAACAGTTTTGAAGTAACACATTCCAGGAATTGTTTTGTCTGCACAACTTCTGAGGCATTCTAGTACTTTAATTAAATCTCTCCAAATGCTAAAATATTTTCCAGTCATCAAGTATTTCTTCAACCAATACCCTCTTTCTTCTCACTAAAATTAGTAGATAAGTAACTGAATTACTGTAGTGTTCCTACTCACTCTACATTTAAGTCTAAGTGGTAAGAGAAGACTAAGCAGCACCAGCATAAACTATGAAAAACATCTTAGTTTCTTGGCTAGTTTCTACAAGAATTTCACAGTACATCACACAAAATGCAGCTATCTTTCAAAAATGCAGGTATTTTATACGTCAAATCAAGTAAAGAAGAGCAAAACTCTTCCTTGATTCACTCAGAGATTTATTCCTTTACTGGAATATGTAAATTTCCCCTTGCCAAGAAATTGATCTTAGACATTCAATGCCTAAAATTAATGAGAAATCACCCAAGAAATGCACAAAGAGATGTTTCCAGCTTATTTTTATCTACAAATTTAAGAGTTCTAACATAATTTTCCTCTGTGCATCTCTAACATTCATAATTGATTGTGCATTAGAAAAATTCTGCACATTCAAATTTTTAAGAGGAAGCATTTAAGGAAGTGATTTACTAAGTATTTTTAAATCTTAGTAATTTAGATCCTACTAGAACTCAAAGCCATGAGAATGTAACTAATGATCAAGAAATCATTACTGAAACAAGTAGATGAATAAAAACTTAAAGATTAGTTATAATAAAACCCCTACTAATATTTAATTACTAAATCAAAATGTATCATGATACATCTGACATGTAGTCATTTATTTGCATGATTTTGGCTGTCCATTGTAGTTCAAAGAAAAAAAATGGAAAATTTTTTGATTTCTTTGAAAAATCATACTGCTCTCTGGTGCTGGCTTCTATAGGAGATGTATTGCTTCTACAGCTGAATCTCACAGCAGATTGGGGAACAGTCAAATAGTAAAGATCACTAAATGTCCAATGAATAGATCCTGCAGTCTGTAGGAAATCTGAAGGAAGTATTTCCTTACTGTCTTGCTTTTGTTTTAATGCAGATGTTACTGAGCCCAAAGAGAAGGAAAGTGATTTTCTGCCACTGCTCAATGACCTCACTGTCATTTAAAGATGACACCAAAGATGAAAGAAGCACTCACATAAACAAAGTTACAGTTTTAGGTCCTCATAAAATTTTAAGTAAAGAATCTTTTTATATTTAAAATAGAAATTGGAATTTCTGTTGGACATCATTTATCTGTTACCTCACAGTTCATCTATTTAGCCAGTAACAGCAATGCTTTACACAAAAGTATTAACTCTTGTTAATAGTACTTTACACAGAGCCAAACTGGAGTATATTCTATTAAACACACAACCAAATCCAATATTATGAAATATATATTTCAAAGTCACTTCCATTATTACTGCAGAATGATAAGGACTAAAACCTTCCTCAGATTCTGCAAATACATCCCTCACCTACATGCACATACACAAAGACAGCCAATTCATTACCCAGCTATACATGGCAGCGAGTTGTATGTCATTTTACACAACTCATCACCAGTATAAGCCTAGAGAGCTACAAAGATAGCTGTGTATATATGCTGACATTCACATACTGTACCTCTAAGTGGCTGTCATATAAGTCAGATAAAAAAAGAGGTTGACTATAAGCATAAGCTAAAATATTGCCAAAGAGGAAATAAACTTTCTTGCAGGATAAGAAAAGGATGAAGGAAGAGACCTATCAGAAGTTGCTAATATAGTTGAAAATGAGCCTAAAAATCACACTCAGTAGGGAGCCTTAAGCAAAAAGGGAAAAATCAATGACAAGTAAGATGGGTTCTTTGCCTATAATTCCAACCAAGTGAGATTATTGGAAAAACTTGTAGTAGGGTTCTGTCCATTTTTATGTGAAACTTTTAAATTTCAGCTCATTCACAAGTGTTAAAATCTTTACCACCCAAATATGTTTAGCTTTTCATCAGGAACATTTAAAAGATGAAAAGACTTTACTTCGCAAAAAATATTTACTCCAGGTTGGAAGTCGCATTCTCATTCAAGTCCTATGTCTTTATAAACACAATAAAAACATGGCAATAGAAGCAAACATCAAAGACCTTACCAGTCTATGTAAGATTAACTGTCATACAGAAAACATTACATGAGAACTAAGTTCTTTTGTCTTACCAAATTCTAGGTACCTTTAAAAAACACTAGCCTCACATAAGTATTTCTTTAAAGGTACCAAGTATAGGATTTAAAAAGTATTACTGAAAGTTCCTTGACATTTGATCTGTATGACAGCATGTATTTGACACATAACATACCTGGCAAGCAAGGCAAGAGATTTCTTTCAACGGTCAAAAGTCACAGATTATGGACAGGAAGAAAAATGCTTGTCTGGAAAAATTAATATACTGAGTCCAGTTACTCAGCAATAGGCATAGTAAGGGACAAGAAAATCACTGCGGATTTTAGAGAGAGGAGAGGTTTTTTAGTACTGAAAAGTTTTCAGTTTTGTTTGCTGAATGAAGTATTAGCTGTTGGCCAGCTTTCATTAAGTTAAATGTTTCCTTTCAAAGGGCCACAGTCTGCAGTAGTAGCTAAGTAATTACCTGCTTTCCAGTGGTGCATTACTGCCAAGGACCCAGCTGTCCTGCAGCTGGACTGACTCAGGTGTGGTTTGCAGCTCGGCGGGCAAAGCAGCCGGCGGGGCCGGACTCTGATTCCTCCTATTTGTCAGTGAGTTTCTGTTAAGTGAGGTGATGGATGGGTGATGCTGTGCTGAATGTTGCTTGTGAGAAGGCGGCAAAGGCTGCAGGGTTGACTGGCCTTGGTTGTTTGGAGGTTGTTCTAAGAAGAAAGAAAATTAAAGTTCGTTATACAACATTTCAGCACTTGCTACAACCAAAGCAGAATGAGAAATTCAATATAATCCTATCATCTAATATATTTGCATATTATTCTATTAGCAGACATTCAGTGACATTCTCCAAGAGCAAGTTTACCCTTGATACACCAAATTCTAATTAATATACAACAGATGGTAACACTGCTTTTGGTTTTAATTTGTTTCAGGTTTTTTTTTAATCTGGTTTTATTAACACCTACAGAAAATAGCATCTGACAGATCCCCTAATGTGTCTTTAGACTTCAGCTTTTTTTAACAAACCAACCCTGAAATTAAATGGGCAATTTCAGTAGAACACAAAGGTTTTCAAGATGCATATAATCCCTATAATTATTTAATGGAGTTTTTTAAGCTTTATTTAACTGCAATAAATTATTACAAGCTAGTTGCTAAACAGCAGTAGACTACTCTAGTTTAGTGCATTTCAAATAAGATAGAGCTGCACTATGATCTGCTAATAGATGCTAAATATTCCTTAGCAGAAGGTCACTCTGTGAAGCAGATGTTGCTTCATGGATATTTAACAGACTGATTCACATCTGATTACAACGTCAGAAAACTCATATACTTAATGACCGTCACATCCATTAGAACACACACAGAACAGATTTTCCAATTTCACACTATGCAATATATCCACAGTTTGGAGGAAGTCACAGGTGATAAGAGAGTCAGGCCATCAAAACAAAAGGAAATATTTTTTGACTTAACCAAAACACACAATGCCCATAAAGCTTAAAACCAAAATCTCAAACCAGCAAAACCCACAATCAAATACCTCCATCAGTGTTAGGTTTGAACAATCTGTTCTGTAAAATCAGTGGCAAGTAAGTCATAAACAGAAGACAAACCTTGACATATAACACAATGCAGACAACACTGAAGAAACCTCTAGACACCTAATTTATCGTGATTTAGCAATGACTGATGACACTTAAGCATGTAACACTTAACAATATGTAATTCAAATTGCAATCTATTTCCTCAACTAATGTAGCAGAACATAATAATAAAAAAGCAAATGTTAAGCAAAGCAGAAGATACAGGGTCTGCACTTTGGTCACAGTGCAGATGCTTGCAGGTAGTCTTTAAATTAGTTGTTTGATTTTCATAAGCAATTCCCTGTTTGGAACTGGTTATAATTGCAAATTGTTACAAACTCCGTAATAATACCTTGGTACAGAGAACACAGGAAAACTATTTCTGTGAAAACAGATGTTTCCAATAACTTACAGGTGACTACTAAAAAACAAACTTAACTGTAATTGCCCAGGTTGTGAACATAAGACAATTTGAGAATATTAAGGAATAGACATGCTAAGCTTAAGCAGAAAAAAGAGTCTATGAAAGAATTTCCTTTCTGAGAATGCCATTCTCCTTTCCAGTGATCTTGTGTGGTCATCATGGCTTTTGTCACAAACAATAGCAGTCTTGGATCTCTTCTAAAAAGAATGACAGCATTTACATTGCCATTAATGTTTTCAATACCAAATCCCAAATATATTAATGAAAAATTACCATCCAGGTAGGGTACAACTGATCAGCTTTATCTTCACCAACACCACACAAAAGGGTGTCACTGCATGTGACTACAATCACTTATCAAGGGCTTTAAGCCACATTTCAATAAGCCAGCTAAAGCAACATTAACAGACCAACACCAGCAGAGAATTTTTCCCATGTCTACTTAAAATTTTACCTGATTTAGATTACAAGCTATTTACCTGTGGGTGTAGAATGAAAAGTGGCCTTATATTTTATAATATATAGATGCATGTGTGTATAAAAACACAGATATGTGCATATGTGTCTATGCAAATATTTACACACGTGTATATGTAAATATAAAGGTATAAATTTTTCATCAACAGAAAAAGTACAAGTGGAATTAAATAGCTTACATTAATTTACTTTTAATCAAATAATTAATCAAAATTGTCCTCAGGATCTGACTTTTTTTTTTTAATTCCCCTTTTTGACCCTCCTACCTGCCTAGCCTAGTTGGACAGTCTTGCCATGATCAGTGCACAATACTCTTCTTCTGCAGCTCCTACCAGCTGAAACTTGATTCTGACATCCCTCCTCTTAACTTCTCATTTAAAATCTCAGCTGTAAATCAGTCTTGTAGTCTTATCATTCTTAGTACTAAAGATCTTGCACTATCCTCTGGTGAAGACCAAGTAGAGGATTAGTTCATGTTGTTCTGTTGCACTAATGAGGTTGTAAGTAAGGGGACTATGCCATGCCTGCAGGCTTGTCTCAAGCAGACAGTAGACCTTCCCACACACTCTACTACCAGTAGGGAAAACAGATATCCTTCTGTGAAGGATATTTATGCACTGCCTGAGTAAACACATGGATCTGGTAAGTACACTGATAATATGCTGGAAGAGTGAAGCTGTATTACTCAGACCATAAGTCAACTACTCAGGCCACTACTGGGTGCTTAGATTATTCCGATAGAAATTTACTATGAACGTACAAGGCCCTTCTGCTATAACATTAGTGACTGAAGATACAGAGGAATATATAAAATACATTCAAGAGAGGCTAGAAGGGAACTAGAAGACATAGCATGTGCAATTAGGCAAAGATCCTGTGTCCTCAAAGCCCACTGTCTCTATCCATAGGATGCTGCCAGGTGACATTTTCTAGTGTCTGATGGTGGATTAAGCTGGCAGGAAACCTACAACTTCCAAAAAATCAAAAAAGCTCGAATAATCTGGAATGATTTATTTCTTTTCTAATTGTGCAAGAACTACAGGTAGAATTGCGGTTAACAAAGTTAGATTTTCCATAAATCAACAGAGCTAAAATCTATATTTCTCTGCTTTTCCTCAGTCCTATACTGCCATTCTGAATATGAGATCACTGAGGACTGCTCTTTTGATCTTTACTTCCACCTGACAGATTTCCCCACTCCACAGTTTCTCTGATGGCCATGCAATTTCTATCAGAAACTCCAATGTTCCACCACTGATTTGTGAGGAAGAGATAATCATCACAATAGTCATGTTTTGAATGCTGTTCTTAAGCCGCAGCCAAATTCCCTTTTTCACTCCTCTTTTAAGGAGCTAATAGCTAATGAACAGCTTTCAGTATTACTGCAACTTTCACACAAAGCTATTGTTTTTACGGAGTAACAGTCTCTCAATATCCCAGTGACACTGAAACTATTCTCACTGCACAGGCAGGTAAATTGAGACATGTATGTTAAGTAATTCACACAACTCTCCTGAGAAACCAGCATCACAGCCAGAAGATGCTGGTTTTTTGCTTTTTCTACTTAAGGAGTTGATAAGAACAGTAGGAGTGTCATGACACAGATAGATACTTCATGAGCTCTGCAGTACTGGTCATTACTTCTGCAGTGTCCTCCTTGAGCCCTTGTAACTCCTCCTTCCTCTCTATCAACCAGGTTGTTGGAAAATGGGAATCCTACAAGGAAACAGTTCTTCCCTTTGGTTAGTGAAAAGATCAGCAGCCCTGCGACTTGGCTAGAGCCCTCACAACAAACCACTTAATAGAAGGAAGAGCATTCAAATCTGATAAAGTGCATTTGAGTTGAAATACTTAAAAACTATTGCAGAAAGGTACAGTTGCTTTGCTTTAAATTGGATTTTAAATGCTATTGTAATTGATTTAATCTAAATGAGAATGTCTAATTTACACTAAAAATAAGCAGGTATGGATACAGGTGGGCTTATGTCTAAAAATGGTAAAGTTTTAATTAAAATGTTCTTGTTCGATTTAGACCTTAATGACTGTAGAGCAATCCCATTCATCTTAAAGAGAAGATTTCTGCAGCAAGAAGCAAATTAAATTGGCCCACCAACCAGCCTGTGCATTCAAGTTCTTCAGGTGAAACAAACAAATCTCACATTTTTGAGGCATTTGCTGCATAAATCAGCATCAGATAATTATGCATGTGAACATATGTACAGAACTCGGAAAAGTCACAAGAAATTGGGTAGAAAGCTGTCTTACTACAGTTACACGACTTTTTCAAAACATATTTAAATTGTTATTTACCCTAGGGAATCACACTGAAGCAAAACAGCCATTTCAATTGCAGAGGTAAATTATATGCAACAATTATATGCAACTCTGTAGTTTTTAACACAACCCTTTCCTCTTTTATTTTTTAAGAAGTAATTTACATTTAATTAATTTTATCATTTAATTGTTACAGAATTTGAACAGCATGTGAAAGAATACAGAAAAAATGCATATGTGAAAGTAAAAAGAAGAGACATTTACGATAACTATGGCCATGTGAGGGAAAGGGGTTAATTCAGAAGGAGAAAAGAAGACCAAGTATCTATGAAAAAAAGCAATTTGTTTTATATTTTGTGTGATAGGCTTTTTATAACAGACAGATCACTGAGACCTGTCAGCCAGCTACTCATCTAGGAAAAAGAGGTGATTTCCATTTGATAAGGATTAGGCTTTTTAGTAGTGTATAATTACTGTGAACTTTTGAGTTTCCCTGACAAACACAAAAGCGAAGTCTTCCATTATGATATAAACATTTCAAATACGAACAAAATGCAATTCAATATCTAGGTCTGCAAGTGTCTTAACTCTTTCTAGTCAGGCAGCTCCTTTCCTTCTCTCTTTAGAAGAGTCTCTGGCATGGTAAAGGAAATATCCATAATATGTACCGGAAGTAAGCATCTGGAGTAGATTGAATGCTTTACAAAACTGGTAGCAAAAAAGATAATCTTTTGCTTCCAGGTCACTTGTCCCTGGTCTACTAGCCCTTGACCGCTTGCAGTCAAAGTAGTTTCCATAAGAACTGGTTTGATTTCCTCAATAAAACACTCTGATTGACTTGAAATTTTGCCTTATTGATACATGGTCATACCTCCAAAAGTATTATAGGCAGAAGTGGGATTTACCTTGGAAATCCTTGCATTATGGCGTAACTATTCCTAGAGGTCCCAAAGGAGCTATTTTTTTAAGTGTCAGCTTGCAGAGGGGTAAGACAAACTACTTGGACTGCTACGGCCAGGGCTTCACTGATTCTGTGGGCAAGTAAAACCAACCACTCCAGAAGTCTCTGGTCTGGAAACAGCTTTCATGAGAAGCTGTCTTTAATTAATGAAAACATAAAGAAGGTTATGGGTTTAGAAAAAAAATCATGTCTTTAAGTATTCACTTATAAGTAGGCAGAGCTGTCTTTTGAATGAACCACTGCTTGACTTCAGTTTTTTCTGCCAAGGTGTGCAAGACTCAAAGTTTCCTTTCTGATCGTTTACTACAAGCTATAGTGGCAATCCAAGATAACTTGCTGTACGTGCTCATTTTGTGGTTAATCCCAAATATTTGCTTAATCTTATCCACATCAACATTGGCTTTGCTCTGTCAACTGCTTTAAGGATCCAAACCACACACTCAGCTCAAGGAATGAGGTGACACACTGCCTATCACCACAGCAGAGTACTTTCACTATGATTTGTTGTCAGCTTGCACCATCCTTTTGTGACTGGTTTACAATTAATGGACATAGAGACAGAAACAGAATTAACCTGCGGCCGCTGCTGCTGACTTTCTCTTGAAGCACTCTGTGCTTCTGTGCTAGATACATGTTGACAAGACTGAGGAAAAGTGAAAAGGACACTTTGATCAAGATATGCATCTTGTGCGTGTGTATACTATTATAATATAAAATGGGAAAAAGTCATACAAGTAGCTTGATCAAAGTGGGCCAATGTTTGTCTCCTCAGCAGTACACTGCCTGTAGGGTCTGACAACCTGTCAAGCTACCCAGGAGTGAGAACCTACCAGTGAATTTAATGCAGGATATGCTCTGAAAAATTGCACTGTCTTGCTTATGATCCTTTGTTTTGAAGAAATACTACAGAAAACCTGAATTCTGTTACTCAGATTACACATTTTCCTTTAAAAATCAACATTATTTTTAAAGAGAAATTAAGACTTCTGCTCAGAAAGGGAAGAAAGATTATTGGATTGTGGAGAAACTCAAAACAAACCCATGGTTTACATGTGGCAAGTTATCTATCTAAGACCAGATGATGAGAGAAGTATCTGGAACTCCAGGAAGGGCAGTAGGATAGCCCCTAATGTGCAACATTGGTATTTTAAACCACAAAGTACATGTTAATAACTTCCCAGACCCTATAAGGACACTGTTCATTATCAATAAGATATACACAGGAAGACAAAGAAACAAGTCATGCACAAGACACGCAAGCTTTAGGAACGGAAATAAAAATACATTTACCAATGTCTTTCATTTGTAGTGTCTACAGGAGTGCTATATTTCTGGTTAAAGGTACACTTGTAACTTTGTCTTTCTACTTCACAACCATTGAGAGTACTATTTCCCTTCAGCAACTTCATACTAATAATACCTGAGCATTCTCAGCTCTCTTTTATAATTCAGTTCTCCATAATGTTTTAGCAATCTTACTGCAGAAGCAGAAACCACCAGTTACTAATATATTCACAAAAACTTTGCAGAAGTATATGAACTGAGCTTCAAACTTGAAAGGCAGGATTTTTTTGTCCCTGATATTTTTAGAATAAACAAGCTAAAAAGCTATACCCTATATGATATGTGACCCTGTGAAGATAGATAACATAACTTTCTACTTTATGGCATTTACTTTGAAAATCTGATTAAGATAGATGTCTCTAGTTTGTAATTCTTCAATGTCATGTTGTCATAGTTCCTATCAGCAAGATGCTTTAAAGCCTTTCGATTAATATTGTATGCCAGAACTGAAATTACATCCTTTGTCGTTTAGTTCTTAATGGTGCAAGTGATATCTATCAAGTAGTGTTTTATGAAGCATGTGTGATTTTTATTACAGGCTGTTTTCACAAATCGTCTTCAGGTTTCATAAAGACTGTTCATGATTCACAACAAATATGCCTTGCATTTAAAATCATGCCAATTCTCAAATGGAAAATAAACCTTGTATTTTTCAGCTAGATTTATCAATAGAAAAAAAGTCTTTTCCCTTAATTTAAATCTGTATATAATCACCTTAATTAGCAAAGCAAAAATATTATTGCAAGCCCCTCAACTCTGCATGAGAACTCCACAGTAAAAAAACCTTCAAACAAAAAAACAAAAAAAAAGTAATATATTATTTTCACAATGAAAGGTTATGTTTCTACCTTCTAAGTGCCCTAATTTTTAAAATGAAGGTGGCACACAGGTAAATCTGAAGATGCAACATTCGTCTGTAATCCAATTACAACAAAGATATTAATTTGCAGCACCCATCTTTGTAAAACAAGACGCAGATAGTTAAAATTTCTTCAATTTACTGGGAACCAGATAGCTGGGGGCAGCTGAGAAGAAATCTTAGGGTTGGTTATTTTTGGTCAACCTGCTGTTTAATAAAAAATGTGAAAATTCAATAAAACTTAAGTCTTAGAGGACACATGAACAGAATATATTTTTCAATCTTTTTTTCTGTCCAAAGACATAAAGAGCTTTCTCTTGATACCTAACAGAGTAAGGCAAATACCCCGCAGGAAGAAATACTGCCCATTGAGAAGAAAGCGGACATTTCTTCCACAGACGGTGGTGAAAGGAAAAATTGCAGGATTTACTTCTGAAAGGTTTATTAAATGTTGTTTCCACTCTCTGTTGTTCACTGTGGGAACTGAACCAGCTCACTTTTAAAGCATTTTTTCCATTAGCTGGAATCGATTGTCAAAGTATTCCAACATAAACACCTCCAGCCTGCAAACACTCCATTAACCCCTTCAATACATAAGTATGGCAGGCAAATATATTATGGCAGGCAAAATCTGTTTAAATATCATGTAGCGGTAAGGTCTTCTTGTCCAGTACTATAAAAGGGTGCAGCTAATGCAGGTAGTCACAAAAAAGCATATGGGTAAAAGAGCTCAGGTTGAGGGAACAAATTCACCTGGATCAAAGAATACCAATGATGATGCTGCCATGCATAAGGCAGGCATTTTAAGTATCAAAGTAAGCTGAGTTTTGCTGGTTTTCTACTAGGTTGTGGAAGCTTAAGCACCTTATGAAAGCTGAAACTGAGATAAGTATTTCAGCTTTACTGAAAAAAGCTATAGTGGAAATAGTTCAGCAAACAACCTTCCTAATAGTGGGCTCTTTATCCCCATGAGGGATTTAAGAAGAAAGATGAAAAAGGAAAAATACAGAAACACTGTTAAAGTAAATTGAAATTTAACCTGCTGGGCTAAATATTTATGGTTTTGCTTTACAAGAAACAAAAGAGAGAACATGAAACACATGAGGGCAACTATGCACACAAAAAGAAGGAGAAGCAATAGTGTACTTACAACCCTGCTGTTGGATCACACAAATGTCACATCCTTCCACCCAAGCCTAACCCACACAGTAGATAGCAGGGATACTAACAGATATTATTTATATCCCCTTTTTAGGACCTGAGGTCTATGAAACCAAACAAATTCCTTCATTGGTAAAATGCCACTGACTTATTTCCAACAATTTATCTGGAGCTCAAACTGGGAAAAGTTGCTATCACACTGTGAGAAATGACAAAAGCTTGCTCACTTGAGACACAAAAATTACACTCAGCTTACATTATGCAGGGATTCAAAATATAATAATGCAGCCTTCAGTTGTGTGCTCCTGGCCTGGCTTCTCTGCAGTGAGATTCAGATGTTTTGCAGGGCTGTGGCCTCAGTTAGTTTTTTTCCCGCTGGGGGATAGCAGTGTCCCAGAGCAATACTCTCTGAGGCTGCGAATCACCAAGACCACAGGCTTCACTTACAGTCACACTTGATTCTATTCAGAATAGACTTTTCTGCATCTTCATAAATGAAATCATATTTTGTCCTTATTTAGAGTCAGAAGTGAGAAAGTTATACAACTACTCTCAGCTTCAGACAATCTTTTTTGCTGTTAACTCACAGAAATCAGTGGGGAAATATGTTTTCAGTTCACAAATTGAAGTCTAGTTCTTTAAACAGAGAATTCAGGTTTTCATCGAAAGAAAACAAAACATGAAGCAAAAATGGAGAAGTTTGGCTGAACGAGTTTTTACAGAGAGAAAAAATGCAGCTTTTCAAAATGCTGACAGGGAACTAGAATTAATTGGAAAAATCTTTGAGTATATAGCCAAAACCTGCCTGTAAAACACAGGTAAAATGATGTAGAATACGCCACTTCCTCCTTTGCTCATCCAGCACCTTGCCTTCATACCAAATGCAGACAGCCAGTTAATTTTGACTGCAATAATTGTGATATATAAATAAATATTGTGAAAAAGAAGAATCATGCTTCAGCTGTAAGATGAGTAAGCTCTACAATCCCAATTCGGTCAGAATGACAGAGTGTTAATGTACGTACTCATCTCATACCTCATGTTTAACTCGAGGGCAGTATACATTGCAGAGACTGATGTATGACTTCTTAATAGATTTCCTAGCATTTTCAAGTGTTAGATAATTTTGGTTCCTATCCAAAATCATTAATCCAAAGTGAGCTACGAGCATGTTTTTCTTTGTCTTCTGATTTTGTTTCTTAACACTTCCAAGAAAAACAATCTGCCAAAGCTATTTATTTGAGAAGCACAGTTACTACTGAATAGGTTAAGAAAATCTGAACTTTTAAAACCTTTAACCTGAAAAAATACACTCAAGTCATGATTATGTAATGCTTACAGCTGACACAACCAGTGCTGCAAACGCCTGCCTTTCTGTCTAATAAATAAAATAACATCTGAGGGCTTTTTTACTACTGAACCTGGCTTTTACTGACATCCGGCTGACATTCATGAAAAAGGAGCAAACCACTAGAGCTTCTCAGTTCCAAGAGCCAGGGGAAAAATTCTGCACTAAATAAGTCAACTGAATGTTTTTGTCATGGATTTGCAAAGGTTAAGGGCATCCCTTGAACATTTCGCAAATATACAAATCCAAAAGCAGTTTGAAAGGTCCTCCAAATGAGTTCATTATAAGCAATTAAATTCTTGACCAATTTCTGCATGCTCAACCTTGTCTGGGAACACAAGGCCACATTAATAAAATCTGTGAAAGATAGGCTAGGAATGGGAAAACACAAGATAAAACTTCTAAGCACAATTAGGTGAGTTTGTTTCATCAGATTTGAAAGAACTCAGATAAGATGTCTTGCTTTGGAGGAAATGAAAAAAGGAATAGGGGTAGTAACATGAAAAGAAAACCATGGGGGAAAAATGGTAGAATTGCACAGAAAAGAGGTTGAATGAATAATATAAGCAGGAGACCTCACAAAAGTGAGCAGGTGAGAGAAAAATTCTAAGAAAAATGAGAACGCATATACAATTTAATTAGAAAATCATAATAATCAAACTCTTATGGAAAACACATAAGTGAAATGCTTACTCTATAGCCTTGACTTTTAAAAAAAGGAGCTTAATCCTGGCCTTTATAGTTAAGGCAAAAATTCTTATGGACTGCAGCTTGGGCCTTAGAGCAAGAGAAAAGTAAAGCAATAGGTCACCAGACGAATTTTTTTCTCCATATCAATTAATTGATCTGTTAACAAGTATAATACATACATAATTATGAAAGATAGGAAAAGAATAGGAAACCAAGCTTCCAAAACATCTTTTAAATACTTTTCTCTCCTAACTGTGTCAAGGAAGAGAAACGCATAATAGGGTGAGGCCTTCACAAGAGCAAACTGAGGAACTATTGTTCTCTAATGACTTTAAATAAGCTTTTTAGGCTTACATGTGAATTAGAATTTTGCTCTTCCTCTTTATGAAAAAAAACCCAACAAAACCACTCTTGATTTTAGTCAGATATTATTCTATTCTAATGACAATCAAATCTAGTTAGGTATCAATCAAAAGAACAAATTCATTGGAAAAGATTTCTTAAAAGATGTTCTGGGTTTCCAGTACAGCTGTTTCCCTTTTCAGAAGGAAGATCGAGTCGTTAACTCATTAACCCTCAAATCAAACTAAAAACTTTGAATCGCTAAGAGTTTCAATGTGTCTCCGTCTGTGTAACTTATCAACAAAACTCTCCCATATCTAGCAAAGCATTTTAAGCAAATTCAGAGATATCAGTGCACATGGAGAGTGATTTAATTAGACATTTGTATGTGGTCACTATTTATTTTGCAAATGCTGTGAAGGACAGCAGTATGCTGAAGAGCTTAAGCAGACTGTTCTGTAATTAATGATAATAAACAATTATGTCCAATAGTAAACAATAAGTTAGAGGGAAAACTCCATAATTTAAAAAAAATTATAAAGCACAGAAAATTGAGAAAATCAGTCTTTCTTACATTTAAATTCCATATATATTTTCATAAGTGACTGTAGGCTTTGCATTTTATACATACTTTCATTATGTCCCAGTTGTGCTGTTGCCACAAAGCTGTTTCCAGCAGATGATCTTTCATGTCAGTTTCCAGCTAAACTTTGCAGCTTCTTGCCTGAACCAAGCTCTTTAAAAAAACATGTCTGATTCATGTCATAGTAAGCTCTTCCTTTTAATAACACTACTGTAGTTCTCAGACAGACACTGACAGAACAGATAAGAGGTAGAGAAATCACAGTTCACAACTACATCCTTTGATTTAAGTAGCCAGCTAGATAGTATACACAAAAAGACTCCAAAAGAGCAGAGCTAAAATGTATTTTTTGAAAATAAAGGTTTTGAAATAATTGCCAAAACCCGTAAATAAGCACAAAGTAAATCACCACCATGGTGCAGTGAAAAGTGCTAAAATCTCCCATATACCATTAACAAATGCAAGCAGAATTCATTCCACATGATGCTCCTGCCTTCCAAGCAACTGCAGCAGCAAAAGAGATGTTGCCAGTTCTTCTGGAGTAAGCAAAGGCTAAATAAAATGATTCCTTACAGTTTTATGTCCTTCTGGCTAAATTAAAGATTATACGTATTATTTAGTTCTTCAAAAAATCAAACAGAAAGCTAAGAGGAATTTAATGTCTACATAAATAGAATCTGAGTTTCAAATTATTTAATGTGCAGAAAGTGTGTCAACTCCCTTTATACTTAACAGCTGTCATTTCACCAGTCACAAATTTGGCAAAAGCATTTCTAGGTATGCTGGGAGAGCACGTGTAAAGACAGCTTGCTCACCATGTAACACTGCTGATTTACAAAGCAAGCTATGCCCCAGTCGAAGGGGACAAGACTTTACAAGGCACAGAGCCAGAGGAGATCTGAATGACTGGAGTCCCTGGAAACTGGCTGCCTTCCACTTGAGGGGAAACACCTCTCTGTTTCTAGCATAATCACACCCCTTCCACGGGAACATGCTTCCCCAGTCCATCTTTCAGCTAAACTATCATATAGGAAAATATCTTTCTTTTTGTCTTCTGATGAAACCACAACACTAGTGACAAGGAACCTGTGTGTGGGGGTGGGACATGATTGCAAGGGAAACAGATGGTCTCAAGCTGAGAAGTCTGGTATTTAACATGCTTTTATAACTACCACCGGGGGCTAAAACCAAACATTTCAGGAGGAAGAATTTTATCATGGCAAGATCGCAGCAGAACATGTCAGGAAACCTCTTTTTTTATTCCTGGCATAGCCAGTGGCTTACGGTGTGATCACAAGCAACCTTTGTACGTCTGGCGGAGTTGCTACTGAGGCTGGTTAACAACACCTGCCAAGGTGCGGGGGGCTGCAGGAATCAATTATATGCCCAACAGCTCCTTGCTTCTCTTGAAATGAAAGATGTTCTATTGGTGAAACTTCAACAGGTACGGTAGAGGTGGGTACAGGTCCCAGGCTCTCAGACCAAATTTACGATGACAAGTGCACAGCTTAACATATGTTCAGAGCGGTGGAGGAAGGATATGCTTTGTGTTCTGCTGAGGGGTGACTCCACACCACTGCTGAATTGGGGAATGGGAGGGGATACTCAGGGCAAGTTTCCACCACCTGTGGGTAAGGAAGCACATGCAACCTATCCCACCGGCTCCCTGCAGAATTCCCTGAAGCCCAATTTTCATGGCTACATGCAGGTGTAAGTGTGAAGATTTCATGCACATATCCTTCCCCAAGGTGCGAGGTTTCACAGGTTACATGTAGCATTACAGGAGAATGTTCTCTTTTCCACAAAGATAAACCAATGTCACAAACAAGGTAACATTTTTCAGGAAAAGCTACCAGGTTCCTTTATAATCTCAGGTGAATTAATCTCTCCATTAAAGAGAGTCATACTATGGAAATACAAATCTAAAGAAAATAAATACAGACAAACACTAAAGACTTTGAGGTACATTAGCTGCAAAAATTATCTCAGAAGCAAGCAAACATATAAAATTAAAAGCATTTTTGAAAGCTGAAAGCCTAAATAGCTGTCAGCAACTCCACCAGCAAGTGTAAGTTATTTACAACAGCAAGCAGACAGATTATCAAGATAACAGAAGCACTGATTAATTGTGTAGCCTAAGCTGGCAATGTAAACACAGTAAAGCCCTGTATGTGTGAATATTTATTTTTAAATAGGTATGTTTCAGTTCCAAGTCTTCCTCTTTTAGTTGTAACCATTTAATAATAATCATTGAATCGAACTGCTCTTTTAATTTTTTAAGATGTTTAGAAGTAAAACCTGACTTTGTAGACAGCCTCATCAAGACTTTTCAGATTTCTGAATACCACTAAAATACTGAACAGACACTAAGAGCTATTTTAGAGTTTCCTACAACAGTTACAAAATAAGATTCTTGAATTGCAATGTTTTTCTGTAACAGCACAAACTTCAAGGGGAGATTCCAAAATATTTTATAGCTCTCAGTAAAGTCTGGGTGAAGATGTAATGGATTTTCATAAATTCAGACTTCTTCATGGCACGTTACATGTATTATACACTCTTCTTTAAAGACAACTGGAAAATCTCAAGAATTTTCATATTCAGTGATCTATATTCAGAACCTTTTCTAACTACACAGAACTTCTTAAAAAGGCAAAGAATAATTTATCTTCAAAATAGCTACAGTATGCTGGTTTTGGCTGTGTTGAGTCCTACATGACAAGACAGAGAAAGTGCTGAAGAACAAGGTGAATCAGGTCAGTTTGCAGAGGTGAAAGCCATCCAGCTGGCTTTAGACATCACTGAACAAGAAAAGTGGCCAGTATTTTATCTCTGTGCTGACTCATGGGTGGTGACAAATTCTCAGTGGGGGTGGTTACAGCGATGGAAACAGACCAACTGACAGCACAGAGATAAATCCATCTGGGCTGCTGAATTATGGCACAATATTGGTGCTCGGGTAGCGAATCTGGTTGTAAAAGTACATCACAAGACACTCAGGTACCCAAAAGTTGTGGCACTGAAGAACATTGAAACAATGAACAGGTGGATCAGGCTTCTAGAATTGAAGTGGCACAGGTGGCTTTAGACTGGGAATGTAAGGGTGGGCTATTTTTATAGCTTGGTGGGCCAACGACACATGAGGAAATTTAGGAAGAGATGCAACAGATAGATGGGTTTGTGACTGAGAGGTGGACTTGACTATTGATGTCATTGCATAGATTATCCCTGAATGTCAAAACATACCGTAAGCAAACTAGTTAAGCAGGTAAAGCCTTCCTGGTCTAAAGAGCGAAGACTGGAATATCAATATGCGGAAGGCTGGCAGATAGATTACATCACACTACCATGCTCCACCATGTTTTTAAAACAGTGGAAGTGACCACTGGATTGCTGGAAACATTCTGTGTGACCCATGCCAGTGGCTGAAATACTATCCTAGGTGTTGAAAAGCAAGTTTTATGGTCACAGCATCCCTGAAAGAACTGATTCAGACAACAGGACTCATTTGCAAAACAACCTAAGAGACACCTGAGTCAAGGAGCACAGCGGCATTGAGGGGCTATATCTCACCCACCATCATGCACCAGCAGCTGCTAGGAAAACTGAATGATAATATGGACAGTTAGAAACTACACTCTGAGCAACAAATGCTGGGACATTCAAGCATAAGGATACACATTTAGCAGAAGCCACTTGCCTAGTTAATGCCAGAGGACCTGCCAGTCAACCCAGCTCTGCCCAATTAGAACCCCTGTGCCTAGGAGTTGGGGTTATTCCTTCCTCAAGAAAGGGTAAACCTTTTTGTGGGTCTGTTTTTGCTCAAGGACCTGCGTGCATTTGGTGGGTAATGCAGAAAGATGTGGGAGTCCAAAGTACCGCAATGTGATTCAATCCATAATTTAAGTTGCATGTTATGGGAATTGCTAGGAGAAAGGGGAAGAGTCCACTGCAATATTAAACCCTATACTTGGCCCTAAGGATATACCTTTCAGCTGTTGTAACTCATGATCTGAGTTGCATTTTACAGGAATTGCTATAGCAGTTACCAACTAAATCTGTGGAGGAGAAGTTGAAGCAGTTGCAGTGCAACAGTGACCTGACCTGTTCCGGCTTTTATGCCCAATAGTTCCATGCAGCACATCACCTCTCCACCAGAACAGATGCAGCTCAAAGTCATAGATTAAATGAACTCATTGGACATTTTATGGATATTTGTGGTTGTGTGGAGACCTCATATCAACCTTCCAGCATCTGAAGGAGGCCTGCAGGGAAGCCAGAGAGGGACTCTTCATCAGGAAATAATGGGTACAAATTGAAAGAGGAGAAATTTAGGTTAGATATCAGAAAGAATTTTTTATTATGAGGGTAGTGAAACACTGGAACAGGTTGCCCAGGGAGGCTGTGCATGTCCCAACCCTGTCAGTGTTTGATGCCAGGTTGGATAAGGCTTTGATCAACTTGGTCTAGTGGGAGGTGTCCCTGCCCATGGCACGGAGGTTGGGACTAGATGATCTTTAAGGTCCATTCCAACCCCTTCACATTCTATGATTCTATTATGATTAATAGGGATCATGGTTAATGAGGATGTATTGAAGTGTGTGAGACCTGAGCATGGCATGGAATAAGGAATTGAGAATGCATTTGATTTGACTGGGGTAGAGGTAGTTTTCTTCATAGTAACTAGCATGGGACTGTGCTTCAGATACGTGCTGAAAACAATGCTGAAAAATCAGCAAAGTTTTAATTACTACTGAGCAGTGCTTACATATTGGCAAGGCCTTTTCTGCTCCTCACTACACCCCACCAGCAAGAAGGCTGGGGGTGCACAAGAAGGTGGGAGGGGACACAGCTGACCCCAACTGACCAAAGGGATATTTCATACCATATGGCATCTTGCTCAGCATATAAACTAGAGGCATCTGGGGAACTACTGCTTGGGGACAGGCAACAGTCTGTGATGTGCAATTCTTTTTATTTGCACCACTTGCCTTACTTGAGCTTTATTTATCTTTATCTTTGTTATTTTCTTTTTAATTAAAATTTATTTTTCTTATAATATTTTATTTTAACTATTAACTACACTTATCTCGGCCCACAAGTTTTCTCCCTTTTACTGTTCCTCTTTCCTCTATCCTGCTGGGGCAGGGGAGTAAGCAAGTGCCTATGTGATGCTTAGTTGCTGGCTGGGGCTAAACCATGACATGCAGCTACCAGCCATACTTCAATATACTGGAAGTCTAAAAACAAGAAGACACTTATACCTGCATCCCATGAATCCCAACGGATGCACTTTTTCTGGAACCTATCTGGCTGTGGTTGCTGCTGCGTAAAAAGTCTACCCTTGACCAACAGACAACTACATGGATGAACATGTCCTGGTTTTTACTAGCTCTGACAATAACCTGGGGGATCCGTCAGACTAGTAGCAAAGTGTCTAAAATGAAGGCACTTGCAAATGCTCCTCGGCCCATACTTCATTCAAGCTCAGAGACCTGACATAAACCTTGTTCATTGTTTTTTTCCAGTAGTAGCCTTGTAGCTTCTTTAAGTAAATGCCAGTTCATTATTGTTTATCCTGTCTCCAAAACATGAAATTGCAGAAAAACATCACATCTGCCAGAAGTATAGAAGTATGATTCCTGCTTTATGACTGTTTATGCTCAATCCTCACCCAAATGTAGGCCATGGGGGCACTACTGAATATTCCTCACACTACGAGTATACAGATGAAAATCGCTTGGGCCATCAAAATAAATTACTTATATACTGAAGTGAGAGATTATGCTACTGCTTCTTTAGCAAATCCCTAGAAAGTAATTTGATGGCTGATGTGCTGCTCCTCATACCAGTGTGGTTTTCTCTAACAGTTACCATGTCAGTTTTCATAGTCCCAGCTGGTCAATTAATCAGGTTTGTGTACAATGTGATGTGTGAACCCCTCCTGCATGATAAACTCTCCAGGTACTCCAAGTTTGCATTGTACTTGGTACAGATCTTTTGTGAATATAGGCAAAGATGCCAGATTTACTCTCCTTAGAGTTAGTGCTCAGTTGCTTGTTTAACTGAGGGCTTTTGTTAACACCAGTAGTCTCAAACAGCTTTATAACAGTTTCCTCTTCCTGACAAAACAAGAGTACTTCTGGTTAGTAGTACTCATGGCAGAAAGCTCTACCCCAGTTGGTATGTGTCTCTTTTACATCAGAAACAACTACTACAGATGCATTTTTAGTCTTCTATTTTATGCACACAGAATAAGACAGAGTAGCAGACTAGTTTTTATGCAGATGAGTTTGTCCCCACTTATCCTCAGTGTCTATAAATTAAGTAATTTCATTAAGGACTGAGCCTAACCATATCTGCGATTCTTCTACAGTATTTACTTACCTTTTTGCTGACGACAAGGAAACTCACACCCAAGAATCACTACTGAGCAATTAAAAACTTATTTGAAAAGCAAACCTCAAGAAAGAATATTCAAGAAAGCTAACAGGTTCAGTCTCACCTCACAACAGTAATAAGGTCCCTCTTCACCCACAGTTCTTTTTGCCCTCACATAGGAACACACTGAGGAACACACAGCTCTAGCAAAGACATCTACTGTTACAAAATAAAGAATAAATCATATTGTCTTTGATATTTGCAGCACTGTTACAGCTCTTAGAATATGAATATTATAAATATCTATTATACTTGTGATGTGTCCTTGCTGTTTACTAGAACTCAAGTGAGAAGTTACTGTGTCTGGTGTTGCCTGCGATAATTTACATCTCCCTAGGGATAAGGGTGCTAAGCTTTCTTCAAACCACTTATTCTTCGTACCAAAACTGAGCAATTACAGCTATGTCTCACACTTTGTCTTTTAAGGATGTGGCATGTTTATTACTTGCAAAAGAAAAATGACTCCTGCAATGATGTTTTAAAATCACTGAGTTCAGGCATAACCCAAAGTGATGTCTATAAAAGACAAAGTTAAATTTGTATAAAGCTCCTATCTCCATGGTATGTAAGCACAAAAGCCCCAGGCAGAAAAGTATTCCTTTCTTGCTCTTGCTCTTAGCAGGGCAGACATACTATGGAAATTTCAATGAACAGCCTGGAAAAGTTTCCACAAACATTTTGCTTTTGCACTTACCACTACTGGGTATTGACCTAGAAATCATTATTCAAAACTCAATTGCAAATACATGGTGCAATGATAAGTTGTAATCTTGAAAACTACAAAAATAGCTAATAAGAGTTTGCTTGAAACTTGGAACTTGCAAAATTGCTGACTTAGTCTGATATTGCATATGCCTACCACATAAATGCAAAATTCACAGCAGCTTAGAAAAGGCCTCAAAACATCTATATGCACAAGTGCAGTTAGGAAATTGGTCTTCAGCTGCAAAACAAAAAATGTAACACTGAATGCATAAAGCTGTCCAGTAAAATATATTCATTGCATCAAATGAAGGATATGATAATTACAAGTACTTTCCATTAATCTGCAAAGCAATGTAATAGAAAATAAACAGCCAATAAAATGTGAACAATTTGGAAAAATTCAAGCCATTCCTTCTGAGATACAAAATTATATTGGTCTCATTAATCAATTCAAAATGTTGCATTAACGAACAGAAATTACATCCTTGCAAGGAGTTTCTTTTACAAGGTAGTTTCTTCTGTAGTCAATGTGTTTCCATTCTGCATACGAAGAAAATGACATAAGAAAATATCTATAATTGAAAAAAAAAAAATAAGGGGGCACACAGATTTGAAGGATTATAATATGAAACCTACTCTGTTGGTTTTCCCCAGTTCTTTGTGTGATTGCTTGTAAATCTTATTATACCCTGGGTAATTCACATTTTTCTGTTACACGGTATTTTATTGCACAGTAGATGTAATAATGACATAATGAACATATGGTTGAGAAATTCCTAGACTGATAAACTGATAATATAATCACTAGTAAGATTCTCATAAGTTTCTAGAATATGACAGATAAAAAAAAATTGTAAGTTACTTTCCTTGTGCTTTAAGAAAAGCAACTTAAAAAATCCCCTCCTACCTTTTTTTTTATTTTTGGAAAAAAAAAGAAAAAATAAAAGAAATAATAGCCCCGAGGCAATGAAATCCCTTAAAAATGCAAATATTTGGGAAAGGAAAAACAATGCACAATGGCAGATATGTAGAGACAACCCCTCAGATATGTCAAAGATGTTTCTACTAGCATACAAGAGAATTAAAGAAACTGAACAAAGAATTGAGAAAGATGTTTGGAAAAAAAAAAATTGAGAAAAAACCAACCCTCACAAGGGACAGACAAAGGCTTCCAAAAGGAACTTCTGCTCTTGGACATAAAAGCAGGAGCTATCCTGTTTGTGTAATTTTCTCATAAAAGCAATCCTATTGTTTGGGGGTCTTTTAATTGACCATGTTACAGGGTGCCTCAGAATTGCACGGCCTGTATTTTCTTTCCTTTAAAGCCGACTGGTCCCAACCACACTATTAGAGCATTGGAAGAGATCCTGGGATCACTTATCTATGTCACAGACTTCATCTGCTCTGCATTGCAATGCCAGCTAATTCCCTCTGACCACTCAAGCCCTCTGGAAAGCCCCAGCACCACCAGAGGGCTGCTCCGCAGGGCTACCATACTCATGCTTGGGGGGGATGCAGCCAAGGGCACTGTGCGCCCTGCAGCAGCTGGGAAGCATGTCAGGCCCACTCAGATGCTGCTAGCTGACTAGCTAGGGTGCTGGGGCATAACTAGTGAATTAATTGCTGGTCAAAATTAACTACTGAGCTTTCTCCGAGGAGACACAGTCCTTCTGGGGTGGAGAACGCTCTCAGGTGTGACCCCACTTGTGTGAAATGTGAGTCACCAAGGCAGCGATGTCTGTCCACACAGGAGTAACTTTTTAGTAAAAACTTCCTTGCTGTAGATGACATGCTGTTTTCCCCAGCACTTTTAAACTCTTTTTATCCTTTGTCCACCAGATAATAATTTATCTCACATGCAGACACAAATGTGTCACCGCCACTGCAATCATATCCTGATGGCACTCTAATATTATGATCTTCCTGCTTATGCAAAAAGCATTCTTATATACAGTGCTGCTGCTGCTGAAGTCCTACTTGCTGACTGCTTGTCATGTCTTGAACAAAAAGACTTCCTCTAATGGGATGTACTGAGCATGAAACACTACAGAGAACACAGTTCTTAACACTGCTTTCAGTAATTCATTTATGTAACTAATTTCTTCAGAGAAATCTGCAATTCCAAACTTGACATTTGTCTGTTAAAAATACGACTTTTAAAATACAATCTAATAACATTAACAACATTCAGGGGGAGTAAAATCCTTACTTCTAAACCAGATTAATTTCTGTAGCAATCATTAGCTTCAGCTATTAAAGTCTAGCCATTTGCACAATGTTTTGTGCATTATGAGCAGGAATATGAAACTGTACAAAGTGTACATAAAGAAGATGGAGAAAATGGCTGGGGAAAAGCACAAATCCAGATGCTAACTTTCACACAGTGAGTGTAAAGAGCCACTTGATATCAAACTTACACATTAAAGATTGGTATTTCAGGTTAAGTGGGAGCATCTCACTGAGAAGTCTGAAAACAACTACTCTCTACAGAAAAGTGGTCACATTTGGGGAAATTAGTGCCATTACCAGTACCAACATCTCCTTCATTTCTGCTTTTAAACCTCTTGTAAGGCTGTTAAGGTATCCAGGAACATCTCAGTTCCCTGAGGCAGGACAAGTAGCCCAGCACCCAAAAGGGTGAGATTGTCCTGTGCTGTTAAAACCATGAGATTGATACTTTTCTCTACCTTCAGTGTGACTCTGTCCTTTCTGTGACTGCAAGTTCTCCCAATAGCCACAGCAGCCATCAAGAGAAAAGACTGTGTGTTTTTTTGATCAATTTTCATCTCTTCTAACAGCTTTCCTGCCACAAGAGGGTAAGAAGGATCAGAAGCTGGCAGGATGTTAGTTTTCATCCCCAATTATAAAGGAACTAGACTACTTATAAGGATTCATGTTTGTGTTTTTGCTCATCCTTCTACAGATGGCTAGAATATTCTCAAACAGAAAAGAGAGGTTAAAGAAAATTCTGGATAATGAAGGCTGTAATATGGATTAGAAACATAATTCTGATTTTTTTGTTTTGAAAAACATACATGCTGCATACCTTTTCGTTCCTTTAATGTGAAGACACTACTATTAAAAATGAAATACGACATGGTTATTTTAATTATGTACAACCGTAATTGGCATTTATTGCATCAGGCTTCAGAGGGATAGAAGCATGGGATGGAAAGCTGATTTTTTCATTAAATAGCTGCCCCAAGGCAGATACATTCCGAACAAAGCACCTTTTCATGAGATATACCTGTCCCACGGAGAGAACAACAAAGGGAATGAGGAAGGGGAGGTAGGAAGTCTGAACAAGGAGAGAACGATATGAAAAGAGTCCATTAAAAACAAGAGGAAAAAAAGGATAAAAGAGAAAGTAGTAAGTAGGATGGAGTGGCAAGGTATGGTCTAATAAAGGTTAAATGACTTCATCAATAAGAAAAAGATGCCTTCAAAGGAGAAGGGCAAAAAGAGGGAAAGGAGGAAATTAAAAAGAGCACACTTAAAGGATAGGAAGGATTAAAACTAAGATGGAACAAGAGTTAAAAAAACAACATCCAGTCTCTCCAAAGAATGGAAAAGGCAAAAAAAAAAAAAAAAAAAATCACATCCATGCATACAGATCACTTCAGGGAGCAAAAGGCTCATGTTTGTTTTCATCTATTGTATCGTCCCTTTGACTATATGGTATTCCTCAGCACTTCTGACTGCTTAAGGAGTATTAAACAGATGAGTCATCAAGGATGAAGGTAAAGGCAGAGGAGTCCAGGACAGGCTTTATTTCTCATCTATAGTTGCCTCTTTCCTGCTTTGTCTCAAGGTGGCTACCGGCAGTTAGGCTCAGAAAGACCCTGAAAAGAACATCTCCCTGTCTGTTTTTCCAAGATGATGGGCAGTATCAGAAAAAACTGTCCCCTAATAGTTGCATATACTCTTAGTGGAATAGGGGATTCACACCTGCTCCTCAATAAGACATCTGAACAACATCAGAAATTGATATTGGGTGCAGATGAGCAGTCTCCATTATTTGCTTACTTTCCCACATGGGGGAATTGTGCTTATGATGCCTGCTGATGCTTCATGAAGGCAGTGGAAACCATTATTCACTCTATGATAAACAATGAATACACAAAGAAAAAAGGATCTAGTTTCCAGTGTATTCTGTGGATTCAAAATCAGAGGCTTTGATGCATCACCACTTGTCTTTGCTCATATCTCATAGTCACTATTAACAGACAGGTATGGCAAGGGGCAACTTCTTTCCCTTCAGAGATTCAGATAATGTAAGGGAAACAGCATGCCATTTTAGGACTTTTAACCCACAAAGCAGCAGACTTTGCATTTGGAGGCAGAAATGATGCCAAAGGAGCTGTCTGGTACTTATGCTAGGAGAAGGCATGTTTTTGAGTGATGGAAATACTGGATCTGCTACCATTTTTTTCTTTTGCTACTCAAGAGCTTTTCCCAAAGGCCATCTGCAAATGCCACTGAATTGTCCAAATCTTTGTAACCACAGGAGTACACTTTTCACATTTCTTTAAACACATTTCAGTTCTTTTGTAATCATGGGAGTACAATAACAAGAAACAGAAACATATGCATACATTAACTACAACTTAATTCTGCCAGCATATAAGCCATTATTTGCACTTCTGTAAATTGAGAATCACTAATCATCATCACTAAGATGAAAGGTTAGTGCATTGTTTATAGACTATTTAGTATTCATATTTGATTATTTCAAGATCAGCACCAGAGAAAAATTCTATACCACTAACCACACACAAGAAACCCTCTAACAATCTTTTAATCATTCTCTTGATTTTCTTTCTGCCTTCAAATTTCTTGAACTTTTCATGCAAGCAGTATCCATCACTCAAAAATATATAAATATCTGCTAGTTTAAAATTCCAGGTGCAAAATTCATAGTCAATATCTGTTCCTTTAAGATATGACAGAACAGATTAAATCTGGGGTAGTGCACCTTACAAGAGCATCAACATTGCTAAAGCATGCATGAAGGATATGGAAGCTTCCCCAACTTCCCTAACACAATATTACTTCCAGAGATATGTGGTTTAAATCCTTAAGTATATGCATTTTATTCTTTGCTAGCTTGAATTTTAACTCTCTCTCAAGGAGTTTTATATACACAAAGGGCAAAAAAGTCTGGTCTGTTGTGGTCATGATCACAGAAAGTGATAATGATAATGAAAATTTACTAATGAAGAAAAGCTGCACCCAAAGTTTAAGACCGATTCAAAAGAACTTCCAGATTAACTTATTTATTAGAAATGTTGAGCTGAGCATTACTAATGATAAAGCAACTGGATAAACCAGCGCAGACAGTACTGTTTTACTTGGCTGTTATTCTGCTGGTCTTTCCCATCAACATTTTAAATGTCTAGCTAACAGTATAAATCTCTGTAATAGGGAAGGGAAGAACTTTCCTTTCAGGCTCAAAACAATATAAGCCCACTGGCTGATTACTCCACCCTGCCTAGGAAGGTCCCACAGGGTCTCCTATCCCAGAAGGCTAGCAAAGCAGTTTATTCTGGAGGGCTTTCTGGAAGCTAGAAAGGAGTTTTAAAAATATCTAGCCTATCCTCTATCTCTGCCTTCAGGTTTACTGGCTTAGGTACACAGTAGCCAGAATTCACTACAATTAGGGGAGACAACAAAGACTAGATTAAAATAAGAAATAATCCAACTTGAGCAAGGAAGAGATCCATATGAGATGCTGTGGAGCATTCTGATGCCAATGATTTTGAGTTATTCATAAAAGAACTGCAAACAAAAATATTTCACATTACAAGCCACTAATTAAAGGCCTTGAGGAAACAGATCAGGAAGGACATCTGAAGAAAAATACTGCAGTGAATTTTGAGAACTGCACATTACAAGGCATAAGTAACAACTTTATATTGCATCTCTTGAAAAACGCACATTAAAAACTTGAAAAGAAGTATTATCTTTGAACTAGCTAAGTAAATATGCAAAAAAATGTTACATACCTGGAGTCATGTTACGATCCAAGTACTTGGAAATTGAAAATTATGAAATATCAATTGTTGTTTCTACCAGTGGATATTTTTTTATCTGAGCATTATTTATACTCTGATGTCAAGGAGATTAAAATGATGAAGAGCTTCTTTCTAATTTTCCAGTAAAAATAAACATTTTTGGATATGTATCACACATTCATATTAACAAGCAGCTTCTTTATTAATATACTGCTGCTTTAAGAAACTGTATCTTTCAGCTTTTCCATTTTTATCATCCCCATCTAGACTGCCTGCTGGCAAATCAGCAGCATATCTGAAAGGGGTGAAGAACATGAAGATATCTAAGTGTGAATTTCATGAAGTCTGTTGCTCCCTCTATGCTATATACTTTTGGCCAGTAAAACAATGTAAGTACTTAGCTCCAAAACCCCATGTTGTGCATCTCATCCCAGTAGCAATTACAGTAAGAGTCCAGCTGTAAAAACCTGATGGAGATGCTGTGCAGATTCAAAGAATCAAAAGCGCAATTCATTAGAAGTGCTTCACTTGCTTTCTGAAGCATTTTCGATGCTGGTGTACAGAGACAGGTCTGCAAGGTCACCCCTATCCTCATGTTTTCACTACTCAGCAGAGGACAAGCTACCAGAAAGTAATCCAGAGACTCACGAAATACCACAGACAGTATTTTAAAGCTTTCCTGAACACACTGTAGGATTCCACTGAAGAGAAAGAAGGAAGCATTTGACAAAAAAACCTTGTGACCTTTGCATTTAAGAATTAACAGAAAAACAAGGTCTCGTACACCAACTACTATCAACAAAATCAAGGGAAAGCTTTACTCTTCTTTGAAGCTTGCTGAAGGAAGTAGAAGACAAACAGCAGCTGATATTTTGTACTGATAGCCAAGCCAGGCTTCTGTATATTCAGCTATCATAACATGCTTTATTACAAATAAATTCCATTATATGTTGTTTGAATAGCTACTGCAGTGTTAACTTGAAGGTTCAAGAAATTACACACAAAATAATATTTAAGAAACTATTTCTTGTGAAGTCTCCAGGTTATGGCAGTGATGGGATGAGTTTACTGCTGATTACCACAAAAGAGTACCTATCAATGCAAAGATGAATTGGACTGATGGCAAAATTTACAGTAATGACTTCCTTTTAATTTGCAAGTAACCTGCACTTACAATATTTCCAAATCGAGGGCTATGATGTTTGTTTTTTGGGTTTTTTTTTAATGAAAACAAAGTATCCTGTTACATAAACAGAATTGTTCTTTGACACTGTATCTTGCTACTAACTGTTATGGGATTTATCTTCAAGAGAAGAATAGCAATAAAGAGGCAAATTAATTCCATTTTCTGTAACCGTAGCAGCGATACTAGTGTAAACATACAGAATTCCCATGGAGAGAGTGTATTTTTAGTCTTTTGTAATAAATGATCAGCAGCTTAGCAGACAAAAACATCCTTAATTTTTTCCCCCTCCTGGCTCAAAGAACATACCTTGTACCTACGAATTCTAACGATTAAAATAATTCTACCAATTACTCTCCTGCATTCCAGTATGCATAGTCAAGTATGTAATGCAATAAACTATGCCTGAATGGTCTGTTTACCCCACAGCAAGTTACAAGGAAAACTCTTTCCCCTTAAAGGACTTGTCTCTTTGGAGCATGCAGGCTGGCAAAAAGCCAAGGGAAGCTGGTGCTTAAGCAACCAAGACTGAGCAGTGCCTGTGTGCATTGCAATCTCAGCCAACCGCAGTAAATGTTATTGGAGTTTTTGTGCTGTAAAATTGCTGCTTTCATGCCCACTGCATCTGACAATAGGAATCCTTGGCCTTGCATGAGAAAAGAAGGCTGATGTGCCTTCCAGTCAGATCTCTGCATCCTTAAAAAGTACGGTTACTACTCCTGTATACTCCTAATGGCTTAGTGACAAATAAATTCATGTCAATGCTACATCAGACACAGAAAGATACTAAATGGAGAAACCTTTTGTGTATGAGGTAGAAGAGCAGAGAAATCATGCTTTAAGTACAGTTCTTAAGCTATTAAAACAATTGACAATATTAAAAAGATAAAGGATGTTAAATTAAAGGTGCCAAATGTTTAGCTGCTCACTTTTCAAAGCAACTTTGAGATAAGCTTTGTTTTCACAATCATCCAATGCACATCACTTTTTTTCTGCTTAGTGACTCAAGCGCAAAATCCCCAGTATGTCTCCTATGAAAGGCTGCTATGAGAATCTGCCAGCAGAATTTCTGAGAGTCCTTCTAGCAAGCAGCACATTTAAAGCACTAAAACATCCACCTGCAACTTAAAGCTATTCAGAACAGAGTTCAAGTGGAAGCAAAAAGCCAATGAGGAGACAAATCCATTTTTTTATTGCTATAATTATTTTTTTTTTTGCTACAGGAACTTTTTCAACACTGTGGAATAAAACGTGTGTTGCAGTTGCATTACAATGACTTGATTTCTGTTAATACTGGCAACTGACATTTAATCCAACAGCAATTCCTCAGAAGCAAAGAATCAGGCCCTAGCACTCATCAGAACTAAGGAATAAATTTGGTATTTTATGCATTTGCACAGCTGTTTTGCTTCAGCAGTAACTGACTCAGTCTTACCAGAAGGAAGCAACTTTTCCACAACTGACAGAACAAGGTAGTATTTTACCCTTACTAAATGAAGACATTTTGTAGCAAGCTGGTAGACATTTGGTGTTCTCCAAACCACTGGCTCCTTACAGCGGCCATGACTACAGAGCTAGTTTTAATTCAGGTAAAAGAAACAAGAAATAAATTACTATCAAGCTTCCACAGATGGGAATAAAGCATGACTTTTTTTTTCCTTAGAAAAACAATCCCTAATGAGAGTGGCCTGAAGACTAAGAAACCAGAAAAAAAACCCAAAAAACCAACCAACCAAGCAAAAAAAAACCAAAAAAACCAACAACAAAAAACCCAACCAACCAACCAAACAAAAAAAACAAACCAAGATTTTATCAAAACCTCACAACGCATTCTGTGTTTCTGGAAGAACTTTTGTATTCTCAAATCCATCAAGGCTTGATGAGCATTAGCGCTGATAAAGCCTTGTAAAATATAATGGTTGTTGCCACCAAGTGATGAACAAGTGCATGTGCAAGATCTTGAGTTCTCTCTTCCTTAAAAAGGGCTTCTTTTAAAAGAACTTTGTATTGTGATACAGAATTAAAAATATTAGACCTTTCCCTGAAACAAAATAATAAATAACAGAGTTGAATGTGATGATGTGACACACTTGCATTTGCCTCCGATCTCATACTTGCTGTGCATTTGTACACCATTTGTGCCTCTGGTGTAAGCAGGAGCTGGGTAAAGTTCTCAGCTTTGTAACTGATAATGAAAAGCAACTCTATGTGACTGTTTCCTCCTCCTTTTAAAGTCTGTATTAACTTCTACCATAGATTTCTTACAGCCTATTCTTCCGCACAAGAGCAGTACATCCTTGTTCTCAATCGTGACTTCAGGATTCTTCCATTAAACTGAGACAGAATTTAAATTCAAGTTCCTTATCTTGCAATTAGGAGTGTCTGTTCTGTAATCAAGCTAGTCAAAAGAAATGTGAGTACAAGCACTGGCAGTCAGGGAAGGATGCATTTTTGTCTCTCATGTTCATCTATCACTCCAGGTACAAGTTAGTTCACTTCAAGTGATATGACATTTGGATGCAGCATTTTTGCTTCGATAAAACTATATTCTGCTTTTGTATCTCACTGTATTTCAGAACGAATTTATCTTCACAGATTTTCTTGCATGATTTTTTGTAATATGATTTTTGATGGGGAAGGGAAGAGTGGAGGAAATGTCTCTACATCAGATCATATCCGCAGTACGACACACAGTTGGCAGGTTGTCCCATCTGGCACACATTTGAGTATAAGATAGATAATTTGTCACTCTGAATCCCTTGATTTGTGAAAAGGCCAAAATCATCTCTGGGAAGATATTTTTCAGCTAATGATACAGGAGGTGTGGGGGAGATTGTTCTTTGAAGGCTACAAAGGCCACAATCTGAGGAGAAATAATTGGTCTTGGCTCTTCTATTAAGCAACAGAGATTGAAAACTACAAAAATCTTTTAAGAGCAAAAAGTGACTTACAACAATCAGATATGAAAACTAATTGCCCACCACTTTGCAAAATTTGATTTTGGAGGGGTGAGGGTGAGACTGGGGAACTGTAATTTGCTCTTGGCAAACAGACTGAATGCTTAATTAAACTGAACAAATGTACATTTTTGTACATTATGGGAACAATGTTGACAGAAGTTTGGCTTAAAAACCAATGAAAGAGGATAAAAAGATGGATTCATGAAACTGAAATCAAATATCAAAAAGAGATAAAAAATAAACTGGCCAGCATTCAAGACATGATTTTAAAGCAACTATATTTGCTCCAAGCAAGCAGACCAGATAAATCTGTTCCATCTGTACCTGAAAGACATTTGCCTTCCTGCAGTGTCTGATTTTGAACTTACGTCCTCCCGCAGCTACCAAGGAAGGCTGCAAGCACTGTTACACGGTGGCTGGATATAACTGTCTCTGGCCTCAGAAAAGAAGTCAGTGCGTATTTTTATAACCTGAACTTATTCCATATTTACAGAAAGCTTGTCATGTGCATCTCTTCAGCATCATGGACATTCTGAATTTATGGGTATCAGACATTTTTGCTTACAAAATATTTACATGAGTATGCACATGCCCAGAAGACATTGGCAGTTTCATTGAGAACTGGGAACCTTAGTTTGTAATTTTGAAGGATACAAAATGGTTGAGCAAGTGAGAAGGGAAAGTGGCTGTTGTGCAAGTGATTTATTGTGGAAGGCCTGGACAATTTCAGAGTCAAGTCTGGACTACAGGGCAAATAATTTTCTGTTACGTTTAAACAGGCAATGCATTGCAACATGCAGACAGCTAACACAACACACTTAACATAACTTAGTACAAAAACCTCTGTCATAAACTACAAACTCTTGTATACCTGATTTGAAATGCAAGTAGTTATTACTAGAAAAGGTCCAGGAGGTTACCTCAGTCCACAGTCTCCTAGATGAACGTAGGTTTGCCTTCAGCAGTATGCGCTACATTTTTTTTAATTTGAAGTTCATGTTACAAAGTGACAGAACTTCCGTCACTTCCCTTGAGACAGACTTAGAAATCATAATACAGTTCACTGTTAAACAGTTTTTTTCTGGTGTGCCTAATCTCTCCTTTCCTTATTGTCATCCTAGTACTTTTAATTGTATCTCTGTGTTGCATACAACATCTTACATTCCATTTTTGGTTATTAGTTTCTCTTTGCCAGCACTTAATTAGAGCTTAGGCTCTGTAGTGAGTCAAAATTTTGATCTCTTACCTATCCCCATATATTAATACCTCGAACTTTGTAATTGTTTTCCTACAAATATATCTGAGCAGCAGAATAAATAGTAATGAGAGAATTTGTCAAGAACTTTAAAAAAGGAAGATGCCCAGATTTATAATCCATTGATACCGTGTCTATGACTTCCTCTATGCTGGTATATTTGTACCCAGCTCAAATTGTACTTGTTAGTCAGACCATGTTGCAGATTTGTCTAATTAAAATTCTCTATCACCATTTCTCCTTAGATTTTCCTGAATACTCTGCATCTCGGATCAGCTTACATTTCTCAGTTCTAATTTCACTTTATTAGTTTCTGGCCATACAATTAATGATCTTTCCTTGCCCCTGTCTATTAACACTTTGTCCCTAGTTGACTCTCAGAACACTTGCTATTTAGTATCATTGGGAAATTTTTTTAGTGCCATTTTTACTCTTACATCCATATAACTAATGAGGATGTTAAATAAAACCATAGCATATCCCCATGATGTTTTTCAATACAACTCCTTCTAGTTTGGACTATTATTCTAATTTATTATCACAGATCATTTCAAATCAAACAAGTCTGAGTTAATTTTTCAAGCAGTATGCCTTAGGACCACTGTCATACATTAAGACAAATTACATCTACTGATACAACAATGACAAAGCTTAATTTATCATGAATTTTGAGATAAGATATATATATATATATATATATATATATAAAATCTCATTAAATGATGTGGATACCCTCAGAGATTCCAGGGA
>JAWWEE010000122.1:40393130-40424511 GCA_035221455.1 Xenops minutus | reverse complement strand
GCGCGGGGCCGCGGCGGGGAGTCCCCGCGCAGTCACCGCGCAGCGCGGACCTGCCGGCGCAGAAATAAACTCCCCGCCGCGCAGGGTAGCTGGGGTATTGCCATAAAGTACCTGTGCGGTGGCCTCGGCGCAGGCCGGCCCCGCACGGTCGGTGCCCGAGCAGCAGCGGCGGGGACCGGCCGGGAGCGGAGCAGAGCAGAGCGCAGCTGTGAGCGCGCAGATGTGACACCGGCGCCTCGGCACGCACCACCTGTGCCTTAATTGAAACAGAAACGCCTCCCCCTCCATTTACCACCTTGGGAGACAGTTTTTCTTCGTGTCTGCAGAGGCATGAATATAATAGACTGCTTACTTCAAAACACTCTACTTGACAATTTATAATCAAGTCCGCTGCTAATGAAGCCTTTGGAGTTGCAGCTTGATCTGACTGGACACGTTATGCATCATGGCTGTCAGATACAGCTATCAAATAGGTACAAAATGCAGCATTCACACTGCCATTAATTTCTGAAACACTCTAGAGAGGACAGGAACAACTAGAGGCCTACAAAATATGCAGGTACAAATATTCAAAACAGAAAATCCTATTTTCAGATGGTAATCAAACTGAAGTTGGTCCCTCTGTCTTTTGTAAAAGAACCAGATTTTAAATATTTATTTTTTAAAAAAATTAATTACCCCCTTGTAGAACGTGGAACTCCTTTAAAAATGTCTGCGGGAGTGATTATCTTCCAACTTCACTCTTAACACTACTACACGACCTTCTGAGTTGGCTTAGAAAATGCAATGATATGTAGGAATTCCTACAAAACTTATCCTATTACAGTTTTCTTTTCACCTTGGACCTTTGCTAATAACAACTAACTTAACTCTCTTCACCCAATTACAAGATCTATTGCTGACACAGGCCAAGTTATCACAGCAGCTGCCCAGAAGCCACATTTTGCCAAGAATCAGATCAAGAGATTGTTAATGACTATACAATACTTCCAGGGAGGATAGTACCGTTCCAGAATATGTTTTGAACACTGTTATGTAGAAAGCTGCAATAAAAGCACATATTTCAGATGTATTATTCATAAGAAATTTAATAATATTCAAAAAGCTCACACAATTAGTGCTCATTTGCAACTTCCTAGAGGAACAAAGACTACACAGATTGAAACAGCAGAATTCTGTGAAACGGGGGAGAATAATGGTCTAAGTAGCCATGTCTTGATGAGGGCAGTCCTGGCTGGCACTAGGGAAAAATACTGAAAAAATCCCAAAGTAATAGCACTGACACTACATCTTGACCTGAAGCTCTTCAAATGTGCAACAGATTACATGTGCTTTGACTTAGCAGAAGGGAGAAACTTTAATATAGTCCTCATTGACTTAAACTTTGCTCAGGCTTTTAGGGCAGTTTGATAAAAATGGGAAGCTTTTTGCAGTTCAAGTTCTGGACAGACTCCTCTCTGTGATAGCCAAGAAAGAGCTATGAGATGAAATCATGAACTAATGTAGTAATTTTAAGTAAGTTTCTACCAGCTCCACAGCAACACTCATTCTCAGCATCTCTTCCAAGAGGTCTAGTTGTAATAAATGGGGTATTAGATCATGCAAATACTATTTTCTAAACTGCTGGGGTACCTATGGTTCAGCACTTTCTGCCATTGAAAAATCTACTAAATAAGTAGTTCAGAAATACATCCTTACAGATCTTGAAAGAAGGGGGAATGGGAATTGGTTGCTTGGAGTCAGCTTATGTAGAACTTCAGATTTCATTTGAATTACTGCCTTCTGAGAGCTCCTGTAATTGCACCCCACTCTACAGAAGACTGCCATGGACCTGTGCAGGAAGCGGAATATTGAGTCCTCCAAAAGCCAGATGCTATGGAAGGAAATATATATTTGGACAATCCCTCTTTTCAACAGAAAACTATCCACACCTGTATGTTCTGTATCATTTCTCTACAAATTTGTACATTCACTGACTGAGGACTGCAGCCTATCAAAAAAATAAGACCTGGATGTCACTGCAGTGGATCCACTTCTCTCCATTTTCAGCCAGCTGCAATGGAATTTTCCTTTGCAATGAGATTTCCTATGCTGAGAATCCACTCTCCCATTAATGCCAGCAACAAATGATTTATGAAATCTATTAGGTGCAACACTACAGAAATCTGGAACATAAATGTTTGCTTAGGAAAATATTTATATGGAGGAGACAAATGGGCGGTGAAGCAAACTCTAGCATGGATATCACACTTTATGCCAACACAGCTCATGCCCAAAGAGTAGAAAGAAAGAACAAACAAAACATTCGGGATAGGTGAAGGGCAAGAATAGCTTGTGTTTCATTCATAGGAAGAGAAGCACTTTAAAAAATTATTTGATCAGAAGGATTATTACAGTAAATTATTCGGAGCATTAACCATTGCATTTGAACCCATTTTTAGTCTTTCTTTATTAATAACTCATTATAGTCCTTTTTCTTACTGTGGAATAAGTTAGAGCTTGTTAATCCATGCAGCTATCAGCAGGTACATTTATCACTACTGTAGCCACTTTTACTCTCCTTACGGGAAACTGCACGTCAATGGGCAACAGACACTTGCCCCTGGTGAACTCAAGTCATGGTGGACTTTTCAGGTCACCAGCAGGGTCACCTGAAAACTTACCTTTTTCTTGAATGAATGAGAGGTACCACACAGCTGGCCTTGACATATGTGAAAGAATTTCTCTTTCTCTCTCACATTCTCTGTGTCATATTGCCACAATTTAGATCAGTGAAAGCAAGTGAGCTAGGGGCCTTGCTGGTGTAAGAGGGTGAGGAACTGCTAACAGGATGTTCTTTGTGGGAACTCAAAGCTTTTGGAACTGATTCCTCTTCCCTGATCCAGAAGAGCTCAAATTTTATGGCCTTCATAGCATGTTGCATAGTTCATATTTTTCCAGTGTATGAAAACAGGGGTGAACTGTGAATGTGGTTAGTTTCTGGAGGGAAGGCCTTGTTTCTGGTTTCTAACGGCTTGGTTTGCATTTGGCTGAGGAGGGAGGCCTATTGCAGCTTAGTCACAATGATTAATTTTTATATTTGCATTTGCATTTGTGTCAGGTATTTGGGATTTTATAGTTAGTAACAAACAGCCTTATTCCACTCTGATAAAGGTAAGTGTTATCACAGAGAACTGACACATTAGTAATTCCATCACTTAAAGCTGACACCTGGAAAGGACTCAAGAGGTTCCACTGGAGGTGACTCTGGGCAGTCATTAGACTGGAGTGGTCATGCACTGTAGCTGTGCTCCTTGCAGCACACAACCATTCAGTCCTTCCTGTTGCCTTCTATGAGTGCCATCACACCAAAGGAGAAAACTTTATTGTGCCCATTTTTCACATGGCAAATGGAGGGGCAAAGCTGACTTGTTAGTACCACAAAAGTAGTACCGTGGGGGAGGGAAAACATGATGCCTCGGATAGTCTTCCAAGGCCTATCCTAATCGCTGAGACTTCCTGCTCCTTATCAAGATAATAATTTCAGCTATTTATCAGCATTTATGATGACCAGTGACTTTTATTAAAAGGGAACCAACACCTTTTTGGCCAAATACTAATTTGCCTATTTGAATAGGAGTAGCCTAAGTGCTCTGTTAAGACATACTATCATAAATAGTTAATTAGCGTTACAGCTACTTCTGCAGATATGCTGGGTGTACTTTAAAGAGATACTGCTCTCTGCATTACAGAGAAGTAAAAATGGAGTATCTATCGAGATGCTGAGATTGCACAGCATCAGTATATCACTTTGGAAGCTGTTTTTCTCACAACCTTACAAAAATCAGGGTATTAAGTTATGAAATTTAAACATTTTTGTCAGATAACAACAACATATATTCTTATGTCTTTTTCACAAAACAGACTTGATCAAGCAAAATAGTTATAATAAAGCTTTTCAGTTCCTGCTGGAAATGTGTTAAAAAAGCAGGCAAATTCATGTCCAGAAATGAAGGTCTTAAGAATACTGATACCAACAGGATTAGCAGTATAATGTGTTCCCATGGGAAAGCACATGTGCCCAAATATATGTAATGTAGAACATCTTGTAGTTCTTAAGCATTTAAATAGTATGCTACATTGACTAGTTTTTCTCACAAGTGAAGATTAAGATGAGCCATTTTTCATGCAGTAATGATACTGATTTAAATAAGAACAGACTAAGACCATGATGAGCTCACAGATTCAGTGTTCAAATCTGAAAACAATAATTTTTTTTCCTTTTCAGTATTCAAATCTGAAAACAATAAACTTTTTTCTTTTCATTTACATAGATAAAACCTAACTATTTTGTATAACCCCTTCCAAATCTGCATTAAGAATTTTGCAATTTCAGATCAGCATTTCCCCAAAAATACAAGTGGAAATTGTAAGCAAGTAAATGTGGTAGGGCAAGAGTTATACCAAAAATATAGTCCTTTCAAAAAAAGATTAAATTGTGATGTTTCTTGACTGTAAGTGGGCAATACCTCAGGGTTTTTTTCCTAAGAAGCAATACAAAACTACCCAGTGTACATTTGCTCTGTGATTTTTTAGTGCTGCAGATTCATATATTGAATAATTTTCCTCTGCTCCTTGACAAATTTCCCAGAAAGCTCAATGCAGTATGAGGCAGAGTAAAAAATGCTAAATATTTTTGAGTATCAATACTTAGATTTTTGCTGCTTACCAGTACAATGCCCTGATTAGAATCATCCTACTCTACACTACTTGGTCATATATAAGAGTATGGAAAAATACAAATTTACAGTTAAAATACAAATGGAATATCTTGATCTCCAAAATCTGAATTACTGAAGACATAATGTTTTTCATAGTATTTATACAGTTTTTACTTATTTTTTCACTGTTATATTACTGTGTTTAAATACCTACAGTACCAGTCAGGCAGCAGAGAAAAAGGGCACATATGCTTTGAATGATTAACACAGTTCTTGGAAACACAAATCATATGTGCTTTCTTTATCTTATAGTACAGCTAAGTGAGGAGGAGGAGGGCATTTTCATGAAAATTCTGGGGGATTAGATGATGTATCAATGAGCCCTTTAAAAGAAATATCCCCTGCTCCGAAAACAAAACAAAAAAAGAAGTTTAATGCCATTTGTTTCAGAAGAACTGCCGGATGAATAACAGTAGTGAGACAAAGCAAAAAAATAATGCTCTGTTAGTTTTCAGATCATTTTACCTAATTTTCAAGGAAAAAGGAAAAGCATTATTATTTTAGGAAAAAGTTTAAACACTTCACTGAAGAAAGAAAAATCCAACTATAATCTGGACATTACATTTCTCTTTAACTGAACTGTCTATGAATTTGAAACTTGTTTGTATTTGTGATACTCACTTCAATGCATCATCAGGACCCTAAAAGGAAAACTATTAACTATCTTAAACCAAGCACAATCGTGGCACATTCCTCCCTCCATTTTTCATACTGTTTTCCTATTTTTTTTCAGTAACCTCTATGAGCAGCTGCTACTCACTGCCTTTCATCGGTAAAAGAAGGCAAAGAAGCAGTTGCTTGCACAGCTAATGCTTCGAACTGGAGACTGAGTGTCTAATCTTCATAATAAGCAGCTTCCAACTGACTAAGTTTTGATTTACATTTAATACTTGGGTCCACAGCTCTAAATCCCTCTGGATTACTGGATTTTTTTTTTTAATTAAAATTTACACTTTTGTCAGGAAGAAAAAGAGGAAGATATTTACTGCAAATGAACATGACATGAAAAAAGGGAACTGGAAGGAAAAAGAGGTCAATAAGGGACATAAACTTATGAGATACAGGATATCTTATAACAAAGTATGTGTAGGCTTTTTGAAACAATGCATTTAGAGTAAAATAGTTTTGTATAGAGGTCTGACAAAAAGAACTGGCTTTTGTGAATAAACTACCCTATTGTGAATCTCTTAGAATTGGTAAAGACCACCAGCAGGGAAATCCTATCAGTATAAGAGAATAAGCTCTAAAAACCCATTTTATTCTTAATGGTGAAGACGGAATTTCATACCTCTAGAAAAGTTTAACTTGTATTCTGATCATCTTAAAAAAAAAAACAAACCCAAAACAAAACAGGGAAAAAAGGAGAAATAGGTTCAAGGTATCTCTCTGAACTTACATCTTAGAAAAGATATTTTAAAGTCATTGGCACACACACACACAAAAATCAATATCTGTGTGATTCCCACAAAAAATATTTCACATATTTCTTGGAATAAGCATTATACTGATCATGACACAATCTATGTGGCTGAGACTGTGTGTTCAGCTGCTGCCATCCGTCTTCTATTTTGGCTTTTTGTTGTAGGAAAGATGACTGAAAACTTGCTGTGTCATTTAGGTCAGAAATTTCTTTTTTGCTCAGTAGAAAGAAACCATTTCTTTTCTCCTAATTACAGCTTCTCCTCCCTCCCTTTACATCATAACTCCTTGGGGAAAAAAACCAGCCACCAGAGCAAATTTTCTTTTTACACAGTTGCTGCTTTGGCAAGATCAGAAAAAAGTGTCATCCTTTGGGTAAGTCTGTCAAACAGATTTCTTATATACAGTTTGAGAATGTTCATCTAAAAGTACTATATCTGCACTTCTGTATGCTTATATGACATTTATTGCCTTAGAAAGGTGGCATAAAAATTATTTCACACTCCTCTGACACCTGGTGTGAACCATATCCCTGCAAGTGGTCTATCTACAAAATGCTTATAGAAATCATATATGTAAAATAAAATGCTTTCCAAAATATTGTGAGTTTATTTTTTAAAAAAGTACATTTCAGACTGCTGTTAAGTAGGCACCTTACTATCTTTTCTTAGAGAAAAAAAAAAATAAAGAGGTTTTCATAAATGATTAGAATAGTAGTTATATATACTTTATGTACACTCAGAACTGCCTACATGAACAAACCTTCCCATGGTACACATTCAGGCAGATGATGAATGCCTGGTGATAGGTGGGTTGTTAGGCACAAGACTAAGTGGTGTAGTGCATCTAGAATTGCATTTATGGCACACCTTGAAGTGATTTGTTGGATATTGATTCTCCTAGAGAGCAGATGATCATTTTCCACATTCAACACAACACATTTAATATTCGCCAACATGACAAACTGCTTGTGAAATAATTGTATTCTATACCAGCAGATGTTGCATATTCAGAAACAGGGAGTAGACACTATCAAGGATTTAAAGTTACCATTTACTTAAGAGGGAGGATGGAGAAAATATTTCTTCCTATGTATTTTGTGCCCACACACAGGGCATGAGGCTTCACCACAGGTCTTACAACCACCACTTGGGCTTGACTTACGTCAAGCAAGTCTAACTACTACACAGGTTTCCAGCACACAGTACATTACATAGAAGTTATCACATGCAATAGTCCCAAAAATCTTTCTTCCCACTAGCACTTTCCCGTACTCCATTTATTTGCTTGGCACGCCACTGCCTAGAAGTCAGACCGCCATGGATCCATGTGTGTTAAACAGCTTCAGAAATCGTAGTTTGGCTCTGTCATTCAGTTGCTATTTTCACAGCAGCCAACTTTATCACTATCATTTCCTAATTCCATCATCTAAATGATTTCACTAACTGCATTTCACTAAAGACCTTCCCACAAGCACTGCCAGATTTGCAAGCTTTGGTGTTATCTGCCAAGAGAGGGAACTCAAAGTCCAGCTGAATTCTCTCATACAAGAGCCCTGAAAATGTGAACAAGTGGTAGAATATTCAGCCTAAAAGATATTTCTCAAGGAAATCAATTAAATGTAATACGTATATACAGATGGCATACAAAAGCTAATGGCACAACACAGGTTTTTGGACTACTGATGAACCAGCACAAATCACAGGAAAGTCCCCCCATCCCCCATCCTTTTTCCTACCCACCATATGCTGACACTTAAAGAGCAAAGCATATAAAGTGTAAGCCTAAATGAAAACCTACATGGAAGAGTGAAGCCACATTTAGGATTGAAAATGCAAGTGTGACAGAATCAGCTCTGAGGCTGAAAATTGGAGATGGTCAGAGCCAAGCCTGCTGGACGAGGATTCAAAAATAAGAGCATTCAGTGAAAAATGGAGCTTTTATTGCAAATCTCCTGACAATAATCAAATTTATAGAAGTTGTCCTTAATATGGGTAAATTGGCAGATATAGCATAATCTGTGTCTCAAAGAGTTCACTTTTCTTTCTACAGAAGTGTTTCCTGAAGTATTTCCCCACATGCACACAACTTGCCTTTGCTTCTCCCTGCTATCTATTATACTGCAAGAAGCATCAGCAGCCCTTTGTCAAGAATCTAGATGTTCCTTTACTTTGGGATTGCTCTTCTCTCCTTCCATTTTGCTGGAGATGCTTGTGCTTCATGAGAGTTGAAATACTGATCTCACTGCATTTGCTCAGTACTTGGCTGAAGTGGGGTCAAAACAGTAGAAAAGTATGGGAAACAATTTGTTCTTAAAATTGCATGGAAAACACATGCAAAAAAATATTAATTTTATTACAAGGAGGCTCTCAATTCCGCGTTTAATGTTTCAATTTACTTTTGGTAGAAATGTTCTCACACCTTTGTGTCCACCACCCAGAGACCCAAATACATTTTTCTACAGTGGGACTGCTATATACATACATAATTCAGTCATTGATCTGGGCAAAGACAGTGACTGATGAAAAATGAACTTTAAGAATTGCTGCCATCAGTTCATCCCTCCCTGTCCCCTTCTCTCCTCCCTACCTTGAATTGTCCTTTCTCATTTTGTCCACCTACCTTTGTAATAACTTTGTGGGGGTGAGATAGAAAGTCTCCAGTACAGCTCTGTGCTGCAGAGCAGAGACTGATACTGGAAGTCATTTTGAGACAAGCCTTCAAATGTGGTATACTAGAACTCTGGTTTTGAAATCCTTTTTTCTACTCATGTGGTCTCCCAGAAATTCTTCTGAAATTTTCCAGGAGCCGGTGCTTCCTGCCACAAGGGAACGGAGGCACTTGCTGTGATTGTAGGGCAAACATGCAGTGGACTTTTCCACAGCAAATTCATCTACTTGTGGTTTTCAGTTCTCTGTATAAAGGAAAGGGATTTGTCACTATCCATGTTACACAGGATAGCAAGATGGAGAAGGCTTAGGCATGTAACAACATGATTTCAATACCTCATCTGAAACTATTATGCTCTAAAGTCTAGCACAAGAATTTATCAACTGAAGTCCATCAGTATTCTTTGCCTTTTTTGATAACACTCATACTAACATTCAGCACAAGGGTCACACTGCTGTTTAAAACCCTCCTGCCCTAAAGTAAACAAACCAGACACTGATAGATTTCCTGAACTACCCTGAGGCAGAAGCAGTTTCATAGACGGAGAAAAAAAAAAAAATAAAAGGGCAAAGGAAAAACTGCTTGAGAGAATTTCGCTGCAGGTTTTCTAAATCTTAACGTCTGTATTTCATTCTGGAAAATCATGCAGTTAATAAAGATATTTCTACTGTTATAATTTTTGTCTCCTGAAGTATTCAGAAATTGATAAAGTTCTGTTTTCCTTCTGTTTTCCTGCAAATTTTTGCATGCTGATTAAAAGAGTTAAAATTAAGTCCCATAATAAGAAGGTGGTACTGGTAATAGCAGAGTATTTTAAAAGTTAGCAAAAACATCCAAGGGAAAATCTATCATACCAAATAGTGTCTGAAAATCTGAAGCACTAAGTGATGAATGTGTAACTCCCCCTAATGGAGGCATATTTGAATTTATCGTAAAAGAAAATAACTTAAAATCCTAATAAAATAACAATAGCACTGTCATATCATGTTCACATTTCTGACTTTTTAAGGAATCTTTTAAGGTATGCATCTATGACTTAAAATAAGAATTAAACTTTTATTACCATAATTTTGTTTTCTTAGTGAGTTTTGTTACATAAAGTGAAGTCTTAAATATGTGTGTCTTTCAGCATAGTTCTACGGTATACAGTCAGTAGCCATTAAAATTCCTTTAAATTATCTTCCGTCAGTCATTTCAACTTCTGTTTTAGCTAAATGTTTTCCTGTTTCTTAAAAAGTCAGCAAATTGCTATAAAAATGACAGTGACAGGCCACAGTGGTTTGGGCTGTGTGGTATAAAGAAACACTTCATGCACAGCTGCTGGTAATGAATGCAGCATGTTTGAGGCCTAATCTTGGACAGTTTCCTACATTTCTGACTGCAATTTCCTTGGCAAGATTTCTGGGACCATATTATCTATATGTCCCAGTATTTCAGCCAAAACTTTTCAATGCAAGAGTTTGGCAGTGTACACTGGCTTTCAAAAGTCTGTCTGTCCTCTCAGAGTTAACAACTTTTTAGGAGTCTTTGCCCTTTTTATTTTTCTTTTTTAAAGAAGCGTCATGTTCTACATAACCACCCTGTAAGATATGGCAGACAGATTAAATTTCTATATAATAAAATCTCTACTTGTGAAAGATGCCAGATTGACAGCATCAGACACTAAAATTACATTTGTCCACAGCCCAGCTGCAGTGCAGCAATGCGGTTGTTTTCAGAGCTCTCAAATTTAAGCTACTGCAATGTCGAGGGTAAGTGAATAGCTCTGGACTTTGTTCTGCCAAGATTTCTGATAACCCTGGATGTGGCTATAATTGGTCTGGTGATACTATAGCTAAGTGGTATAAGTAGGACTGTGATTAAAGTCAGGATCCTACACAGGCTATACTCACCAAAGGAGGCATTTAACCTGCCTCCTCATACTGGTGAAAGATTCTACATCTTACTCCACTACCAAAACAAGACTTTAATCTAAACACATGGGTACACAGATTTTCTCCTAATACAGAGAAAATGCAAAAAAAGAGCAGCAGTCTGGAATGAAGCTACGGGTGTAATCCCAAATGACTTTACCTGGGTTTTGATTGTGTATTGGAAAGGTAGTTTAGGAAATTTGGTGCTGAAGAGTTGTTCTTTTTCAGTTTTTAACTTTAAATGGAACCTTACATATTTTCTGGTTTTCTTTGCAGGAAGTCGTTCTTAGCAAAATATGCTCTTAAATAGGACTTACCCAGCTGTCAAAATCTACTCGGTAATGCCAACAGAATGAGATTCAAAACTATGGATGAACATGGTGTTAAAATAATTACATTTTAAGGAAAAGATAGTCATGTTCTTGTATAGCAAAAAGGACAAAAATAAACTCATAAGCAAAAAGAAGATAAAAGAAACATGTCTACCTGCACCATTAGTCATGATACAGAAATATTTCCAATATCATATAAGAACATGGAAATAAAAAATTAAGAACTCAGAAGCAAAGACTTGTGTTACAAACCAAGAAACATGGAGAAGATATAGGGGAGATATACGGTTGTAACTGAAGTAGGAACTGAAGTGCTACAGTTCACAAAGTGAAGCCTGGTGCAACAACAAGAAAGAAATAAGAGCCACAATTAAAAAGAGCACTTAAGAGAGTTAAAACTTTCCAAAACGTTTTGCTGCCCAGGATTTCTGCTGATTTTATTTTTAAAGGGAAGCCAAAGCTAAACACTTACTATTACTCTGGTTAATTAATTGATGCTTAATCTTACCCAGTTTATCTATTAATAATCTTGTGACAGGGTAATTCCAGCCCTCTCAAAAAAAACCCTGACAACAAAACCCCAACAAAACAACGCCACAACAAAACTATAACAGACTCCATGAGCTAATGCATTTAACCAAGTCTAACTATTAGTCTAACTATGGTTGAGTGTTGAAACATGGATTTTCACATCTGTCTCATCTGGACAGTCAAACTGGAAGGGTCAGGCATGACAGAGATTTCCTTTCCTCTCCTAACACAAAGTATTACTGGGATTTGTTTTATATGTTTGACAGAGAGTAAATTGCATAGATATAGGAGACCCTCTGAAGATTTCTGATTCTTGTGACAAATATCAACAATTTGGTCCCTCCAGTTCAAGCAGGAGAAAATCTGTTGAAGAGCCACCAGGATGATTTAGATACTGGAAAACTTGCCACATGAAGAGAATTTCAAAGAAGGGATTTGGGCAAACTAGGGAAGAGAAAGCTTATAGGGACCTAATGATAGACTCTTAGTCTCCCAGTAACTAAAAAGAGGTTAGAAGGAGGATGAAGGTACTCTTCACCACGGTGCATGGTGACAGAACAAGAGTCAATGGGCCCAAGCTGCTTCAGGGGATATTCTGTCTGGATTTTAAAAAAAGCAAACAACCAAAACCAAACAAAAACCAGAACAACAAAAAAAAGAGCAATGAAAAATTGGAATAGGTTGCCTAGCTATGAGGTGGGATCTCACTTGAGGGAAATTATTTCAAATAATCTCTGTTTGAGATGTAGCCCTGCATCATCTAAGTCTAAGGCCTTGCTTTCAACAGAAGGTTGGACCTGACAAATTCCACAGATCCCTTTCAACCCTGGGTTTATGCAATCCCACACTCTTAGTTTACTGTGTTTTGTAACTACAGAAAGGCCTTCTAGCTGAATCATTGTTTCTCATCCTCAAACTACCATTTGTTCTTAAAGTATCTTGCCAAGCAAAATACCATCCCACACATGCAAGAGGAAAAAAAAAAAGGTAAGTCTTCAGTCATAGTGCTATCAATATTCTTTATTTGTTTACCTACATATTTTATTTTACAATTCATGTGGTGCTCAAGTGATCCTAGAAATGAAAACTGATCTGGAATGTTTGGGTTTTTAAAAGATATGGCGCATTAACAATCTTACTGTATTTGTGGCTCAAGCTTCAAAATAAATCTAGTTGTGAACCAGTAACTGATAAACTTATAGGGCATCCTAGATTCACCTACACCTCCTTCCTTGTGCTTTGCTAAATTACCATTGAAACATTGTAATTTCAGTGGAGCATATGGACTGTAATAATCTGTTCGTTTTATTTCTCTCTATGTATAAGAGCAAAATTGTACTTCTTTTATGGGTTAAACCTACATTTCCTGTGAATATTATGGGAAGCAGAGGATAAAAAAGAGCATATAGAGCAACATATGTAGAGAACTAATGACAAAACATGGTTAACTGATAAAAACAGCTAAGTTTTATTCAGCTACAAACAGACAAATATATATACACACAGAAAAGTATATATATGTATGGGGAGTACCTATACATAACCCAGTATAAAGGGAACTCTGCTTGCTTTGAGAGACTGCTGCAATTCCTTTCCTCACTGAATTACGTCATCCTTTTATCTTCTGTTATGGGAAATCTCTTGGAGCAATTGAGTACTAGCAGAAAAGTTCTTCAGCATGAAAAGATGTGCTTGATAGGGCCATATAAGCCCACAGAAAGGGTAGAAACACTTCTGTTGGTATAGTGGCTCAGGCCTCAGGCAGAGGCAGGTGAATATAGGATCCAGAGAAAACAGGAAGATGATAGTTACATTGGATATGCTAAAGGAGTTGACTGCCCAACTCAGAGGGTGAGCTTAGATTTCTCTATTCCCTCCTAAATGCTCTATGAGAATATAAGGAGGATCCAAGTTCACCCCAAATCTTTGGTGCCTGAACCAGCTGGCAGGATCTTACCAGTATGAAGTCCTTACATCTATGACGTTAACAGTTCTATAAATAATGACTATACATCACTTTAACATTTTTGCAAAACATGAATGTGTAAAATAATAATATTTCACTTGGAAAACATAAGAGGAGATGTTCTATTTGCAGCAATGTCTTTATTCATGAATTTGTCACTTAGTTGTAGACTGGAGACAAAAATTCATCACTAGCTGAATCATATTTTTTATTTCTAATTTTGAAGTTACTGGTTTTGTTTCTATTAATTTTGAATTAAGATTAACAAAAGCATTTAATTCTTAAAAACAGAGGTAGAACATTCGGTTTTCTAACTGCAGAACCTGTCATGGTGTCAAAACGTAGGGAAAAGTCAAGAATGCCGTCAGGTATGGGTAATTTCTGTGGCTTCACAAAACTAGCAGAGAAGAAATAACTTTAACATTATTTCTTTAGTAGGACTCTAGGGAGTAAGTATCTTTTAAGTACAGGACTCAGTGCACATCCCAGCGAGCTTCATAAACCCACCAGTAAAATTGTTTGAACAGAGCTTACAGAAGGACAAGTTTATTTTTAATTTTATACACTATTTGTTCTCAGTTATAAAGTAACTTTCTTATTTTAAGATAATATTGACCATTAATTTCTAAACCTGAGTCTGCAATTCCAGATACCTGAAAGAACAATTACCACCATGTACTCCCTCCTTACTCAAACTTGTGATGAACAGTGAAGGAAACAAAGCAACTTTTATTAATCTCACAATTCCTATGGCTGCTTTTAGATGACACAGCATTGACCCATAATTTATCAATGTATATAGGATGACTAACATACAGCTACCTCACCTCTAAAATGGGTGTTCTGCCTAAAGACAGGAAAGTGGTAATCTGGAAAGCTACAAACTTAAGTATTAAAGGCTTCCTTGATAGGAAGTTAAAAACCAGATCTTCCAACGAGTTTGTTTTCTTCATCCTACCTAATAAAAGATTCCTTCCTGAATAACCCACTCAGAAAGCTACTTTATGCCAGGCAAGGCTAGTGGGGTAGACTAGGCTGAAATCAGTCACTCTTTCCATGGCTAGAAAATTGTAACTACACCCAGAATAAACAAACTAACAGAATGGGATGCTTTTCCTCGGATCTGTCCTGGCACCATCAGCTTTACCCAGAGCAGATCAACTCCTGTACACTTCAGTGAACAAGGCTTATGAAGTCCCATGCATTGCTCACACAGGTGGGAATATCTGGATTATTTGACAGCAAGCCTACTCATCTGGGAGCCTACATGGACATCAAGAAAGCTTGTGGAAACAAAGGTGCCATTCTGAAATAGCTGAATGATGGTTAAACAGACACAGGAGACTTTTAGTAAAGGAAAGAGGCAAGTGACACTGGAGCAAAAATAACTTGCATGAGACAACAGTTCTGCTCACTCCTGTTTAATGACCCTTTCCTGCATGATCCAATGACCACATCAAAATGGGAAGATCTACCTCTTCCCTCTAACTGGAGACCCCATTTCTGAAGCCTGGGAAAATAAAGGTGGAACAAATAAGTGAACAGACAGTGAATTCCTGTTATGCCTTGTGCTTTCCTAGGAAAGGGATGTCAAATAAGAAGGTACCAACATACAATGAGCTTGGTGTACTACAAGAGGGACTACAGGGGTCTTGGGGACACTATCAGATTGCAAAATAAATTTACATTTAGTTTTGAAATGGATATTTTTACTGTTGAATGATTTATTGAAAGTCCTACTTGCACTTTTAAATTTTGGTTTTGAATTAATTTCCTCCTTTCTCTGCCCCATAAGTAATCTTGTCATGTAAATACGAATTGCAATGAGAAAGTACATGCAAGCACAAATTAGATGATGTAAAACTGAATCAAACACTTCCAGATTTTCAGTAAAGCTTAAGCATTTTCATCTTACAGTTATGCCAGTCTAAAGACTCCAAAACGGGAGGTCCCAGGTCTGCCTGCCTCCCTCCTACCCCTTTTATTAGATCAGCCTGTGCAGCTACAAGGTGAGTTGGTTCAGCTGGCTGGCGATGTAAGGTGATTTTTTCCAGGGTTAGGATATAGTTCCATTAAAGTTGACATTAAAATATTTAGTGCTGCTGCAGTTACGCCCATCTTCTCCAAACCCTGCCTCCTGTGTTTTGTCAACTGTGCTGTCTGACTCTGCAGGGAGCAAGTTCAAGCTACTAAATCTTCAGGAAACTATGCAAAGAATTTGGGAGTAGAGGGGGTGGGGAAAGGATCAGGGAATAATACTCTACTGGCTCCATGGTCTCAACTAGATCATTAAGAATTTGGGTGAAAGCCTGCCCCAATACAAAGAAGTAAGAGCCACTGCATGGCAAGACTCAGATCGAGGCAGTACCAGCAGAGTGTACACTATCATCAACCATCACTCCTGGATCATCCAGTGAACTGACATGCTCTGTGTCTGTGTAATGAAGTGCTCAGTCTGCCAAAGAAATGGCCAAAGCATCTGTCTTGGTTCAAGTGAGATGGACTCATCCTCTTTCAATGCATATGCATATCAGGGGGTGGAAGTTGTTACCTCAATAGATAAACATCAATATGCTTCAATACAGCTCTTCTTTTTCCTTTTAAAACTAATGATTCAGAGATTTGGTATGTTTACATTTTATTGGGAGAGAGGGTATAGAAAAGTAACATTAAACAGCTGTTTGTTAGAAAAAAACAGTGGTCTTCAGAGTTTTTTTCTAACGAGGTCATATTCATTTATTCAACTGGAATAATTCTGTAATTATTCAAATTATGATTTACTAACCCCTGTCTGGCACAGGAGATAAATCCCATAAATAACTCCAAAAAACCTTCTGAACAGTGAATCAAAAGATATATTAAACTGAACTAAAACAATCCTGAGACAGCTGGATCATGAAAAATTGTTCAACTCAGAGAACATTTAAAGGTTAGAGCTCTATTACAGGTAAAAGAAAAAAGATCATAGACAGAGAAAAAAGATTAATACAGTGCATACCTGGTGCTCCTTTTATTCATTTCATTTTTATTGTAAGGCCACCATTTTGCAGATGGTCTGAAGTATCACATTCCTTACCGTCTCAAAAGGTTCTATATCAATTATTCTAACTATGGGTCTAAAAGAACAGCCTACAGACAGCTGCTGGAAATAAAATAGACATTACGGAAGAAGTTTCCTAGTATCTTTTTCATGAAGCTTTTTAAATAAAGAATGCAATCGTAACATGGAATAAAACTGCCAAGGTTTATGGTCTTGCATATCTTGCACGCTACAAATGGAAGTCAGACTCCAAAATCCCACTACAAGCACATGGAACACTGGCCACAGATCTACCATTAGTGACATTTCTGATTTAACTTAATTTTAGCAGAAAAGACAGTGATTAAAATTTCTGGCAATTGAAAATCTTTCATAAAAGCATGGAGATGCCTTCAATGGTTAATAAGTCTTGATGCTAAAATGCCACTAAATATAAAATGTTAACGTTAAAATTTACATGAATGATTTCTGCATCATTCAGTCGGTTGTTCTGCAAAAAAAGAACAGTCAGGCTTGTAAAATTATAAACAGTCAGTGTTTATAAAGCATAGGTAACAGCGCTGTCTTACTTTCATTTCTTCAAAAGTTTTCCAGTGTCAGACAACTTCATAGAAGCAAACATTAACAACAGCAAAAGCCTTTCAGTCACATCTTTTAATATTCTTAATGGAACTTTACTATAAATTGGCATCTATATTTGCAGTCTTATTTGCTTTATGACTACCTGTTGTTTCACTATGCATTTGTGCACTCCTGAATGAAGTTATCTGTCCAGAGTACTTGAAAACATCTAGTACTAATAGCTGCAATTTAATATTTCCATGGAAAAAGTAAATTTTTTTATCCTATGATTCAACTGCCCCTTTGCCTCCTTTTCCTCCATCCAAGTACAGAAGATAAATATTTACTGATTAATTCAGCATTTTCTGCCTTACTCTGGGAAATTCTTCTATTTTTGTCTAGGTTTGGTTAACTTTGTTAGGATTCATTCAATTTAATTTTAACAGCCAAAACAAGAAACCCAACATCTGCCCCATTAAAAGAAATGAGAAGAAAAAAAACCCCAACCAAACAAGAAAAAAACCCCCACCAAACTTACTGGACACGGATTTCTCCCTAATTTTTTCCTTCTGCCCTTTCAGTTTTCTGAATTTCTTAGCTGATACATCTTTATGCTCTCCTCCGGTTGTTTTTCAATACACATCCTCTCAAACTGATTTATTTAACAGGGCTTTTTGTTTTCTACCTAAGGAAGTTTTCAACACAAACCTGAAAGAATCATTACAGGTTTCAGATTTGAACAATTTGAGTTTGTAAAGTGTGATTTTAATTTACCATGAGAGATTTTACATTACAGTCTTTCACACAGATAATATTTCCTGGTTTTCATTTTCCTCTATTTAACTGACATAAATTAATCTGTTCACTCATCTAAGCCAACATTAACTGTATTTTTTTTTCCTTCTTTGTTAGCCATCAATGTATGTTTAATAAAGAACTTATTGTACCAATAGTTATCTATGATTTTTTGAATGTTCGAGTCATTTTAGTACTGCTAGCATACAACGTACAGAACATTATCTCTCCATTGAAGTCCCCATAATAACACATACAATTTTTTCCCCCTTATATATTAGAGGTAGGTTCTTAATGAGTCACATTGTCCCCTGGTGTGATTTTCTGTCATAGATAGTCAATCAAGTTCAATTGAGCATGTTTTCAGAACCAACCCCAATTACTTTAATGCTAACACGTTCTGTTAGGTAGTGACAAAAGGTAGAAAACCCCATGTTGGCTCAACAATGCAGTCTTTCAATGGAAACACTTATTTAAATTGTGTAAACTGAAATAAAAATGACAAGAAAAAAATGAAGCTTGTTCCGTGTAGCAGTAAATTTAACCACTGTCATAAGTAAATTGTTTTGCACCTTACTTCAAATATTGGCACTCTGCACTGTCCTTTACTCAACATATTTTATAATCAGATTTTAGTTCTCTATGATACACACAAACTCAGAAGTATAGATGTTGCTGTAATAATATTGTTACTAAAATGCTATTTGTACTCTTAGCATTTTCATTTTTCTTAATGCTTTATTGTCTTTTTTCGTCTATCTTTACTTGATGTTACTAAAGTGTTTTTATTTATAGACATTCCCATTTGCAATTTTAGAAATGTTTGTCATTTGTCTTTTATGTATAATGTAGGTGAATTATATTTGTGATTTCTGTTGGAAGTACATTAACTTCTATACCCTATACTGAGAAAGTAATGTGCTTAAAATAAATTTTCCCTTCATCTTCAGACATACCTAAATGTCATTATGGTAGTCCTGAATATCACATTATACTAGTTTAGTTTTTGCTTCCCAGGTCCAATTAATTGCCCCAAACTGTTAACAGTCCATGTTCAAGTCAGGAATGACTTTCTTATGTAGCCCCTCTGCAATTGTTGTGTCAAAATATATTTATTTGTATTTACCTATTAGTGAAATAAAGAGAATTATAACACAATATAACAAATACAAATTTCAAGATTATATTGCCTTTCAAAGAGTTGGCAAGTGAATGGAGAGATGAGAAATTCTTCCCACAAACTGTTAGCAAAAGTCATTTCACATCAATGATTTACTACTGTTGAGGGGAAAAAAAATGTTTTAACATTTTCTCTTCTACCTTTCATTTCCTACTTCTTAAAAAAATATAAAAAGTACATGTTAACACACTTCTGACAGAGTCTTAGCATTCCTCACCGGCATCAAACAGATCACTGCCAAAATGATGAGACAACCATGCAGTCAAATGTGCCACCAGGCTTGAAAATCTCTGTGGTCAGCAAACTTTGTTGTACAAAAAGACTGACCTTTCCTACCTTATTTTATTTTATTTTTATACAAAGGTTAATTTGGAGATCTGTTAACTCACACAGAAATGGATTTAATGAGGTCTTTCATGCTTCTGGATGAGACGTTGATTTACGGGTTGCCACCAGCAGGTGCTGAACAGAAATGAGTAACTTGTTAACTTGGATAATGTCAAAAAGGTTTAAATTGAGTGAAATGGCACGAAAGAAATTAGTTGAAAGGATACAGATTGTTTTACAATACTTTTTCACAATGCATTATTCACTAGTAATGATTTTAACGACTGGAAAAAATATTATAGACGCTACTTATATTAGTGCATGTTAAACCACATGTTAAAAAGGGTAAGGGTGTTTTTCATTCTATCTTAGTATTAATATGCTGTGTTTTTATTAAATTTCTATATGAAAAACAAATATGATTTCTCAGAAAAACAATGGGACATTAGCAGTAATTACCATATAAACACTATGCAAGTAACTATGGAAATGAGAAGATAATAAGAATCTGCAACTAGCATCTTGATTCTTGAATTTCTTGATTACTCTTTGTTTTCAGACTCAGAACAGGTTTAAAAACAAATGTGCCTAACAAAAAATTTAGTTACTTTCAAGAATTTGCTGCTATTTTGTAAGACAGGGACAGGCCTTCCTTCCATTTATTATGTAAACATTTTTCCAATTACACATCTAAGGATGGATGTCTACATACAGATACTAAAATACCTGGCCTGGCAAGTATGCAAGTACCTCTGAGCTGCAAAACATCAAAGCATATTAGCACTATGCCATACCTCTTGACAAAGTCTATTAGTGTGGGTGCAGCTCGTGGCTAATGCACACAGACTTCTTCACCCAAAGCGGCATGACTGCGGTGTTTTTAAAACACACACTTTTAAATACACAGATCCATTGGCTGGGGTCAAGTACAAACTGGGCCTTCTCTGGACTTCATTGCTCGGTGTAAAATAAGCCCTGTCTTTTGACTGGTTTCTCTGAAACACTGCTACCTTTACTTTACTTTTACAAATCGTATGGTGTAGAAGACACAAATCAGACTTAAGGAAATGTTTGCTCTTAGACAAAAACCTAGGAAAGTAAGCCCTCTTGGAATAAATATGTTTCAGGTATGCTGAAATAGGGAAACCTGGACCAAAATAAGCTGGGAACACACAGGGTATCTTCACCCACTCTTCACAGATCATAGAAAAAGCTACTGCTGTTCTCTTTTTTGTCTTTTCCCTGTTTTCCTTTGTCTTTTCGCATTAAGTGTGGCTAATGTAGTTCCATTTCAGCAAGTCACCTTTAACCTTCTGATTAGTAACCTGCCTGCTCTGTCTATGACATATCAACAGAGCAAACCCATGGCCAAAGACAGATATAATGGGCTTAGTGGGGAGGAAGTTGCATAAATGCTTCCACATTGACTTGCTGCCAGAAAAATATGATGAGCTCTTGTAAAGAAAAACAGAGTTCACAATTAAACTCTGTTTTTCTGCAATTTGCTACGTGTAGGGCTGTACATCCTTATAATATTTGGAAAGGAATATTACCAAGTTGTGAAACAGCAATCCTTCCCTGTTTCAAAAGTGTTTATCTGATTAAATCACTAAATTTGAAATCAAAACATTAAAATACCTTTTTCCTGACTTCTTGTCTCATCCTTTAAAAACACAAACAAAACAATCAAACTCACTAAAGATGTTTTTTCTGCTGTTTCTGGGAGTCAGAAAGTTGAATTAGGAAAAGAAAGAGGAATACCATGCTAGCTCAAGTCTAACACACTTGTTTTTTAAAAACCCAAAAGTTTCTAAAGCCCTACTTTTGCCATTCCATTGTACATATTGTTCCCACTTCATGTATGACCCTTGTATCCTTCCCCCATGTTGCAGTAGGCTGAGCTCTGGCTTCCCAAGCCCACGCCACTCCCAAAGCTTTCTCCAAGTCCCTGCACTGACATCCACCCACATCCAAACACACCGCAGTCATCCCACAGCACATCCCTTGTGTTAAAACAAAATGTCTCCCATGCCCGCAACTTCTCTTAGAGCACTAAGGAAAACCAATCCACTACAAACATAATTTTTTGGTCCAGTCCTGTATATGTCCTCACTCTCTCTCTCTGAATCAGGGTCTCTGTGCTGCCATCAGGAAAAAGCTTGTCTGAGCAAGGATCACCAGGTATTACACTGCTTATATCCATCTAAAACAACCTTTGGTGGGCTGGTGCTAATGAGGGAATTACACCCCCTCAATAACTGATGATGCTTTGACTTGTACCTGCCTTGGGCCCCTAACTTTTCTGACAGACTGAGCTCACCGTGGAGTAGATGATAGAGGGTTTCGAACCTAGCAGTACACAGTGTCCAAGTCTCCTGACGTTCATTAATGGGTTACTTAGAAAATCAGCAGCTATATAACAGCTAACAAAGATACAAAAACCTGGAGTTTGGAGACCTTAATTTCTAGAAGAGCAATAAAAAATCTTCACCTTATTTCACATACCTTCTGCCCTGACAGATGAGAGGACTACATCATATAACCATTATATGTTCTAGCCAATATAGATCTCCAGTGGAAATCTGTGCCTTTAAAAGAATTTCAAGTGCCTCAGATAGACAATTTGATAGTATTCACAAGAGAAAAAGATTAACTAGGTGCAGATAGGTCTATAAAATTACATGATAAAAGCTTATAGCAGGGTCTGGCCCTCTAGTAATCAATTAGCATTTTAAGTAGTTTAAATATTACACTTCAAGTACAATAATATGAATGTATGAAAAGCCAATTAGTTAGAACACTAACTGGAGGGGGAATAAAGATACTATTTTATATAATGCATAAGCATCTATTGCTCCTGACAGTGAACACACAATCTTAAAAGATGACCTATGAGTTATTTTATATCAAATCATATTTCACTTAATGAAGATTTTATTCACACATCTTGGAAAAAAACATTTCTAATGTGATTTTGTACAACCTGATTTTATACAATATTTAAACTGCTATGAAGGGGTCTGGTATTTGGATCATGGAGGACTTCCCAGATGTTTCTCTTGGTACTTTCCATAGGTTTGTACCGACTACTTCTGTTCAGACATTTCAGGAGTTATAAGCAGATGTGTCTGAGGGTATTTCAGTTTGATTTGTAATTCCCTCAGTTAAATTCAGCCATTAATATGAATAGTATGGTGGACCACAATCTTTGGTGAATAACACTGGTGGAACCCAGTGAATAAGCAGGTACAAACGTTGAATGTTACCAACTGAGGTTTTCCAAGTAAGGCAGATCTGGTCTGAGGGACAAAGGAAGGGATGAGGACACAATGAATCAGGCCCACAGGCTACCAGATGTTGAAAAAGCCAACTGCAGAGCTTTCTATAGGTAAGCAAATTGCATTCTGGCTACACATACTGATTTCTGGGAACATAATTTTCTAGATTGTTAGGACAAAATACTACAATCCTGCTAATAAGCTGCAAGCTGCACTTCCTGCAGCCTTGCTGTCAAAAATATATTCTTGCATTTTATAATAACTCAGATGGGGAATGGCTGGAAGAGACAAACTGTGGAAACAACTAATGGAGTTTAATTCCAAGTAACTCCTCCCCTGATACAGGGCAGTACCATCTCAGCAGATTGGATGTGTATTTCCATTGCCATCCGGAGCTGAATTTTAGCTGAAGCCATGTAAACATCACAAATGTTAAATTAATGCAAATTGTATGCCGCTATTCTTATTTTGCTCAGTTGGTAACTGGTGTGCTCTCTCCCTCATGCTAAAAGAGAAACCAGCAGTTCCTTACAGCCCAATCTGATTTCTGGCCCTTTGCTGTATAGAAAATACAGATTAGCAAAAATGAAAAAAAACAAGCCAAACCAAAACAGCATACAATACTACTACCATAAGGATTGTGGTATAATTTGCCTACAAATATGAGCAACTCTACTGCTGTTTAAGTGTATACTTTGGCCCTTACAGAGGTAAAAAAATTATTCTGATTAACACTACTTTATAAAACACCTTTGCATTGTGTTTTTCTCAGTGAAATATGAAACACATTCACTCCCCAAATGTCACAACTTTCATTTCTGGTTTTCTCTATCTGTAAACTCTGTCCATTTCATTAGTTTAGAAGCCATACAAAGGATACACTCCATAAAGGTGATATTACATATCCAATAGCTGCACAAATCTTTTGAGATAAAAGAGCAGTTCTTATATTCATCATTTTAGGAATGAGAAACCCATAACTGGAAAAGGGCAAGGGAGACAATGCATGTTTCAGATACACGTCTCATCTTAAGACATCAGATGGATAAATGTGCTACTCAGTTTTAAAACAAGCTAATGTCTAGTGAATATGAAAACTTTGACACAAAACTTGGAGACACCTCTCAGAGAAAAGTTACTAGATTTCATACACAGTAAATTGATGTTTCTGAAACTATTAAATACACTATGGACCCATAATGCTCTCCCTTCAAGGGAATAAATCAGCTTGTCTTAGAACACTAACAAATGAACAAGGAACCACTGTATTACCTTGTGAAATAACAGACAACACTGTGAAAACAGCAGACTCACTTCTCTTTGGCCAATAGATTGTGTTAAACAGTTTCTAAAAATATGGTCTTATGAAGCCTAAATCCACTGGTATGGTGCAATTTATAAACAGTCAAGACACCTAATAGATGCTTCTGGTAAAGTATGTTGAGTCCTACCTATGCACCACTTAAATACTAATATGATAAAGATATCCAACATCTGTGTCCAACACTACACACTGAGCTGAATCTACAAATCCAAAGCCTCATGGGCCCCTGAATGCTTTACAGAGAAGTTGGTACTTAACACAGCCGTGCACTACTGACAAAAACATCTATTAGATTAAGAAAAATCATCTTTCCTGAGCTTCTTAAGAGGAAATATTGTGAGTCTGAACTGCAAGGTATTCCCACACTGATGTGGGACAGTGAGACAGTTTACATTCTCCTTCCTATTCTGAGTTCAATATTCCCTTGAGATAGGAATACAGTCTTGCTACCTTGGACTTTGAAAGCAATCTAACCAATCTCTTTTATCTAAGAAATGCAAAACACAGAATATGGAACATGGATACACCTGCATACTGGAGAATATGTTCCAAACAAACCTTTTGGAAGCTTTCTCAGGAATAGCTGGGGTTCTCATCAATTGTCTGCTTTGGAATAGGGAAAGAGTATTTCCTCTCCTATATGCAAAATACTCTGTGATGAAGAACTCTTCCTATTGCATGTTTTTCCCAAGATTTTGGAAAACTGCTTGTAATCTTTAGTGATTCTCCTTTAAATACTGATAGACACCTTTGCAGTTGGAAACAGTGTCTCTTGTCCCAGCACAAGACTGATCACAGGGGTTCCCAAGGTAGTGATAATGCAAATATAAGGATAGAGTTTACTACCAAACCTTACTAAAAACATTCAAGTTGCCCTTATAGCTTTAAGCCAGGAAGAAATGCTTGAAGAATTTCAGTGCCTGAAATCTCTCTATTAGATCACAGAGCTGTTTTTATGGCTTTAAGTCTCAAATTTACTAACTGACATTTTATGTTGCAGTAATGAATTCAGCTTATGGCCACACACGTTCAAGTCCTGGACTTTGCCTGGGTAAAGATTTTTCTAGTTAATATTAATGCTTTTAAAATAGATGACAACAAACTAGATGTTATAGTGACTGAAGATGTGTTATGCCCAAAGGAGTAAGATTCAGGAACTAAGACCAGCAAATACAAATATGAAGTATAATTGAGTGACCAAACCAAGCGTCAATATGACCCCGTGGTTCAAAGAGAGATCTACAAATAGCAGGTTTCAAGGCCACGCCAACAAAGAAGTATTAGACATGTCAGAGAAAACTGTTTAGAAATTTTTAGCATTACAGAAAAACCACATGCTAGGCAAAGATCAAGCCTGCATCAATAACTTAGGATTGAATGCTTCTGGCCTTGGTAAAGTCTGCGTTCTGGTTTGAGGATTGTAACATATGAATAGGAAAGACCTCCTTGGGCTGAAATGAAAAGTATTTTCACTTCAGTTATCAAAACCAAGTAATATGTACAACACTAAATCTATGTGGTTATAAAATCTGATTGCAGTCTCTTACAGAAAACACAGCAATCTTATCCTCTGGGAAAAATAATATAATACAATGATGTTGAACATTTATAAATGACCTTTCCATTCATAAAGAGCTAGTGCTCTCAAAGGAATCTTGTAATAAACTTGCATATGAGTTTATCTATAATTCATCATGGGGAAAAAAACCCCCAAAAAACTAAAACCCCTCAAGCTGGGAGAGTATTTTACTAATCTATTCCAAGTCCATTGAAGCAGAAGCCTGCATGCTCTAGCCGTAATATTTTGCTCCACCAGAACAGCAAGCTGCCCGTCATGGGTCACATATATTGCTTATCAACAGAGAAGTGTTGGTTCACATTTTTATATATATCAGAAGTCAAATCTCCAGGCCAGCCATGCTTTTCACCTCCAAAACTGAACCTTGAATTTTATGTCTATCTAACACGCAAAATGAAACAATAAAATATAAGGCTAGCGAGCATGTGATAATGAGGTTATTAATTTTACAGTGCTAAAAAGGAATCTAGAAAAAGGAAATAAGCATATTAAGTCTCTCTTTAAGCAGAAAAGTCAACCTTTAAGTGAAAGCAGGTTTATTAAAACAAAGAAAACCATTCTATCATCCTGTAGATTTAAGAACGTAACATGCTGTTTTTCTCATCTTTGCTATTTCATCTTCAAGCCCAGAAGAAACATTTTCACCAATTAACAAAAACAGAATTTCATTACAATTTATGGTGTCTACACCATGACACCTATGAAGCAATTTATCTGCAATCTATGTTACAGGGAAGTATGTACTTAGGGAGCACAAATAGCTACCTAAGAATATCCTCATATGGGATCTAATTGTATCAGAAGACATTATAAAAAAAAAGTATTTCAAACACCAAGGAGAAATTTTTCTTTTGAATCTGAATTGCTACATATTCTGCAGGTAATTCATAGGTGTACTTCTCCATGAGATCAAAAGGAATCTTGCATGATGATAAGTGGATAGTATGAAAAATGAATCTACAGCACAAATGCTGGAACAGACTCTTGATCCACAGAAAGGACCTTTTGTTCATATTTCGTTTTGATTTTGATGGTATTATGATGTGAACAGCAGCCAAATTAATTAAAATACCCCTTTGGTACAAGCAAGTATTTTGGCTAAAGAAAAAGTCCTAATAATATATGTATTTTTTATTCTATGTACAAGACTATTTGTGATTCTAGTAGTAAATCTTTGAATATAATAACTTACTCATAACTAAATTCAGAAGAAACAGAATGACAATTTTTCATAACTAAGACAACTATTTGCACAGAAGTTACTTTTTCAAACACACATATGGCCAGCCATAGAGCATTTCGTATATGCTATTTTCCATTAAAAACTATTGCCAAGTAAGCTTTCATTGTATTTGCACTAGAAATAAACAAACAAATCACCAGTTTAAAACAAACTGTAAAAGGTGTTGCATACAACAAAAATATTTTACTGGCATTAGGAAAAGATGTTGAATATCCATAAGCTTCAATTCTCCATTCAACTCATTCAGTTCAACAGATACTTGAAGTCCATATGTATTAAGATGGTCAGTTTAAAGCATCACTTAAATGAAGAAACTGCAAAGAAAGCAACAGTCTTGTTAACTAGCCTGAATATTTACAGACATTAGCACACCAACACTAGCTTAGTAACCATAGCCAGATGAAATTTTGGCAGACAGACAACCAGAATTCATGCATATTAAGATAAGTCCAACAAGGTAAAACCCAGTAATTTAAGAACTCAGCCTAGCCTAGTATAGCCTATGTTTTTCATACTTAAAACCACAATCCAAATTAATGGTTGATAATAAACATCAGAAATTCTGTCCTAATATCTCTAGTCAGCTAGTATCACTAAGTTCATTTCTTTAACAAGAGAGAATTTCTGTTTTGAAAAATGCACCAAGGGTATGCTTCACTTACAGACACACGCAGACTGAAGCATGAACAGGCGAATGAGAGAAGCCTTCTTATACCATTTATATGGCACAAGAATGATTCTTTGTGAGGATTTGGTTCTGAAAGTGCTTGAAAATAGATCTCTGACTTTCAAGAGATGTGCTCTGACAGACTACCACATTGAACATCTTTGAGTAGATCTCTGTCAGCCTTCTCTATTAAAACTGTTCTTCCTTGCCTAAAAAACTTTTAGTCATATGTGTCCCCTGTAGCAGACTCCTCCATATCCCAAATGACTGCCAGAAGTACTGACACTCCAGCAGTCTCAAATGTTCCCCCTGAGATGAGTTCCTGGGTTCAAATACTTTTGTAGTGAGAGGGGTTAAATACATACACATATTAGATATATGTATGTATGTGTATGTAAATAACCTAATTATCTGTAGTCATTTTTGAGGGATGCCAAAACCCAAAATTACAGAAAGCATTTCCTTCTAATTTTGCAAGCAAGTGTAGACAACTTGGAGCACTCAGATCCAAAGGAAAAATTTCTTTATTATGAGTGTAAACATTCAAATGTCACCTTACACCCCTGGGCACAAGTTCCTTCCTGGGTATTACTTCTGCAGCACCTTCTTCTTTTGCATTTGCTTGGCCACTTGAGTGATGCTGCAAAATGGCTCAACCTTTTGTGAATATCTGTGTAAGACATCTGCACAGGCAGTGTAATGAATACACCATTAGGAAGTGTATCCACAAATCAGATGCAGGACTGAAAGTGGATCTCACTTTTGTCTGAACTCATATGTAACACATATTTAATCATTATATACAATTTGAAAAAACAAAACTATCTCTGGAGATACTTCTCACAGGCTGAAGTTAATAATGTGCTTTTGAAATCCAGAAGCTCTCTCCTAAACTGCAGCCAGATTGAACAAAAAATCCCATAACATACAAAATAGAACACCAGTTTTGAAACCTTATAGAAAACAGCTTTAAAGCAAGAATCAATAGAACTCCCTCTAGCCGATTTGTACTACAATCACAATGCTAGTTACAAAACCTGCAAATGCACCTCACCTTCAACAGCTGCGCTGCTTTTCACATTCTGTATGTAATATTCTTTGAAAACACAGAAGGTGTTTATAGAGTTTGCACAGGTGACAATCATTAGAGGCAAAATTCTCTTGCTCTTTTCACCGGTGCAGAAAACTAAAAGCCTTGCAAAGCCTGCCCTTGCTCGCTAACTGTAAGAGGAGAGCTGTGTGACAAAGGTCTGCAAGAGATCTTGCTCCTTCCTGCGGGATTTGGAGCAGACCCCTGCAGGGGTGCAAAGAGGAGCCTTTCTGAGGGAAGCCAGATGCACTGAAACATGAAACATGAAGCATTTCTCCAGCTGAAAAGTATAATGGCACAACTACTACTGTAAACAAGGTGTGTGGTGAATCTGAAGACTATGATCTGGTCTCTGGGGAAGAATCCTCTCTCTTACCCCACTTTATTTCTTACTGATCAGCTTTGTTTGTATGAGGGGCTGTGAATTTCAGTCTCAAATTTTCCTGACTAAGGTGTTAATGGGTTAATTTTAAATATAGATCTTTTCTGTAGAGGGTTCAATTCCATATCCTTGTCCTAGGATGCTGAGTATATGCCAAGCATTTATCCATTTGTTTCAGAAGTGTCATATCAGGAATAAATCGATGTGTTAAGAATTGCCTGCTAATGTTGTTGTGGGATTAATCTTACAGAATAGATCGTCAGCACGACTACCTTTGGCATTCTGTGTGCACATTGTTCCATTTTAAGCATGAAAATCCTTCTAATGCCAAAGCAGAAGAGCCATATATTGAATGATCTGCCACCATTCAATATTTAATCCTGCAATTGAAGCCACTAAAGGGATACAGAGAAGTAACAAGATGAATGAATTGTGACCTTAAACTTGCAAAAAGACAACCCAAACAATTTATCTTTCTGGCCCGTAGTGCATCCTGTGGCCAATACTCCTATCACTTCTCCACAGTTTGGGATCTGTAGATTGATCAATGCCACATTAACAAAGTACCTGAGAAGTCAGCTTAGGAATTCAGACAATCCCCTGCATATGCTTTAAGAATATTCTGTGTCAGTTTGGCTTATCTGTAGCTGAATGTAAAGGCTTCTTAATAAAAAAATCAATTCCATTTTCAAAAATGCATTTCTAAACAACAGTGGCAAGGTGACTAGAAAGAAAGCTTTTGCTAATCAACAAAACGCAAATAAAATACACTGAAAATCAGGTTAGCCCAAATAAACCATCAGACTGATGCAATTTTAAGACTTGCTAAGAGATTATTTTGCAATTTAATTTTAAAAGTAAATGTATTTTTTCCTTGTAAAAGAAAAATATCAAGATAATAAGCATATAGTGATGCTAAGACTGATGGGGCTGAAGGCATTAAGACCTCAGAGGCCACCAACTAAGCAGACCCAAATCTTTTGCTCATATCCTCTGTTGTAACCAAGGGATTTTTCAAGGTACATGCTAAGGTTGACATGGTAGTCCTACCTAGACTCATATACTAGCAAATATTCCATGACACTGTGGTGGGAGACATAGAAAACAATGAATATCACCTATTTACCTGCTAGGAGTAAACCTCCCAAATCCCGAGAGAAAACATACAGCCATGCTTGACTTCAAGTACAATTTTCTGTCCACTTATTTCATGGCTCTTAATTGAATTTTGGAAATTAGCATCCCTTCTTAGGGACAATGTTTTTCTTGACTAAGACTTTTGCTCTTTATTTGTAAGGTGTCGGTAGTATTTGTTTGTATGTATAAGACAAAAAATCCAACCAGTCTCATAAAAAAACCCATTCTAAGATCTCTCAACATTAAACTAGTCAGAAAAGGCCTGGTGTTTGGACTTTACCACAGCTACTCCATCTACCCTGTCTGAGTAGATTAACTGAATAATTTTTAAAAAACTACAACAAATAGATCTTAATCAAGGCTTCTAAACTTGTGATTTTACAACTCTGTTTTTTCTCTCATAATACTTTCTGTGTATTGAACTAATTAAATTTTTTATCTGACTAAAACTGATGGGGTAGTAGTGTAGGTAAGCCAAGCAGTCCAGATGTGGCTGCACTTGACTGATTAAGATGAAAACTTTATTCCTTTTTCATGAGTGTGTTTCATTTCTGCCTAGTTACAGATCAGTGGATCAGAAATGAACAGAATTAAACATGCCTAAATCAAACCAAAATGTTATTAAAAATGACAAAACAAGAACAACTTCTATGGTTTATAGTATTGTGCTACTGCAATATAAATAAGGAGGGACCAAATTATGCTATTCAGGATATATTGCTCACTCCCAGAAGACTTAGTATATGTAGACATATCCAGGCATAACATATTAGTTAGTTAATGCTAATTTTTAATGCGTGCTTGAGTGCTTCCTTATTGATGCTAGTAGTCTGTAGGTGATGCAACAAACTAGAGAAAAATTAGTTTCTTAAAGAAACGCATCATCTATGTCTATAAAATTCTCTCCATAATATCACCTCTCTAAGGAGCTCAGCAAAGCTGATATCAAGATAGGAACATGATCTAAAGTCTACAACATTAATGAAAGTCTACTACTGAATAAGGTGAAATTGATTTACAACCCTTACAAAATACATATCAAACATACTTTTTGTCTAATAAGACAGTACTTTTAAAGAAGCAAAGCTACTGCAGCAAACAGTAACTTCAGTTAAAGTAAAGTAGTGTCCTTTTTTTATGTGTGATGGGTTTGTTTGTTGGGGTTTTTTTTTGGGGGGGGGGTGGGT
>JAWWEE010000122.1:40223482-40393120 GCA_035221455.1 Xenops minutus | reverse complement strand
TTTTTTCCTTAAATGCATCTAGATTTGAGAGTAATCATTCACTATTTCCATCCTTTTTTTTTTTTTTTCCTTGTCTGTTCAAGAATTACCCCAGGAAGCTAATCTGTGATCAGTCAGCAGTGTCTCTTACAGTTCAGTCTCTACTGTACGTTCATAGTTTCCCATTTGAATATGGCCCGTTCAAATAATAAAATATTAGCAACTATTGTTTTCTTTATAAAGCTCAAAACAAAAGCTTGCCTCAAGTTAAAAATTATTTCAAGTACACAAAGTAATGAGCTCCTTAACTGTGTTAGCAAGTTTGTATTTGGCTTTGTGGATATGTAGTATGAGGCATATACTTGTAGGTAGAATCTCTTCTGAAGTAATGTTTGCTCTAACAGGGTTAGAAATGTATTTTAAAAATGCAAGCTTGTAAACTTCATTCACAAAGAAAAAGGACATTGTTATATTTTGAACACAAAGAACAAATACATTAATGAGTAATGATCTCTTTTACAGTTTTGTATTTTCATTTGCATGTTTGTAAAGCCAGTTGTAATTCTGGAAACTGTGGAAACCCATAAAGATATAATCTGAGTTTAGAACAAAAAGAGATGAAATTATTTTGTCTTGAAGATGCATGTCTAAACTCTTTATTAATTGTTCTGCAATAATTTCAGAGCTGGATTTGTTGCCTTTACAAAGCATAATTGCCAATGCTATAAATTCTTCCTGCGTCTAAATCAGATCTGCTCTTTCTGGTGAATTCTGTCTCAGCTGCATCAGTAAAACACCACTGTAAACACATTTGGAAAAGCAATGAAGAGAGGAGTTTGAATATTTACTTAAAGCTACCTGATTTTGTTAATTTACAAGCAAGACCAGGAGCAATACACAATTCACTAATCCAAAGCTATGTTAACTTTGCAAGACCAAAGGATTTATAAATTGACATTTTTGTTACTAAACTGAACTGCAAGCACACATAAAGCTCCCAGCAGTTGAGTCAGAAATGGCCATTTCCACAGAGCCTCTTTTCACATTAGTGCTACACATCAAACCTCCACCAGAAAACCTAAGCCTATTCAGGGAAATCTTGAATGCCTCTCAATGGCGAGACTTGTTCACTTACTTTATCTAAGGAAAAGAATGAATCATTCCTTACATTAAGAACTAGTTCTGTTGAATGTTGATACCTATCAGGCTTGGTCTACTATTTTTCTGATATGAAAAGCTTTCACAATGCTCTCTCAGCCTCCACAGAGACTGAATGCTGCTGAACAGATGAAAAATAATTCACGTTATCATATCCTGATGCTCAAACCAGCACAAAGTCTGCAAGTGCCCTATAATCATTATCTCAGCTTTTTTTAGTCATGAAGCATTGGTGGTTTCACAGAAATAAAAGCAAACTTGGGGATGCACAGAGAGAGTGACTGCCCCAGCTGGAGTTGGAAAACTCAGTTATATCAGGATTAACTTCTATCATTTTATTCTATCACACTATTTGCCACATATTTTCACATATACAGATATTCTTTGACTGATTTCCACAAACCAAAAAAGCCCAGTTCTCTTTTTGATTCTGGAGGAGAATTGTCAACTTTCTTCCCAATACCTATCAGTCCTTCCATGAAGTTTAAGTGGAGTCCTGATAGAAGAAAGGAGAGGAGGCACTGAACATTATGCAAGTTTCAAGCTGGTAATTTCTTTCCCTTTTTTTTTTTTTTTTAAAATGTAAGTATCGATAATGACATGACACTGTATTTAAAGGCAGTCTTTCATGCCTTAATTTTTAATGTTACATATCTAAATAAAAATATTCGTTTTTTTTTTTTTTTTTAAATACAGCACTATATCGGTTTTGTACCTGAACAATAAATATTGCAAATATTCAAATTCTCTACTGTACAACTCCAGCATATGAGAGTAATACTATTGAAAACAGTAATATCAAAGTTCTGTAATTCTGTGTCATAACTCTTACTTGTAAATATGGAACAGAAAATATAGATGGATATTTAAATGGATATAAATCTGTATGCACAAAGAAGACTGCATTATGCTTTGATTTTCCAGAAATGGACAGTAGGGATTACAGAAGCAAGTGTCAAAATGCAACATTTTTAGGGATTTTTTACAGGGAACCAGAAGACAGAATTTTATTCCTCTTAATCAGGAAATGCTGAAGAAGTACTACTGTCTCTTCATCATCTTTTTCTAGATTTGTGGAGCAGGTGATATTTAGGAGATTTGAAAGCTTGCTAGAAGCCTATACTAACATATTATAGGTGATGGACCAGAATATGTTTCCTGAATTTGAAGAGAAAAAACTGTGACATGTACACACTACATGCTGAAATAGAAATTAAAAAAGGCTGATATTGGTAGTAGGTTGAAAAAGCATCAGCAGCTAAGAATGCACATAAACAGGAAAATACAGCAGCATTATACAATTCATTATTAGTATTTTGAGAAGGGCATGATGTTAACAAGCAAGAAACATGCTTCAGCCCAGATCTAAGAAGCAGCATTTTCTACCTGGTTATAAAAGAACAAACAAAAATAAATTCTCAGAGAAGTCCTTGCGGGACTGGGGGAAAAAAAAATTTAAAAGCTTTGGCTTTCTTAAAGACTGTGCTTCTGTTAACTTCTACTTATTTACATGTCTCAGTGACTCAAGAGCATCACATAGATAAAGCCGAAAGGAAATGTAGGAGTTAATAAATTATTAAGCCAGTCTCCTTTATAACATCAGCACTGGGCAGTACCAAGGCTTGGCATGCCATGTCAGATGCAAAAGGATCTGCAAATCTGAAAGAATTATCAGAGCTGGGGAACAGCTGGCTCTGCAGATCCCAAGGCCCACCTGGGATCCACTTACTACAGCCTGTCATTCTCACCGAGTTTAATGCTTATACAGTCAATGAAACATTAGATGAAGCTAAAGGATACATCCCCAAAGAATCTGATTTATACTTTAGGAAATGACCTTTAAACAGTCACCTTGCAACAAAAAATTAAGTACAGCTCCCTGCATCTGCAAAAATACCTTGATGCTTGTGCTTTGTTCCTAAAGACACACATGCACTATGCTGGCTCTCTTTCTACTGAACTATCATATGCAGGTATGGATTTGTTTGTGTTTTCTTTGTATTTCATATTTTCCCACCTCAGCACACCAGGTATTAGTTGCTAAAGTGACTAATTTAAAATTGTAGCAGTCAGTGGTTTTTCAGTGACAAGTGAAAGCACAGAAATTCATTTGGCTTGTTGGTTTGTTTTAAAAATCAAACTTGCATTGCCTGCAGAAGCATTTTCATAACTCTCTTCTATCAGTGGAACAACCAAACACATTATCCCATTTTAATAGAAGAGCAATAGCCTGGGTTTGATGGCTACCATTGTGAGGAACATGATAGACAACCATGATTCTTTTTATGGTATTGATAAAGAAAATTTTCTTATTAGAAACAGACCAGAGTAAAAAAGCAAGGAACATACTTTAAGCAGAAGAAGTGAAAAACAAGTCTTTACGCTGTATTTGCAACAGACCTGACCTCTTGCGTATTGCATACCAAATCTTATTTGCTGGAAAAAGAAAAATTGTTTATAATACTGGCAATTCAGAGAGAAGTGTCTCTCAGAGTTAAAGTCCTGAAAAGTCATTTGCCATAGCACAGCCACAAAGAAAAAACAAACAAACAAACAAAAAACCAAAACCCACACGAAACCAAGTTTAGCATTCCCCCTGACCTGTTTTTTCCCAGCTTGGACATGATGCACAGGCTTCCAAATTTTGACTGCTTAGCAATTGCTACTGGAGGAAAAAGAAGTGTGCCATACCCTGAAGATGCCAGTAGCACCACCAGGACACATACCTGTGCAGGAGAAGATCTATATCAAGCCACAAATCCTCCAGTTATAAGAAAATGGCTGCAATAATATTTCTAACTATGCTTAGTATCTTACATTTTGTAAGTGACACAAACCAAATCCATTGGAAATAGATTTTACTGAACTCTACTACAATTCCATTCCATCACTCATAAAATGCATTTAATTCTGTTTGAAAGAGAGCTGTCAACATTCCAGATAGCATATGGAAAAGAGCGGACCACACCTTCAAAGCACTCACTACAAGTTTTAAGATTGCAAACTAATGGCTTTCTTTGAAGTAATCCCTGCTGCAATTACAGTACATATGAACATAACACAAACTTGAGGTCATTTGATACCAAAAAGTGATTTGAATTTTCTGTGCATTCTTTCACAGGCAAGAAAGTTTTATGGAATTTCAATGCCTGTCTGCAAAGCTAACCTTTGCAGGAAAAGTAAAAAAATAATCTCTGCAGGTGGGTTTGGAATAAACGTATGAATATAAAATAGCTTAATTGATAATATTTCCAGTTTTAAAGGTAAGTGCTACAAATTTCATAAGGAATAAAAAAAATACTATAAGTGCACTAAATACCGTAGCAAAGTCACATAGATATGTTTTAACTCTATATCCCTGAATGCTGAAGAAATTACCCAACTGATTTCTAGGCTTTAAAATGGTGTATGATACCATGATCTAGACTATTAGAAGGGTGAAAACACACACATTTGACTACAGCACCGAGTGTGTTATTCCCATATTCTGTGCAGTGCACCCTGTGTCCCCTATAATATTGCTCTGAACTGGGACCAAAGGAAAATACATACACTCCTTCCCGAAAAAACAAGGAGCATTTAGGAAATAGACCGTTATGAGAAGAGTTATAATGGACTGTATGATTTTTTATTCATTTTTCACTATTTTCAGTCTTTAGAACAATTAGACTTTAATGACATTTTTGCTACAAAATACACATGTTCCCTTCAGCACCTTTCTTTGCTCAGCAGTTTTCTCAGTTTTGTTGTCAGTGACGGCTGCTGTGGGGAGGAGGACTATGGTTGCGTTTTATTGGTTTCCTGCACTATGTTAACAACAGAATTATTCAACTCCTCTAGTATAATTTCTGAAAATCGCATTTTCTCAAGCAAACTCTGGATGAACTTTTTGTCCATATAACAAGAGGACAGTTTACAGTATGGGGGGTTTAAACTGACTTAAACTCTTGGTAGTCCAAACATGCAACTAAAGTCAGGTATAATGCTTTTTCATGCTTCCTCTACAGTCAAAGAAACACACACTTAGAAGAATATCACCTAAAATTAAACTGGGAATCTACTTATGCTCCAAAGTACTTGAACCACGTCCTAAAGTTCCTCTGCATTGATCATAAAGGCACAGCCCCCCTTCAGGGGAATCCTTTCTGTGCTAACTTTGCCATATAAGATTGGCATTGGCACACAGAGAATTTATGCTTGTAAAATCCTCCTGGAAGTCAAAGAAATCACTGATTTTTTTGAAGTAACACAAAACAATATAGCAATAACTATAAGAAAAACAAAAAAAACAGGTGACATAAATCTAATTACCAAAAAATCATTAGTCTATTTTTTGGTAGGGATGGAGCATATAAAGATTCCACTTCATTGCATACACATAAAAAAGACAGGGGGAAAAAAAAAAAAAAAAGAAGGGTAGATCTGCTGAAGAACACAGAATTGACAGAAACGTGCAGGGAGATGAATCCCCCCTATACCAATGCTTTAAGTCAAACAGAATACATCTATGTGCTTCAATGCCTTTGGAAAGCATTAGTTAAGTATTTTAAATAAAAACACCTATCAGAGGTTCTGTGCTAATAGAAACAAGATCTCAGGGAGCTAGAAAAACAGCATAACTCAGAGAGGCTGTGAGAGAATGAGACATGGTATTTAAAAAGAGTGGGGAAAAGCAATGTCAGAAACGGCAAGTGCTATCAAACGCACATCATTTTTACTGACATCATCTTAAACCTTAAAACGAAAGAAAACACTGCCTGCACTTACACTAACATATTTCTCAAGAGAAAGAATAAAGGAGAGGGAGAAAAAAGTGCTGTTTTTATTTTCAAAGCAGGTTTACTAGCACCTTAATAACACTATTTCTTAAGGCAATCAAGAAACGTACAAGATCTATTTGTATGTTTAACAATATATGAAAACGTATGGATGCAATTTCTCAATAGAATGCATTTTCTCAATATCCCTCTTCCAGCCTCAAAATGACAAGTAAAGAGCAGTTCATCCTTTCAATAGCCAAAATTATTTGTTAGAGAAGTGTTTTTTACACCTTTTACTGACAATTTTTGAGATATACTGTTTCACAAGCTGAATACCAAGTGCATATTGTGTGCTAAATTTGTAGCAGCTTTAAGTGACATTGAAAAAAAATTAATTCACATAACTGCCAAACTTTACATTTTGAGGTCTTAACTGGGGTTATGTCATGTCCCTTATGCACACTTGATGTAAATTATATAGCATTGGCCCTGAGAAGCTCAGCTCTTCCCCCTAGCTGCACCTCAGTCCTAGTTTGATTTTGTCTTCTCTGCATTATATATCTTAGCATTCTCACCCTATGGGCCAAAAGAGACTCCTTATCCACCTGAAAAGCAAAAAACACAGCACACATGTAAATCTCAAACTGATATTTGCATGTCCTTGTTATTTCAACAGGAGCTATGCAAATTCATTTCAAGGATATAGTTATAGCTGAAGAATTTCCAGAAACTCCCAGCAGATTTGACATTACATTTCCCCTGTTCATGGAAGGGGACCACGCTGGCAAAACGAGAGCCACTTTAAGCCTCCAACCACTTGCAAATTTTTCTTCTAATTTACATCTGCTGCAAAACCCATAGTGTACACTTATAACCAAAGCAGTAATTTTCACTCTATGTGTTGCCATCATAAATGACCTCACTGTCTAATTTTCAGTCCAATTACTGTCTACTTGCTAGCTACAAAAACCATCCCGCTGCTGAGGAGCTGTAGGAATATATCTCAAAACCTTGCAGTGATTTCAACTGATGTTGGGGGTTTTTTGGTTGTTTTGTTTGTTTGAGTTTTTTTTTTATTTGGTGTTAAGTGGATAAATCTCACCTGAAATAGATCATTTCCCATTCTTCATACAGCCAGCACATTTCATCCAAGAACCAGATACTAAAATTTTCACATTTACCTTCACATGTGCCTTCCCTCTGCTTGTGTACTACTTGACAAGCAATTCTTAACTCCTTAGCTGAAAAATACATACTTTAAACTTCATATATTCTTGGTTTCCCCCTAACAAATGCTAGGCCCAGTTAGTAACCCAGTCTCTGCATTTCTGCTGTGCATCTGAAGAAGGGCCATACCATCATCTGCTTTGTAGAAACACTGAGGAATTGTGACACCTTAAAAAAATAAAAATGTATGAGGCACTTGAAAACTTACAGCTAAAAGGTATGAAACAGAAGATCTATGTTTGTCAGTATGAAAATTTGGGAAGGGAATTTATAAAGTTAAACAATGTAAAAGATGAAACTCTTGAAACATGCCAGGACTTAGACAAGGCAGATTACAGCAATGTAACAAGGGGCAAGGAATGGCAATGCAAGGCCAAAGTAGAGGATTACACTCTTCCAAGGGCTTTTCACTTGCTATAAAGAGTCTGCTATAGGATCCTACCCATCAAATGCATCAGCTAAAGCATTACAGTATCATAAGATGTTCAAGCACTATTTTCCTGTACTGGGCATACAAAAGCAATGGTGGAGAAACCTTTCTGAGAGAATCAGTCTCCCATGAAATCACGAGACCTGACAGGTCTGATAAAAGCAGAATCCTAGTGCTCATGCCAAAAGAGACCAGGGGGAAATGAAGGCACTTCCTCACTTTGAACTTGTAAGCTTTCCAGGAGGCATGAGAATGCTATAGAGTTATTATAATATCTTTTCAGGGCAAATATTCTTTGCATAGTAACGTTAAAGAATCAAAAGCACGCAGATTCTTTATGCTGGAAGAAGAGCTCAGGTACAATTAGAATGTAGTACATAGAATTTCAGGCATATGTTTTACAGAGAATTATATTGACTAAATTGAATAGTAAAGTGCTAGTAATTCTTAATGGTTGACAAGGAGATAGACTGTGGCCTCTGTACTTTAATTCTGACCTTCAAAATTACCTTGGACACATTTTTAAGGATATTACATCTACGATCCAGCTACTGAGACTGAGTTCACGTCTTGTGTAAGTTAGTTTTTTATACATGACTAACAACTATAGCATCATATAATATTGTCTATTAATTCTTCATTAGAAAGAGAATTGTCAGCTATCTCATAAACATGCCTAAGTTTTGATCAAGGATTGCACACACTTAAAACTTCTCCTGCCTCAGTTTTGAATCCACCCACATCTTCAAGCACAAGTCTCAGTCCCCATTTTGTCAATGCTCCAAACCACCCATTAGCCTTTCTGATTAATTCTCTCCTTCTGCTTTGTTTGTGCCCTGGTTTCTCAGCACTCATCTCACTTCCCCTGTCCCCATATAGTATTACTGAATGGGAGCCAGGCTAAAAAAGCACTGGAAAGAGAACATAGTGGGGGGAAGAGAGCATGATTGTAATATAGGTAGCAATTCCTGCTCTAGCACACTCTCTGTCTTCACATTTCTTTGTGTTTCCCCCAGCAAGGAAGAAAGTGGTGAGGAAAGTTACTGATTTACATAACTGTAGATGCTTATTTGTTGTAAATACACTTAACAGTACTTGCATATTTGCCAGTAGAATCCTGTAAAAATTTGCTGGTCTGAGATTATTTTTTCTCATGCTAATATAGAAGTTTGGGCTGAAATCTGAAATACAGCACTTGGATGCTAAGAAGCCTGGCAAATTCTCAAACTGGCATGTGTTTGAAAAAACAAATAAATTATCAAAACAATTCTCAACTGTCCAGCTTGTAAAAATGTTAAAAACAACACATATGCATTGTTATTAAATACTATTTTAAGATCAGCTAACCAAGATAGATGAAAGATGCTAGACATTTTATTTTTGCCAAGTTTTAAAATGCAACTTTTTTACACTTTGTTTATAGCAATCTGCAGGGGCCATGGATTCACAGGAAACAAGACAGTGAGAAGGATTATCCATTCTTAATAAAACACTAACCTAGTCTTAAAATCTCTGGGAGACAGATCTCACAGTCTTCCCAAAACATCTCAAATAGTGCTTAGCTACCCTAATGCCCAAGCAATATCTCTCTTGCAACAATTAGCACATTATTTCTTGACCAGAATGACCCACAATGTCATTCCCTGCCCCTTATTACCAGTCTCGTATGTTCCAGCATTTTCCCTTCTTTAGAAAAAGTCCAGTTAGGCCATTGTTTCTTCAGAGGAAATACTCTGCACTTTGGATTTCAGCTTATTTTGTTCTTTTTCAATGTCTTGTGTCTAAAACTTTGCTGATTTGTGAATCCCAGTGGTAGGTGGTACTGTAGGAGAGGCCTTAGAAGTCCTGAGAGATGCCGAAAGAAATGCTTTGATTATTTCATATGACAACCATGCTCACATCCCAACAATTTTTTCTTTCACTTCACAAAATGATTACTTGGTTGATTCTCAGTCTATGAACAATCCCTTGCAGTACTTAGATTCCTTTCTACAGAACTTCTGCCAGTCAAGTGGTTATCCCAAACTGAAGGTGTGAATTAATTATTGTTATTTTAAAACTGCACCTATACTTTCCCTTATTGAACTGCAGATTATTTACTACAGTTTTATGCTCACATACCCAGCATATGAAGATTGTAATGCTAATCCCTTCCAGCCCAGTGTTTGTAGCCCCTCCTGGCCTGGCACGGCTAGGGAAAGTTAATAGAACTACTCCAAACATTGAAAAATTTTCATGAAAATATTGACCAGGAGTGGAACCATCATCATCTTAAAACCTCTGCCATTGGTTGTTTAGCTGGTAGACTGATCTGCTTTCCTCTGTATATACAGCATTCTATAATTTTGTTGTTCTTGTATTTGCAGTGTAACGCAATGTGTGATGGAAGTGAAATGCAGGGTATATTCTAAAATTCACAAATTTATCACTCCATTTGCTAAGACACAAAACAAAATACTCAGTTCTGGGTTTTATAAAAGACTATTCTAACTAGTGTGTCTGAAAATCCTCACCATCAAGTCATTAATGTTGGAAAATACCTTTAAGATCTTGGAGTCCAATCCTAATACTGTAGCTGCTTCTGTATTTACTACATGGAATACTCCAACTGACTGAAAACTTACACCAAGACAAATTTATGAGAAGCTCTGTTTGTCTCCAAGGCTGTATTTGAAAAAAACTTCATGCTGTTAATAAAGGTGCAAGTGATAATGGCACACTAATCAAAATCAGTAAATAGAGAAGGGTTGGAATCACACATCCTTTCATGTAATGGAAGCAGGTAACTTCTGTTTTCAGTGTTTGGTGACATTAATGCAGTAATACTGAGTAACTGCTGACAATTAACCAGAAGATGGAGCAGAGGTCTTGTAAGAAAATCACTCCCTGATGGCAAAATATTGAAAATTCAATTACACTCTGTTTATTACAGGCCTACATTAGGAACTGTATTCATAATAAAGACTTTGATAATATACAAATTAATCGCAACACAGGGGAGTGCTTTAGTAATTTTTCCACTCCTTGATGTATTCTTCAATATTAAGTTTTTAATATATCCAGAGACATATTGAAATACTTTCCATAAAGCTTTTCAACTAAAATTCCTTAAATACAGTAGCATGATATGTGAATAATGTTGTGAAAGACAAGATCATTTCTATTATAGTTCTTTGAATAAAGCACAGTGTAGATACCAATTTATAAATACCCTTTAGGTATTTTCCAGATCTTAAGATTCCTCTTTGTGTTTCTATGAAATATGATATAATACAAACATCATTAAAATCATATAGGCTACAGACTTGCATAGCTTTCTGCATGTACTCACATTTACATATGTGAATACTTTCTTTCAATCTCAGAAAAGCCAGGGACTTGGAGGCATGTGTATCCAATTTCTGCAGATATTGCAGATCAGTTTGAAGTGATTGAATAATCTAGTTCCTACTATTCAAGTTATAGCAACTGCACAAAATGCTCCCAAGAAGAGTAGCTAGTTATAAATTCATGCTATGACAACATGTATTGGATACTGTTGAATAATTTAGTTTCTGAATGAATTTAGTCAGCAGTTTGTTTAGACTTTTAATAGTCTATTGCCTACTTTAAAGACTTCTAGCTGCAAGTTCTTCAGCACAAAGGCTTTAAACTGATGTATTTCAAATCTATCTATATGCTTACTGATTTTAATTGCATTTTGCCAGTGAAAGCAGTAAGGCCTGAAGTGGAAAAAAAAGTCCATTGTCTTCACATTTAATTTAGTTGCTTATGTTACTTGAAAAAAGCAAACTCTAGAAAAAAGTACCGAACATGTGCACAGTATTCCACAGGTTAGCTGTATCCAATTTTGTTTGAGAGAGATTCCTAAGGAATCTCAGAGTTTCATTATCAAATACTGCAGATGTGAAACTTTGTCCTGCCTGACTAGGTTTTGTGTTACTGAAACCCCCTTTGTATCCAGACATTCCAAGTCTCACTTGTAAAATCCATCCACTTCAGGAAAGAAGTCTTATGCGTTCTGCATTGTAAAGGGATTCCCTGAATCTGCAAAGTAGAGCAACTGGTAGTGGTGCTCAAGGCACTGACATTCAAGGTGAGCCCACATGACTGGATTGGATAGGACCACATTTCTGTATCAATACCCCCCAACTAGGACACACAAATGCACAGGAGGTAACTGATGAGAGCTCTGATGTTTGAAATTGTCTGGAACAATAACCCTGCAGTCTGGTCCAGCTAAGCTTAGCCACTCCTTTGACAATCATGAAGAAAACAACACGCCAGTGATTTTAGGATGATTAGAAAATAAAGGTATCTAGAAATAAACCCAATTCACAATGAAGTAGAAATTATTAATTTGGTATTCTCTTCTGTGGCAAATGAACCTTTCACAGATAAGTCACTCTCTCACACTGCCCACACAAACTCCTTCAGCAGCCACACCTAACTCATCATTTGACTATTTTGTAAATGCCAGATCGCTGCAGAACCCATAAAAACAGACAGTGTGTATGATAAGATCTCCTTGTGAGGCAGACTCCTTCCAGGCAAACATGAGATGAATGAATGTCACGTCCTTTTTTAAGCTTTCAAGAGTGTTGTTTTTCGGTACTTATTCTCTGAAGTCAGTCACAAAAATGAGATGCAGAAAAACACTGGGTGGGACAGTTTGACAAATTTCAAAGCCTGGAAGAAAGACTTAGTACTTTGTGTTCATCCCAGCATCACATCCCTCAGATCTGCAAGTTACTCAGTCTGCTTGGTGCATTTGATGTGAATAGTCATGAGAAGGAAAAGGACAGTATCTCCACATGTTCACAGCATCCAGGCACCAAGCTGGATCTTGCTCTGTAAAATCAATCTGATTCATAATATCAGTCTGTTCAGGTGGTACCTGGAAGGGTGGTACACAAATTCCAGCCAAACCTGTAGATGTTATGAGTGAAGTCTTGAAAGCAGCAATACATATGCATGCATGATTTCACATTTCCAGCTATCCACATACTGCCTTCACAGGACTGCACTATTTTTCCCTCTCCCAGTCACCTGATTGGTGATGACTCCAATCAGCTCTAGAACAGTATGAGCTGACATGTTCCAGCTTTCATGATATCCTAGTTGATGCTGCATGCTTTACGTGTCTTCTGGCAATGTCAGTCAATCTGCATACAGATTTGGTCCCTCCTCAAGCACACTTCCACAACTGATATACTGTGATGCTTAGCCGTCCGGAAAATCCTTTTTTTCCTGTGTTACAGGCCATGCAGTGAAATTGCAAATGGAATTCTGCTGGCAGAAGTGAACCTTGCAAGTTAAAAAGCTGTGCACCAGAAGAGTTTGAAGAATGGAAGCACCAAAATGAGAAGGGCTAATATGAAATGTATGGATTTATTGAATCTCCTCAAATGTTGACACCTGACAGTCTAAAGTCATCCTACAATTCAGAATAAGGAAATACTATACACACAAGCATTTTCTCTTGAATTCTGCCGTGTCATCATCTACAGCTGTGAAACAAATGAGGCCACTTCTGGTTACAGCAGACTGAGGTGGGACTGGGAAGGTACTGCATAGAAAACAACAGCACAGCACACACGTTTAGTGTGGTGTCAGAGCACTCGGAGAGAGAGCAGAAAAAGGCCATGTTTTGACCACATAAGGCTGCTACGTGCGCTGTCAACCCTGGCTTTGCTCTCCGCAGTTTTGACTACCAAATTTAGGGCAGAGATTTGCTCACTCTATGACAGATCAACCCATGGGGGAGGGAGAGCAAACATGAATGAGCTGCAGTGATAGACACATGACTACTACATGTAAGGGCATGTAGCAGTCATGGCATTCCAGTGCCAGCTGCTGCATCAGCTATCCCAGTACTACATGGCTGGTAGGATGCAAGTCCATGTTGGACTTTCTGCCACCACTGGAATTTGGATGCTTTTCCTCTTCCTTAGATCACTGCAGGACAGGAGTAAAGCCCCATCCAATTCCCCTGCAAGGCTGAGCATGCTCATTCCTGATACCCACCCATGATGCCAGAAGTGCAAGCATCTGCCTCCATTTCCAAAATCAGTGGCTGACTATAATGTGACATGTCATTTTGTGCAAGAATGGAGTCTGGCTTGTCTATCTGATGGCAAACTGTTCCCTTGCTTTTGGTGGAATAGGAGGAAAAGCCATTGCTTCATTGAGATGCAATGAGATCAGCAAAGATAGTTCCAGAAAGCTGATTTCACCTCCTCTCTCCCATGCTTTTCTCATCCTATGGGAAAATACCAAGCACACTGAGCATGGCAGTATGTGCAGCTCTCCAAAACAGGAGAGGGAGACACTTTTGCCCATTTCCTAAAAAAAGAAAATTACTTTGTTACTGAATCGATACAATTTGAAGCCTCAGGTTGAAGAACCCTGAACAAGAGATAAAACGTAAAAATGGTATTATAAAGGAGTGTGAAAAATGTCAGAACTTGATCTAAGAGTACTGATATAATCAAAAATCAAAAGAATCATTTCAGGAAGTTTGTAGCAATTTAGCTAAAGCCTGTGCAAGAATGCTAGCTTAGCTGTACTCTGCTGTAATGGGAGGTGCCAGGCAACCAAAGAAAGGGCAGTAACATCTCTGCTTTTTCACTCTTGTAAAAGTAGATAAAGAACATATTTCCAGTAATAGCAATTTGACATAAACTTTAAGAACATAAAAAAATACATGCATTTATTCAGAATGTGTGCACACACCTGTTTAAAATGCATATAATTTGTGCAGTAGTTTTACTGCAATCTCATCTGAAATTACCAGAGATTGTTTAGATTTTTGCAGCCACCTTATTTTTTCAGTTGTATAAAATTTAGTGAGATTACTTGCTGGATTCAGAAGCCCTTCTGAATTTATAAAAGGCCTTTTATAAACTTGCTGAAAATGTATTTGTATTTTTACTTTTTTTATACAGATACTCACACAAATATATCCAACCAAAAGATTCCCAACCTTTTCCATTTATTTAGTTCAAGAAGGTAAGTAAAAAAGGCAGACTTAGTAAGTTTGATAGAAAATAGATGAACAGCATACTGCTTATAAGTAGGAAAACAAAACCAGAAAGATAATGTGCAAAGGCAGAGACAAGCAAATTAGTGACCAAATCAGGATTTCATTGCAGAATCTCTTACTTCAAAGCAAATACTTTGAAGGCTTCCCTTATATAGAGTTCAGAAGAAATTGATAAGCAGAAGGAAAGTCACTGGAACTGGAGCTTAGCAGAGCTAACAGTTGTGCTTTAGTAATTACAAGTGATCAGGACACAGAGTCTAATCTGTCTAACCTGAACTCACAGCAGAATGCTCAGCACTGAGTCAGTACTAAATGTAATGGACATAATGAACGATTATCATCACATCCAGGAGGTATAGTACACTTTCTTTGATTATTTCCACAGACTATCCAAAACTCAAGTCCACTTAGCTTGTGAATTCTGATGAGAGCACAGCCTGAGGTAATACAGACACAAAAACAACTCATAAAAGATCAGGTCAGGCTTGATTTAAAAAAGAAAAATAAAGAAGGATGGCAATGGGAAAAAACATCATGGGTGTTTTTTTGGGGGTGGGCTTTTTTTGTTGTTTTGGTTTTGGGTTTTTATTGTTTTTTTGTTTCTTAAGGCAAAACAGCATAATTACACATTTTGCATAAAAACATACTACACTGTCTGGCTTTTTTACAGGTTCTGGGAAGAAGAAGCATTGCTCCATTAAAGCAGAACCAGAGAACACGATAAAAAACATTCAGAAAGCCTTTTTTTGTTTGTTTATATGACCAGGAAATATTTTTCCCCATACATATAGTGCACTTATTCAAACTCTAGATTAGAGTAAATCACAGATCTTCAAATAATCAATACTACCCCAGGACCTCAATGGTTACTTCAAATTTATATTAAAAATGTTGGGGTAACCAGAATCAGTAGGGAACCAGTTCCCCAAGAGACACTGTCTCTTGTATTTACTAAGCATAGATATCTTCTGCATTGAAAACAAAAGAGAAATCTCTCAGTTCAATTAACTCTCCAGCCTCAACAAAAGTATATTGCAGCAGAATCTTTTTTAAAGGAATAATTTATCAGAATTCTCTTTAATGCCTTTTTCATAACATTGAAATACCTCAGAAAAGAGGATGAAAAATTCAATTGTGTAGAGCTGATCAGAGGAACAAAAATCCATTTTGAATGAAGGTAAGCTGATTAACTTTTTTTTATAAAAATCAATGCATTTGATACTGCAAAGAACGAAGAATTTGTAAGAAAACAAGAAATGAATTAACTTTTTTTAAAGCAAATTGCTAACAAAAAGTACATAGACTCTGTTATTATATTTTCAATATTGTTATAGTAGTTTAAATGTGTTCCCTAAATCCCAGAAGTGAAAAAATGACTCTCTGGATAAGGAGAATATTATTAATGTTTGCAAAGTAGACACCAGCATTTTCTGGGGAAGTTCACTTAATAGTTTTATATGATATGTTACAGTTTGGAAAAAGGTCAGAACTCTAACTTATCTTTTAAAAAAATGTATCTGAGCATTTATAACGACTAAAACTGAATTTTGAAACCTATATACATGTCACAGAGCTATGTAAGCCACACTTGACAAAGAATGCCTTGTATCATGGGGACTCCAACATTATTCTAGTTTAAGAAATGCTGAAAAAATAGGTAACTTTCAAGTTATTAAACTTCATGAAATCCTAATTGCAGGCAGCAGACAAAAAATTAGCTTTTATCTAGCAGTTTATGAACCCAATTAAAAAGCTATTACATGACTACACCTAGATTGTGGTGAAACCCACTTTTTAAAGTCAACAGGTTCTCTTCTGCTTGAGACATGGCCTTGCTGGAAATAAGCATTGCAGATGCTAGAATAGTAAGAAGAGTGGTTTTCCCCATGGACGTGAAATAGTATTTTAGTATTTTTCACCCAGTAGTTACAGGGCTCAGCTACCCATCTTCTGGCAACGTGAAAAGTAACAGAGGGATGACACAACTACATAAAACTGCCTTGGGCAGCATCAAGATGGCACAAGAAAACAGCACTGCAGTCAGCCTCGAAGGTATAAAACTGTAAGTGTGTAAATATCTTCACTGCTCAATGAATAAGAAATTTATGAGTTGGACAGAGAGTTAGGTGAACTTAAGGAAAATATTGAGAAAGAGTAATAAAAAAAGTGAATTCTTGAGTTTAACCTCTGGCTGACAGGTTGCCAACAAGCAACACTTAGGTGGAGCAGTCACAAGTCATTCCTTTCATGCCGAGAAGGCAGTCATTTTGACTTGTTTGCTCCCTGTATGAAGTCAAACACTGCTGCATTTTTTATGTCATGGGGATTGTTGGATAGGAATAAAACTAGGCATATGAACTCACTCTTCGCTTATTTCTGCTCATAGCTTAATGGCCAGCAGATCCCAAAACATTCTAATGAATTGCATCTTGGGGTAAGACAGCTCTTAAGACACTGAAGAAACTTCAATCTCAAAAACAATACTCTTACAAACTGTCTTGCAGAAGATTACTATGACTGTATAAATAAATAAAAAAAAAAGTCTGCTGAGGAACACGAGGTCCTGAAACCTTCTAAATACATTTTCATGTGTTTAGGAGCTGCTAGTAAAATTAAATAACCAGCATAACTATTTGGCACCTTGGAGCTTTTCCTTTGAAACTAAAAGGCTATAGGCTCTCAGTCCACAGTATTTCCTGCTGTATTTTGACAGAGCACACCTCAATTTTCAGTAAAATATAGAAAGGAAATGAGAAGGAGGGGGAGTAACAACCACAAAAATTTGAACCAATTTGTCCATCCGTCCATTCCTTCTCTGCAATATCTACATATCACAGGACAGACATAAATTCAGCAAATGTACTGAGTGAACAATTCTAGAGCCAGGACTTTGGGTAAGATTCCCCATCATTTTGCAGCTGCAGATGGAATCAATGAAAGACAGCTGAAGCACAACACGGCTGATCTAACAAGCAAACGTGAGTCTGGGAACAATAGACTTACACACTGAGCCCACTTTATATCAAGCCTTTCTGTGAATTTCATCAACATTCTCTATACTAATTTGATTTTTCTGGGAAAGATTTTCAATTGCACTTCTATGATTTAGAAGAACAAGTCCTATTAGAACACATGAGGATGTGAGCTCTAAGTCTCCAGGGCACTTTTAAAAAAGTCTTGCTCTACCTGTAAATGGAAAAACAATCATTGCTTTCTGCCTTCTAACTACAGTGATACAAGGACTAATAGGAATATTCAGCATTGCCCCTGTGTGAACTCCTCACTTTTCCAAGACTCGAGAGGCTAATATAACCTTATCATGACTTCAGGTCAAAAGATTGAGTCTAATGGACCAATGGAAGGAATTAATTTCAGAGCTCAGGACCTTTAATTGAGAACAGATGGTGCCTAGTCCCCATAAATTTAAAGTCTGGGGCCTGTTAACAAAAGCATCTAATCTCATCTCAATTGCCATAAGCAGCCAGGATCCAGCAATATTGAGTTTACAAAACAATATAACAATCTCCTAGAACTCCACTGAAAGCAAACAAGAAGCAAAGACAGTTAATGAAAAAGACGTCATATGTTCTCTGCAGCTAAAGTAGTTAAGGGAACGAGCAGCAGAATTCCCCACTGAGTGCAGCTTTTAAGCAATTTGAAATAAATCTCCTCATAGAACATACAGCAATCACGCAATGAAGAACTTAGCAGCTTGAACAATTCTCGTTAAATTTATATGGAAGGAGACTGAGTAATATTCATTTAACCAAGGCCCTTTCTATCAAAGTCATTTTGGCCCAGTTATCTTGGAAACTTTGAATATTCAAAAAAACTTCAAAGATTATAAACTATCCTGATACATTCAATATCCATCTTCAACAGCAGGAGAAAAGACAATTCTAAAATCTTTTCAAAGAACTAAATTTTGCCCGAAAGTATCTTAGACTTCTCATTTCTGCTATTTTATTTCAAACTTTACAAGTGACCATCACAGTTGAGTTCAGTAAAAACCCACTCCAAAAACAAATTCAAGTTTTGTAGACAGACAAAGCAACTCAAACTCTTTAGTCTGCCACAGATACAGACTGAGACTCCATAGCATTAGTTATCAGCAATTATCCAAAGCAATTTATTTGTAACTTTTAATTAGTTTATAGAAGTATTACATTTGTAAAACCCCAGCAATTTGGAGGGAGGGGGTAGTCAATCTCTTTCTCCAGCACATAGTAACTCACTGGCATATGAGTAACAACCAGAATAACTTTCCTTTGCCCATGCTCATGACTGCACATGGATTCACTGTGAAAATGGTCTAAAGTTTCGAGGCCATTTCAAGAAGAAACAACTGGTCTCCAGCCTGTATATTTAATCTGTAAGAAAGCCACGTGTACAAGCTGTAAGTAAAAACCATATAAGAAAAGGTCCTGTAAGGATAGCCATATATACACATACACAGCTATACACACACATTTATTAATCTATTTTACCACAAGACAAAAAGCAACCATAATGCAGTCAGCCAGAGAAATCATCCTGTTGTCGGTCTCCACTCTGTCATGGCCTGACAATCAAGAACCAGGGTTTCCCCAGTGAGCAGCTTCTTTTCCTGCTGTGAATACTGCACCAGAGATGGAAATGCTCACCGTTTGTCTCAGATGTACCTAGTCAGCAGCCACAGTACCCCAGGGAGGGATTTGCCAGCAGCAGTACAGATCTGGCATGGCAGCTGCACAGAATCTTCAAACTCTGGGAAAACCGCTATCTATTATGGGCACTCTCAGAGCAGATACGAGATACACGCACCTACTAAACATTTGTAGATTTATAATTTAATCCATAATTAATTTGCATTGTTTCCCTTCATCTTTCTTTACTTGATATTGTGGGTTCACAACTATGAAATTAAAAAACATTAAAAAAATTAAAGTAAGATATTTATAAGAATTTTGCAAATTTCCATGTACTATACAGAAACCTGGAATAAGCCACAATAATCACAGCAGTCAAAGCCTTTCCACTGAAAGGTTTCTAATTAGAGTGAACAAAAAAAAATGTTTTCTTCCTAGTTTCAGTGAGCTAAACCCACATTTTTTCTTCTCTACAACATACAGGTAAAAAAAATAGATAATTAAACACAAACCTGATATAATTTAGGAAAAAGTGGTATACTGAATGGGAAGGGGTGAGGGGTGTATGGAATAAAAATCAAAACTGCAGCTTCTTAACAAGCATTCCTTTTCCTGAGATTTGAGACCTCATCCTCTTCTCACCTTAAATCAATTAAAAAAAACCCTTAAATTTTGCCAAAAGATCAGTATATTATATAGACCAAAAAAAGTTCTGATCTTATCTGTCCACATATTAGTAACTGTAAAAAGAATTCACTTTCAAATCTGACTGGAAACTTAATTTTATAGTGAATTATCTTTTCAATCGAAAAAGACCCCCTTTTTATCCAAAAAACATCAAAGTAAGTCATTACATGGGTTTAATAAGAGATAGTTTTAAAGAACTGTCTATTTCAAAAGCCTTTGCAGCTTTTTTTTGGGGGAAAAAAAAAAAATCTTGACAAATTTTCTCTGGCTGTATTTGACCAGCATACAAAGGCTGTCACCTACAATCTTTACTCATACTTTTACAGTAGTACAGCCTATGTTTACTTTAAAGTTGAAATCATTATTAGATTATTTCTCAATATATGACATATTGCATTATAAAAGTAAATTCAATTAAAATCTTATTTCAAATCAAAATTAGATGAAGCTTAAAAAGCACCTTTAAAACAAATGAATATGAATAAGCTTACTTTTTATATAGAATGGGTATTATTTAGACTTTACCATTACTTTGGCTTTAGCTAATGAATATCTAAATACATGTGTATACATATGTATGTATATATAAACACCTCCCTCACACTATATCCACATAACTATACAGGAAATTAAGAAAGTGGTAATTAAGAAACTTTCTTACAAAAGTTCTTACAAATGACAATAAACGAAATAATTTCACAGCTGACAATTTTTTTCCTCCTTTTTATTCTAGTAACAATTATGGTGATAAACCTGATTCAGCAAATCTGTTGCTCTCTAATTCATTAATTAAAACAATTTATTGCTACCACTGTTATTTTTCAAGGACATCAAAACCACATTCCAAATGAAAACAGCAGACATTATCAGTTTATAGATGTGCAAAGCATGCTTTACTCTCATAGCAACCTCACAATTAAAACACAACTTAAATGAGCTGTTTGCTTTAAGGTTTCTTCACAGAAGTACATCCAGAACAACACATTTTGTATAGCAGAACTGAAGAGCAATATTTTTATATCAAACTTCTAATGGGGGAAAAAAAGTATATGAAAAGTTAGCATTTTCTAAGGAAAAAAAAATATAAATATTAAGTTGTGCAGCAACATTTTTGTAGCCTTCATTTTCTCAACATGCTTCCTGCTTACTAAATAAAACAAATTACTCACAAAAAACAAAACAAAAAAACCCCAAAAACAAACAAACAAAACAAAAACAAAAACCAGAAAGGAAGTGACGAATTTCTATTGTCTATCTTCTTCCACAAAGATGAACAGCAACTACACCAGCATTTAAAAATTGTTTTGGAAAATGTGAGATGATTAAATATCCACATGGTCCCCAGCAAACTCTTTCACTGAGCTACTCTTAGAATGACATTTTCTGAACTAACTTGTACATTTGCTATTCACAGTTTGCCTCTGGTCCTATTTGCCATATGTGGCCTTGGTAAAAGCAGCACTATCTAGATAGAACACAGTAGGCGCAGCAGGCCGAGTTCTCCCAATCTGTTCAGTGTCGTGTGTTTGGAACTTCTCATCATGCTCATTGACCCTTCTCTAGGCCTCCAGTTGGTTGGCATTTTTCTCAAAATGTAGTCCCAAAAATCAGTCACAGACAGTTATTTCTGTTTTAGCACTGCACTGAGGACAGTAGCAGGACTATTTCAGTAGACACATTATAAACCCATGGAAGAAACGCTCACATACCACAGAAAACACCACTGACAGTAACCACTATGACTTTGAGGTGATGGCTATCCAGAGGAATACATAAATGTTTCCTGGACATGCAAGATGGAGGGATGGAGAAGCTGAAGCTCAACCACAGTTGATAAGTCCTTCTACTGCAGGGGAAGAGCGAGCTGTTAGACACCACACATTTGCAAGATGGTCATACATAAGGCCAGGGGCCCAGAGAGGAGGCATCCACAGGTGCTGGCAGAGCTGACCAATGCAATTGGAAGACCACTGCCTGTTTCCTTGAAATGGCACGGCAATGGAGGAAGACTTCTAATGCTTATGTAGAACATAATGGCACGTTATCTTCAAGATGGGTGAGGAGTATCTGTGGAAGTAGAGGCAGTCAGCCTCACCCCAGTCTCCCAGTGAAGCTTATGGAACAAATACTGCTGGAGTTATTCTTCATATACTGGGAGAGGCTCCAGGAAAAGAAAGTGAATGAGAACAGCTAACATGTACTTTTCAAAGGCAAATCACACCCAAACAACCTGACTGTTAATTAGCTAACTTATTAGACAATTAGCTGCTTAGCTAATTGTCTCAGGAGACTAATGGAAAAGAGCAGATATTGTTTTCCTTGACTTTAGCAAGACTTTCAACATGGTCTCCCATAGTATTCTGGTAGCCAAAGTGGAGAAGGATGGACTGACTGGGTGAGCTACAAAGTACAGTTTGTGAAAAATTGCTTGTATGAAGAGGCTGAAAGAATAGTATTTTGTAGTGCAAAGAACAACTGTTGGCCAATATTACTGGCATTCCTCAGGGGCTAATATTTGGATTGATACTGTTTTATGTCTGTACTACATTTAACATATTGAGAATTAATAGGGTGGAATGTGCCCTTAGCAAGTTTGTGGATGACACCAATCTGGAAAGAGCGATCAACACACTGCAGGGCAAGACTGCCTTTCAGAGAGATCTCAACAGGCTGTAAGAATTGGCTGGAAAAACCTCATGAATTCCAAAGGCAGAATAACCACATCTAACAGTACTAGCTGGAAGCCTGCTGGAAAGCAGTTTTCTAGTAAAGGACCTGGGGAGTCACTGTGGACAAGTTCAGCAGTGTGCCCTTTCAGCAATAAGGCCTAACCACATACTGGGTTGCATTCAGATGAATGGAGCCAGCATACCCTGGGAAGTGATTAGTCCCTTTTAGTCAGCATTTGAAGACTTCATCTAGAGTACAATGTTCTGTTTGGGGCTTGCCAGTACAACACTGATAAATAGGAATGAATTCAGTGAAGGCTGCCCATGATGATTGGAGTACTGAAGCATACAACTCGAGGAGAAGCTGAGTGAGCCTGGAAAAGGCAAAAGATGGAAATCTAACTTTGGCCTTGCACTATCCAATGCAGTAGTCACAACTGCAGCAAGGTGAACTCTAATTATATATAAAGGGGAAAAAAAATTCACAATGAAGTTGGTTAAGCACCAGAACAGTTGCCCTGAAATGATGAGGAATCTCTCTTGTAGATTCTCAAAATTCTACTAAACAAGACCTTGAGCAAGCTCATCTAAATTTTGCACTTGTCTTTGCACTTGTATTTACTGAACTGCATTTTTTGGTGTGGAATTATTTCTCCAGCTTACATCCTGTCCTACAAAGTCTATGTGATTCTATCTGAATTACAACGTTCCATTTGCATTATCTAAGTCATTAAGAAAAATCTCAACACGCTATGTGGCACACTATTTAATTCAACTTGCCAGTTCATGAAATAATGATAATCATTCCTCGTGGACTTTTCCAGTAAGTTGTACGTTTGTCTTGTAATAATGAACCTACACCTCATCTTCCTATCCATGAGCATGTCAGGAATAAGGCAGTGGCAGAAGTCTCACCAATACCAAAATACCTTTTACTGCTAGCATCTGCTCCTTTTTCCTTACCAAGGAGTGGCTTACACTACTGCAGAAGGAAAGCATTACAGCTTGACAAGACTCATTTAGTACAAACACATACTTATTATTATAAAGCATAAACTTGTTAGATTTTTTTTTTAGGGTGTTTCCCATCTAACTCATTAGGCAGGTTCGTCCTTTTCTTTGCCCCTTCTGAAGTTGTCTTATTTGTTTTTACCTTCCAGAACCATATCCATCATCAATGGTTTCTCATACATGAATCATAAGAAGCCCAGAGGCTGTAGACACTCTCTACATGCAGGACAAAAATTATTCACCTAAGTAACCTCTAATCCTTTATTTAAGAGTATAAATATTAGCTCTGTGTTCAGTTACTCAGGTAGCAAATGCTGAAACAAAAACAACCAGAAGCAAACATGTCAGCAATATGGTCTTCCTTCACTATTAATTAATAAATCAACTCCATCTTTCTCTCTTTTTCTTAGCATTCACGTTTCTGTACAACTCTCTACTTTTTTACTGATTGTATATCAATTTTATTTGTATGCCTGAACCTCCCCAAAGTCCTCCTGAAGTATCTTTGTAAAATCCTCCTCACAAATCTGACCTTCCTTCCTTTTTATGCATGTTTATTTTTCTTAAAATTCAGATATGTGGAGAAATCCTGAGCTATGACAGTTGGTCTTTAGACACTTCTCCCACCACTCCTTACCATTAGAAGAAATTATAAGCTTAATAGCCAAGAGTAAATTCTCTGAAATTTTCTGATTTGATTTGCTTTTCCTTACAAACCCCAATTCTAATTCTATTGCTGTCAGATTTGTTAAGCCTAGAGTTCCTGCACATTATATTTGTGTTGCAAAAGAGCCTCATGCTCTGGCCTGATGTTCTCTACCAGGCTGTCATGATGAAAGCATAATTAAGACGGTTCTTCAGGAATCTCACGCTTTTTCTCTACAGCAGGTTTAGTGACACTTAAACCTCTGAAATCCAGGAGATCACAAAAAGTTACTGCAAAAAGGTCAGCCCAGCTGCTGCCTCTTTGGCTGCCACCAGCCAAAAGAATTATGAACGTGATTTTCAACTGTATTAACAGTGAATGCTAAGATAATTAATTAAAATGTATCCACAGAACTACAATCATAATAGAATCTTAAAACTGGCATAACTATAGAAAACTTAAGATAACATCGCAGAAAAACAGATGACTAGTTTTGTTTATGGATTTCTGTTCCACATCTCTGTAACCAAAGAAAAAATTTTATGCCTATTTATATATTAAATATTATTGCAGAGCTAACTTCTGTCAACAATAAGACTAATTTCCTGGTCTTGAAATTTCCTGGCAGCAAAGTGAGATTTAAGAGATTTTGGCATGCTTAATGAGGACTAGACAATTTCTAGATGGAATACTGTGGGAAGAGTGAAGAAGCCCTAATTGGTGATATGGCAGTAAGATGAGGATTAATTCACCAGCTATGAGGCTGGTTTTGATCCAGAGGCTTAGCATTTGGTTGGCATGTACCAAGCAGCTCCTATTCAATAGGATTTCTTTAAATCAAGTTTTGTGCCTTAGCATAAAGAGAGATGTTACATGGTTGGAAACATGTAACACAACTTCCTGAATTATGTGCATTATTTAAGAATGCAGAGTTCAGGTATATGTTATAGAGGAACTGTATTAGAGAGAACAGATTTAACATATCTTGACAAGTATCTTACCAATGTATTTCTTGGTTTTCAGAGATCTGAATGCCAGTAAATTCATCATTCTGGAAGGATAAGAGAGTATTAGGTTCACAAGAATGCTATCTTCAGAAGCTGTCTGAAGTTGGATTGGGAGCAAGCAAATGTCCACGCAGCTGATAAACTGATATTTTCTCTTTACAAAAGCTCTCAGCAACGAACATTCTACCAGCAATATCTACTTTTCTGTATCCATGAAAAATTATTCCAAGTTTCAAACCATTTATCTAACCAATTCAGAATGACCACCTGAGACCATGGCCATACACTACTTAAAACTTCTTTTTATTTTGCTACATCCTGATCTACTCTGGTGTTCTAGCAAACACCCATCAGTGCAAAACTCTACCAAATAAAAAAATTAATGTCCATATTGTAGTGCCATCAGTACTACTTGCTACGTGCCCAGGTGGTCTTTGTGGCAGTCAGCTATGTGGCATGTTTGTCACTGGAGGGCCCAACTCTTTTTCAGAAGCACTGTCACTACTGGGTCCATAGCAGTAGAAAGTGATGTGGACTTGGCATAAGTCTTAAGTCTTATAGGAATGACTTTCCAATCAGAATCACTGCCATAGCCTGACTTTCAGGCCAGCATAAAATGTGTATCCAAAACTGGTCATATAGCCTTAGAGGGAGAGACAAACAAATAAATAATAATGTGCTGGACTTTTGGAGTAACTTGCTCAATTAGCTTTCCTATTTTGCTTATTAACCTTTTAATGTTTCACTAAGTCAGAGATTGCAGTTTATTGAATTTAAAAAAAAAAATAAGCATACAAGTGGATTCTATGACACCTTAAAAATATATTGACCCTTTAAGCAAATGGGCCATTTGAAGCCTAACTACAACTTCTAGCTCATACTCTGCTGGAGTATTTATCCAGCTTAAAAGACAAGCTTTAGTTATCTTAGAACATCTTAACAACATAAAGTAACTAGCAAGCGTGTAAAAGAGAGGCTGCTTGTATTTCAAAGCTACAGCTCCTAGAACAATTACCAACATAAATTTCTACATGCAGCATTTATGAAATAACTTGCAATGGGAGTGGAGAAGAAAGCCTGAAGAAGCATGTGCATGCTCAGTGTGCTCCAACTCACACATCATACTGTACGTGACACTGGTAGGTTGCCCAGATTAACAGATGCAGGCCCTCCTTCAGGGAGGCTGACATGACAAATCTCTCAGAATATGATGCCAAGATTCTTATATGGAACTTGAATGAAGTCAAAGAAAAATATTTGTCTTCAGAATTATTTACTGATCAGTAACTTAAAACTTTGATGTGACAATATATCTATAAACACTATGATAAATGTTGCATTGTTTTTTTCAAAAAAAAAAATCTGATGGTATTCACTGTATGTTCTTAGTATATTTAAAATTTTGCAACTTGATCATGTGCAATGTTATTTGTTTAAAGAAACTTCTAAACCTTACGATATTATTTACAAATCTGAGTCACTTTTTAGTATCTTAGAAATATATTGTTAAGACCTTCACAAGTAAAAGTATTTCCAACAAACTGTTTCCACTTATTTATTGCAATTATGCAACAGAACTGCAAGTTTTGCCGTCCTGAGGGATATGTAATCCACAACTATTTCAGAGAAGCAAATATACACAATGGTTACAAGGAAAGAAAGGAAATGGTACTTCAATGCCAAGCTTCTCTTCTTCCCTAATTTGCAAGATAGAAAACCCCAAGAACATTCATCAAGTTTTTAATTCTGAGGTCATAAACCAGTAAGATATGTCAAACTTCTAATCACTCTGACAAATCCAATTAACTCCAATAAGGTCTGCTTATAGAAATAGACTGCTTAAACAGTGAATAGTTTTACTGGGTGAACAGTGGGATCACTGAGGCCTTTAGGTGAGGAAAGTACAATCTGGTGGTGTTGTGTTTTGCCCATCGTAACCAGTTGCTTCTTATTTCCCTTAGAGATAAACATGCTACATAGAAATGCATTTACCTGTAAAACAGCTCCAACAAAAGTCAGTCAGGAATCTTTCACGCACAACAAAGTGGGATGCAGTGCAGAGGACTTGTTGTAACTCTAACTTTGGTTTCACAGCTTTATCAGATTTGTCAGATTTTAATAGTATACTGGCACAGCTGTTAACTTTAGGCCATAAATTAACAAAACTCGAACCTGCAGGTTAGTCCTTTGATTAGAGCACCTGCTCCTGCCAGGGCCATACAGCTTCCCTGGCTTTAAATGATTTTTTTTAAATTCTACTGTGAGCATTAAATGTACTGAGTTCCAAGTACGTGTATAAAATGATTTCTCAGCCAAGACTACCATGTTCAGTGGGAACAAAAATTCAGAGAAAAAATACCAAAGAAGATCAAGCTTTTCACCACTCTAACATTGCCACTGAAATGGTGACCTATGACATGGTCCACGATATATATATTTCATAACCCTAGGGGACTCTCGAGCCATCAAAATTTCATTAGCCTCACAGCAGTCACAGTACATTTTTAAGTTGGACTGCTGGCCTCCCTATTAATAAATAAATCAACTGTAATCCTTTTGAGTGGCTAAATTCTCTGTTGAAGTTGTATCAAATGCCAGACGTTCCTTGCATGATTTTAACCACTGCAGAATAATGTATTTTCTAACATACTGACAGTCTTCTCACACATGAAAAAACAAAACACTCTAAACTGATGAAGGAAGTTTTGGCATATTGTAATTGACAATTTCCTTTTTTAAAAATAATAAAATCTGTAAAAAAGTATACTGAACCTATGGTACTTCTGAAGCAGCCACATCTTTGGTAATGTGAAGATATGACTTTCTATGGAAATTGTGTGTGTGCATACATGTGTATATAAATATGTATTTTCAGGATCATTAACCTAAGGTTTTACAAAAGGCTCAAGAGAACCTGTTGCAGCATAGACCTTTCAAAAGGAAAATCACAGGACTGCTCAGCAACTTATTCTAGATTGCTTTGCAGCCAAAATATCAAGCATCATCCCTCAGAACCTTCATTGCAGAAGGCAGTAGGCAAACACTCCTGTCCTCCTCTTTCAGAATGTGCCTTTGATTCAAAGCAAGTTTTCCAAGCATGACACAAGACACCTGTGAGCACTGAGAGCTGTCTGCTCAGGAACCATGTAGCATTCAGTCCAACACAAAAAGAAGGGTCCCATTTGAGACAGCTGTTTTGCACAGGCATCTTCAGGTAGAACCAGCCACGAGAAGAAAAACAAGCATGAATAATACCAAAATACAGCTTTGGTTTTGTTTTCTCAAACTGAAGTTAAAATAATAAATAGGAAGGACTAATCTTTATTGCTTGAAGTTTAGAATAAAACAGCATTATTTTTTAAGGCTTACCATACATACACACCTACATTGCTATTTCCCACAATGTGTTACAGCTATTGCCAGAGGATAGCAATAAAATGGCTCTGACTTTTGTACAGCTGAACAGACAGGTTTAATAAATTAGTAAAATTACATGTAGACATGCAGGCAATAGCCATCACTAATTTTCATTGTAACTCATTTTTCTTTATTCCTCTTGAATTTGTCATATAGAAAGTCATGAAGTTAATAGAACAATCGTTTTAATTCTAGTAAAGCTGAAAAATCTTCTGCAAATAAAAAGAAGTTAAAGATAAAATGTTTTCCAAGATTTGTGCATTTAGCATTTAACAACACATTAGATTCTGTTCATAATCTCAAGAGGAGGTAAATAAACTTTGAAAAGGTTTAAAAATGAATCAGTCAATTGTATTAACCTATTTTCATTTAACCACTAAGACTTAATATACAATGGTCGTATCCCACATCCTACAAAGCCTCTGTTAAGATTTTTGTTACAGATTTTAATTGCACAGTAATCCAGTCCCACTGGCACATCAAAGGCCCCATGTCCCTCTTCACCACAATTCCAATTGCTCTCATCAGCAAAGAAGTTTAAAGCACAATCAAATTTCTTTTCCAATCACATGAGCCCTCTTAATAGGCTATTCTTTGTGTTCATTCATCCATTTTAGATTCTGCAACTTCTCCAAGATGTCTTGAAGAACAGTTTACAATGAAACTTTTGAATGCAAGCTGGCCTGGGGAACAACTTTATCACCACTTAGCTGTTCCCCAGAGGCTACCAGGTGACACAGCCAGAGACAAGACAGAACTAATCTTTTTTTTGATTAAAGTCTTTCAAAATTACAGTGAAAACATCACACCCGAAGGTTGCATTAGTCAGGACCAATACTGAATACTGACTTTTCAGGGAAGAGGAGGGGAAAAAAGAAGGTGGTAAATAATTCAATGCCATGCTTTAATGATTTAAAATTACTGAATGTCAACCAATACAGCAAATAAAACAATTTATATATTGGCCATATGCATAACAACTTACCATTTTCACTGTCGGACTTGTTTTCGTGTTCGGTATCAGTCAGAGTGAGGGCTGAGTTGGAACGGCTCGACAGACAGGAACTGCGCCCTGATTTGACCCCCCTGCCCCAAAGTCTCATGGCATGCTCTGGAGACATCACTCCTTCATTTTCAGTATCAGCATCTGACCCTGCACTGATAGAGTAACCTCTGTGGGGGAGCCCCATTTCCGCACAAAATGCCAGTCCTCGACGAGCTGCTGGTTCACAAACTCCTAACTGCCTTAGGGTAAAATTCTGTCCTGATTAGGGGAAAAAAAGATAACAAAAAGTGAGAAATTTTTAAATTATTTTGTTTTAAGAATCTAAAAGTTAAAACTCTTCATGTGTATAATTGTCTCAGATATCACACAAGGTGTTTTGTCAAAACTCTGCCTGTATTACAATCAAGTGGATTCTTTTGTCTCTAGCTCTCTGCAGTGCCTGTTTTCATTCACAGTACACCTCAGCACTGTTTTGTCAACTGCTTAAACACATCAAAAGTGTTCTTGGGTAGCAAATAAACAAACCAGAACCTACCATCTAAGAAAAGCCAATTCAGCACATGAAAAGATTAAAAAATAAATTATAAACTTTTTCCTTTTTTTTTCTTTTTTTTTTTTTTTTTTATTAGTTATCTTTCAAAGCATAAAAGCACTTATCAAAGTATCTGTCAGGATTTTTGGTTGGTTGGTTTTGAAGTTGCTAGTTTTGTTTTTTGGGGGTTTTTTTGCCTGTCCTGGTTAGAGGCCAAAGCAGCAGGCTCTTTCCCCCCATACAGTTGTCCCACTGTGTGGCAATGGAAGAGCTAAATAGGAACCAAACTCACTTGGTTTTAATTTGATCTCTCTGCCCTACTTTAATAGACAAATAAATACAAATAAACAGGACCACAGCCACCTGTTACCTGCAGGTACTGCAGTAAAGTTGTTATTTTTTGTGTCACCATATTTTGAGAAGCATTTTAAGCTTTTACTGCTAAAGCAGAGTCTCTGCATTTTAACAGACTTTTAGCCTCTGTTCCGGGGCAGAGCAAGAGACATAAGTGAATCCCAAATGATTGTATTAATAAATTTGGTGCAATAAACTTGTGACACTTCAATAACTTAGAGTGTCTAAATTATGCGACACTCAAAAATGACTGCGTTTTTAATGGCTGTGTCTTCATCCTACTTTTATGTCTGTAAATTTAAGACATTTTATGATATATAGACACTTGGCAAGCTCCTTTGCATGCCTTTACCCATAATGCTTTTCCACCCTAGCCCACAATCATTTCATAGCTCTGAGAACAAATTAGGGCATACATTCAATTTTTAAATCTGACAGGCATCCTAATTTCTCCAAAATTAGTCATATGACATAAAAACACACTAGCAAGACAATTAAAACAAGAACAGAATCCTATCAATGAGAAAGTAATATCATTGCAGAAGTGTGAATACAGAAGTGTAAATAATTCCTGAAATATTAAGAGTTAACACACTGGTCATTAAGGTTTTTTAAGTCATCTATTATTTTATTGCTGCAGTTACATGAAGTTGTTGCTATAAGCTTCTTAACAGTCAGAACCATAAACGAATCCTGACAATGACTTTCCTAAATAATGAAAGTCAGTTACTACAATTAGGTACAAATCAAACTATTTGTTATGCAGCTGTGAATAGATTATTTTAATGAAAATATAGCTGGAGAGGTAAATATAAAGGAGTAAGCATATCTATGACTATGTCTGAACAGTGTGAAGGGTGTAAGAAAGGGGATTATCATGAACACTGATAGTATCTTGTAATTTTTTTAAGCTGTCATGCCGTGTGAATTTTCTGGGAGCTGAAACTAATCAGCAAAGGAAACAGGCCAAACAAACCGCCCAGTGGTGAAAGGGTCAGAGCTGAACATAGTGAAGTGCCTAAAATGCTTACTATTTTGTATTTTGGTATATATATGCTAAGGGTGACAGTCTAGAACACTAGCTTAGGCATTTGGTACATTATTATGTGAATCTATAGTTTCAAACAGTTCCCTAAAGTCAGAAAAAAAATATAGGAGAAGCCTATGTGCACTTGTGTATGTATACAGGTGTCTCTACATGTATAGAGTAGCTAAGGTGTGTACACAATTGCACACACAGCATCTCATTTGTTCTAAAAAACAAGGGGGTTTAGAAGAAAAATAGAACCAAAAGAGATATTTTTGACCAAAGATTACTAGAATCAGTAACAAAACTGCTGTTGACTTCAGTGCTACAAGGTGTTATTCCTACGGTCCCCACAACCTCACAGTGCTGAGATGTGAAGGCGAGGAGGGATGCAGGCAGACACAGACGGTGCCTCTTGAGCCACAAGAGGCTCAGCTGCAGCGGCGAGCATCACAACCCGCAGCTCTTCGCCAGCCTGCACCACACACCCCACGCTCCCCGCCATGGCCAAAACAGCCTCTTTGCACCCATGGAGACATCTGTGCAGGCACAGCAATTTGAAGGGACTATTGCGTGCACACACACACAGACACACACTTTTATTTTCCTCTTAAACACTTATTTCTGAGAGAAACTACTTCAGGCATTTTATAACAACTTCCTTGATCTTTCTAGGAGAGTCGGTCTCAGGCACAACATACCACTTACCATCTATTAATGGATTTTTTCTTTTACTTTAAGATTACAACAGCCTACCTCCATGTAAAACATTTTTTTCCCCCCCTCTCCTCTTTAAGAATTTTTTTAAAACCCCATGGCCAAGATGGCATGTTATAAGGCCAAAACAGAAAAAGAAGGCAGGTTTGAATATTGCTCTCTTATCCCATTCAATATATTAGAGCTTTTCACTACACTGAGAAGTTTTACAATACAGCCCAGAAATGCTGTAAACAGTTTTAGAATCATCAAGCTACATAATCTTCTGAATTAAAGCTTTCCTAAGAGCTTCACTAAGAGGATTGCACTCCATGTTAGTTGCCTACACAAATGAAAAAAACAAAACAAAAAAACCCCCAAACAATCCACAAAAGCCAAAATGAAAAGTTGACATGGAAAAATAAAAATATTTATTTGTGTAGGAATTTATATCCCAAAGGAAATCATATTTGTGATAGAAAAATTTTACATCATCTTAAGATTCCTGAACAATGAGAACAGGAAATTTTCCAGGATCCAGGGGAAGCTGAAAACAGCTGGGACCCAGACCTAGTGGGTACCAGAGTAGTTGGGAGCTTTTATCTGATAATGAACAATACTATGAAATCAAAATAAAAGCTGAAAAGGAGGTTGTAGGACCTTAATGGGAAAAAAGAGTATGAAAAGAGAATGTTCTTCTAGCGTTTGTAGAGTTTCTAATTAACCTTTCCAGAATGACTTTCATGCGAGGGATTTAACCATCAGTTTCTTATACTATACGCACATTCGCAATTTCTCCCATTGACAGTAAGTGCCTCAAGAGTTCATAAAGACGTAAAAACAGCTTGCCCATTGTAATGATCTAATTCCTGAGAAGAAAATGTAGGCACAGAATAAACAGATAGGCAAAATGCTTTGTGGGTTTTTAAACTTCCCTTTAAAAAAGTATGAAGCATAAAGTAAAAACAAAATTAGACACAACATTTCAAAGAGACTTGTTCTGGAGACACCTTGGGGGGTTTTGGACTATTTGGGATGATGTGTCATGAAGTTACATTTTAAAGACTGACAATAATGCTGTTTACCACCACCCAACCATTAGCTACTGCATTTCTCTTGGTGGGGAGTATCAATTTATTGGTATTGTAAGTACTGCTGACATCTTCCATTTGTTCAGACAAGAACAAAATTAATTAATAACTCTAAAATAACTTGCAGAAACTTGCACAGCAATCACTTTTAAAACTGGCATTTACCAACAGTGACCATACAAGCCTACCCGTTGTGTTGCTGTGTAAGCAATGATCCACACAGGACTGGTGTACTTGCTCAACTACATCAGCTAAATACATACTAAAAAGTATACTAGAATACTTTTAATATATATGGTCAATATTTATAATTATTATTCTTAAAAGATAGTGTTTAATTTAATATATATATATTTCTCTGCCAGAATCACACAGGTTATATCATCCAGAAATGTACTTTTTTTTTAATTATTTTTTTTTTTAGTTTAAACAAATACTGCTATAAACAAGTTTGATGTATTCAGAAATTACGTATTACTTTAGAAAGACAGAAGTTAAAAGCTGGAATTAAACCGAAACCTGCTGCACTTGTGCCACATTTGTTTTCCTGGCCTGAACTGGAGAAGTCATTCAAAGATATCCATTACAACTTAACCTTCAGGTTAGAAATGTTATTTGTGGAAATGGGTTTTTGAAAAGGACTACTAACCAAAAGAAAAGGTCCTATGGTTCTTCAATTATCAGTCTTTTCTCTAAGTTGGATCTATACACAGAGATGTTATCTTAAAAATCATGAAAAGGTGAAAGAAGCAAACAGAAAGAATGAGCAAAAAATTGCCACAGAAAATTTGTCACCGTCTCCAGACATCAGCATTTTCCTTACTAATTCATTAACTACTGAGATGTTGACAAGTCAGGTTTCAGCGACAACTGACACTCTTGAAAAAGAGGAAAAGAAAAAAAAAATAATCTGAAAAGCCATCAAAGCACCTGCCTACTTAGAATAAAAATACCCCCACTCTTTTAAACCAGAGGAATTATAGTGTTAGTGCCTTTGCTGACTTCTGTCCTGTCCTAACAGGACAGACAGTACGAAAAAGGCAGATGTCCCAAACCGATCCAAGGTCAGACTCCAAATTCTGTTTACTTTGGCTTTTGCTAATGTTTCTGATGCCGTATCTGCTGTCTCTATATCCTTCATTACTTGTCAGTCTCCTTTCTAATCTATTCCTCCTTAGTATCTTGCCTTCTTCTATCTGTCTCAAACTGATTTTTGCCAATCAAAAATCAAGCATATTTTCACTATAATCACTCTGTGATAATGCATGACAAAAATACTTATACTAAACATAGAAAAATTGTGAAACAACTAAAGCTATACAGATGCAAAACTATGGTCACGGTTCTTTAGAAGAACTGATCTTCTCCCATACATTTCCTTGATTCACTACTTAATCCTGTTGTGTTTTTTCTTGTTTGTTTGGTTGGTTTTTTGTTTTGTTTGTTTTGTGTGTTTTTTTTTTTTTTTTAATTAAAGGTAGCTTCATTTACTTAGAAAGCAAATCAGGAAAAAATATCTTTCTCCTATTTTTATTTTTTGTCTGCATATTACTGAATGCAAATACATCCTCAATAATAGAGCACTTATCATATAAGCTTATTGTATAAGCAGCACTGATACTGAAGTGTTACAAGGACCATACTGCTTTCTGCCATTGTGATATGGGCAAAGTACTTACTTCCTTTTGATTTCCTATTTAGGGGATGTTTTTTCTACTGAAGGTCTTTATGTGGAGCTCATTCTCAATACCTCTGAACACTTTCTAGAAAGCAGAAGCCAGCACACAGCTACATCATATTTGAAATGCTTCATCATGTCTGCGCAACCAAGAGCTCAACAATACTGACCTAATTCTAAAGAACTTTGCCATCCTAACTCATAGACAAGTATGAAGGAATGGCTCTGTTAACTGCAAATTGGCTGGTCTATTCACTTCACTAATTCCTGAAATATACAGCATTTAATCCCATGCTAGTCAAAATGGAAAAAGTAACTTCTTTTTATATAGTAATAGGCAGCAAAACTGACCCTCCTATTTGCAGGGCATTAGGTAGTCACTACAGGACCAATAAAAACATGGGGTAGATATCATCTTCCTGGATCATCAAAGCAGAATTGGACTCGTTTTGCAAGAATCATCATATTTCAAGTGAAAATTCTAGCTGATTTCTTATGGAAAAATATGTAACTTCTTTGTAAATATTATTTTTCATTTACAGGGCAAATACAGTGTGGCACGCCTACTTACTTCCTTACAATGAGGTCCTTTGTAAGAAAAGTCTTGGGAAGAAGGACACAGAACTGGAAATAAATGTACAGTAAGATAACGAATTTGCTGAAAATGAAAGGATATTTTTTTGTAAAAATAACAAAACTGATACCTTGGATGCTCTAGAAAACTCTGACAAGAAGCATACAAATGCTACCTCCAGAAGTCAGAAAGTTAGGTGGGTAGAATGCAATTACACAAAAGAGAATGACTAAGAGATGTGATACATCCATTCTGTCACACAAGCTTCACAATGTATTTAGTTAGGGGGAGTTTTCAAAGCTGTACTTGCAGAATTCTGTTTGCTAGGATGCGAGAAATTGCAGTGAAGATTGACAAGTAATGAGCTTTGCCTATGTTAATATTTTCTTTCTGATTTGGTGTAGTATTTTGTTGTTATTACTTCAGTCTGATTTTTTTTCTTTTGCTTTTGTGGAAATTATCTGTGAAATTTAAACCGTTCTGACACACTGTATCACATTTCCTTCTGTTCTTAATTGTGTTTTTCTTTTCACTCATCACAACCATTTTCCTTGTCACCCCTTAATCTCTCTTTCTTGACCTTTCCACTCTATTCACTCTTCCATCTTAACCTCCTTTTCTTGTCATTATCTGATTTGGAGTGCAGCTGTAAGATTCCTAGGAAAGACAGTTGCTTCTCTAATATAGCCAGTAAACTACATAATAACAAAGAGCATTAAAATATATTAAATCTCACTGAGTGTGAATATAATTTTCAAATGCTCATTATTCTCAAAAAATAGCAACCACACAGTTCTCCCATTCCTCATGGACTTTCAAAAGTATTTGGGGCCATAAGTCGTGGTGTTAGCGACTTCTGAGAAGGTTAGTGCCAGATACTGTAAGTTCTCTGAACTGTACTTACTGTACAGCTCTTGATAGAAGAGCTTTATGCAGGACTCAAAACTCAAGTTAACTCTGGGGGGGGGAAAAAAAGTATAAATCATAGACACATATATTTGTGGGATATAAAGTATTTCAAACCTGTTATTTAAACCAGACATGTATTTTTATTACTATAGAATCACAAGGAGACATTGATTAAAAAGATAGTCTGGGAAAGTTTTTATTTTTGGATATAGATCAGAATTGATGTGAACAAAACAGTATCATCTTGCCACTGGTTTTCCAAATTATGGTTCAAATGTGCAGACCCTCCTGTGCAGAATGGGAAACTCATAACTTTACTCCCTGTTAGGCTTGAGGTGGCAGGGGATCTTCAGTACTAATCCACAGACTAGAACACAAGAAATACTTCTTAAACCAGTGTAAGAATAAAAGCTGTTCGTCGAGCCCTTCTGAAGTTACCACGGAGCAATATTAAAGTCAGCTGAAGATAATTTCACAATTGCACAGTTCAAAGCTTTGAAGCTTCAGAAAACATGAACGTGTTTCCATAAGGGAACTAATAATTTATACATTATGGTTCCAAATTTGGGGATTTTATATAAAATCTGATTTTATGACTATGATTATATAATATACAAACTAAATTAAGAGAAACTAGCACAGCTGTTCTGATCATGGGCTGCAAGAGAGAAAAAAAAAAGAAAAAAAGGATTTGTGGATTTAGAAAAGAAACAGAACTCCATGAGTAGCAAAGAACACAAAGTCTTGATCATGAGCAGAGTGACAGTATAGACCCTTTAGGCCTCTGTCTTCATCTTCGGATCCTAAGACCAAATCATCAACATCCTACCACCCATTTATTACAAGATAAGAATAAAGTTTAAGTTTGATAGATGTGAAGAAAATATGACCTAAGGGTAAGCAATGTAGAGATGAAGGATATCCAGTATGCAAAGAGCCCACAAACACAGATCTGACAGGCATGAACTGCCACATTAAGGTCAGTATGATGCTAATGACATGATACACACCTGAAGTGGAGAAAGAAAGTGAGGAGGAAGGAGGCATCATGAAGAGAAGCACACAAACTAGAGCTCAGGCTTACTGCTATTCCTCCCTATGGAGAGGAGAGAAAATTCTACAGTTACTTATGCCTTTCCATTAGGGAAAAGCATGTATGCCACCACAAGCGAGTAGATGGACCCACAGAGGTTTTTGCCTCTTAGCCTGGTAGAAAACTTGATTAGTTCTACAGGCTATGAACTGGTACAAAGGAAAACCCAACACACCTATTCAAAGTAGTGTATAGATTTCAGTTTGTGGAACTTCATGAAGAAGTAACATGTATCGGATCTGATTCTTCAGCGCATGGCCAGTCTGAGGTGCTCAGACCATTGCTACAGCTGAATGCAAGAAACAACACAGAATACAGACCCAAACATTTCTGCAGAAATGAAAGCCTCTTATTCCCTCTATCACACTACCTGTCACAACTGCCCAAGAAGTTTTCCACTCTGTAAGCCCCCATAATAAATGTGGTGCCTTAATTTAGATGTTCTAGCAAAATATCAATTATGCTGAAGATGAGAAAGGATTTATGACTCAGAGATATTTATGGCACTACAAAACAAAAAAAGCAGAAAAACAAAGCTTGAAGCAAATGTGTTCCCTTGGCTTTGCCATTTCCTCTTTTGGCTTTAATAAGCTCAGTAACACTGAGTACTGTCTCTCAAGCCAGTAAGTTGTGACACTTTACAAACTAATTTCAGAAAGTATCATGGAACTTTCTGAGGAATTATTCCTATTTTACATCTCTGCTTCACTTTATGCATTTATTTGCCAGTGATGGAATAAGCAATCTCTCATAGCTTGGCCTCCAGCCCTGACTCTCATCCCTAAGCACTAAATCAATGGACAGCAGAGACAGAACTCTTCAGCCTCTTTCATTCTCCCCTTAGCTCACATCTAACCACACACTTTTCTAGCTTTATTCTCTCCACAGATGTTAACAGGCTGAAGTCATCTTTCACAGCCATGCACGTGATCCATTTATCTCCCTAGTCCTCAGTTTAGTCTTTATTATGAACAGAAGCATCACATACATCCCAGTATATGAGCTACAGAAAGATATAAGAGCAATTACAGACCTTCTACAGTATCTGCGTTTCCATGAGGTTGAAAATCCTTGTGAAGGTCCCTTTCTCATCTTATAAATCCTTAATTATGATCAAGAACTTAACTCTCCTATTTGCAACTGGACTATTGGAAGACAAGGTTTTTACTCTATGGACCTGGAGCAGCTGTGTAGAAATGCCTGACCAAGCAGTCTACCTCCAATAACCAAGGTTGATTTCTCCCTGGAGAATTACAATTGCCCTTTGTCTCCAGATCTGTGGCTCATATACAGGCCATGACCCACAAGGGACCAATTTCAGCTAGGCGAGTACCTTAGAGCATGTGTACAAATCACTGAGGATGAGCTAAATATACTTCTAATCAAATAAAAGAGAAATGTTTTTCTTAGTATCACTTTGTAGCTAATAGAATAACTTTAAAAGTCAACAGATCCTTATCACCTGGAACCTGAAAACCAATTAACTTCTTATTGTTGCTTTAAGGAGTAACTATGATAGAAATGTGAGATTATAATACTACTTAGCACTTACAGTGCTTTTCATCTTCAAAGCATTTTGCAAACATAAACTAATTAATCTTCCCAACATGCCTGTGAGGTGGGTAGGTGTTATTATTCCTGTATTACAGAGGGTAAAAAAGAAAAAACACCTCTGGCAGAAGGTTATATGCTTAGCTCAAGGCCATAAAATTATGCAGAACATACTGGCACTGTATGCTGCTTACAGAAGTTACCCACTGAAATCAAGCAGGCACTGCATGTGGCCATGTTTTAACATAACAAAAAGGGATCTGTCATGATGACAATTAGGACACATCTTGCACTGCAGCCAGGAAACAAAACACTAATTTAATATCTGCCTTAGATTTTGAGAGACAGTGTCACTGAATGGTGACACTGAATGGTAATTTGCTCATTGCAAGATCACAAATCACTAATACATTATTTCATACTTTTGTGTAAACAACCTGCAAAGCAAGCTAACTCAGTTCTATTGAGGATCACTCAATAGTCAAAATCAGCTCATCAATAAGGCATAGGTAGTGAAAGTCTTACGTATCTATCCTTACCCTTCTTTCAGAGTCGTAGGCTTAAAGTACTCAAGCTTTAGGTTTAAAAACATGACCATTTAAATCCTTTAATCCTACAGTTGACATTTATGGTGACTAAAAAGATTAAACATTTTGCTTTCCAAATAATTCATTTTGAGCAGGTAGTATTTAAAAGCAATAGGCTTTGGGGTAATATTACATTAGGACAGAAGTTGCAATTAAGGTTCAGGTTTCTGAAGTCTTAAAAAGTATCTTTGACAGTGTTTAATACCTTATATGATAAAATAAAATTGTCATATATATCACTGTTTCAGGTTCCTCTTTTGCTGAATGGTGATATTTTTCTAGCACCTAAATCTCATTGTCATGGGAATGGCAGCTGAACAATAGCTGCAATATATCCACACACTGTAACGTACTGTGCGTGGCTTTGCTTTTTAGCACCCTGGTATCAGTGATCCAGCATATTGTGAAGGAAAGGAGTTCTTTTTCTTTACTTGTTTGGTACACTCAGCCTCTCTTTTAGCAGCTTCAAGTTCTTAGGTCATTTAATGTCATTAAGACTGTTAAATATTCCGGAAGAGTAAAGGTAGGAAACTGCATAGGAGTAGTTTCTCCTGCAAAACTGAAAGGGATAGCATGAAAATAAATTCATAGTGAGGCTTGGCTGACAATAAATTGTTCGACTGATAAACACATTCTCACAGCCATCGAAAAAGACCAAATAACTTCACCTGCAGTCTAAACCATACTTGATTCAAGCTTCCAAAAAGCAAAAAAAAATTAACAAAACGTGCACTGCCTCATTGGGTTGTCTAATAGAAAAAGGTGCCCTGCAGCTCAGCTTTTCAATTCCCACAGTTCGCAAAAAATGCTCTGATTATTTTGTAAGGAATGATGAACACTCACAAATCTGCACTGCATCCTGACACCTGTGCTTATGGTTCAGCCTCTTGCTCCTGTGCAAAAACTCACTGACATGACACATGAACCACTATATAGGACCACTATACTGTACTGCAATGACAAAAATCTTTGAAATGGAACAAGGACTGATTGAGAGATACTGACTATTTCTTGCCTTTAACACGTATTTGATGGTAAATAAAACAGTTTTTGCCTGCCTGCATTTTTCTTACTAACAATATAAAGATTTTCAGTTCTTCTGAGTCCAGGTATTATTCATGATCTCTTTCCAATTAGTTTCATATTGTTAAATTATTATTTCTAATTATTTTTTCCAAATGCCATTTCAAAAATACTGCTTTCTATATTTCTACAATCCTTCCCATCCACACTATAGTCATATCATACTTTCAGATATTTTTGCATAGCAGTTTCTGTGTACTTTCTATCACTTCACACAGTAATTTAATTTTCTAAACACAGGAATTTTTCTGTGTACAACAGAGAAATTCAATTTTATACAGTCAGTTTTAATCCTGAATTCAGCAAGAGTTGGGCACAATGCAATATACAATCATGGAATCAACCCCAGAATGCTTTGGGTTGGAAGGGGCCTTAAAGATCATCTAGTTTCAACACCCTGGCCATGGGTAGGGGCTCCTGATCAATTACAAGCACTTAGGTTGCTAAATTCAATTAGAAAAGTTGTACATTTAAATCAGGCTGCTTTTTATAGTTGGATAGTTCAAAGTATAAGAAAATAGATGTCTTCTTCCTCCCTAACTCATAAACAGCAAACAATCATATCATCATACCTTGGAAAGTAAGTAGTCTTTTATGGAGCTTCATCCACTGTCAAGTATGAGATTAGGTATCTTCTCAAACATGGAATATAAAACTGTGCATCTATCTTAAAATTTCTTCTAAGAAAAAAAGCTAATGGCCTCCATTTACATGGCTTTGTGCTGAGTTTATGAATTCACCAATTTTTTTTCCCACTCTTATGTAAGCTTTATAAACAAAGTGAAGCTAACTAATTTAGAAGTTTTTCAAAGAGTAGGCTAAACAATCCTCATCTAAAGCTTTTAAAACAAAAGCAGTTTTGCAACAAATGCAGAGGCTTGAGACAAACGCAAGGACACCATAGTAGGTCTTACCTCTGAATGAGGTTAACTGAAAGCATGCCACCTAGATGTACTTACAATTTCCTAAACAAGCACACCTGCTCTTCCAATCTTGTCAACTGGCTTTCGAAAGTGACAAGATAATCCCAGTTATTCAACAATTTCATGTTTAAATATTGTACAATAGGTTTTAAATGATGTTTTTAGAATTATAATGATGAGCAAAAATATTTTTAGACTCTTATTTCCATTTATGCAATTAATCTAAAGCAATAGAAATTCAACAGATGAGGGAAAAGATCCTGTGACTGAAACTGACAATAAGAGAATCTCCTCTCCACAAGTAAAGATTTCATGGGATAAAGCTACCACTAAGTAAAGCACACCTATCTCCAACAGCAGTATCCCTTTCAGAATGCCTATCTTTGGATTTGGGAAGCAGGAAGCATAAAGACATGTACTGAGTCAACTCAGGAAGAAGAGATGGCAAAGTTCTGATTCATTAGCAGAAAGCTTTGAAAGGCTTTACCCTAAAATATCAGTCATAAAAAAAGACAGTGACATTTTCAGTTGTGCCACATTGGAGAGACTTGAGAAACTCACATAACTGCTCCAGCAACTTTCCGGAGGACACTGCAAATTTCATATTGCTATTTTATATAATCTGGGCAAAAAAAAAGTGAAACACTGATCACGATTAATTTTTAAAATAAATTTCCAATTAAAGTTATTTATTAAAGCTTGTTTTATTTGCTTACAGATTTATTTCCTGTTGATTTAGCAGGCTGTCAACAAAGCCACATATCTGTACTCTATTTCTAGACAGAGTAGAGAATAAAACCAAAACCACAGGGAAGCATGTTTTATATATTATTTAAAATCCTCTTGAATGACCTTGAAGACCTTTTCCACAAAATACCTCCCATGCAAGAAACTGTAAATTCTTGGTCAAAAATGAATCAAAGGAATACACCACCAAGGACTACAAAACAAGCCCTTTATTACCTGACCCTATCAAACCTGCAGGCAGTCCCGAGAGGTGCCAAACCAGCATGCATTACAGGAAGCCAGTAAGTGATACAAAAAGAATTGAAAGGATAATGAGGGAAATCAAATGGGCACAGATGACAGTGCTGAAACCACTGAAAGGTGAAGAGGACATTATAAATCCCAGACTACCACTTGAGGCCCAGGCACATGCAATTTATTGCATATTGGGCAATAAGTATGGGCTAAATACTATGTGCTTTTCTGAAGAAAGTGAAGAAGAAAAAAAATCCAAGGCCCAGTGCACCATCATATGTCATATGCCAGACCACATAACTTCTTCCAGTTTGTCATTATTTAAAAAAGAACAGTATTCCATTCAGTCAATAGTCTATGAATTCATTAAATAAATGGTGCCTGTTTTGATATAATTTCGTCACTAGTACTAAGAAAGTGCCTACACTACGGGTCTTAGAAAACGTCCTCTTGATTTTACCTCATAAAAATAATCATGTGTAATTATTAGGTGACTAATGACTTAAAACCTAGAAAATAATGATGACCTGAACTTTCAACACATGACAGAAACCAAAAATAAACATCAGAAAGTAGACTACAGTAGCAGCAAGCCTCAGTTACGTGAGCCTAAGAGAAATATTTTTATTTCCCTTACAAACATTTGTAGGCAAAAAAGTCAACACCATCTGCCCAGCTCTAATTCTAATGTGCAGTTATTCTACATGGAACAAAGAAATACACCAGTGGGGAAAGTAATTTTAAACATTCTAAAATTAAAACTAAGAACTTCCTCACAAGGGGAAAAATTTATCTTTCCATACCTAAATCTATTCTTGTTTCTGTTTGAAAGAGAAGCCAGATTTAAATAGAAGACTGAAGCTTAGGTTCACACAGCCCTTGGCCTAGCTTTAGCCTTTTAGATAGCCGAACTGCAGTATTCTACACATTTACTGTTTTTCTTTTTTCTTATTATAATAAGTAGCTTAGTTGTGGAAATGTAAAAATGTCGATTCCAGACACTACAGTTTTGAATCTAAAAGTGATGCATAAGTGCTGAAACCTAACTGGAGCCAAGTTCAATCTCTCAGAATCACTGAGGTCCAAAGGGACCTCTTGAGATCATCTAGTCTAAACCCTCTGCTCAAGTAGTCAGCTACAGCAAGATGCTCAGGATCATGGCATTTCCTTGGGTATTTAGACTTCTTATGCCTCTCCAGTCATAGACTCAAAAATCTGACAGTGAGCTTTAGCAACCTGTTAGCATCACAGATATCAACTAAAAAAAAAATCTCCAACACACCCAAACACGTGAACTAATTCACCTCACTCACTGTACAGTGCTCTGTTACTGCCCTTGTGAGCTAAAAGATAAAGGCACTGAACTAATGCATGATTTGTGTGCTCATCCACACATACTATGTTTCCACAAACCTATTCATAGGGCGTGGCCTTCTTGAAACAGTTTTATTAATTTTTAAGCTATTTACATTTTAGATATACGGGAGTGTCAAACATTTGGGCAATCTGTTAATGAGCTGAATAACTGGGGGTCTAGTTTTTATATTTTAAGGCCTGCATGTTTCACACTTGACTCTGCAATATTGTCACTGACCCACTGCCCAATACGGGCCATTTATGTCCTGATCATCACATATTATTTTCAAAGATAGTACATAATGCTTCCCCATCTTTGTAAAACGTTTAGGGAGATACAAGTGAAGTGCACTATGTGTATAGAATAATATTACCAAAACTGATGAAACTGATATACTAACATGTTCTTCCTGAAGGAAGAACGCCTTGGAACTAATGAATTTACACACTCTGAATTAAAACATCTTGCCTACCTTGTCTGGTATACTCATCTGCTTCTCTGTGGACCAAATCTTTTACCCGGTTTCCATACAGCAACCTAGAGGAATCATGATCAAAAGCTTTCAAGGTTTCACTGGAGCTGTAAGACTTCTGCGTAGGCACTCTGCACTCCTCATTTTCCGCAGAAGAATTTGTATAGCGCCGTTCCTTGTCCCGTCTGCTCTTTGTCAGGGAGCAATAAGGCCTACGTTCCTTCACATCCATACTTCATTCCTTCTCTGTGCACATCAGTCCAGCTTATTTGGAAGTCTTCTCTACATTCAGCTTACATTCACCTATAATAAAATTAGAAAGACAACCACTGATGTGTTACAATGATCTCTAATTGCTGTAATTGCTCCCTAACTGTCTGGAAGAGAAAGAAAGGAAGATCTGCTCAGCAATGAGTGAGAAGCACGTCTGTGCATATCTGCAAGAATTCCCAGAGCTCCATGCACAAGCTCTCCTGATCTACACTAGTAGCAAGGAAATTTTTGAGAACAACAATGCAATACTACTCATTTTTATAAAACAGATTAGAGGATCAAAAGCAGACTGAGAACTTGGTGGGGAAAAAAGTAGGTTTTCAGCTTCAGGAATGTGTTACTTGCCTAAAATCTATTTGTAGGTAATCTGCTTTCTGTTTTTCTGAGAAGAATGTATGCTTTAATGACAAATCTGACTTCCTTCTGCTTGTCAGAAATTTGTGGGTTTACTGTTTGGTGGGTTTTTTTATATACTTCTTTTTAGACTTATAGGCTTTTATAACTTTTTTATTGCAATTTCTGTTTTAAGAAAATTGTTCTCATCAAAAAACATGTACACATGATTTCACAACAAGCTACAAAAGCATTTTAGGTCATGTCCAGGAAGGTTTCTCCAAGCCAGCACGTTCTATGTAAGTTGTGCTTGAAAGCAAGGAAATATTTCATTTGTAAATGCCAGTCAGAAATATTTTTTCTTTCCCTCAAGTTTTTAAGGAATATTTCAGTAAGAATCTTAGTTCTACGACTATTTATTTTTCCTTACTATTTCATCAGATTCAGTTTTCAAACGCAGACTTGTCAGTTTCACTTCTTGGGTCCTGCACCCTTAACCAAAATATCTACATTTCTGACAGAAACTGTAAATTTTGTTTTTGTTTTTTCAAAGAGAAGTGCTAAAATAAAATAAATAATATCATTTGTATACTTAAACAGCTGACAAAACATCTAAGTGAAGAACAGTTCAGATGATTTTAACACTTTGCAACTGTACTTCTTAACTGGGACCTTGATGTTTCTTGTTTGATACCTTAATACACTAGGGTTTCTTCCTTTGCCTCAAAGAGAACTTTCTCCTCAGTGCTCCCCTCAATTTCAAGCACTTAAATGTTAAAAAATAAAACTAAGAAAAACTGAACTCTTTTTCACTCTCATTTGCACTCTTTTCACCAAAACCAAGATTGCTTTATAACTCTTCACTTATTTAACCAATATCAAACAAACTAATTAGCTGTCATTCCCTCAAAGATTTTTAGAGAGTATTTAATTTACTACAGAACTATAATTCAAGTTTAGGAATGGCAGCCAGTCCTATATCATTCTGTTTTCAAATTTTCCAAAAAGGTTCTTGCATTTCTTGACCTATGTGAATCTCAATTTACACTAAAAGAGTAATAAAATCTTCAACTTAAGCAAATTCTCTTCTATTTCTATTATACTTTCAAATGTTAAGTGGTTAAAAAGAAACTGAAATTTTTACATGATCAAAAAAACCTAGTTTTATAACAGAACAATTTATTAAATTTATGACTGTTTAGATATCTGCATGCCTACGTAGCACACCTTTTTAGGTTAAATGAAACCGTTTTTAAAATATTTGATTGACTAACAAATGTAAGCTCTTTCCATGTGAAAACAATTTTCTAGATGTTTTATAAACTTTGCTTTTTATTAACACTGAACTAAACTGTAAATGTAAAAATAATTACTAACGAATACACATGGGAATTCTTTTGCAGTGTAAAGACTTTGTGGAAGTGTATCTGCCTTTTCATCTAAGCCTTTCAAGACTTTAAAGGGCCACTAATTCCTAATGTTTCTAAACTGCACCACAGGAAAACTGACGTATGCACCATCCAAGATGAAATAATATTGATTTTTTTCCCATGTTTTCAAAATACTTTATGTCAAAAACAAACAAAACCCACAACAAAACACAAACCAATAAAGCAAACACTTCTTTGCACAATAGTTTGTTACTATATCAAGTTAAAATCCTCAAAGATTTAATTTTTGCTTCAGCATGAGGAAATACTGATCTGCTTCCTATAGAAGTCAATGCATACAATAAAACTTCAAAAAGCACTTCTCTGCGTTATGTATTGCCTCTCCAGCCTCTCCAGGCAAAGAACAAAAAGGGTAAAAAAATCCACACTGCTTAATAGTACCGCATTATGGAGATACTTTAGCAGTCACTATCCTGCCTCAATAATGAGGACTAGGGCATTAAAAAAAAAATAAAAAATTCTTTGAGATTCAAGAACCTGATCTTTCTGAATCTGGCATTACACAAAACACCTGTTTAATTTCAGTAACCTTTAACTTTAAAAATTAACAGTATCTCTCAGCAAGTCTTAGGAAACAGTGAACATCCCCAGGCTCCTGTCTCTGAAATTACTTATCAGTGAATTAATACACATATCCAAAAGAAGGCAGAATAAAAGCTACCTTAAAGATCTGTCTACAAATAAATGTTCTCTGCCGTGATCAGACAACAAGCAGAAAAAGAGAACACAAACGTATTTGCAGAGCACAAAAACAAATATCTGTGTTAATGTTTAAGCAGAGTAAGTCAGCAGTGACAAGCTAAACAAAAGACTTGCACGTGGCTTTACCAGATCTTAACTTGTCCCATTATGAATCACCTTTTATTTTTTTCCTAGAAAACACCTCTCACCCCCAAATGAGAAAAATATCTTCAAATATTGAGAAAGCCATTTTAATTAAAAAAAAAATCCAAACTGGCATTTAGTGCATCTCCTCAGCTTCTTTCTTGTAAAGACCACTGTAGCTAAAATAGTAACAAGTTTTTTCCACTCAAATCTTCAGATTGAATTGAACCACTGCTGCAGAATTTTTAACATATTTCCTTTTTTTCTTCTCCTCTGTTTCGTATAATATAAAAACAACATCTCTGGGGCAGTTCCCCAAATGCAGAGCAACTAATTTGAAAAATCAGATTAAAATTTTAAAGCACATAAAATTAAATTTATTTTGTGTGGTTATACAAACACTTGCCTTCATCTGCAAGGAATTTTTTACCCATATGTCAATATTTATGGTCTATCAGATAGCTTCATTCCAACTAAATTAAGGAATTTTCACAGAACAACATTTACAAAGCTATTGAACTACTAACTCACACACTCACAACAGCAAGTTGGAACAGCCGTGCGATATACTGCTACATGTTATGTTGCAAAACTAACCTAAAATGGCCTGCATATATTGTAGAAAATCGAAAAAGACGTAACTGGTGCATGCCACTCCTTCATGTTTCTGTCTAATACTTTTCAAAGTATAAAAACTGAGGATGCTCATCTGCGCCACTGAGCACTGGGATCCCCCATGACCTTTTCAGTGATCTGCCACTGTTACAGGCTCCTGGCTGAATTACACAGGAGGGTGTACACTAATCACCAGACTGACAGGTCAGCTCTGATATGGTCACACTCATCCCGTTTCTGTACATAGCTGAGCTGATTGCAGATGCAGTCTGTACTTTCCCAGTGTCACTCGAAATTTTAAAAACACTTCAAAACCATAAAGAAGACCTGCCCATTTAAAAATTAATACTTAAATATTTCTTTCTACTTAATTTATAAGGCAAGCAGAAGATCCAGAGAAGCAATTCCTGTCATGACCAGATCATTAGGACCAGAGAGCTCATTTTCTTATGTGTCAGAGTATGTTGTAGACCTCCGACATCATTAGCACATATAGAACAATATTTAATTACCAAGTCATATAAGTCACAAAAAATTAATTAAAATGAATAAATTATCAAAATTCTTTCTTTTCGTCTATGTGTTGTAGAGACACCAAGTGCAAACAAAAACTGAGTACAAGGCATATTCACACACATGTGTCGAGGCTACCATGGGAATTTCAATGACTGAGGTCCCAGACTCTGCCAAAGCTGACTGATGCACATTAGAAGTTTTACACTGAATTTCAAATTCCCCAGAACAGCCTTTCATCAGTTCCTTTTAATCACCTATTGCAACACAAAATAAAGTCAGTGTAGTGAAACGGGAAAAAAAACTTAGACCACAGTTACTCACCCTTTTTACAATTAAAAAGCCTCAACAATTAAGTTCTACACTGCAATATGGAAAAGTATAACAGACATAAAACATAGTGTATATTTTAATTGCCAAGATATATAAAAGCCATTAGGGTCCTGCTACACTGTTATGCAAAACAACCAGGTACAACTTTAGTCTGCCTTTCAAAGTGTTATGGAAAATGATTGCATTTCATTCAGCAGCTTCAGCTCTGAGTACCTCAAAGGGTTATTACAGTTTAGCAGTGGGGTGGCAATCGTGCCTAACGTACATGGTGCTCCCTTCTCATCTTTCACTCAGAGAGCCTTCTTCCAGTATTGAACGTGATTCAATGAACATCAAGAAGACAAAGAAGTCTAAATATACCTCAATTTTTACGTCCCTCGAAATCTAAAAATCTGCACAGGCATGAACTAGTAAAGACACAAGAAATAAAATATTTGTTACCAAAATGAAGAGATAATTGTATAGAAAATATTATGTCATTGCTTGGGTTGATTTATGGATCTACTATATTTTCAGTGTCTATCACCATTTTAGACATCTCAAAACACAGAAAACAAAATTGGAGCCATTAATATATACAGTACTGCAATAGAAAATATTTCAAAAATGGGAAGCTAAAAGTTGTACGTTTCTTTATCATAGAGGAACAGTAATGGAGTTTGAAACACTGTTATAAGGAAGGACAAACAACATCTCTCCTACTCAGTCTCACAAGAAGCAGCAGCAGTAAGGCAGGCAGCATGCTCTTTGGAGTAGAGCCCTTCTTTCCTCCCTAAGGCCAGCACAACAGAGTCAGGCAAGGAGCTTAAACATTACATATCACAAACTTCCCTCCCAACACCTAAATCTAAGAATTTATGCATTTCAAAGGATTACAGTATTCCCAGCTGCAAAGGCCTTCATTATTATTGAATTACTATTATTTTTGGTTTTAATTACCATTATTACAAATTAAGAATAATCACCCTTTTCACACTGACCCCTTAGTACAAGCAGAGTCTGAAAACTTGCTTGGATGGGGACCAAATATCCTTTCATAATACACTACTGCATAAATACAGGTAGTACAAGAACCCTGACATTTTTGAGAGAAGAAGCAGCCTTGAACTTCTGCCTGGAACGAGCGCAGAGGATTTTACAGGCTGCAAGTCAAAACGGTGCCTATTCTCAGCATTGACAACAGTTGCTGAAAATAGCATCTACGTAGTGCTGTTCAACAGACACGTGACTGCAAGTACCATCATTTTAATGTAATAATATTTTCCTTTGAATCTGTAATTGTTTACATATTAAACTAATGTAAATATTAGCTACAAATTGCATTAGGTATAGAACTTGGATGCCTCTTAATAGTAAAAGAACAAAGCAAATTCAACCGATACATGTAAACAAGTAGATTAAAAAGCCAAAGAGCAATATGCAAAAATTAAGAAAATCTTCTGCCCACAAAAAACCCTTCACAATTCACACAACTAATCACCCATAAAACCTATTACAAACAAATACTAAGAAAAACTCAAAAAGCATAAAAGAGTGATGAAATTTCCACTTCAACGGCTGATAAAGTGAGATATGTCAGAAATCAACTGAGCTGGAAAAATGACACTTTGAAGAGGTGCTTAGGATGATCTGTAGCCATGGTATGCCATTAGTCAAACTGATGACTCTTAATACATGGACATTTCAGGTCATCATATCTAGAAACTCACTTCTTAATATAAAAAGTCTGTCTTCCAGCACAGAAACTGGAGAGGATGCATCCCAAGTCAGCTTTCTTAAGGGGGATTGGGAAGCAGATGGCCTGTCAGATAGGCAGTTCACAAACTAAGATTTAAAAGCCTCCTTAAGCCTCTAAATAACCCTATATTTTAGAATCAGATTTAAAGCAAACAAACAAAAACCCAACCAAACAAACACACACACACACAAGAATAAGGAAGACCAGTAAAAAATGTTTTGTATTTTTCTGCATGTCAGGGGAACAGAAAACTCATATCTACCATCACTACAGAATGTAATGTTAGTATAAAAGTTATTTTACATAGTCTATCTAAAAATTTTAACTACATTAGAGAGAGAATAAACAACAAATAAATGTACTTATGTTTATTACAGAAGTTTCTTGCAATAAGAGTCAGGAAAACCATCAAGATAGAGTTTTGCAGGACCCTGGTTAGTCACAGAGGTTGATGTTTATGTAACAATTTTGCTGCCATTACTCAAAATTGAAATCCTTGGGGGTGGGGGAGAAAGAAGAAAGAACACCTCATGCTTTCCTTCGTATGAACAGAAAGAGACAGTGCACCCTCTGTAATGATGGGAATCAACGGAGTACTTTGCTGGATGGCATTTTCCTGTGAGGCTACAGAGACCATACAGCAGCATTGGAGATAGAGCTACGGCTATTCCTGTGCCCTGGAAGCCCTCCCAACAGCAAGGCTACAAACCTTCTGAAGAGAAGACTGAAACCAACCAGGAGCTGCCCATGTACACACACAGCCTGAAGCTGTGCTGCCTATTAAGTCGTCAAGCAGGCCCTGAACAAAACCCGTAACTTGTAAGGAGGAAGGGCTGAGACAACGGACCAACTGCTCTGTGACCAAGAACAGCCTCTCGGCAGGAACTCGGTGCAGGGTTACACCAATTTCTGCTCCTCCTTCAGAGGAACAGTTTGCAGGAACTGTCCTGAACTCTGATCTTTAGAGGGGGTGTCTGCCTCTGATTTGGGGGATTTGTGTAAGATGTGTTTTATCTCAAAGGGCTGAGAGAGCTAAGTGATAAAGAGAACATGAAGACTGAAAGAGTGTAACAATGTGGTGTGCTCCTGTAAAAAGAATGAGGATGAGAAAATGTGCTGAAAAGACAGAGAGGCAAAGGAAGTTAAGAGAGCAGAAATGCTGCAGTATAAAGAAAAAATGAATAACAAAACAAGGTCAGGCCAGAAGATGGAGGAAAACAGAATCAGTAGTACTCATTAGAGCAACACTTAGGGGGAAGAGAAGTAACACTGCAAACCTAGAAAGAGAGTTTAAGACAAAAGAGCAAGTGGAGGAAGGGAACAAAGAAAACTTCAGAGGGGTAAACTGTGACTCATTTACTTCAGAGAAAAGTAATAAACTCAGAGAGACTCAGCACTGGGTAATTCATTACTCAGCAGCAAACAAAAAGGCCTAAATACTTCCCTCTACTCATTTAAACTTAAAATTCCACCTTTAAGCCATCATCTCCTCTTCCCATCTTTTACACGTTATTTATTTTTCCCCTCACTATGTTCTTACTCAAGCTGTCTTAATGGTCTTCTAATTTACGCAAGTATAGTTTCTTCTTGAATGGTTTCTCACAAATTTACTTTTACACCTGCTCAGAGTTCTTCCACAGTCTTCTTTTGTTGCAGAACAAAGCCACAAAAATCTAGGTATTTTTAAAACTAAAACAAGCGGGATGGAGACCCTGACACGAGAACAACATATAACAGGCCATGAACATCAGCTAAGGCGCTACAGTCCCTGAATCCCCAAGCAGAGCACAGCACAACCATTGCTGCATTTCTGTTTGGAGAACAAAGATATCAGTATGTCAGCTTCACCATCTGAACAGGCTGTCGATCATTCAACTCCCCCTTCAACAACTCAGAGTTAATTTCAAACAATTTGACAGTAGTAAGGCTTCAAAAACAATACATCTCTCAAGTCACTATAAGGGAAATGAAGTATATCACATGTGACATACAAGATCTGGGCATACAATCACAAGGCTGAGCTGAAAATATTATTGTGAAGGGGTCTGGAAATGAAAGGAGGACCTGAGGAAACTGCAACAAGGATGTCATTGAGGACACACAGGAGAGGGAAGAAAAAAATAGCTAAGTGTAGGTGCTGAAGCTATTGCTGTGGTGGCATGACATGAGACACATGCAGCATCAGCCTTGGTTTCCAAGTACAGCTTCTCACAGTGAAAACTGAAAGTCCACATAACAGGAGACATTCACAAGATTTTTCTATTCATAATGATCTGACAGGTAATCAGATTTTTCAGTCCCAGTCACATTATAATTAGGATACTGTTGCAGCCTGGTAATCTGGAGAATTATTTAGTGACTCATCTCAATAAAGAGTGACTAGTAAGATTGATAAAACACACTGCCAATTTTTTTAATGCCCAAGAACTCCATTTTGTTCAAACTGATCCCCTTGCCCCCTCCTTCTCAAAACAGCAACAAATCAAAACCATGCAGATAACAGACAAGAAAAGTCCAGAACACGAAAAATCCCCACAGAAATGTAAGTACTCAATATTCATACTGTCACAACATTCATTTACTACTCCTAACACAGTAGTGTGAAAATTATTAGTTAATACCTACATAACACGTATTAAAGCAGTGTTTAGCTTGATTATGTTTACACTAGTACTGTATTTAACTCTCCTGTCTATTCAGACTGTATAAGCTGTCATGTGTTCTACGCTCCCCAGGTTCCTGCTTCCCTCTCTGCACAAGCTGTGTCCTCTTGTCAAAACCTCTAATTGTCTCTTCTTCAGCATGATCCAACATCAGCCGACAGTAAAGGCTGGAGGCTGTTTGCCCTGCTGGATCTCTTCCTTTCTGCAATCCCTGTTCTAACTCTCTTCCAGACCATCCTTTTCATTGCACCAGATTTTTAGCCTTACCTTAAAGGTCACACAAAAACTTTTTGTCCTGTAATCACCCCATTCTATTCTTACCTCCCGGGTTTTGTCCCCAATTTCACAGAACTAAAACCTTGATTAGGGCAAACAAAAGAATAATATATTTTTAAAGTTCTTTGGCTAGCTATGTGAGACACAAATTTTCCCACAGTAATCGGCAATTGTGTTAAAAGGACTATGTTTCTCTTTGAAAGTGTCTACACAGCCTACTCTGCTATGGTCCTTCCTGACTACCAACCAAGATTCTCTCTGGTAACAGTACTTAAAGAACAATTAACCTTTAATAATTCAAAATCTCCTTCAGAAAGCTGGGGAAGTAGGACAAAGAACTACAAACTACCACCGCTGCTGTGTATTACCTGTAGATAAGGCTGTGCTTCCACATGCCACCAAATTTTAACCACGGGGAAGCAGCTGACCTGCTGCTGGCAGAGCCCAGTGACAGCACCTGATCCGCTGCACTCACATATCAGAGAAACCAGTCTCAACATGTAAAAAATGCTTCATTGACAAATGATCTCAATTTTTCCAAACAAGCACAAGCTTCTACGGTAAGTACTGAGCAGCTTAACATCATGCTTTTGGGGGGGAGGGGAGTTGCTTCTTTAAGTCCATTAAATTACCACTTAATATAATGCTCGAAATTTCATAGTACAATCATTGATTAAAAATCCTCCTAATTAAAGTAACAGTTCACTTCAGCAACAGATGTGAAGGTGACCTTTAAGTGATGGGCGATTTCTATCCTTTAAAAATCTCAATAACAGAAATGAAAATGTGGTCTCCAAACACATGGGCAATTATCAATAACTGAATAATGAAAATATTTCACAATTATCAACTAAATCCTTTTAGACCCAATAGGAGTTTGTACAGAAGTTCCACAGTTCAGTTACACCACACCTACACAATATGTAATTGCATTTTTTACCAAGGAAGTTCAGCAAGCACAGGTACAAGATTGAAAGCCAGGAACACTTCAGGTTTCCACTCATTTATGGGACATAGAAAGCACAAGCAGAACAAGGAAGAGAATCTTTCCCACAGTGGCAATCAAAATGCCTCAAACAAGTCCATATGGACTACATAGATGGATGAGCGGGCAGTTTAATTTCCATCCTGTTTCAAATACTTCTAATTATTTTTTTAATATGAAATACAGAGTGGAACATTGATTTTTTGCATAGTCTTATATCTAATATCAAACTATTACTGATTTTCTTAGTGTATATTCAAGGACAGAAGCCTCATTGAAGTATAGGCACTTCCAAGAATGAACTTTTTGCTGAATTATCTAGATACTTGAGACAGTTTTTGTAGAAACAGAAAAAGAGCATGGGATGCATGAAAAGGTAGGATCTGGAAGTTTCATTGATCTACACAATGCAGCAGAGGGCTCATGTCCCTCCTAAAGTGAAAAACTCTACAGCGTAGTAGGAAGCCTAAGTTAAAGCTCTTTCAACTACATTAGCTATGTTCAGAAGCATTTAACTTTCAGAAAAATGTTTAGCATTTTCTTCTGCTCCTGAGGGGTGGTCCAGGACTGAAGAAATGCAGGCATTAAAAAACCGAGAAAACACCTGACACTTGTGCTTGAATTTGGTGGCATCAAAATTGTGTCTATTTGCACAGATGAAGAACATGTGTAAAAACACAGAGTACTGAGAGATCCAGTCTGTACTGAAAAGTTCTGCCAGCACAGTTGAATTTATTAGAAGTCACAGCTTAAGCTAGCAAAATTTATTGCGCAGAGGCAATGATGCTGACAGAGGAATGCACTTTTCAAACCACTGATGTAGATAAGCTCTGAGACTGGAGCCGTTCTGATTAATATCATAGGCTCTTAACGCATCCAGGTGAAAGGATGAGCACAGGCAGCAGGGTGAATGAAGGGGTTCAGACTACTCAGCTATCATTTCTGGACACACTCATCTTCTGGGGAGGTCTCATTCAGCTGTGAGCAATGAATGTGCTACTGCACACCTCCAATTCATACACAGACTGCCTCGTTCAGCTCCTGCTGCTCATACTGCCTCATACACAGCTGCATAAAGCTGTCGGGTAGGATTAGCAATACAAGTTTTTGTGTGTAAGTTAATCAAGGTTTCCAAGATGCAGGTGTCAGAAAGAAGATGATTTAACATAGGTTATTTGCTAGTATTGGGGGAGTTTATCTTTCGTATGGGGGAGCAGGAGAGATAAAGGCAATCTTAATATACCTTTATGTCATTTAGGATCTCCATATAACTTAAGCCTATGCAATCAAAGAATCCTCATCCACACATTCAGTTAGCAGTGCAAACAAAATCCAGAAAAAAGACTAAACAAACCCGAAAATACCAAGCATAGCTGTAACAGAGAAAGACAGACTTGCACGGAGCGTTTGAAATATACTGATGGAGACTAGAGCAAAGCAAGTAAAAGAGGGATTGCAAAGGTAAAGAAACATTTTTATCCTCTGTGAAATGACTAGACACATAACCATCAGATCTTAACCATGTGCAGCTCTTGTTTCCTTAGTGCTAAAAAAGCTTAATTGAACATTACAAAGCTAGTGAAATGTGAATTTTTTTATATTAACAAATAAAGACCATCCATGAAAGATATGCCATGGGGAAAGTTTCATTGGAAGTATTCTTCTCTTAAATATAAAGTAAAACCAACTATGTAGATAACCTAAGTCAAGCCAGCTTGGGAAATGCATGTAACTAATCTGATTCCCCAATTCCTTCAGCAATTGTATATTCCAAACTACCTAGATGCCGATAATTTGTCTCTTCAAAAAAATTATGCTAAAGGTGACCAAATCAAGACAACCAGAGAGTATTGGAGGAAGGGGCAAGGCAGGAGTGTTCTTATAACTATGTAAGTTGAGTTTTTAAATAGTCTCTCTTCCATCTTCCCTGAGGAATACAGGGGATCCTTCCACATAATAAAAAAAAATGGCTTGAATTTTTTAAATGTAGGTTACAAAGCAATTAGTCAAACATGCAATGTATCACTGTGGACTTTGAAGCTAGAAAAACACAAGACTGTAATTGCCTCCAAATTCCTTTTACCTATTCATTCAACTAAAATGAAATTTATTATAGAAACAAAACCAGCATCACTAAAAACAGCGAAATATTGCTAACTATGTATTGCTCTGTATTTCCTTACCTGTTATTCCCTTGGGGATATGTTCCTGTGTACCTGAGGGAGAAATCAGTAGCTTTTGGCACAGGTGCCAGATTTATCAGGAACTGCTGCATGAGAAATACTGTCTATCAGCAAGTCAAAAACATTGCTGGAAGGCTGCATCTTCCACCTCCTATTTAAGCATTTATTTACCTTTCACAAAAACGTGTCATCAACAGCAAAACCACTATGGGCTGGTACATGTCACTGATTTAAGGGCACTGACTGTCCTGCAGAATTGTTAAATTAGAGATTGTGTCACAGTGATTCAGTAACAGGTACAATATAAGGAACTAATGAAGTAGTACCTTACCTCACCAGGATGTCAGTCCTGAACACTTACGCATACCAGCTCAGTCTGTGCCATACTTGTGATAGGACACAATACAGTTTCCTTAGAAAGCAATCTGTCAGTCTCAATTTCTGAATCGAACTGAATTTCTGAATGCCTTATCCATAAATCACGAAGCAGCTTGGCTTCCTCAAACAACACGTAGTTCAGAGTCGCAAAGTACCGTTTGCCAGAATCCTGGTGATAAAATTCTGGAGTCTGGGTTTTCATGCAACAACCAGAAAAAAAGACTTGGGAGTCTTGTGAGGGAGTTTATGTTCTCCCTATTGACTGAAGAGGAAGGAAACTGGATTTGGCAGATGCTTACCAGAAATTAAGTTTAAAACCTACTTAAAAATAAATAAATAGAATCGACTAGAACATCTTTTCTTGCTTTTTAAAAAAGCAAGATGAAGAGCAATAGCAACTGTAAGAGATCCCTTCCCTCCTCTCCCCCTTGCAGATGCCCTCATTTAAATACTCTTCCAAGAGGACCAACACTGTGTTCCAGCACCCCATAGATGGGTAGGCCCGAGCACCCCTGGGATCATCCCACACCTCTCCTGCTGAAGCTGGGCCTTGGTGTAGCACACTGGAGAATCATGAGGCTGGGGGAGCAACAAGGAGTCTGATAGCGTTTGGAGAAAATAGGCAGCACAGCATTGTCTTATTGCTTGTATCTTGGCTTTATCATTAAAGTAAAAAAAAAGTGCTTTTTTAGCCAGGTTTGAATAAGAAGTTTCTGACCTGCAGCTATGACTTCAGTCTGGTTTTGAGTGCATTTGGTAGTATTGACTGACACAATTCCCTCAGAAAATACAATCAAGAAGCACATGATTTCAGAAAGCTTTAATCTAATTGTATTTCTATATAAGAAGTAGCCAAATAAATATGATTCTTGTCAGTGCTGGTGAAAGGCCAAAGGTTTTGCACTGACCAGACAACACAGGGTCTCAAGAGGGCTGTGGGCTTGTCTTGACCAGAGCTGGTTTTAACTACTGCCAGGTGGTTGAGCATTTATTGCCTGGACTGAACCTGAAAACACAGAGGGCATGTCTGACACCCTGCAGGAATCACTGGGTAACAAGGAGAACCCTTTGTGTCACCTGAAGCTGGCAAAGGCTTCAGAGCAACCCTCAAAACCCAGGCTGGGAACTGATGTGAACAAAGCAGGCTACAATAAAACACATAAAAGCAGCCCCAAGTGGGCCAAGATCAGGTAAGATGCCAGACTCACCATGCACACTCCATGGTCGAGAGCAGGGAATGCTGGTGACTTCATGGAAACAGCCCCCACCATTTCATTTCCACCCTCACAACCCAGGGGAACAATTAACAGCAGAAATGGCAGGCACTTGGAAGTTCTGTTTAAAAATCTTAAATTACTATTAAAGATGCTTTTCTATATTCTATGGACTATTAGACTGTTAAAACATTAACTGGACTACTAGGAAAATCTTCATTCTTTATCTTTCGCATGTGTCCTTTTAAGTTAAGAAGATCCTGAGTGTATCAACAAAGCACACCTTCCCATCCATGAGGAACAGTTTTTAAAAGCAAAGACAACTATAAAAGCTTTGGAAGATTTTAAAAACATGGTTTCCTGAGATCTGCAGACATTAACTCTCCGGTCACTTTGCACTTTTCCCTTACTCTCTCCATATGCAAACCCCTTGTCTTTAGTAACAGGCAGTAGAGAGTAATGATGATAATGGATGCTGCCACACAAGCTCTCATTTGGGCAATAGCATCTGACTGATGAGTGTTTGTCATAGGACACTAATGACATGTTAAACCATGGCATAATTATTACACACTGCATCCAAGTGCCTATTTTCCAGATTCATAATAATAAGCATCAATAGACTTCAGGTTTTAAAAAGGAGAAGAAACTTTAAAGAATATATTATTAAATTTGACCTATGGAAACAAAAGATCTTTAAACACTGTATCATTAGGAGCTAACTACTTCAAGCAAACAATAAACAGTCTGTATTTTAAGCAGGCAAAACTATGTAAGACGTCAAGAAAAGCCTTACCTTCCACCACATGTCAGTTATAACAAAGACAGTCTTACTGACTGTTTGAAGTACATTTTGCTACTGTGGGAATTGGTTAATTCATTTAGATGGGTAGGTAATTTATATAGCTAGCAATTATATTATAGGTTAAAAGATCTGCATTTTGACTAACACTGTAACCAACTCACAGAGATTACTCACTGAAACAGCAAACCCTTTTCACAGAGATTCTTTGTTCCATTACCGCATAAGACCTGTGATTAATATTAACCTTTATTTCAACACAGATCCTTACAAAATTAAGAAGAAAATATTCTCTTTCTTGATTCTTTGGAAGAAACTGCCCTTGCTCCCACAGCTCTTAAATACCTAAAGTCCCAGAGACTGTTTTGTGAAATGAATCCTTTGATGAGCTTCAGAGTCAGGCATTTTAACAAAAAACCCAACCCCTGTCTTGACACTCTGCTGCTGCCACCACTGCTAACGATTATAAGCTTCCAGTACTGTGAATAATTCAGAAACTCATCTGTTCTTTTCAGTGTAAAGACAATGTTGAGAGAAAAAGGTCACTCTTTTTCCTTATCCAACCACTGACTTTTCTATCCCAGCGCTGGTCCAATCGCATGATACACCTAGTGTTTGACATGCATCCCCTGACAGCTTCTTAGCAGCAGTTAGTCTGTTTAGCTTAGACTCCAGAAATAATAGGAGCACAAAGGAATGACAAGTTTCAGCGGTTATACATACAGTACCAGCACTCATGTTTGCTGTAGCTATTTCAGATACTTGATGTACAGGCCTATGTTTAATTATAAAATAGACAGATGTCAGCATACGTATTGTAACCAGGCAATCTGGTACTGATGCACAGAAACAGTGGTACTTGAGAAACATTTCTTAATCATAAATATGAGCGGTATAATCACTTGTTTCCCAAAGACTAACACTTGAGAACACACCGCTCCAAGCCTTCTTGACAAGTCTGTACATTCAATGCCACTTCCTCTTTAATCTTGTGATTAACAAGTGCACTAGAAGGCTGTCAATATATACACATACAATATGCAGTTTTATTTGAAAATGGTATTTGTCAGAGCAAGACACACTCATGCAATATAGTGTTTAAGGGAATAATTACTGATAACTTGAATCTTCTCTTCACTTAAATTACAACCATTTTTTTTTGCCAAGAAAACTTATTTTAAATACATATGCAAATGATTTTTATTATAGTGGATACTTCATCTTCAAAAAAACCTGATGAGTTAAAACTTGAACTTGGCATTGTATTGAACTCTAACAAGCACCCAGTTGAAGGCTGCTGCACTGACCCATAGGTTTGTGTTTAACCATGAGGAAAGCTAGAGTACTCTTTGATACTAAAAAAAAATCGCAGCTAACACAGCAGAGCACAGCACCGAACTATTTTTGCCCATTTATTTCCTTCTTTCCTTCCTCTGGCTGAAATTAGCTCAATAACCAAGGAAGATGACCACTTAATGACACATGAAAGACTATGATACTTTCTCTCTCAAATAAAAGGTAAAACTTACTAAAAAACCCAAAGCCCTGCTGCAGGGAACAAACTAACCCCTTCCACAATCACTAGTGTTCAAATAAGGTCTAGCAGGTTGTGGTTTGTTATCTAACATCTTCTCCCCATTTCCTTCTTTCTCACCAAATAACTTTAGCTATATCGCAATGTCAAATTTGGTCTCCCTGGCTTTGCTGAAGGACTTTTCAACGTCTTCATTATTGAGATCAATGAACTCCTCTCTCAGGCTTCAGCAGAAAGAAGAGCAGCACTCTGTCCTGAGGAGGGTAACCTTCCTCCCAAGTGTCCTTCACTCACAACCACTATCACTTTCACAAAAATTAAAAGAAAACCAACCAACCAAACAAAAACCTTGTGTGTGCACTTACTTATCTGCCATAAATTTTGGTTTAATACTTTCTTGAAACGAAATCCCACAAACAAATAATTGTTATTCTAGCAGCAGGACAAAGCCTCTTTTTTTAATTTCAAAGCTCCCTAAACATCTCGATTATACACAGACTGTCAAAAGCATGCTGAAGAGTCAAAAGTGGTTATAAACTTCCCACTTTTCAAATGCTGCATGTTTGCAATTTCCCACTACACATATACTGCACAAAACTGAGTAATCCAGACAGGTATAGTGCGTTCTTAGTTCTTGATTATTTTGTATGCTTACCTCTGCATCTCTCAAAACAATTACATTACTACCACGTGTAGTTTTAGATTATATCAGGTACTAAAAGATTCTAATAAACATGCAGGCTCTTTTACACAACTCTAGAGTAACAAGATATTCTTTGCTGTCTGCTAAAGGGAGCAATTCTCGTTCTTGTGGCAGAATTTACATATACAGCATATATTTTAAATGATACAATAATTTTAAGAAAAGGAATTTTTCTTTCCCTTCAGGCAGGTATGCTGCCTGTATATTTGTCAGACAGGGAGAATACTGGGGACCCTTAGGCTACTCTCCTACCAATTAATGGAGCAGCCACTGCACTTACAAATGGGAGTAATAGGAGGTGCTGTTCATGAAGGGCTGCAGGGTCTCCTTAGCCACACAACCTACAGAATCATAGAATCATTTAGGTTCAAGAAAACTTCTAAGATCACCAAGTCCAACTGTTAACTTACTGCCAAGTCCACCACAAAAACATGCCCTTAAAAGTGCCACATTTACACATCTTTTAAACACCTCCAGCAATGGTGACTCAACCACTTTCCCAGGCAGCCTGTTCCAGTTCTTAACAATCCTTTGGTTGAAGAAACTTGTCCCAGCATCTAATTTAAACACCACCTCTGCCCAGCACCACTTGAGACTCGACGCTGCTCCTTCTCATCTCAAACAAATACTGAAGTCTTAGAAACCAGCCTGACTCTTCAGGACAAAATACCCACCCCAAAAGGCCATGACAGAGTAAGACCACCAGCACAGAGGAGACATACCTAGAAATTCATATGGCAAGTTCAGCAAATTACTGCAGTTATTTAACTTTTATAAACAAAAGCCAAAAAAGCACAGTGTAAGCTCAATATAGACTGCATTCAACTGATCAGTGGGCACAGTAACTTCCATTTAGACCAAAATTTTAAACTACGAAATTGAAATAATTCTTATCCCCCTGTTTTGTCTCAAGCCAGTAACAACCACTAACATCACTGTGCTCTATAAAACTGTTGGTGATTGTCCATGTTGGAAAGAGTGTCAAATGATTCAGTTTCTTGCACTTCTATTGGTGAAGAGTGAAAGAAAAGTGAACAGCAGAGCAAAAGAGACACTTCATCTAATTAATTCAAATATATTTGTACCACCAGGTTTTACTGTCCAGTTCAGAAACCTGTTCTCTGGGCTGTTGTGATGAACACTGATAACCAGTGCTCATGAACATGACATTTTTTGCTGGACTTGCATACCACCAGTAATCTTCATGGCATACCATATAGAAAAAGGAAGGCAAACAAAAATGGAGAGCTAGGAATTCATCTTCAGCTGTAACCAAGAAATTGGTATAACGACTACCATGTACAATTAATTTATTGTGTTATATGCCTCACAACAAGCACCAATGCAAACAATACTAAGAAAAAAAAAATCAACTATTTCTAATTTGTTGTTAAAACAGAGCCAGTGCACACAAAAGAAATATTAATGTAAGACATTACCAATTTTGACACAGGTTTTAGTTTTTATATTAAAATTATTGCATGACTGTAAGAAACATCTATGAAATATACACAGCTGTCAGTAATGAATCAAACCCATTAAAGGATCCCAGTTTACGGTTCTTTCCTAAATTTTGAACTAACATGAAAACACTGATAAATGATGACACCTACATGAAAAATTTGCATTGTTACTTGTTTTAAAGTTTGTAAATTCAGTGGATGCATTATCAACATGAAATCTTAAGATCATTAAATATTACTAGCAGCAATAAAACCCACTGTTCATTAATTTCTATTGGAGGGTGAAGGAGGAAGGAAGAGAGCACTATGGTCCGGGCTCAAAGGAAAACAGGCATTAAATAAAAAATTATAACAAATGGATTTTTTTGAGTGTGTACACAGCCATATGCCACTAAACCTGCTAATACTTACATATGTGCTTAATCTTACTACTTCGAAGAGTCTAATGTCTGGAACAAAATCACACATACAGTTTTCAAGGTCACATATAAGTATAGATGAGCCTATCACTGTAAAAAATTTGTCTTGCTTGTTGAATGACTTACATTCCATCATTCCAGTTTTAAATAAGCTTTGGCAACTCACCTTAGCATGATTAGTCAGAATCTCAGAATTTGTGATGAGTATTAAAAAAAGCATTGTTTGTAACATACTGTACGGACTCTATCTGTAACTACCATAGCTGTTTCTTTCCTGGCTATTTAATTGCCTCCCATAATAATTGACAATCCACATGCAGCTGTGCATTCTATACAAAAAAGTCTTAAATTGTATTGTATGAAGATGTCCAAACCCCTAATATTTTCATATCTGGTTGTTCAAGTTCATCTGCTGCCTCTCAACAGTTTTCCAAATACACTTTTTCAGGACAACAAAGCAGACCTAACAAACAACACAGATTAAGATCTATGGCAAATTCCCCCCCCCCCCCCTTTTTTTTAGCAGCTATAATACAAACTACATAAAGAACACATAATAGCAAGCTTACTTAGAGTTAAAAATACTTTTCAGTGAAGCTCCACTGGTGCGTAATGCTTTGAAACCTGTGTTTCAAACAGAGAAAACAATCACAAATCACAACCTTCACTAAAAGATACAATGTGTAAAGTATGGCTTGAAACACTCTCTTGGGAAATGTAAACTATTTAAATATAGAAAAATTTACCTGTATGTGCCAAAATAAGCCTATCTCTCTGTCTTGGAATCTTTACCAATTTATATACGTTCTTCGCTGATTTTTCTCCCAGCAGGAGCCAGCAGCAGTTGTTGGAGGAAGCAAAGGGTTTTTCCCTCCCTTCCCCTATAGTAGGTCAAGGTTTGCTGCAACCCCAAAACCCCAAATCCAAGCTTAGAGCAAAGGAGCTGCAAACATTCTCTCTTCCTACAGCTCTTCCCACACTACGTACTCTTCAGGTTTCAGTGGTAACCACTGAATTTAACTCAGGTAAAGAGGATAAAGATTTCAGGCAGACATCACAGACATAGATCCCAATGGATTTGTTAAGGTGTCTTTCATTTAAGGGCTGCTGAATTCAATCTCTCTCACTACTTCTCATATAAAGCTTGCTCGGTTTACAAAAATGGTTTCCAAACTTTCCCTGCAAGACAAAAGATCTGAATAATCCCATTTTGATCATAATCTGAAACTATTAACACCATGGATGTATAGCTACCATGTGTCATACTGGGGGTAAAAGGTGACTTTTAAGGTTTTCTATTAGCTTGCTGAAAATAGACTCAAAGACAAGACCACCTCCCTGGCCCTGAGTATGCTTGGTAAATGAAAAAATGTAAAACCTTTTCCCTTCATTCAAAATGTTGTGATAAACATAGTAACATATGTGTTGTTGACGTTAGAAGATCTTCTAAGATCATAATATTACCTTAGAAAAATCTATTTGCTCATTACACACAACAAGACTCCAAAAAAAAAAAAAAATAAACAGGAACAATAAAATAATTGCAAGAGGGTACAGAACTTTTTTTATCCCTAGTTTTTTTTCACCCCAGTCTTCTAACCCCTCCAAATTGACAACTATTTCAGAATATTAGGAAGTCATAAAAATGTAAATACAATAAAAGCACAAGCATAAAGACCAACTAATGGGAAAGTCTGAATTCATCCTGTGGATTCATCCTGGTTTGCTTATCTATACATACACACAAGATATATACATATATAATATTTCGTTGATGCAGTGAAGAATTCTCAAACTACTGTTTTTACATGTTTTTTGCAGCTCTCTCTCTTTTTTAGATCTTTCAAATTTCTAAAAGAAAGTTTTTTTACAGAAGTTAAGTGAACACAGCAAAGGTGTGATAAGGTTCCTTGAAAGAAAGGATCAAAAAATCTAAGAGTCTAACATACAGGTGATAGCAAAATAGTGCACAAATAAATGTTTCCCCTATGGAGAAAGGTCCTACAGAGAGTTGTGCTGAAAAACTCATGAAAGATGGGGAAAAAAATTAACTGAGACTCAAGATACAACTGTCTCTTACAACTAATAAAACAGATTTTGTCATATCTTTTCACATATGTGCACAGAAAGAAACAGGATAATAAACTAGCTGAATGCTTGGCATGACCAGTACATTTGTTGTTACGCTTTTAATTTAGAAAATCCCAGTAACACAAACTGCAGCATTTCTTAATTCGAACTACCAAGAGGCCCCTGCCAAAAGTGATACCCACTCCATTCTACCCAACCCATACATTTGCAGTGCTTTATCTAGTAGCTGTACATCAGGATGAGCTAGAAAAATCAGCCAGCTGATTTTGCTGAGTTTGTTTTTCATGAATCCACAGAGGCAGTATGTGGGGGAAAAAAACCTCAGTGATTTCACACATTCATTTAAAATAAGGTTCTATCCTATGGAGAGTTGTAAATTATGCAAGTAGCAAGAAGGTGGTTGGGAAAAAACATTTGGAAAATGGAAAATTTCATAACTTTGACCTTATTGTAAGTAGATTACAAACTCCATTTTTGCAAGTTCCTCAATTCATACAGGTTTGTACTGGGTCAGTGCGCTGAAGCATCTCACGATGCCGAACACTAGAGCTGGTGACAGAAGTGAAAAGAAATGGCATAGCTCAGAGAAGGGTACCTTTTGCTGGTGACAAGTTATTTAGTTCAGCTCCATTCTCTTACACACCAGTGTATACAAAAGAACAAACAGGGTCAAATATTTTATTAAGGACTAATAATAATAGTTACAAAATACTCATTTTTCTGGATAAACTCAGGAACACTAATCAAGACTCAGGATATAATTGAAGAAAATTTTAAAACCTATAGGTAAGTGGAGATTATTCACATGCAGAAAGTGTTTTGTTTAGCTTGAAAAGCATATTTACCTAACACACAATGTTGCTAGTTTACAATTGTGTACTGCTCATTATTTGAGACATGCAAAATAAAAACAGCTATCATACTCACTAAAAAAAAAATCCATCTCCACACTTCCAAAATAAAATCTACTGCTTGCAACTTAGTCATAATAGCTGACTCTTCAATTCTGTGTTTTGTTTCAAATATTGTATATTTATCAAATCTTATGTTCACAAATATTGTCCTAAAGAAATATTATACATTTTTATTTACAGCAACCTCTGTAAAGGAGACAATTTTACAACGAATGTATTGATTCCAAGATAATAATAAATGGGAGCTGTGTTATCTACGTAGATTTTCCTCACAAAAAGGAACAAGTGATAAAGTAGTGTTGTGATTTGTAAAGGTCACATGCTGGCAGATCAAATCAATCTTAATTTTGAGAATGGTGTAAGAATAAAAAAATAATGCAATTTCTAAGTGCTGGATTCTTATGAATGCCTAGCTTGAAAGAGCCAATCATAAGCATAGCTCTAAGTAAGATATTTTGATGAATTCACTGTATTAATTCCTACTTCTAAGACAGAAAACAGTGTTGTGAACTGTATGTTTGCAGCAAGGTTAACTTTCTGCTCAGATACATTCTATCTACCCATCTACCCTAGCTCCAGTATTTTTTCCAGTATTGTATTATTTTTACTACTAATAGAGAAATTCCATATAGTAAAAAAAAAAAAAAATCTAACACAATTCAACAAAAAAAATCTATTTGCCTTTGGATTTAATCTATTTAACAATATTCTGCAAAGTGCATCTTGAGCTTTGGAAAGAGCTTTTAAAACCAAAGCTTTAAGCTTAAAAGAGAAATTCAGTACAAGATAACTAAAGGACAGAGGACTGGTCTATCTCATTTGCCCTGCCTAAATATGTTTCAAGTAGAAATGTCATTGAAATGGACATACAGAGCACTACAGTGTAAGTGAAACAGATGTGTTCTGTTCCTCTGAAATAAACAATTCTTAGATTTGGGGGGACAAGTAGAATTTTACCAGCATGAAAAGTGTTAGTTCTAGTTTCTTCATTTCATGAGTACTCAGAAGAACATCATCTCAACTCATCTGAAGCAACACTTCTGCAGAGATGTCTATTTTGTATGAACAATCTAGCAAAATACATTACTGCAGTCTTTAGGCAAAGGAAACCTAGACTAAGTGAGAAACACTGCATATTTATTTTTCCAACTTCCCCAAGCTTACAGATTGTTCTATTCATTTAATAAAAATATTTTATTGTTCTTTATTAATAAATACACTAGAAATATTACATCACTATATTGCTATACAGAATATTGCTATATTCTGTATATAGCTTGCTGTGGAGTCTTTGTGAGTCTCTTGCATGAAGAATTACATAAGGTATGGTGGCAAGTGAGCACAAAGAAAAGCAAAAACTGCTGATGAATGTCTAATAGCATAACTATGAAAAACAAGTATCTTCCAGGTCCCTTACCCTTTAATAAAAGTTTTATGCCTTCCAGGAAAATACTAGATTTTTAAAAAAAAGAAAATAATCTTCTCAATATCAACACAAACTGCTTGGTAGTCACTGATCCTGGTCACAAGAAGGCAGTAAGAACACCAGGATTACTGGCATGCTCTTGTCCAGACTGGAGAAGGTTTATTCCTCTTGCTTACTTGCAGATCCCAGATGGCCAGGTGTGGATGCCAGCCACATCAGCCTCCACCAGCATGTCACAGCCATTTAGCACGTTTAATTCTGTGAATGTGAAAAACATTGAGGTGTCTTTAGCTAAGAGTGCTCCAAGTAACACCTGCCAAAGCCTGAGCATTGTTCGGAGCACAGCTGCTGGCCACTTCTACAGTGATACAGTTTATGACAGCATCTTCCAGCAGATGGAAACACATGCAACACACACAGCTGCTAGCTGTAGGAAAATCTCTCGCCCATGTAGTAGAAAGTGAAGCACAACAGCGGCTTCTTTAGAGCTGAGAAGACTGCTTACACTATTGATGACAAAGTGATGGCAAGTAGCAAAGTTTGGTACTTGCAACCCTGCCACCTATAAACCAGGAGGGAGAATGTATTCCCAAGGACAGAGCAGACACGGGATATGAGCAAGGCAAGTAGCCAAGGAAGATGAGCATCGTGCACTATTATTTAAGTCCCACAGTAAGAGGGGGCTACCTTGATGTGTATGATGTACCACCTTGACTGTCAGAGCAACCAACATAGGGAAAGAGCAACAATGAAAAATGAGGAGAGAAAAGAACTTGTGCTTCCACAAGTACAACACAGAAACTCAGCAATGGGGGGAAGGAGAGAGGCACAGTGCAGATCCAGTTCAGAAAAAAAAAAAAAAAAAAAAAGGCTGGCACTGAGCGACAGAAATCAATTTCCACAAAAGAAGTTCAGCTAATAACTGTCTGCTTCCTCTAGACCAGTATTAATGAGTATAACATCCAATTCTAAACCAATAGTAAGAACAGAACAAAATTAATATTTTTTTCCCTTACCCCAAAATGTAAAGTCAACATAAACCAATTATTTCAGATTATAAGAAGACACTAACTTAATCTTAGTCATATATAAACCCTAAAATTTCATTTCTACTACAAGTAATTGTTAAGGTAAGTTTAATGAAAAAAATAACTATATGCCTACACTGACAGAGGCATCACAATTTCATACTCTTACTATGCCATAAATGTTTGATCCCCAGCTACTATTCCAAGACAGTTCTTAAGGCTGTCTTATTACTCTTGCCTTTATGTCTACATGATAAAGAAATTATCATCAGAGCCTTGCAGAATCTCTCTTAAAGATGCTTAAGGTACTTTTCTGCTTAAGAGGAGAACACTAATTCTGCAAATTAGAAGACTAATCCCAACAATAGCTTCTCCTAATAGTTACTTGCCTGCACTGTGGCTGCTGAGAAGATACTAAATTGCATCTGAAAAAAATATTCCAGACCTTCTAAAATATTGAAGTACTCTACACGATAGGCAAAATATCAAAGGGGAAAAATGTTTCAACAAAAAAATGACATTTTAAAGTTTCAAACAAAGTAGGAGACTTTTAAGGTCTCTCAAAGACTTCTGGGTAAAATTTGTCTCTTGTGCTTGAAAATTTGCTAACATTTTGTAGCTGGACAGAATTAACTTCAAAACATAATACCTTTCAGAGCTACTCTCCGGTCAGTCAGTGAAGTCTAACTGAATTTGTCACAACGTGTAAACACTAATTTGGAAGAAACTGGTTTCCCTTAGTTCACATTTGAAGTTAAAACATTTTGACTGAAACAAACACAAGCCTCCAAAGAGGCTCTGACCTTTGCATAACTGATCACCTCTTTTCAAGTTCTGCAGCTGTAGCCAGCAACAACACACTAATGAACAATTTGCCTGCATTCAACGATCTCCAAAATGCCTCAACCCTTGACATTTAGGAAAAAACCCCACACTTTCTTTGGCCAGAATCCAATGGTAGGAACATTATACCAGCTCTACAGATGATGAGAGATGGTGAGAGCTGATACACTGTCAATATAGGTAAGACTCAAGTTCAGTGCTAGAGCTGTTGTTGCCATTCAGCTCTATGGGTATCACATTGCAATACAGCTTGGGAATTGTCCCCCTGCCTCTTCCTCCTCACTTGTGGTGTAAGCTCACAGCTTCCACTGCACTGCATACAGGCAAGGTCGTGTTTCTACAAAAAGTGTCAACTTCTAGCTCCACCAGTCCCATATACGTACCTCTTGGTCATGCAGACTGACTCTTTGAATGCAAATGCAACCTGGGAATTAATTTTAAATTAGAGAAGACACTGAAAAGGATTCAAATCAGTGAACGAGGCAGTCATGAGCAGGGTGCAGACTGGATCCCAAATAGTTTCCTTTGATACTGGAACAAATCAAAGCTGTTTACAAAATGTTCACTTTTTGGTTTAGGTCTCAAAGATACCTGCAGCAGTAATGCGGAGATCATTTTGAGCAAAGAAACTTCAGGGGTGAAAACATGTGGAGTAAACATTGATTTACAGTCAAAACAAAATCAGCTGCAGGCTTAATTATGAATAGTCACTGCAGCAGCCATTAGAGCAGTCTTCCGAAGCTGTCCAGAAAGCAAAACCTGTAAGTCTTACAAGACCGTTCAGGAGGACATCTATAGCTCCATAAGTGCTTATACAGAATAGAATGATAAAAGACAGTTGCATCCTGCCCAAAGTGGATTCAGGCATCTTGAAACTTTATAGAGAGAAATGTAGAAGCACTAGGTAAAATGTGCTTTATATCACCCACTAGACCTCTAGAACTGACATTTTTCTAAGTCTGCTTAAATCGGTCAACAAGCAAAGGACCTCATCATTGGACTTGGTAATGCAGAAACACTCTAAATATTTTTTGTTATTCTCCAAAAGCTGAAGGACTGTATGAAATGTCACCTATGAATCACAGTAAATGTAATTACATTTTAAAATCTAAGCAATGAGAACAACCTCAAATGACTTCAAAATTTAGTTTTAAGACAATTATTCACCCAAATAACATGACAGTCTAAAAATTATTTTCAAGTAATGTGTATGACTCAAGAGCTTCTATTAAAATACCCTTTACTCCTGTAACTAAGATCTGTGCTAAAATGAAAGGAAAATACTGACAGCAAAATAAAAGAGACAGCATATTGAACCCTCAAATTAACTGGAAGCCAGCCAAGCTATAGAACAGTCAGAAAAAGAATGAATGCTTCTTTCATGTGCTGCAAATACAGAGACAAAGAAGAGATGGAGAGAAATGAAACTGCCAAGAGAGGAAATTCAGACCACAAGGTACTAAATAAAATGGCAATGTTATATATATATAGTAAATAATACTTGCAGGTAGAGGAAAAATATCAGTTGAGAAGTTCAGCATCAAACATGCTCCCAAGGTTATTCACAGAAAGTCTAAATAGCAACTATACAAGAAGAACAGTTGATTTGTCCCCAGGAGAAACACATCCATGCAAAGTATTTAGAGGGAAAGTCAACACCAGCAGGCAAAGAGAACAGAGAAGAGTCATTAAAGGTGTCAAGAAATACGTACAGCTGAAAATCAAAAGCACGGAATTGTCAGTTAGCACCATAATTTAGACACAGTATATAAGAAAGAGCAAAGGGCCAAGAAGTGACCCTTGTGCGAGGGAATTGAGAGAGCAAGGGTCTTGTCACATATGAAATGAACAAATACACACCTTCTTCTATTTTTTAAGAGATGTGTAGAAAAATGTCCACAATAAAAGAACAGGGCAAGGCAGTTGGATGAGAGATTTGTAGACATTTAGTTGTTACATAAGGAGGAGAAAATGAAAGAAATAATACTTGCACACAGAGACTGCACGGAGTTCCTCACAACAGTTGTCATTATTATGAGTTTGGTTAATCTTAAATATAATTTCTTAACAAGTATTATGGAAAAGACTATGAGTAAATTCTAACACTATCTTCTCTTTTCACTACCAAGCAATTAATGATAAAAATGTTCCTTAGCTGGAGGACTTTATATCAGGCCTTTCACAGACACGGCATTTAAAACTTTCATGAATGGAACAATGTAAACTAACTCAGCAAGCAAAGCAGCAGGCAGGCTAGTTCACTCCAGGTACTGCGTACATTTACCTATTTATTTAAATCACCTAACTAGATAGAATTGTAAAGCGAAAATATCACTTGTCAGCACATATCAGCTGTATTTGGTACTGCACATTTCATGAATAAATGAAAACTGAAGATTCCATAAGCATCTGACTAACTACCAACTCAGTCTATGCTTAAGTTTCTTCTCAGAGTCAGAACAGTTTCTAGATCGTCTTCTTGCTTCTCTCAAGCTGAAGATTTGACAGAGTATGCATAACATCTGAAAAAACCCCTAAACTATCATCATGGGAAACACGCTATAAATGGTTAATAAACATATATTAGTAAAATGATATAACAGTTAAAAATGGCTAATGAGAAAACAGAATGACATTTATCAACTTGTTGAAACCTGAAACAGTAAGACATTGACTGTTTTGTTAAGGTAGAAAACTAACCAGAAATTTTTGTCACCCTTTTTTTTTTTTTTTTTTCTTTTAAACTATGTAGATATAGGTTGAATATTAGGGGGTGCTTAACTCCACTGCCTGGAAAACAGATCTATGCACTAAGCTTCATGTACCTCATATGACCTCTATTTATGGCCTACAAATGTTCATTATGTCCTTCACACTGGTTGGAGGTGAAAATGGGAAGGTTCTCTCCAGTCTGGCAGTTTTCACATGAATTAAGCAGAGGCCTTCTTAACAAATGGGCATGTAAATCTGAAGAGTCCTGCATTCTTTTGCCAAAATTTTGTCTTCTGCCCTCCCCCCAAAAAATAAAAAAAAAAGGGTAGCAGAACCTGTCTTTTATTACTCAGATCAGGAAAATTGGAATAAAAAAGGAAATTTAGCAAGAGAAAAGATTAAATGAAGATTTAAATGTTTTAAATCACAACAATGCATCATATGCACATCATTACTGAGCACATAAAAACATAACATCCTAATATGATTACATTTAAGTGTTCTACAAGGATATGCTTACAGTATCTTGTGATTGAAATAATTTTATTCCATTGAAGCAGCTCTACAGCTTTAAAACCTCCTGCAATTTTGCATGCCTCTTACATTCTTGAACATCAAGTGAGAGTCTACCGAATATTTACTTACAGGAAACTTGGCAGAACTTGCAGGTCCTGATTTTATTATAGGATTGTAATTCTATATACAAGTTACCAGACCTTCTGCTTAGAAACATGGCATCAAGAACTACAGTAATCTTAAGCAAAGGTTCTGTTCAATTGATTTTTCTCGGTCGAAACTCCTCTGCTTAAAAATCTTGATGCTTTGAAGCATCCAAAATTTGCTAACGTTCAGCACACAAAAGACAGCTCTGCTCCATTGTCAGACCAAGACTCAGTGGACAAATCAGAAATACAAATGTTGTACAAATACAGATGTTTATATTTTACAGGACATTTCTAGTCAAACACTATTTCAAGTCAGCTGATCTTGAGAAATCAGAGAATAGCTCAATTATCTTTCATTTCAAATCACAATGGAGAAAGAAATTTAGTAAGCACAGGATCAGTTTCTGTATCGCTAGCAATAACTCAGCGAAACTTCTCTATCCGTTATAAGTGCCTAGTGTTAACAACTCTTTCATTTTCAAATTGAAAAGGTTACTCCAGGAGTTGAAGACCCTTCCAGAAAATTTATTACAAGGAGATCAGGGAAGTCTTCCTTTCGCTTAGGAAGAGGCTGCCTGGAAGAGGCATCTTTCTCAGAGACAGTTTTAGATGTTTTCTCCTGCTGCATTGCAGAGAAACTCTCCCTGGTATGAGAAAAAGATAAGTCCTTGCAGACATGTTTGAAAGCCCCTACAGATGGAAGGGGAAGGGAAGGCAGGGATTATAAAAACCCTGAGAAGAACAGGGGGTGTGTCTTTCACCAGGCCTGGTGTTTGAAACACTGTTAAGGTTAATGTTCTTTAAGTCCAGTGCTCTCAACTTTGGAAGTAATCCTTCCACTGCCTGGCATTTTGGCGGTACCTGTGTATTATCTTACTTCAGTTACTGTTAAATAGAAGAAAGAATGTATCTAGCATTTTTGCACTGGTTTTATTTACAGAATTTCTTTACAGAATTTATTTACAGAATTTATTTACAGAATTTCTTGGTAGTGAAAATGTCTCTATAACATATACAACTTTGCTATTAATATACCACAGTTCTCCAGTTTCCTTTCAGGCAGAGTAATGTTTGTCTCAAAAAAATCCAATCTTCCTGTTTCATACCAAAGTCTCAACAGGTTCCACAGTCAAAGACATTGAAGATTCTCCTCTTCCATGAAAAGGGCTTAAGGAAAACTAGGAATCGCAGAGAAATCTCTCTCCCATCTTCTCTTCATCTCTGATACTGATTTTTATGAAGCCATGCTACTAATTAAATGACCTGTCCAGATGGGCATTCCCTGTTTTCTGGGCAACTGACCTGCGTAACAGCACTGCTGCAAAATGACCTGGTGCTAAACCCTTTCCTGCTTCCTCCACATCAAGTCTGTGGTTGCAGCATGCCATCCATGCTGCAGGACCAGAAGAGGCCCAGCCCAGCTCTCCCAAACGTGGTGGCTCGCTCCACCCTCACAACATGCAGCAAATGGAGCGGTAATGTGAATTAAGAACTCGTAGTGTCTGACTACAAATATGTGGATTTCAACTGAAATTTAAAATTTTAAAATAGTCAGATTTATGGAAAACTGAAGAAACTGAAGCCCATGACCTTTCATCCTTCCCAATAAAAGCACATACATCAACATGGGAAGGACAACTAAGTAGTCATCTGAAATAGAACTCAGATTTCACTTTCCATTGCTCCCTGCAGAAGAAAAGCAGGTTATACTTCAGTCCTGAAAGTTTTAATTGAGGGATTTCACAGGTATTTGTATTCTTTTAGTTTGTTGAGTGTTTATTTTTAATAAAAAACTTTCTATCAAAACAAACTGGTAAGCTGATGGCAGGATATTTCTCTTTGAATATCACAACATTACTTAGTTGGTAGACTGTCTGCCTTCACAAATTAATGTTATTCAAAGAGAGGATAGCTAGCTTGAAAAATAAATACAGTGGTAAGAAACAAACTATCAATCAATCGCAGAGAAATAAAACAGAGGCTAAGCGGAGGATGGTACTTTCAAGGGAGGCAAATAATGCTCAGAAAGAATCTCCTCTAATTCTCCTTTAATAACTACATTTGCTAGAAAGTATGGAACCAATTATTGTTCCAATATACATAATGTATTCAGAGACCTCAAAAAACAGACATTACTACCTGGCATTTTGAGCCCAGTTGTTGAAGTATACTGACTGTAAGCATAAATGTTCATATTATGAAACAGGCAGATGGTCTGCTTCACCAGAAACATTACAATCTGACATTTGTTATCAATTGTACTGATTTAATACTAATGAGAGTAAATGGAGACAGATTTACAAAAATCTGTCTCAGGAAGATGTATTTGTGCCTTTAAAAATATTTTACTTCAGATATATCATTCTATGGTACCAAGAGGAATAATGATATATTTTAATATATAGCACTACTCTTGACATTTGCGTAGTTTTCAGGCCAGGAACCAAAAGTTATGAGCGAATAAATTTATTCAGGAAAAGAAGAGGTGATGTTTCAGGAACTCTGCCATAGCAGCAAACAAATCAAGATTAAACTTGGGTTTATGATATTATAAAATACCGTTATAAGCATTTCTGAGACTTTTGTTCACAAGTATAGCAATTTTAAGATAAGCACAGAAGGGGTAAGTAACACGTGTTTTCCAAAATTCAAAGTGCTCTGCCCTTAGACAGCATGCCCTTGCTGACAACATGCTCATTGCAGGCAGGGGAAAGAAGGAAGAGCCACCAGGCTCCTCCCAGCATGATGAACTATCAAAAAACCCAACACTGGTTAAGCAGCACAGCCTGCCCCATCACAGTCACTGGCTGCATTATGGACGATGGTATAAATCCAAAATTCAAATGGACAAACATTAAACAAGAGGCATAAATTATCAGTGCTTTCTCAAGTGTAACACTTCTCCTTAGACGTATTCTTCTCCATGCAATTGCTTCAGGTCTTAAGAATCATATAAATAAAATCATTCTATAATGATGCAATAGTTTCTTTAAGTTAGAAACTGGTCATCAGCATTTCTGTGAAGTGGCCACATTAGCATTGCTCATATTTGTGCTATTATGAATTATGATAAAGCATACTGAATCTTAAAAGCATCTTTTCAAATAAAAATTAACAACAAACACTGTGCTCATGCAAAAGGTCTGAAAGATGGTCAAGGCACTATTTTAAAATTCATTCTTATACGGTGCTGTCTTAATAGCAAAGCACTGAGGCAGGCCATTCAGTGAACACCTGATCCTCAACTAAACGTAAAAAATTGACTAAAACTACAATGGTTCTCCACAGCACTTGAATTTCTCATCTAGCAGCACATGCCAACACAGGGACACAGAGCCTCTACAACAAACCAACGCCACACAAGATCCTTGCTTGTTTTGACCCCTTCAGATACTTTCCTTTCTGTTTTGTTTCTTTGGTGACACCGTAGTGGGATCAATTATACAGCAATTTCTTACTCTCGTTAATTACACAGCATCAGTTCCATGAAGACTTCCAAGTTTATTGAAATGACTCCGAACACAAGAACATTTTAAGACTGAGGTGTAACAACACAGTATTAGGTTACAATTTGATTACTTCATTTCAATTTATTTCAGACACCAAAACTTGAGAACTGATTTGGAAAGACTAATAGTGAACATCTGGATTTCCACTTTTATAGTCAGAACTGTAACTATGATTATTCACTCATTTACTATTTCATCAAAAAACAATGTCTGTTTATTATCCAAGGATAGAATATTAGGGGCTTTATTACGAAAAAAAAAAAATTGTTTCTAATCATCCATATACTATAACAAATTAATATAGCTGATAAAAAGGATTTTTAAATAAGCCTTTTAACCTAGTGTGTCTATAGGCTATTGATAGAAAATATATTTCATTGTATTTTTCATTGCTTGGAAAAACTGATTCAGCTAAGATTTCCAGACTCTATGAACTGAAAGTTGGACATTAAATATTACGTTTTCCAAATTTTGTAACATTTTATAGCATGGTCATTGCCAGTAACTTCTCAAGTAAGATTAAATCCAAGATTCTAATCCTTGCAAAGATTGCTGTATTAGCATACTGCAAAAAAGATGTACTGTACTCCAAGCCGAGATAAAAATGCCTCTGGTATAAAGTAAAGAAAATTTAAAGTAAAGTCAGTTGTACATGCTGTAACACACTTTCTCTGAAGCTGCTACACTGAACCACAAAACACAAATTAACTGTCATGTTTAAGCAATTATCTTTATCAAAACGATCAAAAAACTAATTTACACAAGAGATACAGTAGATGCATTTCCAATTCCCCCTCTAGCTTTTCCAAGACAGTGCAACTGATCTAAACAAATACAGTCAATTATTTGCAGGGTGGGAAAAGCATTTTTTAAAAATTATTATTTATTCTTAAGTAAACAGAAGAAGTGTGATCTTGCCTGTAAGGAATAGACTGAAAATACACAAGACATGTCAGTGAATGTTTTATGTATAGGAATGTCATTCAGATCAATATCCTACTTTATTATTCTTCACAAGAAACTTATAGCACAAATGGATACTGCTCAATTTTCCAAGCAAGCTTTTCACAAGATAGAGAGGGAACTTTCAAGTGGAAAAAACGAATTTTGGATTTAGCCTCCCAAAACAGAATTTGCCTGGGATGAGGTAGGTAAATGTCTGCTCCTACCTCACCAACACTAGCATCTAGAACATGAGCAGCATCAGGCACCCAGGCTCCTAATCAAAATGTATACACTCATCAGTGTCATTTGCCAAGGGGACAGGGGACTGGACACCATGGATGACACAGACAGCGGGGAAACAACTTCCCCCCCACGCCTTCATTCTTTCTAGATATTTTTGTGGATCTACAGCAGTGGAAATTTCTACTCAATTTGGTTTTTTAAAGTACAGGACTGGGTCTTATTTATCCAATTTTAATACTTTAAAGTGATTTGCTGTAATTAATAAACCTACACACTTCATATATGCTCTCTCTCTTCTGCATGCAATATGCAAATTCCACTAAAACCTACTGCAAATACCAGAGCCTAATTTTGAAGAGTGACTGAAAAAACACAATATACAAAAGAACAAAGTCTTTTTGTTACTAAAAGTATCTGTCCTGGTGATATGAACTACTTTTCCTTCTGTGGGGTTTTTTTGTTTTTTTTCCCTCATCCCTTAATGCACACAATCACCTAGCTTTGTATTAGCATTGGTATTGAACCCAGGGCTTTTTGACTAAGGAACAGAATACAATGCATAATTTCTACCCAAAAAATCAGAAAATTAAACTATTTGTAAATTATTTATTTTAAATTGAACTGGGCATTTAAACATTGTTACATGAAAGACAATAAATTTAAACTTTTTTAAATACTAAAGATATGCGACATGTTTTTGCTCTTTTTTTTTAAACAAAACAAAACTCACCAATTCAATCACCTCCCCAAAACTGCTGTCACTGTCCTTATGAAGCAGTGATTTGTAAATCTGAAGAGCAATCATCTTGGATCAAACAGAAGTGACTGGTACAGTGATACAGGAAACCAGTGATGGACCAGTGTATCATTTTATATCCCTTCACCTTTGGTTTTGGTTAGAAGCTAAAGCATGCTCACTGGCACAAAGACAATAATAAAATAGGTTGTCTTCTCTGGAAACTAAAGTAAAAATAAAAATCCCCAAGAGCCATAACAAATTTTACTTATATCAGTTAGTAAACAGTTAAGAGACAAAAATCTTTACTATGAAACCCATTTTCCTTTCTACAGAGACACAAAATCTATTGCTAAAACCTGAATGGTAGACACTTCTTGTCAGAAAAGCTGAATCCATTTGTTCTAATACTGAGATACACTTGAACCCCCTTCCTTGGAGACACACACACTGGCAGCATACAAATTTGCAGCATGCAGGTACTTGAACCAATGCTTGTAAATCTGGGTATAAGCATGCACAGTAGCACTTGCTTCGCACAGACAACAGCACTTCCCTCTACAGTCTCTAAGAGCTTCTCTTGGCTCTTAAGGCTGTTTGAAGAAAGATGTATCTGGTAGCAGATGGTTCAGGGAAAACAACAGTTAAAAGTTCTGAAACATAAAATAAAAAGTTTCCATAGGCTTGTTAGACTCCTTTACACTTCACTGACTAAGTACATAGCAAATCAATTATGACTATCTGTGGTTAACTTTCACTACATTCCCAAAATACAGAGGTTCAATTTTGAAATTTGATCAACACACACCATATTACATACCAAGTTAATTGGTAAAAATGCTGCAATATAATCTTTGAGACTGGTCTGAGGAACAGTTTAAGTATTTATTACCCAGTGTGAATAAACCTCCTGTTTGCAAATACTGACGATGGTTAATGGAAGCATTACATTGTTACAAGAGTTTCAAAGTGACTTACATGAACATGTAAACAGGATAAAAATAGAACTAAAAATAACGTAGTGAAACCATGAAGGCATAATCTAGATACACTCATAAAATGCAAAGTCCTTTTCCCTCTCAACAAGAGAAATAGTAAAACACATCAGTCACATACAAAAAAGCAACTTTAACAATGAAGTGACTACTGTGTAGCTTTGCAGCAGTAAGAGATGTCACAAGCACAGACTCTGAAAAGGCCACTATTTAAAATTTTGCTACACAATTTTACAAAGGAGAGATCTAGCAGTCTGCAAACTACATGCACAAATAAGAATCAATTTTGCAAACAAAAAGCTAAAAAAATCTGAGCGAAGACAACTGAAGTTAATTGTACATTTTATATATTCTTTAATTAAGACCTATTGCCCACTTTATCACCTATGATCCTGGCAAAACTCTGGGATTTGCATACTAACAGAACCTGCACATCAATCACTGTCATCTTCCAAACCAGAAATGTGCATATGCATTTCTATAACAGGATTAAGATTAGTTTTAATGAAACTTTACACAAGTATAAGTCCACGGCAGAGGTAAAAGCAGCAACCCTGTGTTCTGTTGCTTCTGCCCAGGTCTGTGTACCCCTGCCCCTTGCCTCATCCCAAAGTTTGGGGTGTCCCTGTTACCAAAGCTCACCTGAGTTACATACTCATTTTCACCATGTCAGTTCTCACCTGGGCCCATTCCCCTGCCTTTATTGGCATCCAGCCACTCTAACATGCAGGCAGGTGGAGGCACAGGCAGGGAGTCCCACAGTGTTCATGAAACTATGATCCTCACCCCATAACGTGGCTTCATCATTTGAATGCAGCAAGCATTACACAGTGAATCCGGACCTGAAAACTATTTCTGATGTGACAGTCACTTTTTGCTGAGATACTCATCTTCTCCCAGCAAAAGCACCATAAAAACTTAAGGAGGCCAGATGAGCACTGCTCTTTCTCCTCTTATCTACTCCTGGTCTTCTCCTGTAATGCTGACCTCAAGCATTTACCAGTGGCATTCAGGTGCATAATTCAGGTTTCCATATAAAATCAATTTGGAGTTTGGGTTGCTAGATTTCTAGTGTTTATTTCTCATTCTCCTTTGTACAACCAGAGCTAGGCATCACTACCAGAGGCATTTCATCTTTAGTCATACAAACTAGAAAATGTCATATTATCATACTAGTCTGAAACTTGGATCTTGTGGAGAATGTGAAATAAAGATTCAGTCAGGATAGGGAACCTGAATGAGACAGTAATTGTTGACACACATATACATACATATTTGCCACCCAAATCTGAATGCAGTGGTAAAAAGCAGATAAAGGAAATAGAAAATAAATCTATTGATGCACAGGAAAAAAGTGCACCTTGGGAATAGGGGCTGTGGAAAACAAGCTCACTAAAACTGCCAGGATCTGTCTGAATATATTTTTTTCTTTTCACATTACAAAAGGTGAGACAATATCATAGGCTTCCTCCCTGCTGAAAGGCCACTTGCAGTTTGGAGTGATGAAAACCCTTTGAGAGACAGTACTTGTAAGGTAGAATTACAGAGACTTGGTGGATCTATGATTGATATAAAACTAAACATACTAATCATGTATTTTCAGGTCTTGTGTGTGAATTCATAAAGGAAATTTAAGGGACAGTTTTAAACAGACTCCATATTTTTATTAGAAACCAGACATCTATGTTATGAAGCATCCTCTGGCTAAAAGGCAAGAGTCTTCTTATCTGAAAAGAAAATCTCAAGTTATGCTTTATCCTGTCCAGTCAGAGTAATTATTGCAATGATTTCCCTTCCTCTTTTACTAAGGGGGGGCGATCCATCATCTTATTGGATTCTTTAAGGAGAAATGACATTCTGGTGCCATCTGATTGTTTTAGCCCCATTTTTCCAGAAAAATAATGTTATCATGAGAAGGCTAAACAAAAAATCATAACATTTGAACCATGTTGTCCAAGTTCTATCAAATTTTGCAAGATACTAGATGTCTCAGATATAGATTTCACAGAAGTTAGAAACCTCACAGAAAAAAACTCCACAAAGCAAGCCCAGCTTGAAGGCAATCTACTAGCTAATCAGAATTCAGGTTCTGCTTGTTGAAACCACAAGCACAATGCTCCTAATAAAGCAAAAAACCATTGAGACTGAAATGAATGACACACTTGAGGGACATGGCAGAAACCTGGGGTACCTGACGCTGGACACTAAAATACATAGGGAATGAACCTAGAAAAAAAATTCAGGTTTTAGGTCTACTAATCATGAAACAACTCCATAGTTATGAAGTATTCTCAAGCCATAGCACCTAAGAATGGAAAACAAAGAAAAAACACTTGAAGAGCAGATACATACAAAACATACTCATAGATAATTTGAGTAAGTCAATACCAATAAACAAAAGGGATGAAAACCACTGCATTATTATTGTGACAGGATAGCTTTAACTACCTTGGTAGCATGCAATATAGCAACGTAGATTTGTGCTGAGGTGCCTAAACAAAAGACAGAGCATATCTCTTTTCATCAAAATGTCCAAGTAATATGATAAACATTAAAACAGAACAGTAGAAAAAGCTCCCACCATTTATTCTTCATACAAATAGATTTTATTTTTATATGTAGTCAGTAAGCACACATGCATCCTTTCAAAGGCCTGGCTTTCAAAGTAGAATTCATTTTTTCCCCCTTCCTCTAAGAAGAAAATAACATTGAAAGATGTAAAGAAGTCCAATAAAATAAGAAACAGAATAACTGATGTCCCCCAAAATCTAGGGCAGATACAAATTATTGTTGACTCATTGTAAATTGCCTGTCCACTACAAGCTTTCAGAGTAATGCAAGAAGGAAAAAAATGTTTTTCAATCACCGCCATCCATCAACTTGGTAAACAAGTAAAATGTATACTCTGCCATCTGCTAGCTATTAGTCTGTGTAATCATAAAATATCATGTAATGTAATCATAAAAACCACTATTATTACCTACTCTTTCAATTTATAAGCAAATATTTCTATCTGTCAAATGATTTTATGCTAGCATGAGACTTGAACCTTTTGCACTGCTTACCATCAATCTACTCGTCAGTCTGAGATAAGTCTGTCTCTTTTTCGGTCCTCCTACGTTTGGGAAATGCTCAGCATGGCAGTACTCTATTTGATCCCAGAAGAAATCACATGAAGAGAAGGGTCAGTAAATGATCCAGCTGTCAAGGACCTGAACAGTTTAACAACAATGGCTATGACAGTCACTGCTCTTGGTCAGACTGACTTAGATGCTGCCAAGAAAGAACAGAAATCCTCAGTTCTAAGATTTATTTTTTTTCTGCACCATATTCTATTTATCCCTGAAGCTCATTTTTAAATATGTTTGTATGAGAAAGAATCCTAGAAAGTTTACAATTTTCTCAAATTACATCTTTAAAAGATACAGCAGAAACAGCTTTAATTTAAAATGCTTAAATCAGAGGAATAGTGCCTTTTTTCACAGATTTCCAACCAAAACCATCCATTAGAAAGCAAACATATTAATGAGCAACTCTGTGCAGGGAAACTGGTAACATTTTACAGTATATTATATATTCACATATTACTAAAATATGCTTAAGCAACGGTACTGATCTTATTACTAGAAATTTCTTAATAAACTGAAAAGTCATCACACAGAATGACATTCACTGTTTCTACCAGCTCACAGAACTTGCCAGAGTTATCACACCTTCAGACCAACAGGAGGTCAAGTTGTCTGCAGCTCAGACATGTGTTCCCTATTAAGTACTTTTAATCTATGGCAGAAAAAAATTACGTTTATGACAGGAAAGACTCTGCTCAAGCAGATTCTTTTTCTGACCAGCTAAATGCCAAAATCAAAGGTAATAGTGTGAGACACAAGCCACTATTTCAGCTGTACATGATTCCCATTTGTTCTCGTAGGTGATTCTCTTCTACCTTCAGGGTTAGAATCTACTCCTGCAGTGACTGAATGAAGTGGAGTAGCATACCAAGGGAACACCTGGGGTTTTGGTGGCCTCCCAGGTGTCACTGTAAACTAAAATACTAATTTTAGGATAGACCCACTGAACAAAGATTGACTTTGAAACTCTGAATAAATATGTGTCTCAAGCTATAGAAGTATCTTTTCTTTCTTCAAATCAGCTGTTTCAGGAGCAACTTCTTTATAGCCCGTCAGAAACCTCAACTTTCTTTTATGTCTTGGTAATAAAGCTCTGTCATATTCCATGAACATTATCAGTACACCTTCAAAGTATGGCCCAGGGTCCCAAATCAACTAAGAGTAACAAGACAGCCAAAAGGATAGGAGAGAGATTATACTCTTAAAACACAAGTATGAAGTCCATGCTGCTGGAAACAGCAACTCTCATGCCACCTCATAGCTTCTTGGGATAAACATATGAATCCCTGCAGCTATCAGGATTTTGTTTGAGGCAACAGCCAGTCTGCTGTATGGTGCTGCCAATCCAGTTCAGAGCCCTTTAAGCAACAGAGATCATCCAAACTACTGAAATAAAGAGGAAACTCAACTACATCTCTCAAACACATTTGTCTCCTAAATCTAATCTTGTCATCTTCTCCAGGGGTTTATTAAATAGTTCTGCAGTTTGTATGGCAGACTCTGCTGTGATGGAGAAGAGTTAAGGGTTCAAGAACTGCACTTCAAAACTACACTACCTATGCTGCAGGGTGATCATCTAGAACTTATGGAAGGAAATATGTATGATGGTGAGATTTCCCATTTAAAGCCAGATATCAATAAACAAACTGAGACATATTCTTTTACTTTTAGGCAGTTTGGTGCAATGTTTAATTATATAATCACATATTTGCTACAAAGTCCATGACTGATACCACAGGAAAACAGTAGCAAGATTGTATCTGCAAGCATCAACCTCTTATTTTCTCAACTTCCAAAACTTTGCCCTTGACTTTGATATATATGATATATAGTATTTATGAAATTTAACAATTAATGCTGTCACAAAAAGATGCACACAAATAACATAAATGAGATAGTGATAGCAGTTTTCAGTCTGGAAGAGGTTTCGTTTCCTAGGACACATCCTGTAAGTCTACTCAACTTGACCACTAATAGCACTATCTTTACATCACTGCCAGGGAAAATTTAAAAGTCTCCAAAAGCAAAGGCATTTCATTTTTTTTGGACCAATTTTGTAGTTACATCATACAGTTTATGAAATAAAGGAATTTAGGGACTCACAGAAACCAAAGACGACTTCAGTAAACTGTTATGCAGTATTTTTCAGTTGGGCACAGGCACAAGGAGAGAAATAAGGGGGCTGGAGAGACAACAAAACCAAAACAAAACTCATAACATGCAAAAATAATGCCCCAACAACAAACCAAACCTCCTGGAATACCCTGGCTTTCCTTTGCAAAATTTGAAAACAGGCTGTTTTCCTAAATATTAGAGCAACATGCCTCTCTCACCCTTGTAATACATGAAGAAGAGGGAATGTCTCAAGAGAGAAAGATACAATGGATATATTCTATGCCAACCCAAACATATATTAGAGAATTGGTGTGAGAACTAAAGAATATTTTATTTTTATTTTAGGCTTCTTTCTGTTAAGAAATAGAGTTAAAAATTCCATTCAACCACAGAAGTTTGACTTACTTACATTAACCTTATGGTGTATTGTAAAGTTGTAAAACTTGCTATGTCCAAATAAAGCTTGCTATGACCAATTCTACACTTTTTCCGGAAAAGGTATCTTTCAATATTTTACAGCACCTCTTGTTTAGTCTATCTAGGTATTTGTTTCTAGAATTCATAACCTCTGACCACTTCAGAATTTCTAACACCAGCTCCACAGAATCAAGCCCAAAAGACTAACTCTGTTCATAGCCTTCACTGGCGGCTGTAGAAAGAATTTAGAAAAATGCTTGCTTGACCTCTTTCCCACTGCATTAATACAGAGGGAAATTTACCTCTGTCAATGGCTGACACAATAAACTGTCAGCACTCAAACTAAAAATGCTGACTAGGCTAACAAGGCAGTGTTCTATGAACAGTGGCAGCTGAGAGGAGCCCTGCTCCATCATCTAATGGTACAAATTTGAAGTGGAGGATTGGGTCTCAACAAAAAAGACTATTATAACTGCCAAACTAGCCTGTCTTACTTGGAGTTTATGAAGTTTAAGTAACAGCCAGTCCTGCACCAAGTCAAAATGGTACGGATAGATGAAATGTGAGTCAACATAAAAACTGCTTATATGAAGTAAAAACCACTTGAAACAAAACAGACCAGAGGAATGAATTAATATCAAGTCAGAATTTGCATTTTGATCTTGTACTGAAGTCCTAGATACTCCAGGGATTGATTTACTGCACTGTTAAAACAGAGTATACTTTAAAGACAAGGCAACAGAGGTACATGACTGAAGAGAGGGAAAGCGGGATGTGGCATGCAAAGCTCATGACCTTGCAGGGCTGGAGCTGGGGAGAAGTTACAGCAGCAAACTCGAGGGCAAGTCACTGATTCCACAGCTGAAAAGCAGATGTCAAGGAGATGGGGTTGAGACAAAGTAGCTAGAACTCTGCTTTCTCCCTCCCACACTGCCAAGTGAATCTCCAGTTAATTTATGACTTTTCACACACAAAAAGAAAAGCATACATATTGTCAAGTGGCAATGAAGTTATCTGCAATAAAAATCACAGTAGTGTTGTCTAAGAGAGAAAAGACAGCATAACCAAAAAGTAAATTATATATATTAATTCCCCCCAAACTTTCTGCTGTTACTCATTATATGCAATTCCATTATGGCTATACGTTTGTGACAGTTGGGTATTGCTAGAGCAACCCACTACTTTCAATTGACAGTTCTCTCACTTGAGATATCATTCAGGGAAGAAGTTAATAATCCAAGTAGATTTCCATTTCTTACATTGGAGTAAAAATTTTAACTCTCCATAAAAAGTGGCTAAATATGATTTTAACTCTATAGCAAAGGACTATGCAGCATTTTAATAATCTGTAACAAATTACTATGGAACACAACAATAAAGTATCTTCCCCACTTTTAGAAGAATAAATAAGGAAGATCAATATCGAAGAGACTTAGATGCAAGATCAGCACGCCTATTCATATGTTCAGTAAAGGATTGTAAGACAAAAAATATGCATAAATTGAGGATTTATTTGCATTTCTAATGTATATCTTTTAGGATACAAATAATACTGTATTATCAGGAAAAAAGTATTGGTATTCAGCATTTCAGATTCAATTAGGTATTTAGTAAAATTTTAGCTAATAGTGTGCTTACTACAACTAACCAAAGGAAAATAACACCTAGATGTTAAAATCATGAACTGGTTTCAGTAAAACATACTCCACCTTCCTCAGCCAGCTGGATGAAGGACTTTATGTGTTATATGTACCTTTAACACTATGTATTCCTAAGGCAAGGACTACCATGTTCATCTCTGTGCAACATGCAGTGCTGTACAGCTCCATCCAGCAAGGGTCTATTGACAAATAAACATGCTAACTAGAAATGCTGAAGGATTAAGGCCAAGGTCGCTGGGGAGCATAACTCTGGGGAACAATTAGACAACAGATCCACCCCACCACGACACTAAGTCAGTGTAACAAGTTCTTCATCAATCTTAAAATAATTAAAATGTTAATAAAATATATTGTGTATTATTCAGTCTCAAGAAACAGATACATACTTACATACTTGATCAAAAAAAAATAAAAATCAATAGGAGACTAGCAGAAGGATTATTACAAATACAAAGGGTACTGAAGATATCAGGAGGGGTGTATCCAGGGATTCTCAAAAATCCAAATGCCTAATTCCTACCTAATTCCATACATACAAATAGGGTCTTAACCCTTGTCTCTTGACATGAAATTATTACTGAAACTCAGCATAGGGGCTGTGCTCCCATTTTCCAAGGCAGGGTCCATGCTTGGCAATTCACTTCAAGTGCTTTGAGTTCAAGTGGCTTTTAACAATATGAGAGACCATTATAAAAATATAAGCATAGCAGATGCATAGCTGTTATTTGGTTTTCCCCTTGCAGTGATGAGCCAGTGACCTACCAAGTTAATCATAGGTGAACAGAAGTGCTGTAATATTCCACTAAATCAGTACACAGTCCAACTTCTACGTTTACATTACAGAAAAGACTTAATTTCTACTTCTAGTATGAGCAGGTATCAAGGGATCTTAAAGTCTTAGAAAAATGCAACAAAAAATTTTCTCTAAAAAGCTATGAAATCAGTAACAGTAATATTAGAATATTTACTAAAATATTTTTATAACAGGTTCTCAGTCAAGTGGTCAAAGCTTCCAGAGCACAGTGTATGGATGGGTTTTTCTGACACACATTTGAGATGACCGGCATATTCACCAGTTGCCAGTTCCCTTAACTCAGGGAACAGAAGTGTACCAAAAACACTGGTTTTGCTTTAAAAACATGTTCCCAAAATATGAACCCAGAAGATGTATTTGGGAAAAAGACATACCAGACAGACTATATAAACACCTCCTCTCATAATGCTTTCATCATAATTCACACAGACAGCACCTTAGATTTTTGAAGACATTTGCCATGAGGCATCAAGTAAACTAACTTCTCATTCCTGAAAATATCATTGGCAGCAGTGACAGCTTTAGCCCCCTTACACTTCATTAGCACTTGAGTTGAGTCCCTTTCTTCAGAAGATGGTAGTGTTCATACAGAAAAAAATAAGACAGGAAAAGTGATAAAACCTTATGGATAACTTGATCTTCAACCACCTATGTAATTTTAGAAGCCCCTGATTAGCTAGGGAAAAACCCTACACCTTTCCACTTTTACGTGCCCTTCAAGAAAAAGTTTTAGCTAGGTTATCAGCTACATTCAGATCCTTGTTCTCTTGGGAGTATCACCATTCTCAAGTGACACAGTTTCATGCAGACACCACAACACTACTTTTTCTGAAGCCAGCAGAAAATAATGGCACTCTCTATGGAAATAGGTCCAAGAACCAGACAGCTGCAAGCTTCTCATCTCAGCATTAGTCCTGAAAGAGGACACAGTTCAGAAACAAAATAATAAATATACGTAAACTATTTTATATGGTGACAGAACTAAATGTTTCAGGAATTGCAAAACAATCCCTGGTAGGTCCAATATATCAAAACAGATGTCAACAAGTGAAATCCTAACACTGATTTAAAAGCAATTAAGTATTCTTATAGGGCAACATTTAAAAGCTCTAGCTCAAAAACAAACAGGCATGATACATTCAATTAATCTGCATCTTACCCAGAAGTAAAAAAACAAGGTGCTCAAGTCAACATCAGAATCCAAAATCTGTAAAATACACTGAAAATGCCTTCCTGCAGTTTCAAAATGAGAATGGTTAAGTGCTGGAACTGCCTGCCAAGAGATGCTGTAAAATCTTCATCCTTGTGGATTTTCTGAGCTTGACTTAAAAACACCCTGAGCCACCTGACCACACTTTGAAGGGTAGCCCTGTTCTGAGCAAGGGGCTGGACTAGATTACCTGAAGAATACCCTTACAACTGTAATTATTCCCCGATTTACCTTACTGCATGTTGGAGAACCCCTTAATGGGACACTTAGGAAAGCTGTTAGAACTACAAAATATACATTCAGGAGTTTCACAAACAAACAAAAAATTTTTATACTACTCTGAAAAGGTGATTCTGGTGAAAAAATCTATTGGAATGTCTTCCAGTGAACTAATAGAGATGTACTACTTTGAGAAAGTTAACAAGAAAGAACTGCAGGTCCCGGGAGCTTAAGACTCTGAAGAGACTCTGGCACAATCCATCTCCTTGGCCTCGTTGGCAAATATCCACATCCTTCCCATAAATTAGGCATTGCAGTTGAGATGATTAAGACTCGTAAGAGTCTGACCTCACGAAATCCTATTCATTGTGTGTGCAATGCTCCACAGGGCCCTAAAACTTGAAGGCATTCTACATTAACAGTTCAAATCTCCAGGAAAATGAGTGAGAAGGGTAGCACCAAAACATGCAGTTGACCCCAAATTTGGTTTGTAACTTCAAGATAATGTTAAAACAAACACATGGACAGGCAAACAGAACCGTAAAAGTGCACTCATTTCCCTGCCTCAGTTTCCTCACCAGCAAGAATAAATTACCGGAGCCTAAGTTATTTTGCACATCCAAACTTCTCTTAACATAGCTTTTGCTTTCCATCAGGGAGTTTCTCAGCTCCCTTGAGACCAGATTGCACATATTCCTCCTTTCTCCAGGTATTTCCCAAATGTGTCAGGAAATACTGTTCCCATTAGAATTCTCAGTTCTCTTAGTATGCTGACATGCAGATCAGACTCACAAATGCCTTTGAAACTTCTTAAAACATGATTAACTGCTTCTGAGTTCAGATGTGAAAAATCAGGTTGTCTAGCCAGTAGCTATTTCTCTGCCAACTATGTTCCCTTTAATAATAATACCACCAATTGAAAAAAGCCAAACATTAACATCGTTATTAGGCCTATGCCAGGTGAAAGTTTTGCAGTAACAAATTTTTGCACTTGTGGATTTTATTTCCTGTAGTGTTTTCAGCCCAACATTTGTACATTTTCCACAGACTGGTATCAAACAGAATCAATACTCAGAAGACATCCGATTACCTGACACATCACAGCAACCCTTCAGTCACATACAGATACGAACCTCACGTACATCACAGTCTAATGACGTTAACGAAACTTTGTAACAGTTTAAATCAAAGTTACTACTGTTTCTGTCCTACCCCATTGCCCTGGCCATAGAGTTCCTCCTTGGCTCTGATATTTTAGTAAGTGCAAGGTGCACTGTTTTAAGAAAGTAGTAACAAAACTGGAGGAAATAAGAGGAGCTTGAGGTTAATATTTGCTCTGAGCAGCTCCCTGAACCAGCCTCAATTTGTTTTATATAAGCACCAGCAACAACGCAAAAGGACAGTGCACACCTGCCTTACTTTTGCTTGAACAACAGAACACCAACCTCACAAACATGAGTTATAGTTAAAAAAAAAGCCAAAAGTATTTTTTTTTTTTTTATTTCTCCACAGAAGCAGCACTCAACGCATCTATATTGGCATCTCTTTGCTGAAACACAAAATCATTGAATATACCGTGCCTTCCTGATTTTAAGATTGTCTGTAAGTGTTTATTGACTTCCTAAATGACATTTTTTTTTGGCTCAGTTTCAAAGCAGCTGCTCTTTCCAAGTTGAACTGGAAATTTCTTAGCCCCTTGGTTTACACTTTTAATTGGAGGTCAGGAAAAAATAAAATGTAAATTTATTTTATCCATTACAGAGCCAAATGGAATGATTGCCTATTGTCTAAGACACAAGAGTAAAATTTTTCCTGATACCTCTAATTCTACCGAGGCTTATTTTTTAAATCTTTTCAAATAGATTTTTAAAAAGGAAACTTTAAAAGGTTAATGTCAATCCCACTATTTCAAATAGTCTTTACACAACTTAAGAATGTAAGACATTCAGTGTTGCCCAGGAATCCAATTAGACTACAAATCAGAGTATCCAAATTACAAAAGCACCATAAAACCCACTGTGCTACTAACAGCATGCTAGATGATCATGTTTCTTATGCATTTTAGGAAAAGTTAATTCTCATCTAGTTTATATTGTACTGTAGTCTGATTCTACCTCCCCTGCCCACAACTTAGCTTGTACAGATACTGTTATTTAAAACAGTACAACTGTGAAATCCCAATTAGACTGAGTAAATCTGCATGTGATGTTTTAGCCCATTGAAAATATCGAAATAATTCTTTGAAGTACTCTGTAGCACCATATGGTATTTTATCCTGCTTCATCATTTGTACAGAATAGCTTGCAGTGATTTGTTACAAAATATTCTGAAATACACTGCAGCTGTAGACTGCAGGACTAAGAGCTCTCCCCTTCTCTTCATTACTTATTAGGATCTCAGGAATGCAAAACCCTTAGTAGAATATCCATTTATAAGGGTATCAGGTTCTGGCCAAAGAAGCTTCTATAGTAGCAGGCAACAGATGAAAAAAAAAAAAAAATTATGGTAATGAACATGTACAAAATTAATTTTACTGTTTCTCTTTAGGTACCTGTAGCTCTTATAATAATAAAAGTCTTGGAATTAAGGAGATAAGTATCACCTAGAGAGATTAACATGCTTGGGACTATGTGCAAACTCAATTTCATTAATAGCAATGTCTGTTACACTTACCACTACCACCCTCTCCATTAAGATGCACAACCAATGACTTGTATTTGTTTTAGCACTCAGTGTGCATTGGATGTATGAGTTCAACTGCCTCTATTTAAAAAAAAAAAAATTAGCCTAACAGAAGCTCAATGTGATACATCAACAAAAATGGATTCATTAACAATCTTCGTTAAACAAACTACTTTTTATGTCCTAACACAACAAAGTGAATAATTTCTGCTCCAGCCCATTCACTTAACCTTTCTATTGTTGCAAACAAGTCTGAAATTCCTTTCAGGATTCCTCAGGAGAGGAAAATGTTCTGTATCACTATTATCAGCCATTCCTGCATGCTGCTGCATGCCACTTCCAAAATGCTAAGCACCTTTTCCTTCAAATACAAACTGAAAGTGCTTCACACCATAGAAAAAAACCTGATATGTCCTAACCCCAGCTTTTTTACATTTCAGTTATTTTTTTCATCTGTCTGTACTGTCAAGGTTTACAGTCAGGCTGATTTGCAAGCCAGGAGGACCTTGTGGTTTGTGTAGCAAAGAGACCTGGGCAGGTTAGCAACTGCAGTTAAAGCAGTACTGCTGCCTGATCTCTCTGCCTCTCACTGTCCTTGATAATTATTCACAGCAGTAACAGAAGCAAATGTACCAAAGTAAAGCTACCACAGTTCCCAGCCCAACATATTAATTCACAATGTTAGAAATTTCCCAAAATATCACTGATATACTGGCTGATATCACAGCCAATCAGACAATATGCCACAGGCTGTAATTATTAAATCATTCTGTAACCATGCATGAAACTAATTTTTTTATCTTTATTAATACTTCAAACAAAACACAGATGAAAATGAAAAGTGAATACTAGTGAATATACATGGTTCGAATATGGTTTACAGAAAAGCCACCTAAACACTGCCCATGCAAGTTGCAGATACAGAGCCTTATAAATAAACTGGCAAGGAAGATGGGAAAATGCTATTCAAAGACAACATAGGCTACTAGAATATAAGAAGTAAATGAATATAGTAAGTAATAAGATATGTTTATAAACCTTACCAGAGGAATCTGAAGTAAAACAGGAAGGACAGAATGTTATTTCAGGTATTTTTAAGACTTTGTTCAAACTTCACATTCTCTAAATTAAACCAAAACACGCATTCCCTTTTTATTAGTATGCTATACTTGCAGTACCATGTGCTTATTCTAAAACTAACTTAAGTGTGCACATGACAATGTATGTAAGTGTGGTTACATTTTCCAAGTAGTATGAGTCCTTTGTGGTTAACAAGCAAGCAATAAATTTTATTACTGTAGTGATAAAGCTCATGTATGAATCTTAGAAAAGATGAATGATCTTTTTTTTTTTTGTCAAAGAGGAGTTACACTGTTACAAAAATGACGGCTGGCAAGATAATTATGCCATCAAAAGACCTAACTAATTTAACTGGAACTCAAGATCTATCAGTAGTGCTGCTCACAAGCGTTACTGAAAATGCTTATGATCCTGGCAAAAATGGCATTAGAAGGTTCCAGCAGTTTTTCAGATATCTGATACTCGAGAGAAAGCTAAGTGAAGTTAGAAAAAGAAACAGTTAAAAAAAATTACTCGCTTGTTCCAAACTAAAATTTGAAGTTTATATAACAGTATACCTTTCTATACTAGCATTAAAAACTGTTAAACCACGAAAGACCTACATCTGGAGAAGTATCCAGCAAGCTTTATAAACAGTAGCTATACTTGTTTTAAATGGACTACACATTTAAGTCTTGAAATATAACAGTTAAAATCAGCAAAAAAACCCCTATGCATTAGTTCTTCTAAGACAGAACTTATTATAATGCCAAATTCTACCATGTACCTTGGTTTTGTATACTTGGAATAGTATTTCCAAGGAACACTCGTGTATAGATTTAAGTTCCACCTACTGCATCTGAATACTCCCAGATTAAAGAAATGCTTACAATGGTGTTACAAATAATAAACCCATTCAGCAGTTACAATTAAACAAAATATCTCCCCTCTCCCCCTCACTTTACAAGTCTAAAAAGACCCAGTTATAAATGAAAATACCACATACAACTAAGCAGAATGCTAAAAAGCTACTTTATATGTATTATTAGCAGCAATATTCACCTATTTAGCATTAAAGAATAATAACAATAAACCCTCCCTTGGAGGGGATTATTTCCATTGTTGATAGGTCAGTAACCGAGACTTCAGAAGTTAACCTCTGACTAAAAGATATCAAGACTTTTTAGGTCATGGGGTCCTACAAGAGGTCTCAGAAGACAAGCATAAAAGTCCTAAAATAACAAGCACACAGAGAGGTTTCTCTTAATTTGCCCTGTTGGATTCCCATAATAAGTGCTTAACAGCTCCTACCCCAGAGCAACTCTGCAGTCATCAACAAGACCATTTACCACATGATTTAGCAAACGTATTTCCAAGATTTTCACTTACATGTGCTACACAGAATTGGAATAGAAATTAATCTAAGGCAGTTTATGGGCAGTATCATTCTTGCATTCGCAGTTCTTCGCCTATCAGATCCAAGAGGAGAAAGAAGCTGAATTTCCAGAAGGTATACAGAACTTGTATAGGAGCAGCCTCCTCCCCCATTTACTGTGCTAGGGGCAGTCAGCGCAGGATTGGGCCTTTTCTTTTTTCCAGACCAGGATTTTGATTTGAAGAAAGACAATGAAAAAAATAATTCAAAATGTAGTATCATTCACATAAACCAGTGATGAAATCCACACTGTTTGTACTGTTAGCGTACTGTTTGTACACAATGAAGTATGCTGCCACCTTTCACAAAAATCAGCCACTTTGATTTTTTTTTACCCCACATTACTCTGTCTAAGTGGGAACCTGAGCATCCTGCAGACTTCTGGGTAACAGCTCAGCTAATTGTCAGCCTGCCTTCTGCTGTAACACCACCAGTTAAACATTCCAAACAGCACGAGGCGCAAATGTAAGGCAGTGTGCTAGTTGAAATCAGAGATACCCAGAAGATTGCAGAGACTGTATTGTAACTGATGGATCAGCACTGTTTGCCTGCTCTCTCTCTCACACTACCTTTTCCACAAACAGTGAGGGCAAGGACCGGAACACAAACTGGGAAGTGAGAGCAGGAACCCATTTTAATGGCCTCTCTCCTTGGCCAGCTTCTCCATGCTTAATTAAGGCTATCCACACAGCTCTTGTGTGATCATACGATTTCTTTAAGGACTATGCCCAACAGAGAACACACAACTCTAGGTGAATTCTCAGCAGTACTGATTAGTTTATAGATCTTGCAAAATAAACTTCAGCTCAGCCTTGGGGTTGCTTAAATTTTTTTAACCCCTCTCCCTCAGCTGTAAGGCAATGGAATCTACACTAACTTTACATATTTTTTCTTAACTGAAATGGCAGGAGTGGCCAGTATATGCTCACCATCCTGGATTTATTTAGTTTATTCCTCCAGCCCATCAGCAGGAATTTAAATATATCCAATGAAATATATGTCCACAAAGAATGATGGCCAACTACTCCAACTAAAAGAGTGTTTCCTAAAGAGCAAAATTTTCCCTTTTACCAGACTGAATGTCAATTGACTTTGTTAAGATTATTTGATTCGAACCATATACTAAAGCACTAATGACTAAGCTCAAAAAAAGCTTACAGTCCTTTCCATCATCTCATGTAAAAAAAGAAACAAGCAAAAAAAATTTGGTTTCTGCTGGAGAGGAAGGCAGCTGTTGATTTCACATGAAGAGGAGTCAGAAGTCTTTAAAAACCCACACTGTTCAAAAGGATCCAAAATGGAAGGAAGTTAGGTTAGACTGGTGTTGTCTTCCCTCTGCCCTAGAAAACCCACACAAACCTTCAACACTAATTTGTATTTCAGGCATACTCTTATCATCATCTTGACATTCTAAAGACAGAATAAACTAATTTGTCTTAGTTAATTTTTCATCTTTTGGTACGTCACCTTCCACCACTTCTCAAAGATCCTTCATTTACAGCTCTGAAATATTCATGACTAGGAGGACAAAAGAAAAAGCACCAACACAAATCAGACATGGTTTCTATATTTTCCTCTTAAAAAAAAACAACAACAAAACAATAAACAAACAAACAAGAGCTTAACATCAATTAATTTCAGTTTCCAGAGAAATAATAGAAATAAATATTGCAGTATGGATAAATGACTGAGCTACCATCTGCTTCTGTTCTCAGCAGCTCTTTGGAAACACAGCTACCTCAGTGAAGTGTTTGCCAAATACTGCAGTAAAGAGGGCAGTAAACTGAGAGGAGCGAGGCAACAAAGCAAAACTGTGATATCCACTCATCTGTAGGAGTTACTTACATATGTCACCTTTCTAATCACAAGCCAGACAATCTCTTCAGATAAGTGCCACATGCATCCTGGATTTGTATCTTCCTGTTTGATGCTCTCACATCCCTGCTGGTATGCGGAACTACTCAAAGAGAATTTCATTTGTCCAGAAACATTCCTACTACCTCAGTAAAGTAACATAATCCTGCACAGAGAACCATTTACATGTTTGTTTTCAAATTCCTTAATATGCAACTAATCTGATTACAGGCAGACATTATAACAGATTCATTATAGACTGGAGAAGAATAAACTAACTTTTTTTTTTTTTTTTTGCAGAAGCATTTTTCATCTACTTCTGTGATACACGATTAGCTAATTTATTACACTCACCATGCAGAGATGTCAGTGCAAAAAATTATCATTCCCAGTACAAATTCCGCTTAACTGGCCACTGAATGACAGAAAGATAGGAAAACTACCAATATTATATTCATCCACTGGTTTCTCACAAATGGCAATTGCCCAAGGAGCAATCTGAATCACTCTTGTAACTTTAAGCACATCACACTTATGCATATTTCTTACTGTTTCTGCTTCCTGCCCCCAATGTATGACACCAAGAAATCCTAATCCCTCCGAAGTCATGAAATACTGCTGAATCAGCAGCTTCATAGTGCAACATACACAAGAGTGCACACACACACAAATAATTAAGTTAGCAGAAAAGGGCTAGGAAAAAATGTTAGCACATACAAGTATAGCCAGCAGAAATATGGCAGAACTCCCTTGATTTCTTTTGCCTGTTATAAGTAGTCTTATATATCTCTACACCTCTCACTCAGACTGTCTTTTACTTTCACAGCACTTCTCAGATTCTGGTGGAACACAACTCTGTTGTTTTATGTTTGTTTTGGTACAAAATACACAACTACTGGACTTTTAGTCAAACATTCAGATGACTTCTGTATCTGTATTCAGATTACTTCTGTTTCTGGACAAAGGGGAACGAGACACGTGGGTTGAATGACTCTCAAATCACCACTGATATGCAACTGTTCAGGAGCAGAGACAGACCCCATGAAAAACCCCGCCACAATCATGAGAAAACTTCTGATAAACACATATCCTTTTCCCCCTACCTTTAACTATTGCAACTTAGTCTAGAAGACCAAGATTTTCAGCTCATTTTGTAAAAGCGGCAGATTATATCTTGGATGATATCCAAAAACTATGCTCTTTTTCAAGCTCTGAGAATACCCAACTTCAATGTCTTCCCCAATATAATTTCTAATACATCAAAATGTTTATTTCAGTAAAGAAGTTGTCCCCAAATAAAAGCCTCATGACCTCAGAAGCTGCTTGTCCTTTCTTTATGTTCTTTATAACATATAAAACATAATGTGCAAAATTTCAAATGTGACATAGCTGTGTGGAACAGCCTCTGTGAAATAGATGTCACTGCTGAGTATTAGCAAGGACAACTATTAGCTACCTAATAGCACGTACATTTTATCTTCTACTGTAACTAAAAGTTTAAGGAATTTTGGGTATTAAATCAGAAGTATTTCTCAGGGCATGTCAAGCCTGAAAAAGCTAAATGCTGGAAGGTCAGCTTTAGGTCAATGTACACTTCCCTCTTGACATTGCAACACAGCAGAAACAAAGCTTCCAGACTCTTCTCCCATGAGAGACAGCTAGGGCTATCAAAGAGACATCTGCAGGTTTCTTAAGAAGAACACTGATCCAAATCAAACACTCCTGGATGCAAAATAGAGCATTAAGTCAGATGACTTATGAAGAAGTTCTAAATTTATCATGGAAAGATAGCAGCAGCTTAATTAAGGCTGTTATCAGCTTCCACTATGAATATTTGCTATCAGCTCTCCACTTCATGCCTCAGACATCTGACTTGATTTAACAAGTAATACACATTAAATACAGTTCAATACCTATAGGAAGGTTAGGTACAAATACATATTTGTCAGATTCTAATTTTCATCTCTTTTACCATAAATTACTTATTTCTTCAAGTATATTTGCACACATACAAAAAAATATTTTAAATAAAGCACACTGCTTTTGATAGTTTGAATAACTGCTGCTTCCAGGGATCAAAAAATGGACATTTAGGTCATGAAGGCATTCACTGATAGCTATACAAGTTTGTTTTATTAATTTAAGACAAGCATTGTATTTGTGAATACCTCAGCTTTTATAAGGTTACAAGAGGTCATGAAGATTACTACTATGATCTGTCTGTACAGACAGTTACAGAAGCTGTTCCGTTGTTCTGCAGATAACTGAGCTCTGTGTGTGAGCAATATTCTATCTTGAATATCAGCAGTGCACAGATAATTGCTAACCTGTTTCCTTTAGTTGAGGTTCATTTTATTCTTCTGGAAGTCAGCCTTTTACCCACCTTATCTGCTTCATCTTTCTTGCCAAGAAACCACATGTTTCCAAAAACAGATTACAGTTCTAAAAAATTTACACAATTCCAGCTTGAAAATGACTGGGATTTTTCCTCTTCCTCTTCTATAGCATTTTTATGTCCACTTTGTGCAACACATGAACTTAGCCTATGAAGAACTAGTAGGCTGCACAAGACAACAAAAAAGATAAGTACTAACAGCCATTAAGACATTATCATTACTTGGAAACTGGAGATGATGTCCCAAGGTGACACTGAAAGTAAAAAGTCAATGGCGAATGTGGCCTGTTCTATCAAAGCCCTGCTGTCAGCAGATTCTCTCTACCACCAAAGAAAGATACGAAAGTGATGTATTGTTGCAAACAGGGCACTGTAGCTGCCGAATACATTCCACATTCCCTACAAAAAGCAAGCTCCAATCCTTCAAAGTGATCTATGAATCCAGTGACGCTTTAGGCAAGTATACAGGTTCCTCTTGCACTGCAAAATTATCACAGGAGGTCACACTGTAGCCACACGTTTCTTGCAATGTTTTTTGCTGATAATCTTTTAACAATTCTAAAGTTTCCAAAAAGATATGTGTGTTCCTCTGCAAACATAATTAGCTTTATTAACTGCTTATTGCTGGTTTTGCAGTGTAGCAGTTAAAAGCAGACAAAACAAGCATGACAGAAACCATGAGAAGGAAAGGAAGAGCTTTTAGAACAAAACCAGACCAAAAGACTTTTGAAGAGGCAGCTAGAGCTACCAAGTGAAGATCGAATACTTGCTCATCACATTATTTACAGATCCCTAAAGGAAAACAATTTGCCACTGTCCAACAACACTGAGCAGTTGATGATAATGTCTATATTTAGGCTAACTCTTTCAACAAGAAAAGATGGTGTTTTGTTTTGGTTTTTTTTCCTCCTTGTGAAATGATCTAACAACTTCATTTTTTGGAGAAGATTTTACTATTCAATAGGGAGAAAGTAGTAATGTGCCTTTGCCAAGTGAAATTATCACCATATCGGTCAAAGTCAGAAACCTCCCAAAACATTCAACTCCTGTCATCTGCCACACCGGAAAAATTAGTGAGCTAATGATCATACTAGCTTAATGTGGTCTTGCCAACACAAGGCAGGGTCCCAAACTGATTTCAAGAGAAGTAACAGTGGTGTACAAAAAATCTTGAGAGACAACAAATTTCTGAAAGACAAGAACAAGTCCTTGCTATTCTTGGTAACTTTCACATCTGGCTCATGACACCTATAAATCACCTTCAAGTAAAAAGCCTCACAAACCAGCCTATAGCTCAGACCCAGAAGAGCCTATACCATGGAATAACAGCCTTCCCCTTTTAGTGCCTAATATATTCAGCCCTATATTGAAAATATTCTTTAAAGCTTCACTGTGATGCCTCATTATAATCAGAGCTGTACAAAACAGAACCTACATTCCATGCTCCCCATCCCACCCATGTCAAAAACAAAGCAAAGACCTAGGGCTTCATATATGCAAAACTACGCAGCAAGACAAGCACTGCAGGCTGCAGCCACACACAGACAAGTTCTAACGGCCAAAGATTCCTGTGCTGTCCTGTCACCCTGAGCATAAATACTATCATGCATCTGCATTTGTATGTACACAAAGTTAAACAAAAAAAGGGAATGGAGAAATTCTTAGAAACATCAAACTTTTACCATGGTTCCCCATCCCACCTGGGAAAACTACATGTGAGGTTTTATGCTGCATTGCTTTGTGCAGCCAAAATGAGGGTGGATTCAAACCACTTCGCTCTGTCCTGATCTCACTCTTTTTTGAGGGTAAAAGTGGAGGCATCACAAACTAGCATCTGGATGTTACAGAATTACACTGAATCTTTACATCTCTGCCTGAAGTAATGTATTTTTTTTTTCTCCTTTATTTTAAGCTTAGGTAAGTCAGAATATAGATGAAAACTACCAATATATTACTGAAGTATTTAAGAACTTTTAAAAGGACACAAATAAAGAGCCATCCTGAAGAGCCTGAATGATGCGGGGAAAAAAATTTAGATCTCTTCAATGCTTAAAAATCTCTTTAAAGCCTTTGGCTTTTCCATGCAAACAAGGGAAACAAAAGGAAATTATAACACATATTCTACAGAACATTTCAGCAAAGGCCAAAAATATGTATTTTTTTTCTTTTTTGAACTCTGGCGTCTTTTGTTACATTCTCAGCAAATACAGCAGATCTCAGCAAGATATTTAACCAGGCTAAAAGACACAGTGATTGAAGTTTTGAGAACAAAAGCAGGTGGAAAACATGTTTCACTTTGTATTAAAAACATTCACTTCCATTATTGTCTTATGCAATTCATAGGAGATTAAATAACTCCAAAATTTTTAAGATACAAAAAACTTTCATTATGTATTTCTAAGATTTTTTTTTTCAAATTAAAAATAGTTGATTTAATTTTCGGTCTGTTTAATGAATCTCATTGGTTATTCATATATTCTTTGTCATTCAGTTTGGCTACCAATCAAAGTTCTGCTCAAGAACAAGGACAAAAAGCAGCATCAGGAGTACAGTTAGATTTCCTTACACTAACAACTATCATAAATTATTTACTGAACTTCAAAGCTTTGAAACTGGTGATGACCATGGTGGGGAAAAATAAGATGAGTTTGTTTACTATCAATTATTTATTACATATGTTTTACAGTACAAGATATGCAAAAATAATAAAAATGTATTGTGTTAATTTCATTAAAATTTACTGTTCTTTCTCCCCATTCAGAGAATATGAATGGATTCTTTGGTAACTTTTCAATAATAAGAGATGAAAAAACCTGACATGTTAAGGAAAAAAAAAAAATTAAATCCATACTTTGCAGCAAGAAACTTACATCTGTATATGCAAAACATTACTCCAGACTAGGGAAAATGAAGTCTTGAATCAAAACAAACTCCTTACATAAGCCAACTCAAGTAATAAAACATTTACAGCCTAGAATACAAATGATAGCTGAACTAAACTCAGTTCCAAAGCAGACAGATCAAAGAATTAACACGTCAGTCCTTCTAAGCAAAGAAAGATATCAAACCGGTTGAGCAGTTAAGGGTTCAAATTTTGTTCTGATTAGAAGTAAGTCTGGGATGCCCGACTGTATGCCAGATAGCTACTGGTTTTAATGTGCCCTAGGGTCAAAAGTGGTAAACTTCACACTTCTAACCAGTGCTGTTTGTAATAGATTGGATGAAACAAGTTTACAAAAGAATCAATAAATGTAAAGACTGGAAAGAATTAGAGAGGCTTGCAGGCTTGTAGCTATTGTCTGAGGGAATTAGATGTCAGTTTGAGCACTATAACTCCAAGAAAGGTTTCCTAGTTTTAATTTACTAGAACACATAATGGGTGATGTAAAAGCTGGGAAACACTAGTCAGTCTTAATACATTACTTAACAAACAGTTTAATGAATGTTACAAACATTATTATAGTCCTGGCATACTCTCTCTGCTCATTCGTTCCTACTTCAGAAACTCATCATCAAAGGACATTTCTTTGTGAGGCTGTTCCAATTCAAGTCTCAGAAGCAAGAAACAATACAACATGCTCAAAACATAGACCTAAATAAATTGCAATAAACAGCAATGCTAAAAGCTATATAAATAACTAGTGATACACAGTTTTCTTGCCCATCTCACACAGACAATATATATATTTGCATAGCTTAAGCACTTCCACAGGTTAGCTATACTATATCCTAAATACGTATCTTAAGAAAATCTTCCATTTGTAAACTATTGTATAAAAACAAATGTATACAAGAAGACAAGTAAATAAACGTAGGCCACAGTGGGAAAAAAAAACCAACAAACCACCACCAGTACATTCTTTAAAAATCAAGAAGACTGGCTGATATCACAAAATATACCCCAAGTCTGGTTCACACATTAAAAGGAATAACAATTTCTTTCTTGAGGATGTTTAATTCTTCACCTAGTTCTTGTGAAACAAATAAAATCCATACCCTTTTTCCAATTAAATGTTTCAAAATGATCTGATTTTTAGTCATCAGTTCAATCTGACTTTAATTCAAATGTACTACCTACAACTTTTGTGCTCCACTAAAAAAATTAAGACATAATGTATAGTTTAACACCATGCTGAGATTTGAGGTTTACCTTTGATACTCACAATATGTTTCCTTACATTATCTGATACATTAAGTAGAAAAGGAGGAAACAAAGATGAATGAACTATCCATAAGCTTCTCCAAATAAACCATATGGTCTCGTGTTCCAACAGACAAAGTGAAATTTTAAACACACAATAGGGTTGTTTAATACTATATTCCACTGAGTAAAATTGGATACAGAAGGTTGGATTTCTCCATCCCAGGTTCCCTCTTCAAACCACAAACTGTTCATGTGCAGCTGATAAGTACAGTATCTCTGAAACTCCCTTTATAACCCACTGCATACAATGAAACAATCACTGGAGTGCATTTTTTCTCAGGGAAATGTGTAAAGAATCCAATTTCTGAAGACAGAAATGTATTCTATCATAGGATTTTGAATAACAAGTTATTGAGTTCTTGTTCTATCATGATGGGAAACTCTCACTTGGGACTTTTTGGTTCATTTGACAAGAAGTCATTATGACTGTAAAAGAGAAGGTATATATATATCTACATTACAAAGAATGCCCTTGTTGCTGAGAAAGACTTTGTCAATATTCCTACCCCCAGAAAAAAGTAAGCATAACTTATATTCATTTTTATGTATTACATGCTTACATGTTCTGATAAAAGAACGCTAGTATATTTGTCCCACTGTGTTTGTTGCATGCCATTAGGTTTGGTTTCTATCCTGTCAGCAACAACCTGGGTGGTTAATATACTCATATGTGCTTTAACTAGTACAAAGTATTGCTACACTAGATCTACAGCAACAAATACACATATTTGACATTCTGCTTTCTTCTCATTTAAATCTACTTTAACAACTTGAGAGTCTTGTCCCTTCAACAGCCAAGGTCATGATTTTTGAAGAAGGTTCACACTGCAAGCAAATCCCAAAGGGATCTATGAGCCTCTCTTTGTTTGATCACATCAAAAGGAAGTTTTTAAAAGGGTTAATCATCCCTTTAAAATAAAAAGGAAGCACACTTCACAACAGAAGCTCCTGTTTATGCTCCTTTGGGCTGTTCATTGTGGAAATCTAGTTGACAGAATTCAGAATGAAAAGCTTAGAAACAGCTATTCCTAGAAATAGCTGCCTCAGAAAAAGAGGATACATGATTAACCTTTCGGTACACCCTTAGCCTAGTAAATTGTAGCACTCCACAGTGCAGAAACATATTATGCAGTTCTTTCTGTGAGAGGAAATCTTATTCCAATTTGTATTTCAGCATATTCATTAATTTCTACAATAACACAAATAAAAGTTTTTGAGATGTAAAAAAATTAAAATTAATAGTTCATTCTTCTAGCAGCTTTCACTCACCCTTCCCCAATAAACTAAGAATTACTACCACTCTTACACAACTGATGAGTGCCCAGTTTTTAAACCTGGGGCAGAGGGGCTGGGCACTGCATTATTTTGGAAGCAGGTAAAACACATCTTCAGTCAATAAAGTTTTTTCAATGTGAGTAGCTTCAGGGAAATACTGTCCTGGCAAAAGTGTGATTCACTTTTCTTCAGCCAAAAACTATATTCCTAGATATACACTCCTATAAAGTCCATTACTGTTGTGGTTAAATAATTGAATAAATAGCTAAACCATTTTTTTACTACCAGTGAGAGCGGGAAGCAGCATACCTATTCAAAACACCTCTTTGCCAACTGGATGAATGGTAACAAGTATGTTACATCAGTAAAGGATGAGCACAAATATTATTGGTTATTAGCACCCACAGAAACAGGCACACACATACATGGAAACATCATCTTCCTTAAACACCATTCTTATTTTTCCAGTTTCCTCTCACTTCCCTTCCAATATGATACCAAACAGCACACTTAATGACAGCTTATGTCAAAAGTTTAAAAAAAGTTCCCTGCTTATTACCACTGTCTCACAGACTTTCTTTCACCTTGCAATAGACTCCTATGGAAAATGGAAAGGCAATTATTGAAGCAGAATCAGCTAAGAGAAGTGTGTTCTTTCTCACTAACGCACAAAACTACAATCAGACTACATATCTTTTTGAAGTATGGAAACAGGCCTGCTTTGGACTGATGAAGGAGATGAATGAGGCAACTGCTGGAGGTCCCTCCCAACCTAATTATTCACATACAATCAAAGAATTATTTATAACACCAATTCATTTTCCAGTAATACAACCTCTGTATTCAGGTTCACTGTACTCCTGCCATACAAAGTAGCCTGAAGAGTACAGCACCCTTCATGATCCATGGAAAATTATTAAGTGGCTGACACATGGCAGAAACAGTAAATTTTAGAATTTCCGAGATTAACACTCAGAGAGGTAACAGCCTCCAGGACACCTGGGATATGCTCTTATTTTGTTGATATAATAACTATTTCTCATTTAACATCAATCCCTACCCCACTTCACCTCCCACAAAGAAAGGCAGGAAGGGAACCAAAATCAAGGGGGTTATCCAAGAATCCTCAGAGCTAGCTGTCATCATTGCAAAACCTCTCTCGATGATTTGAGAAGTATTGGGAATCTGGAGAGGTCCCAGCTGATGAAGCTGGTAAACATTGTCCAGATTTTCAAGAAGGGTGAGAAGGCGGGCCCCAGAAATTACAGGCCTGTCAGTCTCACTTCAGTGCCTGGTAAAGTTATGGAGATTATTCTGGGAGGTATTGAAAAACACCTGAAAGACAACATAGTCATCGGTCACAGCCAGCACAGCTTCATGAGGGGAAAGTCCTGCTTATCGAGCCTGATTTCCTTCTTTGACAAGGTAATAACCCACCTAGCTGATCAAGGAAAGCCAGCTGATGTAATCTTTTTGGATTTCAGTAAAGCTTTTAATACAATCTCTCATAGGATACTTCTGGACAAAATGTCCATCCCACAGCTCGATAAACACATCATGGGGTGGGTGAGCAATTGGCTCATGAGTTGAGCTCAGAGGGTAATGGTGAATGGGGTGACATCAGACTGGTGACCTGTCACTAGTGGGGTTCTGCAGAGCTCTATCTTAGGCCCTGTGCTCTTTAACATCTTCACCAATTACTTGGACACAGGACTGGAAGGGATATTAAGCAAGTTTGCAGGTGACACAAAACTGAGAAGAGCTGTTGGCTGCCTTGAACTCAGAAAGGCACTGCAGAGAGACCTTGACAAATCAGAAGGCTGGGCAATCACCAGTCAAATGAAGTTCAACAAGGGGAAGTGCCGTATTTTACACCTGGAATAGGGCAACCCTGGATGTATGTACAGACTGGGGAATGAGATGCTGGAAAGCAGTGCCATGGAAAGGGACCTAGGGGTCCTGGTTGACAGCAAGTTGGGCACTGCTGAGTCAGCAGTGCCCTGGCAGCCAGGAGGGCCAACCCTGTTCTGGGGGCATCAGGCAAAGCATCGCCAGCCGGTCGAGGAAGGGGATTGTCCCTCTCTGCTCTGCACTGGGGCGGCCTCATCTGGAATATTGTGGGCAGTTTTGAGCACCACAACGTAAGACAGATATTAAAATATTAGGGAGTGTCCAAAGGAGGGCAATGAAGATGGTGAAGGGCCTTGAGGGGAAGCCGTATGAGGAGTGGCTGAGGGCACTTGGTTTGTTCAGCCTGGAGGAGAGGAGACTGAGGGGAGACCTCATTGCAGTTACAACTTCCTTGTGAGGGGAAGGGGAAGGACTGGCATTGATCTCTTCTCTGTGGTGACCAGTGACAGGACCCAAGGGAATTGCCTGAAGTTGTGTCAGACGCGGTTTAGGTTGGATATTAGAAAGAGGTTCTTCACCCAGAGGGTGGCTGGGCACTGGAACAGGCTCCCCAGGGAAGTGGTCACAGCACCAAGCCTGACAGAATTCAATAAGCATTTGGATAATGTTCTTGGGCACATGGTGTGACTCTTGAAGATGGTCCTGTGCGGGGCCAGGAGTTGGACTCGATGACCCTTGTGGGTCCCTTCCAACTCATCATATTCTGCAATTCTGTGATTCTGTTTTTGCGCTTTCCATACAGATATTTCAGACATTAGTGCCTTGAGTTTAAGGTGTTTCTGAGGGCAAAAAGAGGACCAAATACACGTAATACAACAGTCAGTCTGTGCTACTGTTCTTGACAATGTTTAACACAGCAAACAACAATTAATAAAAAATGGTTAATGACATTTAATTTCAGCAAATTATTAATTAAAGATTTATGGAGAATAATTACAGGAAGGTAAATTTGTTTGCTTGTATTCTCAAAGAAAATACTTCTGATTGTGTTATTTTATGCCTCTCTTTAGCTGTAAGAGTTAGAACTTGTTAATATTAGCCATAATTCTAGCTGTGAGAGAATAGAAATGGAAGGGAAGGGGAGACTAAGAGTGTTGAGATTAAGGGCTTGATGAACAGTTTTTCAGTCCTTAATATGCAGTGCCTGTCTGCATCTGATACAAGGTCTTGTGGCTCTGTCTTTTGTGACATTGTAAAGCACCCATCCAACTCACCACATCCATGACAAGAGGAATGAAGAATCTGATGGCAACACTTATTTTTTTCTGAGCAGGAAAAATGGTGTGGCTATCTAAACTTCTCTGCTGCTTTCAAAAATTCTTTTTTCTTTTCCCCCAATTCTCAACCTATCAATGATCAAAAAATGGAGATATTTTGGCCACTTCTGCTTGCTGTTTGTCTCCTGTTTACACCTTCTTTCTTTGGTCTCTCGTGTGTTTCTGCACCTCTCCAGTTTTATTTTCTTTCCCTGTCTACCCTTCCTTTTCTTCCTTTATGTTAAAAAATGTATTCCTCTTATCTACATTTTTCTGTTTTCTAGAAGTAATTTTAAGATGGACTGCTTCAGTTCTCCTGAAACTCTTTTTCCTTTCCTCTCTGTTGATTTTCTTTTTGGGTTTGTTTTTGTTTTTGTTTTTCCTCTTCAGCTGCTCTTCCCTGAGAGCTGCCATTTGCTTGTTCTCCTCACCAGGCTGGTGTCCCACCACAGACCTGGGTGGTTTGGAGACTCTCCTCTCATGGTGGGATCTCTCTGCAGATGCTGCTGGAGAGGTTGCCAGGGATATGACACCACTGGCACTTGCATGCATTGGAAGGGTATTTTTTCAGAGCCTGAAAACAGGGGAACAGAGATTTTATCAAGGTCCTACTTCTGCCTTATCAATTGCTCAGGATTAGTGCTAACAAAACAGAACAGCTATTTTCTTGAGTCTCAATGAAAAGACTATTGTCAGATGCAAAAGTTCAGGCTTGGAGACTGCTCTGTTTAACTCCTTCACTTTGTTTCCAAATGCACATCAGGCATGGATTTGGGGTCCAGCTTAACCCAGTTATACCATTTAAATCATTGGCTTGGCACACTTGTATACACTTGTGACTGTGATTAAAATTGACCTATGTATTTAGATACGCAAGGTCATTTTGGCCTGTTGAGATTTTTAAAGTGCCCTCTTGCATTAGGACATGGCTCTCTGTGTGCCACCAGCATTATGTGCCCTAGCACTTTTTTATTCCAAATCTCATTGACTGTTGAGGTCCAAACATGCAACTTTCCCTCTTGCTCACCAAGGGGAGCTCTTTTATTCTGTTTTCTGCCTGATAAGCTAGCCTATGCATGATCTTCCAATGGGTAATACTCCAACCCCCCTTTCAGATGATGAGCTATGGCCATGCACTTATGCATTTCCATTCCAGGGTTGCTCTTCATTGGTCAAAGGGATGTTTCAAATTAGTAAGGGAATGAGTAGGGAACTATTCATATCTGTGACATACTCACTTGGTGGCAGGCAGAACAGGCTGTTTGCTAATAAGTGGTTTGCATTGTTTTACAATGTGATTTGCTAAACATTGTTCTTGGATGTTTAGCAAACAAACTGACGTGCTCTTCATGCCAAGCATCTGTGAATGAAAGGGCCATGCAACTCTGTACAGCTTAGGACACGCCTGAAATGATGACTCAGATTCCATAATGACCTCTCCACCACGCATGCATTAACTTGCCTGAGTCCTAAAACCAAGAAAGCATCAAACATCCATTTAACAGTCTATTTCAAACATCAAGCTTAAATTTCAGATGAGCTTCTGATCACATTATAATCCTTGTTTATCAAAGAATTTCATACTGGCTTGTCATATTGGCTTGTACCAATCCTCTGCAGAGTCCTGTGTAAAGGTCAATGTAATGATGTACATTCAAACATAATTTATACGTTCTATGTTCAGAAAATTTCCTAGAGAAAACATAGCTTTTGGCCCTTTATCATGTCTAGCCACAAAACTTGGTCTATTTGACAAAATTCTCCTTGCCACCTTTGGCTACTAGTGCAATTTGGCAGAGACCTACTCTCTGTAAGGCAATTGTGTGGTAGAGTACTAAGGGAGGGCTTCACCTCATGTCCCGCTTGTACTCACTTAAGAAAATCTCTATATGTGACTATTCAGACAAAATCAAGCAAAAGGAAATAAAACTACTCGTTTAATCAGGACTTTATTATGCCTCATTATAGGCTTACTGAAGATTTGAGGAGAATAAAATCACTTAGAAATGGGAATAGAAGTTTTGTCCAGAACAATAAACTGCGAGAGTTTAAAACTCCCAGTGCAATCCACATCTCATACACTTTCAGGTGCTTCATGCTTGAAAGGGATGAGAGTAAAGAATAAAATCTGATTTCATAAGACAAGCCTGAGTGTTGCAAACCTGTTTGCTATGGCCTATTTCCATAGCAACGTCTCTGTGGAGTGCCAGTGCATCACGGCCAGCATCTGGGGAGGCTGGGCCCTGGGGAAACCCAGGCAAGTTAGGAGGGGGTGACCTTGGGCTGGTAGCAGAGAGATGACAGGATCTCAAATTCACCTCCTTCTGGGGTTCCCATACCTGACTCAGCACTGCCAGGAGACACCAGTCTCCCCTTGGGATTTGTTGCCCTGGATTATTCTCTGAGGAAACTCATATCTTATTTCTTACAAAATGGGAATAGAGTGTCATTCTTCTTTTCAAATGTAGTTAGAAGAGAAAAGGCTGGGTTTTTTACTGTGTGTTGTTGGAGGGGATGCTCAGTGCTCAGAAGACCAAAGTGAAACTTCACTCTTCCTTGAGCAGTGGTACAAAATTGTAAATTGCAAAAGCCACCTGCAAAAATACATATCTCTTTCTCTCTCTAGAGATATCTGAAAGATTGCATTGTATCAGTATCAACTGACAGACATTTTACCAGTGGTGAAAGTTATAAGGTGTCTCTGTACTGTCTTTGCACAACTGCACCTGTGCCAATGCACAAGGTACCCATGCCAAAAATTCTTTTGTGTTTTCAGCTCTTCTCAAGAAGGTGCTTTTAGTAGCAAATAAAGAACTTGTCTTTCCTCTCACAGCTGTTCCACCTCGAGAAAACTCCTATCCTGAACAAAGCTGCTCCCAAACTCTCTGGGCAGCCCCATTTGCACACGTCACACCACAGGGCTGTGCAAAGATAAGCAGCCTGGGAGCTGTCCCACCAGCAAAAGTGGCAGAAGAGAGCAGGCAAAGCAGAGAGCTGAGATGTTCTTTTTAGATATACAATGATTTCCAATCTCTTCTTCATAATGATGAATATTTCATTAGCTATCAGCACACAAAAAATAATGACTTTCAATAAAATCAGGTCTCACACAACACACACATTTGCTTTCTATGATTGGCCTATCCTGTTTGTCCCCAGTGCACAGCAGAAATATCCAAGCTATGTATATACCAGTAGAGACCAAACTGCAGTGACATATTCCCAGGTTACAAAAAGTTGTCCGAGAAACAGGCTAAATATCTGTTAAGTATATTTTCACTCAGCTTCATCTCCTGGGCTAGGATGGTAGCAGTACTTGTGGCAGCTATGTTTAGAGCTCTCAGCCAGACTTCACTGCTGGAAGCCCAGGCAAGATGATGTGTGGACTATAGTCACACTTCAAAAATGTCCTTATTTAGCAGATACAGGGTAGGAATGGAAGAATAAATTTTGCAATGTTATTCAGTTACTAGACCATCAATCTGCATAATCTGAATGTTTATAAGAATATAAAGAACATGAATGGAGGCTGTTTACATCTCAGTACTGGGGGTGTTCATCAAACAGGCATTTGCTTCATGCTGGCCATCAGTCATCAGAGGCGAACCAGTTCCCACAATAGAAACTGGTGGGAGAAGTGAACTTGCTTTTAAGACTGGTTTTTGAACAGGACTCCTGCTAGAGGAGCTCAGAGCACTGACAACAGTTGCTTTCAGGGACACAGCCATTAAATTTGTGTGCAGCCGCCCACAATGAGCCTTGCTGGCCAGCCTGGTGCTATGGCTCAGACATATGGGGCTCGTGTTGAAGAAGGACATTTCTCTGGTGAGAGTTTTCAGAGCCATGGGAAGAGTCATCTTCCAACTTCTCCTTTTGACCATCTCAGAGGGACAAGAAAAAATTAGTCTGGATATATTTTATTTGACGATATAAAGACAGAAATCAAAGAAGAAACACTAATGATGAAAATTCTCTGAAACCTTGGGTTTTCTCTATTAAATTAGTTAATGGCCATATGTGGACCATCTATCTGTCCAGAAAAAAGGCAGCATGCTATTAATTACTTGTACAAAGAGGTTACTGGCTCAACTACCTCCCACGTACAAAGCAAATGTTTTACAGTTATAATAAAATGCAGCTCCATCTGGACAACTCTTAGCAACACATTCACTACAGCTCAGTGTTTGTTGTGGACCAATGTTCAATACTCTCAGTCTCCCAAGAGTTTTACATTCCCCATATTTCCATCTCCTCTCTGGTAAGTTAGGTAGTCCGGCATCTAAAGGAAAAACTGTCTTGTCCCAGTGTTTATTACTTATTACCTAAATACATTGGTTTTTTACTTAGTCTTCCAAACTAGAGGGTTTAATAGGTAATTTGGATGATATAACCTGTGGCATTTGGGAAGACTATGTATATTGGGTTATTTTCAGTTTTGGACATTTGATGGAGTATCCTTCCTCAAGCTGCATTGCCCCTTTTCTCCTTATGAAAATAAAGAAAAAGTCTTTTGTGAATCAGAAAAAGGCCATTCTTTCCCTAGAGACCTTTGAGTACATCAGTCTTAACCAAACAAAACTAGCAGTGAGACGGTAAATAATATTTACAAGAGCAAGTAAGCATATAATTTTGAACATTTTCAGACGTTTTCTGTCTGTCTTGTGTGGAGAAGGGGAGAAGATCTGTGCAAGTGCCCTGCCCAGTGCTAGGACCATTATGCAAAAGGGGAAAGTCTCTTTCACAGCTCTGGAAGTCATGTTGCAGTGATAGGCTTTGATCTCTACCCCCAAGATATCATCTCCTAAGGAGAGATTCTTTCTTTCTGGTTGTTCACATGAGCAGTTTGAAGCCTGCAATTTACAGCTAATTTGGCTCTCCCTCACAGCCAGTTTTAGCTGACCAGCTCCTGGACTATATTTAAGCAAGCCCTGCAGGTATGTGGGCTATTTCTGTTTTGGGATGGTTCACACTCAAATCCCCCTCTCTGTGCACAGATTGAAGATCTAGCCTTTGCTGAGTGCTTCTCTTGGGAAAACCAAATCCATATGTAACTGCTCTGCAGCCACTCATCAGCACTTAGAGGTTCCCTGAGCTGGTGCACTCAGGCTGCAAAGGGTGACAGGCAGATCTCTTTCTGCAGAACTGCATCTATCCCAGCCTGCTAAAGTCACTCTGGGTTTATCTGAAGGGAGGATTTGGCCTCTTCAGATTGCAAGTAATTGCAGTAGATTGCTGAGCTGCACATGAAATTCAAGAAGTGGAGTTTAGTCTTCATTTATTTTCAGCAGTGCAAAGTCAGAGTAAATCCACAGACGTTGTTGGACTTGAGGAGGATTTGTTCTGATGTTACAGATGAAGATCTGTCCCTGGGAGACTAAGGTGATGCAATCCCATTTCCTGCTAAGTCTTCAATTAAGCTAACTTCAGATTTATGCTCCTACACAGTCTTAAGGAAGAGAAGCAGCTTTATTATTAGGATACCGGACAATTAACTGACATAATTGATAAAAGGACTTTCAGTGACCCCTCCCATTACAACCCATTCTTTGCATTCCCCCTAGTGATCTTTAAAAGGTTTTATTGACTGGAGGGTTATTACAGCTGACGCTATCTGTCGAGTGTTCTCAATGTGGAATACACTGTCAATATGTTTTGATGACAAAAGGGAAAAAATGAATGAGACTAATGTAAGAAAAGGAGCTCACGTTGCCAGCTTTCCAGCCTGGCAAAAAGCCACTACATGAAATAAAAAACCCCAGACAAACAAACAAGCAAACAAATAAAAAAAGCTCCAACCAAATGAAAAAACCCCAACCAAAATCACAAAGACAAAAGGAGAAAAAGGCATTAAATGTATGGAAAGAAGGCACTTTACTCAGAACAAAGTCAAAACATGTCTGGAGGATGGTCGCAGCCATGGCCATGCCATTTGGGCAGTGCCATTTGGAGGGTGAGTTGGGCATGCTCCTGCCTCTCAAAGGCCTGTCCTGCTGCAGAGCAGTGTAGGCACCTAAGGTACACTCGTGGAGCTCAGTTCATGGTGCACCATACTCTGCCAAGCAATCCAGAAACAGCCTGGGATTGGCAATATGTATGTTTTACCCCCATAAATGGGATTATATGTAACTCTATTGCATTAGGAACGATCCACCCTAAGAAGTCTATAATTTAAAGAGAGTAGCCAGCTCAATTTTCTGTCCTAACTTCTTATAGAAGACAATAAACAAGCTTGAAAAATCTAGTCTAATGAAAAGAAAGAGTGGATGGAACTGGTCTCAGTGAACACCAGAAAAGGAAAAAGGCACTTAAAAGAAATGAGAAGAAACCATTGGTAAATTTAGGCTAGAGAAGCAAAAAACCCCAAAAGTTCTTTTACTGTCAGAATACCAGTTTGAACTGGGACCGCTGGAGAAGGGAGCAGGGAGAGAGGAAAACTTACATAGCTTCCATATTGTAGGGGAAAGAGAAGGAGGGAAAAGGTACAGAATACCACTACCACATCCGCAAACTGAATGGCTGTCGGTGCTTGTGCTCTGGGTCAGGGTGGGCATCAGTACTAGAAAAACGTGGGGTTGGAATAATAAAGGACTGAGAGAGGAGCTGAGCAAGGGCTGCTCTTCACTGCTCTCTTGCTGTCTCTGATGCGCAGTATGTCTCTCACCAGCCAAGTGACTGTAGATACTGCCATTTTAGGCAATGGACTTTTCCATCCCCAAAACAAAGTTGATGTTCTGTGCTATGTTGTGCCCAGATTTTTTGCTGAATACAGTTAACTACATTGCCATTTAATCACTGGTAAACACAGGCAACAACCTGAATGATAAGACTTGATCCATATAGAAGAACAAGCCTACTGCTATTCCACAAAATTATTTAAATAGTATGATTAATTTCTCTGTGGATGAACGAGAATTCTCTGCAGATTTTCTGCTACATAAATGTCTTTAAGAGAAGAGTGTCTGCAACACAAATAAATGCAAGGAACTGAGAAGAAAATCAAAACTTGTAAAACGAACTGACCTTTGCAGCTATCTAAATCACTTTGCATTTGAGGCAATCTGTCTCTGCCTTCAACTAGAGTGAAACCACTGATTTCTAAGCAGCTGCTTCTGGCTTTCTCCACTCACAGTGAAGAGTCTGCAGAGCCAGACCCTGCTCTTTGCAGGATAAATGCAAACGCACTGTCCATGGACTGCACAGGGTGGTCCTAGTCTTCCCATGCTCCGGGTGTGCAATGGAGTAAATCCATACACAGGAAGAGCAACCAGAAAGTCCTGCACACCCTGATGCCTGCACAAAGATTTGGTTTTGTGCTGGTGTGGCTTTAGACAATCGTAACTGGGGACAATTCCTGAGGACGAATTTGAGTTCATCCAGTGTCCACATTGGCTTCTCAGTGCTCAGAGCAACTGAAGGGAAGAAACTACAGTTCCAGCTGCTTGGGATCAATAACATCTTTCATAAGGTTTCATGCTACCGCCTCAAAAAGCAGACACCAAATGCAGCACTATTTCTACCTAGAACCTCTTTTTATGGCCTCTTTCAAAGGCCAGAATGAGGGATTACCTATTTTCCCACTCTTACCTTGCACACATAGCTGGGATCAGACTCTTTACATACATCTTTAACCCTCTGTTAGTGCTTTACTCCATCACCTGGCATTAGGCTGGAGTATGGATGCTGTGATGCTCATCTCTACAAATGCTCTCTGACATGGCTAATTAGCGAACAGCTCTCCAAGATGGGCAAACCAGGAGCACATTTCTCCAGCCCAGCCATTCTGGAGGAGGTGGCTGTGTGTCTGCTGATGGAGGGGACACTGGAGTGAGAGCAAGGCAAGTGCGTGGCAGAGCAGGACCACCCCAGCAAATGCCATCTTCTCCCACCCCCAGCTCTGCCCACACTGACCTACTGCGTGTGTCACCTTCACGGCAAGGCTCTCCCAAGCAGGGAGCTGTGTGCTGCTTAGCAACCCCTCAGCATGATAAACATTTAGCAGTAAGTACAGGGGGTGCAGAGAAGGAAGGACAGAGGCAGCAGAAATCAGATTGTGCAGCCATATAAGCAGTGGCAGCACAGCTGCAAGGGGCTGCAACCAACTGATGTGCACTCCTGCACTGTCACAGATCTGCAGAGGGGTACCCTGACTGCACCCTTTCCCTCAGGGCAATGTGGCTACAGGGCAGTAAATAGCACAGTAAGGGGGGGTGTGTGTGAGATGCGACCTCCCTTCAGTGGGGACCCTCAAAACCAGCTCAAGTGGACAAGCACCTCTGAGCCTTCTTTTATTAATACCTGCTCTCTGTGAAGGCATAGTAAAGCTGAGATCTTGTTTGCACACCAGCTTGTGACTATCTAGACAAGGGTGTGAAGCTAATGCACATCAATTACAGTGGGAAATAACACTGCTATGGTCAGAGGCTCGTTACCTCTGACTGGGATCCCCTGTGCAGGAGGGAAGTGCTTCCAAGTACAGCTCCTACTTGTGAGCTCTGCCTTTCCCCAAGGTCTCTGCACACAGGAGTCCAGGTAAGAGCCAGACATCAAAATCAAAGCCAGTAGAAGCCATAAATTAGAGCAGCCAAGGGTGGCACCAAGCCAAGGCTGCTGGCCAGAAGGATGCCACATACCCACCCTAATACCATGGGTACAATTTCCTCTGAGTTATAAAAAGATTGACTCAAGAACCCCAGGATGCTGCTGTTGGGTTCTTGCAGTCTGTAAAAAAACACAGTCCTAAGCTCAAATCAAGGCAAAAACTTTCTTCAAATGTTTCTACACACTCTGCCAGGTATGCCTCAGCCACAGCTGTGACTTTTCACCAACAGGGTCAGCCACAAGTGCCCTCATGTCATCTTGCAAAAACTATGATTGGCTTAAAAATTATATGGATGTCTTAGAAAATTTTTATTTCTTTGCCTTCAAGAAAAAAAATGTAATAAGAACTTCATGGCAACTCTCCTATACATTTTAAAGCTCTAGTATTCTCTTCTATCTTCTAATTGCGCTGGGCTAAATCAGGAATGCTCCAACCAATGCAATTAGGCCAGCATGAGCATTATATTCTGTCATGAGCATGTAAAATCCACCTATGGCTATTAGAGTTTCACTGAGGCAGTAACTCTACAATACTTGGCTCTATTGGTAGACTTACACCCATTTGATGTGGTACCCTCCTCTGCAGTAGAAAACAGAAAAAATGGCAAGATTGTTTCTGGTCACAGTGAAAAGTTAATTGATCACAGGATAGACGGTAATGCTCTTCAGATTTCAGTCGGCATCTTTATCAATACATTGCAAATTAGGAGTGAACAAGTACAAAATGATCCGTAAGAGAGTATTCTGTGAAACACTTGGACCACTTGTTCTGTGCTAAAGACTAGAGCCTCCTGAAGGCTTCCAGTGTTCCTGGCTATGAGAAACAGTTGGACATTTTATCCATTTATGACCACAAACTTTCTCCCTAGCAAAATGTGACTTTGTACAACTTCGAAGAGGCAGAAATCCTGCCCTATAACACTTATGAAAACATGTAGTACTTATAAAAATCCCAGACTGACGTCACTGGGGAGCAGATCCTTCTGATTATCTTACCAGTACATCCTGCAGAGGCAACAGCAGAGCAAACTGTCCTGCACAGCAGTGCTCGTGTGGCTTGGCTTAGCCGTCTCTCCAAGTAAAAGACTATTTTATCCACTTTATACATCAGCCCTTGATCTGTCGAAGGAACCTAACAAGTAGCAACAATATTTTTGCTCTTGTACTTAAAAAAAGAGGACAAACCTACTTCATCTTGAAGCACCCAAAAAACATGGGGCATTGCCAACTACCAGTACCCTGTCCAAAATCTGCAATGATGCCACCAAATCGGCAGAATAAATACAGCAGAGCTCTGGCATCTCTAGTGGGTTGGGTCAAGTTGTAAAGCTGTTCAACAGCTTGTCTCATAAACACTACCCTGGAAATTCTTGCACAGCCAACATCTAGACTTCAATACTTTTTGGGAGGACAACTGATCTTCCTTTTACTAGCACTCAGTTTTCATCAAGCAGGGTTATATTTAGTTTAAAAATTAGTGACACCTATGAAAGAACACAAGAAAACCAACAAGAACTCTGCATCTGTGGAGATATTCAAAACAGATGCGAGTAACCTGCTCTAGTTGACTCTGTTAGAGCAGAAGTTTGGGTTAGATAATCTCAATCGTCTATTCCAACCTCAACCATTCTGTGATTCTATGAACTCATTTCTTGATGGTTAATGGGATCTCCTGAAGGTTGGTTGCTCACGGTATTTAAATTACCTTTAGTAGACCATCTGCAGCCTTATTCCAAGGATGGGAGTAAATTCACTGCTGGTTGATGATTAGGCAGAGAGGCTAAGCAACACATGGGGATATTGGGCTTTGGCTAGAAGCAACAGAAGACCTGGACAGTGTTCAGTGGTAGATATTGATCCTCTTGTTATTAAGCATCAACATTCAGACAGAGGAATTTGGCTACATTGCAACTGTCATTTCCTTGCTTTTCCAAAATTTTCAAGTCTTTCAACTGCCTTTAGTAACATTCCCAAGGTCTTCCAATGAAAACCCTATTCCCTTTTGAATGGCACCTCTTAGGGATTGATCCCTTTTGCAGAACTGAACTGGTCTGATATCAATGAATTGCATCAAAGAGACAGAGATCTGCCCCCATAGACCTTCTTTTTCCTTTGAACATTCTCCACTCAAACAGTACTTTAAAACCCAGCTTTTCCATCAACTATCTCACTCTGTCTCCTAAGTAATTACCGTCTTTATGGGCACCTGCTGAGAATTAAGGCACCATTTCAGTACAGACCCTTCTAATGTGCCAGGGAGAATAGAAGAGATTAACAATATCAATTCACCTTGACCTGTCTGTCCTCAGTCATGACATGAGTATCTTCAAAGCAATTAAATATATTCAGGAATCTGTTCTGTCTTCTCTTCCCACATTAAACAGCACTGTTTTGTTGATTTTGGACTAGATCATGCTCAGCCTCAGTGGTTCATAGGAGATGGTCATGTAGAGGACTACACAGTTCTTGCTCTTTGGGGGAGCAAGTGGTACAAAATGGGCTGGGGGAAAGGTGCAGGACCATGGCCTGTTTAGTGGGACTTAAATCCCTGCACCATGGGCCACCCTCACCACAGCCCCCACTGCCACTTCTTGGCCTCCTCAGTGTTTTACCCTCGCAAGCATCTGGCTCATTTTGTTAAACAAAGCCAAATTTCAGAACCTTGCTCCCGCTTTTGAAACTAGACCTTGCAGTATACAGGGACCATAAATCACACACTAATGCTAAACACCCTAAAAATACCCGAGCAATGAATTTTAGGACAGTTTAAATATGACCAGTCATTTTATTTCAGTACAATGTTTTCTTCCATTTAATTATTATTTGAAGGTGAACTCAGCTCCTATTTAAGGAAGTGCATATGTAAGCATTTATGGTACCTTTCTCTCAGGCTATGGGACACATACAAAACAGTGGCTTGACAAAGCCAGAATAATGAATAAAAGATGTGTCATGAAAAACTTGGCTATCATCAGTCTGCTTTCCCTGCTGACTTAGCAAGAGGGCTCTTTGGCAGCAAACTCTGTGGTACATCCAAGAACAGACATATCCATCCTACTTAAAATCCAGCAGAGCCAAGGAGCCACATCCCTTGGCACAATGAGCTGCTTATGGGTCATCTCAGACTGTATGGATGTTCTAGAGATACTAAGTATATGTTTTTCACATGTTGGAAAACCATCTGAAACACCTCCTGACAGGTTGTGTAGCTGGCACATCATTTGTCACTGAGACCAGGATGCTCAGCTTTGTTTTCCCTTTTGAGTTTTGAGAGATGGTTCCAGTATCTTAATTTCATACAGGGAGTCAGGGATTTATTTTCCCCTTTTATGTAAATATCTTACTCCTCTCACAGACACTGACACACCAGTGAGCTGCAGAAATAGGATTACATACTGCAGGTCCCTCTCTACCCCATCTCAGCTGCTTCTTTACCAAACAACTCTTGTTAATCCTCTTTACTGTGTTTACTTCCCACTTTCTTCCAGTTTTACTGTCTTACTATTATTCAGGTGCTCGCAGATGTTAAAAAAAGCTTAAAAGACAGTCTCCTCTAGAGCTGATTACAATGAATTGAGTTCCACTGATTGTTTTTGAATCTGTACTGATTTACACCAAAAGAAAATGAGCTGCTGGCATTCACTTCACACTTGTCCAAGCCCACAAATCATGTAATACTGAAATGATCCAGCTTCCTCCAGCCTATACTAGTTAATGAATTGTCCTTGGACCTCTTGCCTTTACTTCTTGATGACAGTCTTGCAGAGAAAGAGTAAGAATGGCAGGTTTTTACAGACAGTAGAGAAATTACTTTCAGGTATTCTAGATTCTGAACCAGTTCTTCATCTTTTCCTGCTATCTTTTACACAGATCTTTGGTTATGAGATCACTTTTTTAATCCATGAAATGAGTGGAAAAGTCCCACTGCTTACACTGAGGCTGAGCCCCAGCCAGTTATTAAGCCTGTCCTAAAAATCTGCAAATGTCATAGCTGGTGCTAAGTGAAAATATCATGTCTGATTGTCCTCTGGTGCTTGATCTATGCAGCAGGACACTCCTGTACCCAGTGTGCTGGTCAGGCAGTGTCCAGTGCTGCAGACACCAGCAACACACAGAGGAAATTAAGAGATTGCTTGAAGTGCCTTTAAACTATCACTCCATATGTATTTTCCCAAGAGTTTAACCTGTCTAGCATTCCTCTGAGCATTAAAGCTGATGGACACAATTTGCTATTAGTTCTCACATGGACAAGAGAGGTCAAATCCATTCACTGGAATGGATTTCAGCATTTTTTTATGAACATTTCATACTGGGAGAGCCCGAGTATTTCCAGGAGAGATGCAGGGATGGAGGTAGTAGCATGCTTGCTTGGTTCAGGTAGTTATTACATACAAAAAAGCACAAATCCACTAGGTTGTATTTCATGACAAAACACCCTAGTGCCTAAAATTGGTGATATGCTGAAGTTTTAGTTTTCACAAGAGAAAACAAACTGCCCCAGGAGAAACAGTTTATATATAGATTGAATAAAAATACAGTTGAGTTATGACACCTTGAGGAGAGTCGCTTCCTCTCTTCCTGCCACAGAAAAGCAGACAGGAGGGAGTTTGACTGGGTCTGGCCCTGTTGATACCAGGAAATGAGATTTCAACTTAACCACAATAGGACTTTTTCCTTTTCTTTCTACTTCAAATTTGATTCCTATGAAAGCAAGGGATTAATACAACAGATCCAAACTCTGTGCAAATATATCTCTGCCTGCACTTTCCTACTAAAACATTTAACCCTTGTTACACCGTACAACCAGGTGACTGCTGTTATTTCACTCTTCACCATCTCTTCAGTGAAGGTAGGAGACAGATTTGTCAGAGATGCTGCAATGAAGAGGTTACAGTTCCAGAAGATGTCCAGATGAGCTGGTGGGATGGGGGTGTGAGAAAAGACAGGGCATACAGCAGTGATGGGGCTGGAGGCTGGGAACGCACTGGAGGGACTCTTGGCTTCAGTATCACCCAGATTAATCCCCTTACTCTTTCCCTAGCCACTTCTATGTCCCAGAAAAAAACAGAGTGAAGGATTTCACATGATAACTAAAGCTAGTTCAGCTCAACGATATGTGATAATACTCTGTGTCAAAGGCAGAGATACTTCTGTGAAGCGTCTGATTTCATTTCCCAGCATTTATCAATAGATATCATTTACAGTGGATCAAGAAACCTAAACTACTGGGGAATGCTGCCAGGCACTTCAGGGCATTCTCTTAGCAGAACTGTATTAGGAAGGACTCATTGATGAAAAGAAATGCTTTAGTTACTCTGCAAAATTCTAATTAATAAGATTTTCTTTCATAGCTGTCCATCCCACATCCAAGCAGTTTTCAGCTTAGCATTTGTCAGCAGTGTGAATGTCAACAATAAGAAGATCTAAAAGGAATTTTACTTTTTTTTTCTGAGCCTAAGGCCTATTCAAGCAGCTGACTTGTATGTTGATATTCATATTGTTGAAAAAAATGGGTGTCTTCATCAAATATCAGTATTATTCTTCACTGACAGTAAGCATGAGACTGTTATGTGAATTCCCCAAACCCTTGCTAAGCAGCTCTAAATTTGTCTCTTTAAATGTTGTTTCTGTTCCTCCCATATACCAGTATCACAGCAGATTTGGAAAGCAATTCCTTGCTAGGCACAAGTTGCCCTAGAGAGTTACTGCTCCCATATGTGTATTTTCAGCCTTGACACAAATCATTCACAATTTGGCAGTAGGCAGACAAATACAAATGAGCAGCAATGGTAGATCAGGAACTACAAGTAAGAGATTTTGTACTGTGCTACCAATTCAACTGGGCTCCGATCTCAGTCCTCCAGAGATAATTTTTAAAAAGTGAAGTTGCTAGAGTGAAAGCTCTCCAGATTCTTCAAAATAATAAACATTCATTTTAGGTAAACTAGAATAGCAAAGAATAGAGACTTCTGTCTTCTTGTTTGAATTCTTTCTTTTTGAAGCTCTTTCAAATCCTGTATAAATTTTTCAAACAACCACAGAGTATGTCCAATGCCCCACCATTGTCATATGCCTTCTGAGGCTCAACAAAAATCTTGCCATTGCCTTGCATGCACATAAAATTTTTCATGAAAGGTGTTTTTATTTATTTTCCTTTTTTCCCCCTAAAAAATATCACTCAAAAATCACAAAGTTGGAAAAAACTGTCATTTAATCCAAGCTGAAATCACATACCATGGCAGTGTCTAATGAGAGGTACAGATGGCATGTTACATTCTCTACTGCAGACTGGGTCACCTGCATATACTAACTGCTCCCATCCAAGACCCACATGGTATAAAACAGTGACATCATGAAGACTTGACCGTAGGGTGTTGTCAGAGCCATACTAAAATGAATAGTATGAATCCATCTGGCCTACAAGTCCCACAAGTTACTTTGTCCTCTAAATTGACCCTTTGGACTTGCAGTTGGAGAGTTCATAAAGTTTTGATTTTTTTCACCAGAAATATGAAATATTATTTAAGTGAAGAAATTATTCTCACTTCCATTTTTCTGTGCAACTCAAGTCCTACTTTCTAACTACTGGAGGCTAGGCAAGCACAGCTATTATGCAGACAATGAGCTGAAATGGTTACTACACACCGTGTTGTACAGAGGCTTCACAGAGGCTTTTACATTAAAAGAGACAGGTTTTGAATTTCATTCTGTAGGTTATAATTCTGAAGCAAGAATAAACTAGAAGTAGAGTCTCCAAATGAAAAACTACACAAATTGCCCTAGACTTTGAGTCAAAAGAGCTTGCATCAATCTGAAATGCTAAAATTAGTGATGGGCCTGGGGCAAAAATCTCACATCCTACATGTAGATTTTGAATACTACCAGAAGTGGACAGGACAATGTTTCCCATCACTACACTTGGCGAAGCCAAAGCTCTCCACATTCACCAGCAACCTGCAGCAATCTAACTTTGGGTAAGGTTTTATTAATCTGAACATTATCTATCCCATTTCCAGTTTTTCTCTTCCTCGTGCCCATGACTGTGCATTGAACTTCACCCTTTACACAGGCAGGATATGGTACAAAAATTGTTTTCCAATGAAAACACACAATGACTATAGGATGCCTTTTGCCTTTAGGATGCCTTTAAACAAAACAAGGTGTCAGGCAAGTCTTGGGTCAACCTTCGTGAGGCTGCATTGCCCTAAGCACAGTAAAAGCATCTGGAGTCTTACCTTTTTATGGCTTTGTAGCAAATGATGACAACTACAAGGAGGAACACTAGTGTGGCGCAGCATACTGCAATAATAATAACCAGGCCTGGCCACCAGGTCTCTTCAGTGGGACAGAAGGTAGACTTCGGTGCTGTAAAAACAGAGTGGAAAAACACATGAGTTCTCCCAAATCAACAGGGTATAACCATATATGCTTCAGTCACCCATGCAGTAGCACTATACCAGGGCTACAGACACAGGCAAAGAGCTTATTTCACGTTTAGGATGTATTTCTTTTTTTTTTCTTCAAGCAACCAATCCTCTTTTATGTACTAGATATTTCTTGTCATGGTCCCCACGTGACCAAGTTCTCTGTGCCAGCATTGTCTACAACCTCCTGCTCAGCACGAAGGAGAAAGGCTCAGCTTTGCCACCCATGGGAAACATCTTCTCCCTCTGCATTTGCCCTCTCTGCCTGCATCAAATTTAATTTTAGAGAGAGATGTTATGCTGTTAAGAGTAGGTTTTCAAAGTCCATTAAGAGAAGTTTGTTGAGGAGCTGCAGCGCTGCCTACAAACCCATATTGCAGCTAATATCACCGCAACCTTGGAGTGAGGAAGGGGAATTTGTTTTAAAAGAATATGAATTCTATTACATTTATTAATTGCTTTCAAAGTATTATAGTTGATGAGCTTCTTTGCTGTTACACCGTCTTTAAATTATAAGTCAAATAGTTAAGAAATGTTAACATTAAGGAATGTTAACTTGTGGAAATATAAGCAAATATTATTAAACTTTTCTTGTTACATTTAGAACTAGAATTGTCTATGAACATATTATTGAAAACAAACAATATTTTGTATCTGGTGGCCTTTAGTTGATATATTTTTCTTCAGGGCCATGTTCCTTTTCCCATGCTTTGAAGGGACACATTTCCTGAGGGGTGGTGAGCAGCAGCCAATGCCACGAGCAGTGTTAGTGTATTGCAAAGGGGAAAGACACCCTCAGCACAGCATGTGCAATCACAGAAACTCCATAGGAATTTCAATCACCTTAAGTGAAGTTTAATAATGAATCAGTCAATGGGACTGCCTATATCTACATGCTTAGCTACGTAGGGGAGAGAAATAAATACAGCAAAAGGCAATTCTTTGAGTCTAATTGTTTGATTTGATATTCTGAACTTCCTTTACACACATCACAAATAGCTACACAAGCTAAAATATGTCCTCAATTTGGCATCATTTACTGTGATCTGACATCTCCTGTGTCTCCTGTGTTTGATCAGGAAAAGACATACACACACCCTTAGACTAATACTCAGTAGGTTAAATCCTGAACTACAGAATTGTTGCAAAGATTTTTTTTTTCCATGTGCAAGATGTAGAGAGGAATTGGCAATATTCACCCCAAGAAATATGCAGGACCACCTTAGGAAAAGAATAGGTAAAGCACTATAAGATACAATCAAAATAATAAACCAAATAGCTTGATAATTTATGGGCAGTTCAGCATTTGGTGCCAATAAAAGGTCTTGTCCTTCTTACACATATCAGCCTTCATCACATGCTATCACTATGATCATACTTGTCTAGTAAATACTGCCCTGTATTTCTTGTACATATATTGACTGTGAGGGTGGGAGGTTTTTTGCACTTTTTTTTGTTTTTACCCTATGAGAGAGAAAAATGAGGCTGAAAAATGTAGTTATTTTAAAAATTAGTGGTTCCTGGCTCCTTCATTGACTATGTCTACTGCTAGACTGTCCCAGCAACTGAATTTCAATTTATTACTCTGTCAGCTGCAGAAGTCAGTTTTCAGTGGGTGACGGAACTATTTATTCTGTTGTGATAAAGCTGACGATTTTAATATTCTCTGAAAGTTTTCAGTGTTGATGTTTTCTAAAATTCCAGAACAAAAGGCATTTCAAAGATGACAAAATGTTTGCATGAAGGAGCAGGCAGTCTCAAGGTCAACTCTACCCTTCTGATGGTCCTGAAAAACACAAAAGATTGCAGTGAAGTCAAAGGAAACACATCCATCAGCAGGTGTCATGTAAAATTTGATGAGGTCCCAGAAAATGTGAGAGGTTCAGCTATCCTTATCTAACCCTTATTCTTCTTCAAAGGTAGAATCAACTAAACGAGTCATAAAGGAAAATAACCGTGAGACTGGGATGCTCCTCAGCACAACAAATGAGACTGACAAATGGCAGAGACAGGGTATAAAGCTGGGCTTGCCACATGTCTGTGCACCATGTGCTGCTTCGTGTTTTATCACAGTATTTTTACATGGAGAATAAACAGATATATGTGGGATTCAATAGTAAATATTAGTCCTGAAAGCCTATATGCAGTCATTAGTGACAGGAAAATATGAATTGTTAATGTGGAGGTGACTCCTAATCCACCTGGCTCAGTTTCCTTCCCACTGGTCCAGACCAGGCACTCAGAAAGAAGCAAAAGAAATCACGCTGGAAGCCTATTTTTTAGTGGCTCATAGTTTCATACAGCTTTAAAAATTATTTTATATTTCTACACCTTGTTATTGCAGTGCTAGGTAATTTTGTTTTCCTTAGAAAAGTCCAATCCTTTTTTAACAAGCTCCTTGTTGCATGCACTTTTCTGCCTTTCTCAGTACGCATTCACATAGCCCTCATTATCCTGGCATTTCTATGTCCTTAATGCATTTCTCCTCAAAATTACCCTCTGAGGAAAAGCAGAACTGCTTTTAATCCCCTTATGCTGTTGGGAAGGCCACGTCTGGTCTTCACGGATACCTCTGTGTGCAGCTAGAAATGTCAGCTGAGAGAGGAACTTCTCAAAGAACCAGTAACATGCCTGGGAAGCACCATGTCCTCAGAGATGTCTCTTAGTGAATCTGCCACAGAGCTCCTGAGGTTAGGGAGCTGCTGATGTCTCAGTTCCCCTGGGCTGGGGCTCCTAACTCTGCTCCCTGGGGCACCCTGGGGCTGGGGAGGCTTTCCATCTTGTGCTGGATTCCCAGACCCCAGATAATCACTGCAGTGTAGAAAAAACAGGTCTCATCTGGGAAGGGCTGACCCATGTGTCAATGTGCCTCCAACGACCAGAAATGATCCTGGGGCGATGGCACCTGTCACAATCTCATGCAACTGTGCCGCTTTGCATGGAATAGAAATGCATTTTTATGGCACTCTCTGGAGGAGCAAAGTGGGTCACAAACTCCCTTCTAAGAAGATACTGAAATCATTAAAAAACACACTGAGCAGAAGTTTCACACTATCTATAAAAATGCCATTGTCCAGTTGTTTCATTGTCTTACAAAACTTTGGATGAAATGCAGGAAAACAATTTTCATGGCTGCCTCCTTTATACCACCTCTTTCAAACACATTATAAACCCCCAATTACTTCAGTATCTTCTTAGAGGAGAGTTTGTGAGCCACATAATGCTGTCATTTGCAGTGGTGTATCTGCAGAGTGAAGGACATCCCTGGGTGTTTGGAGTCCTGTCACCATCATCACAGCGCTGAGTGCTGGCCAGCCTGGCCGTGGTGGGTGTCCCTCTGCACCCATCACCAGCAGCTTCAGCTGCTCACAGCATGACTGTTTCCTGGTTTGACTTAGTCCTGGCTGCTCTTCGCTGTTCTCAAAATCAGATGAATGGAGAAAAATATTTTCAAAGAGCAAAACAACTCAAGGAAAATGTACTTTTTCTCCTAAACCTTAAAGTGTTGTTCTGCACATTGAGCACACCGCTGGGTGGAAAGTGGTAGGAAAGCGATGACATTTTAAAGAAGATAAGCAGGATAAGCTAAGCAATCACAGTCTGACATCCTTATAGAAATCCTGCCAAAATAACAATATCTCATTCAATTAATAAAATATTAAAATAAATAATTAATGCTAAACAGCACAGATTTAGGAAGACACATCTTGTCAAACTAACTAGATATTTTCTGAGGAGTTTACTAGTTTGGTAAATAGATGTATTAGTGCTGGTGAGGTAATTTTAGACTTTGATATGACATCTGACTTAATACCACGTAATGTTGGGGTTATGAAACTATAAAGCTACACAGCAAGTGTGGCACACATAAACTGAGTTAAAAGTCAGAGAACTGGTATGTCTCAAAATATAACCATAAATGAAAAGTCACTGCTGAGGGAATGTGGTTTTTTAACAGTGACCTCCACGTTTGCCCCAAAATAGGGAGATGGATACTGGTAGAGTTTGTAAATGACTCAGGAATGTGCTCAACTACAAATAGAGACAAACATATTTAGATTAGAAATAGTGTCATTATTATCATTAAGGATAATTCACCATTGCCATAGTCTATCAGCTCTGATCAAGTATTCCAAGGGAAACTTCAGGTTTTATTTTTTCCTGTGGTAAGTCTAAACTCAGCTAAAGAGATTGGACTCAGAGTAAGAACTGAGTAAGCAACAAAAACACTCTGTCTCTGCAAAGTTCACATGAGCACAATGCCTTTTTTCTTTTGGCCTTAAAATTCAAGAAGTACAAATGATGGTAAGGTTTACTCTTACAGGGCCATCACTTTCTCCTTTTTCCAACAGCTCAAGGTGTGAATAAACACAACGAACAAACAGACCTATTTCAGACCTATAGGGGGTGGCTGGATCCAACTTATGGAAAACAAAATCTTGAAAAAGTACTTTTAGAGCAAAGTGATCCTTCAAACTATTTCAACACCACAAAAATCTTATGCCTGCTTTCTTTGACTAAGTTTGTTTTGAAGGCTCAGCACAAAGATACAGCTCAAGTTCTAATGTTAGCAGGTATCTGTACACACATGGCATTAGCCAGAAATGTGCATACCAAGAAAGATAAGCTCAGCTAAAGAGGGTTTCCCTCAATGTCCAGGCACAAAAATAGAGGTTGTATCACTGGAAAGAATGCTTACATAAAATTGCAAGGAAGTCTCTGATGTTTTTGTGCTAAATTTCAGTGGATCACTCTCAAAATTGCTCTAAGCTTCCAAAAAAAAAACACCCCAAAAAACTGTGAGGAAGCTGTTTTAATCTTCTGGGTTAAGTATTAAATTGTTTCGTGTATGTTATAAAAATGACACGTACTTGTACTGCCTGAGAGAGATATAGAAATAGGACTTGGAATCTTTGGATATACCATCAGGTTACCTTTAGTGGTCATGGCTGTACTTTATGAAGATTGTATTTTTGAAATCCAGTGCTCCAGTCATTTATTTTGCTTAAGGTTATTACCTTCCATTACAATATGGGTTTTATGCTAATTGCTCTTTGTATGGGAATGTTGTGACATTAAAAAGTAACATCACCAAGTCTGTCAGCAGACAGAAAGTGCCCCATCATGGGGGCCATGCTGGGCTGAGCTGGTGCCTCTGTGCAGTCCTCAGCAGGGATGCTGAGGCAGGGACTCTATCAGGGCATCCCTTCCCACCTGCTATCCCCCGTCAGCCAGCCCAGAAAAGCAAAGCAAAGCAAAGCAAAACAGAACAAACCAAATCCAAACACAGGACTGAACTGGAAAATAGCTAAGGGAGGCAGGGACCCATGATCCCACATGAAGTCCCAGGAAGGTGTCTCTGGTTGGGGTTTAAGTGTGTCAATTTGCTCACAGACTCAGTTCCAAGCAGCTGGCGAGTGTCCATTGATATGATGTGAAAGGGTAACAGTGACCCCCATCACTTCCCTACAACAGTAACTTCATGCCTAAAAATGGAAGACAGCTTCCACAATAAATCAAAACTGATTACTGCTTTTCCTCCTTCTTTTATTCCTGTTCTGGCAGAAAGGTTGAGTGCTGCCATAATGATCTTTATGAGACATCTTTTTGTTGGTTTTAATATTGTATATTCACAACAGACTAAACCCTGACATCTCTATGCCTGCAGCACTTCTCTTGCAGTTGTAGGGCTGCCCGAATCGGACATGAACTTCTAATTAACATACTAGAAAACAGTATTGGATTTTATTTTGAAGGCAAATTCATATTGGAGATGCTGGGAATGTGTTTTTAGCAACCTGTATGTATGTCTCATATTCCAGAGACCTGTTAATCTGCTGGCTAAGCCAGGGTTTGGTGTCCCACTTTCATCTTCACTCTTACTCGCTTTATTGTTTTGATATATTCACACAAGTTGCATGTTGACATCTTCCTTTGTAAGACACTAGTTCCTGCAACCATTATCACACTGGTATGCAGGGACTTGCCCAGAAAACATGGAGAGATTTAGATGTCAAGGTATGAAAAAAACCTCCCAGTTAAATATGGAGATAGATTTTGAATCTATTGCAGTCTGCATCTCTTCAAGGAGTCTCATCAAAGCTCCTGTGGAATAGATGAATTCATTGACTCTCCTGATTAATGTGAAATAACTTGGGTTCTGTGAGGAGAAACCCCACAGAAGGAACAGTTACACTGACACCAATGCTCAGATATTTACTCTATTAAGTATTGTGCTGTGTAAAACACGAGAAACAAGGAGAACCTCCATCACATGCCCACATCTGTTTTGAGAAAGTTGATTTCAGTCCTTAGCTGGAGATCTCTTGTCTACTTTTACGTAAGGTCCTTCAGTACCCCCAGCAGTGTAAATTCACCCTAAAGTGAGTGCTGATTAAATTAATGCTGATTAACTTAATTGTACATCAGGAAGAAGCCTTAGGCAGCTAATAAAAAAGGTCCAAGGGCTCAAGTGATGTAAACTAGTAGAAGTCCACCCAGCTGTGAGACTGGTGCCAGCTGAGGACCTTGTCCCAGCATCTGCATAATGATGCTCGTAAGTGCCCTGGAGGCTCTGGGCTCTCAGGGAGCCAGATTTGTTACCCTACCCAGGGTGATGGGGAAAGATCTGTGAGTCAGTGTCAGCCCATGTCCCCTCTGTTTGCTGCATTTCATCATGTAGGAACTGCTACAGATGTGTCTGGATAATCCATGTGGTAGAAACATGCTCTGTAGCCAGGGCTGCTAACAGTGAGAGCCAGACAGCATGGGAAAAACAAATCCTTTAAAAGAGCCTGCTAGTGGAGTTTGTAGTCCTGCTAGACTTTGATACAAATATAGATTTTCAGCTGTTATTCTGAAAGGCATTTTGGGAATAGGCAAAGTATGTTATTTTTATATATTCAATGTATGTCTGTAAAGGGGTAGACTTATGCATCCATATAAATGAAACTGCTGCTAATAATTTTGTTATATGTGTTTGTATTCTGATGGGTTCCTCAGGATTTAATAGTAACTGTTGGTGACAGAGTAAGAGAAACTCTACCAACTCTGGGTTTCTTTCTTCTCCCTCTTCCATGCAACTAGGGACTTCTTTTGTCAGTTGAACACGTTTAAGGCGCCTCTGTATGTGTTTGAACTGATTAATTTTGAAGATACAGGAGCTATTAGATATGAATGGATGCACTTTACTGTCTCCCTGGCAGGTCTGAAAATCAGCTCATCAACCTTCCTTCACAGCAGTTGCCCATAGACAACACTTGAACTGCTGAAGGGGAGATGTAGGAGTACAACATATGAAATGTCAAAGGCAATGCTGGTACCAACAGCAACCTCAAGTCTAGGCCAGCACCCTCCCCAACTGGCTGGCCACAGACCTGGAGACAGCCTGCAATAAGCCACAATCCCCCTCTGCACTGCCTACAGACCCCACAGCAAAGCCAGAGCAAAGTCCGTAAGCGGACTCTGGGAGGGAAGGATGGCGGCATTCCCAGATTTCAGCTATGGTGGAGCCGAGACAGGAGTTGTCTGAACAGGTCTAGCCTGAACAACATGAGTTTGTGGTGCCATCAGGTGCTGTCACACATGTACACACAATAAAACCTTGAAGAAAGATAAACTGAACTTGGCCACAGCTGCACTGGGGCAACTTCTTTGTCTATGGTGAGCCATGGTCATAACTAAAAACATTTAGCTGCTGGCTAGAGGGCTTTGGGCAAGACTGCTCCTCTCCTGGCATCCCAGTAACAGCTACAGTTGATGCTCTGGGAGATATGAAATGACATAGAGGAGATACTGAGAGCAGAACATCTTAGAGAAGCAAGACAGTGTCACATGCACTGCTGTATGCTTGCATATATCTGCTCAGAGAAGTTGTGGGTGCCCCAAACCTGGAAGTGTTCAAGGCCAGGCTGGATGGGGCTTTGAACAAACCTACTGTAGTGGAAGGTGTCCCTGCCCAGGGCAGGGGGTTGGGAATAGATGAGCTTTAAATATCCATTCTGACCCAAACCATTCTGTGGTTCTATGACGCTTAAATGTCCAGCATGGAGGTGCTCTGTCATTGCAGCTTCTTGGCACAGTGGTTGGGACACAGCCCCATTCCTGCTGCTGATTTTCCATTGCTTCCCTCTGAGAAGCAGAAACAAAGAAAACTCCAAAGAAGAGTTCCAAACAGTAAAACAGTCTTGTGTGGCTTAACTTCAGGAAATACAGTAAAACATGAGACTCCCACAGCACTATGGCTTCCCAGGGCTGTCCTGCTCAAAGTGTTGGACACAGTTTCCTCTTTAGAGAGTTGGGGGAGAAAGTGGTACAGGATGGATACCACAGAAAGCCAGGGCATCATTACAGCCCTCATTAACTCAAGGGACCCGGCCAATGCAGTAGGAATGTAAAGCGGGAATAGACAACAACTTCAATAATGGACGAAGTGGACGAAGTCCACTTGAGGCAAGTTTGTCTCCAGTAAATCCAAATACGATGGAAAGAATTTGGATTATCACAGTCCCCGGTGAGCAGTGACCCAGAAAGCTGCTTTTCTGGACCTATTCCCTTGGCTCTTGCCACACAGAACAGGCATCAGAAGACGATACTACGCAGTGAGGAAAGACCAAGGAACTGCTTTAGACCAGCCATATCCTGTGCCACCACACTCATCTCAGGAGCATGGCTGTAACTGTACATAAGATGCAATAGCCTGGCTTAGGGAAAAGAAGGATCACCCAATTTTGGAGCAAATTTTATTCCAGAAAAAATTTGTTTTCTTCCTTTTCTTTTCTTAGAACTTTCTTATAGATCTTTGCCTTTCCTTTTGCCTGTAAGCTTAGGGCTGTTTCCAGAGTGCCATGAGCCAGCTTGGTAAACAACCAGGCAACAGCAGTGTGCTCAGCAGAAGCCTGTCCTGATTTACAGCCTCCCTGGAGTAGCTAGGTTAAATAACAGTGGTAGAAATCAGCTATTCCTGTAGCAGATGATACTCCTGTTTATCGCATTATGTTGCAGACAAGTTTATATCATGCAGCTGCTCCATGCATATGCTCCTACTACACTTTAAAGGGGGATGCTGCAATCACTACGCAGTGGGAACTTCTGCTATAATAAAAACATGTGTGGGATTGATGCTGGAGAAATTCCCTCCCCCGCAGCTCTTACACTGTAGACGCTGTTTTTCTACACTCTCGATTCCCTCATTTCCTTAGTTTTCTCCTCCTTTCTAAAAACACTTCCCTTCTGAAACAAGAAACATGCTTAGTTTTTGAGACTGGAGTGTGCAGGAGCTGGAGGAAAGGGGCAGCTCTGCAGGAATTTTCTGAAGGTCATGGGCAATAGAGTAGTGGTCATTGCAAGATAGAGGTCTGGAACTCCAGGTGAAAAAACCTGAGCCTGGATACAGCCAGTGAGGAAGAAAGCAGCTGTGTGTGGGAGCTTTAAGTGTGATGGTCAAGATCTAAGCACTACTGTTCATTGAACCTGCATGCATTTAGGTTTGGGTTTTGCAGAGGATTTCACTAAAGCCTCGTGTTGGTGGGCTGTCTTGGTAGGTGATGTGCAGCTGCTTTTCCTTGGCAAATTTGAGATTCCTATAGAAAATGAACATATAATTAGAACCAAAATAAAATAATAGCAGGTGAAAATATTGGTTGCCCGGACATAAGTGAGGACACATTGCGAGGAAGTGGCTTGTGCAAAGTCACTGCAGCTCAGTGAGAGAGCCAGGAAACAAAATGTCTTTTGACTTCTGGCCAGTCCTACCCTCTGGATCATGTTGCTTCTTCTTTGAGAGTAAACACAAACATCTGATTTGGTTAAAACCACAATACAGGGGTGGAAGCAGAAAACTCCCTTTTTGACTTCCCAGGCAGGCGCCAGATCTTTGCCCCAAGCCAGCACACTGACACCACGCCCAGGAGTTCTATGTAGCCAAGATGTACAGACAGAAGCAAGGTAGGATCCCTTAATGTGCCCAGGAAGGGCTGACACTAAGCTTGTCGGATAACTTGTATTGGTTTTGTACAGCTGCATAAGAAAACCAGCAAACAGTTCCCAGATCCACATGCTTTGAAAGGATGCTGATGCACAGAGCAGATCAGTCAAAGGATTGTCAAAGTAGTGAGGGAAAGTCTGTGCTCCAAATGATCGACAGGCTGAGGGCCAGGCCTGCCAGCCTTAATCCTATTAGCTTGTCGGTGAAGCTGATGGGACCCACCAGACTGAGGCACAACGCCACAAATAAGGGTAAACTTAGTTTCAGCTCCCAAGGTCTCTTGGAGGAGAGTGGGGTTAGAGAGCAAAGAGGGAGAATCTGTTCTCTAAAACACAATCTGGAGAAGCAGTAGCATTTATAGACCTTGTAGAAAATAGGCTTTTAAGGAGATGACATCATAACTAGTTTCTCTGTTAACACTCAGCTCTGGCATTTATCTTTACAATGCACGCTCACATCAGCCACTGCCCTCTGATCTGACTTTGTCCTGTGTTTTTCTAATCAGCAGTCTCCTGATGAGACGCCGTTTTCCCTGTACCATCTGATTCTCTCTCAACATAAAGGACTGAATTGTTTTTACCCCGATTAAATCACACGCTGTTGGTTTCTGAGCAAATGAGAACTGAAGCCTGTGCCTTGCAAGGCAGCCTTCTCCTTGCAGCAACATGGACATTCAGGGGAGCTTCACAGGTACCTTCACATACGCTTTCTCTCCACAGCCTGGATCACCATCAGGCTGGGCAGCACTGAGACAGTCCTAGTGACATGTCCAGGTAGTCCTAAGTGCTGCCTCTCCGTGGGAGCCAAAGCTTAGGTGAGCCCTGCTGTAGTTGGTGGCCTGTTTTCTGAAGTGCAAGAGACATTGATGAAATTAGTGGGTATCTGGTGCCTCTAAGAAACAGGTCACAAGTGCCTGAGAATTTGCTGTTAAATTAGTACCATGGAATTTATTTTAGAAAGTGACCCGATTTCCAAAGGTTCTCAGCACTCAGAGAGCCAGGATGCTTTAAGTAGGGTATGTAAATATACAACCTTAAGTTAATCTTCTGAGTTTTATGATATAGGCTTTAACCTCTCTTTACTTAGTTAGAGTGTCACCGTGAGTGGAAAACACAAATTCTTCTCAGGATGTGGCTTCTAGGCTCAGCTCTCCCCTTTGCTTGTTGGGTGATTTTGGAAAGAGCTCCAGTCTCTCCTTGTTTCTCCTTCCCCATGATGGGAATAGTATAGCCCCACCTTTCCAAACAGCTGCAAGATATAGGGATAAAAAGTGCAACATAAGGCTGGATGTCAACACCATTATTATTTATTTCCCAATTCTTTAATAGAGTTAATAGGCCCATTTATAAGTACCTTATCTATATTTCTACAAGAACTAGTTGTATTTCCCTGACCTTCCTGTCAATTACCTTTTCAAGGAAACACAGCAGCAAGGCCACAGTCTGTGACAGAATAGCAGAGCACAGCACTGATCTGGGGACAGTAATTCTCAGTTCTTTTGAACAGAGGCACCACTGAGAGACACAGAGAAACACCAGCACAGTACCATCCACTTCACTGCACAAACACATAGTCTGACTCTCCAGAGGCAAGTGACGTGCACAGGCACGTTACAAGCATTGGCAATTCTTCAGTGGGGAAAAATCAGTGCTGAGCATCATCCGCTTGTCCCAGCAAACATTATGACCTCATCACAGTACACAGTGAAAGGAGCATCTTGGAAAAAAAGAGGCCTGAAAATACTGAACCTTCATGTTAAGTCTCCCTTTGTCATTTTAGCACACTGACATATTTCCATCAACAAGCATGCACACATGCACACATACATGCATGCAGACATCTCTGTGTCCCTCCCACCGTTCTGCTCTGGCTGGCACAGATTTCCTAGGGAGGATCTGAAAACAAATATGATATGCAGAGTTGAGTGAACTCCAAATGCATTTTAAAGATGAACCTGTAATAGACTGCCATCAGCCTTGAAGAGCAAACAAGTACTGCAGCCCGTCCCCTGCTAGAGTGCCCCAGATATGCTCTCCTGTAGTCAGTTCTGCAAGTAGCTGGGTGGCCGCCCCACTGTGTGAGGCTGTTCCATATTGCATCTCATAAAGGGGTTGAAAAAACCCAGAAGCTTTTGTTTTGGTGTTTTCTGTAGTGGGTGATTGCCTGCTGAGACCCACATAGCCCAGTACAGGTATAAACAACTTCAACATGGACAAGAAGAGGTTTGCTGCCAGGAATGATATGTGGAGACTTGTTCCACTTTCCTTGGAAAAGAGATACCTTTGCTTGCAGACTTATGGCACTGGGCCCTGAGCCATTTGACATGATACAAAAGTAGGGACCAGTGAAAAAAGGGTTGCTTCCAAACTGGAACTAGCTAGGAAAAGAAGATGCATTTTCCCACCTTCATCACACAGCCAATATCCCCTCCCAGATCCACTACAGTAAGACAGGAATAAAAAGAAATGAGTCTTCTGGACAGTTTCTCCCCCAGTCGAGTTGGCCTCTTTCAGGCTGTTTTGGAAGGCTATTTTAGGGCAGAAGACAGGTTCATCATCAGATACGAGGTATTTCTAGGAGAGATTTGCTCCTCCATGGGGCAATGCAGCTGCAGAGGGCATCTCATAGAGAAGCGACTGCCAAGACATTAGGTACAAAATTGGCCTCATCCTCCTTTTTGACCTGCTGGCCACTACTTGTCTCACATCAACAGTGATGAAGTGATTAGTAAACAACACATAGAAAGCATCTGTCCACTCCAAAATAAGGGGGAGTGGCCCATGGCTTAGGACACTTGCTGAGAGCTAAGTGGTTTGGAGAGCTCATGCAGCATCTACCTGCATTTTTAGGTAGTAAAAGCTCTTAAAAAGCTAGTTCCACAGAGCATCAGGCACCCTTCGATGAAATCCATGCCCCAAAAGGTGCTGCAAAGGCAGGTTCTGGTGAGCCCGTGAAAGTCCTGTGATAGTGGCACTTGTACAGACACTGAAAATACATGGAGTGTTAGCTTTTTCAGGTTGTTAATTCCCATACCTGCTGATATACTCTTCTTTCTCAGGGTTTTGTTGAAGCTGTATCATCACTGACAGAGGAGAAATAAGACAGGACATAGTGCTGCTTTGTACTGTGGGTTCATGTCCAGCCCCTCAGGCTGCTCCCTTTGATTCATTACTGTGTGGTAACAGCGTGGTCACAGGCTCTGCATCTTGCTCCTTGCACTGTTGTCCTCGCTGTGCGATGGCACAGCTTCCTCTTTGATGAGTGGTAGGACAGGACACAGCCGATCCATTCTATAGCAATTACCATTCACTTTTGAGCCTAATAATAATAATCTTCAGTACTTGACATCCAGTAGTCTCAAATCCAAAGCCTACAGAGGTGAAAACATATGTCTGTTTCAGATGCGGTAACCCTGACTGAAAGGGTTGACTCTTGGGATCTCCCAGCAGAATGGTGGCAGAGGAAGAAGCAGTGCCCTGGACTCTCTTTTCACCATTCCCCAGAGGGTGGGCAAGATGGCTCACTTGCAGGAGTCACAGTACTCACCATCAAGTAATCTGAAAGCTTATCAGTCTTTCAGCTCTTGCAGTCAACAGACCTTCAAAAGAGGGATGATATAGGCTGAAATTCAAACAGCTGAAATGGGGTTTCAGGAATATAAACTCCTATATTGATGACCAGTCATTCATCAGCAAATGATTAATAAGATACCTCAAGGCTGGTAGATTCAATCCCTGAGGAAGATGACAGATTTTCTTAGTGTAATGTTCTATATACAGATTGAAATAAAGTCCAGATCTGCACAGCTTCTTCAAGCTCAACAGTATTCACATGAGTGGTGCCATCAAAGTCACAGGCCATGCAAGATGAGTAAGATTCTGTGCTACTGCTATAATTCAGACATTATCTTGTAGAACCCTAATGGCTTTTTTAAGAGCTCAGGAACCTCCAGGTAACAGCAAAGACTGGACAAACCTCACGTCTTAGAGCTGACACTTTCTCAAAATTAGTGCCTTCAGAGAAGTCTAATACAAAATCAGTTTCAGCTAACTGCAGACTGAACTTTCTAACCTAGATTGTAGAAGACTTGGAGATACTCAGCATATTTACCTAATGTGTTAATACAGCAGTTCCTAAGGCACAGGTTTGTGTCCACCTTTGAAAAATTAATGGTTTGTCTGTTGGGCACTCCACTGTATGGAAAGGATGACTATAATAGACATACACTTTAGATTGGTAAATACAGATGGCTTTGAAGACTCACTTTACTAAGAAAGCCATATTCCAAGTTGTATGTTTGAGTTTTATGGAACAGCTGGCTGACTGTGTAGCTGATACTTCTGTTGGTGTACAGCACCTATATAAACATAATCCTGCTGTTTGATATTATGTGGTTCATTCTTTGTATAACTTCAGGTATTGCCAGAAGTAAGGACTACAGTGACCACTTAAAAATGTCCCTAAGGAGATAAGTTAATAATTTCCATACCTAGTGCACTTGAATTCCTTTTGCAAATTGTATTCAGGTTCAACTTAAGGGAAATTAAATTGATGACCCACCTGGAGTAAAATGGACCTGAAGTGTGAAATGCCTTCTAAACCAAGGGTAAAATTAATTCCAACATTAATAAAATTGCATTTATCAACTGATAAATTTTCATGCAGTTTCCATAAAATACAGAACACTGAAAAAGGCAATTACATCACATAAAAAGATCAAGGCATTTCACTGCACCAAATGCCCAATATGAAGTCCTCAATCACCACTCAGTACATTGGTAACTCTCTGAGGTGAAAAGACAAGGCACAGGTTACCTTGCAGTCACAAATGCAAACAAACTGGTTGCAGGTTGCCATCTGCACTGGCCTTAGGCTTTACACAGAAGTCCAGATGTGCACAGGTAGGCGAGCTTTTCCAGAGGTGCTGCTCACCATCACTCCCTGCTGAAGCCTACAGCAGTAGGCAGCCCTCGCCATAAAGCTGAGGTGGAGCACCTTGCCAGACCGAAGGGAGGGCTAAGCCAAACCCTGCCTGTGCTCCACTGATAGTCATTTCCTTTGATAGTGGCTATGAAATTATTATGATTATGCATTGCTTCCAAAAGGAAAGGAAAATGTCCAGGGATGATTCAAGAGATCTGCTCCATTGGTAAAAGTCCAGTTTAATAGCAGCATTTGTCAAGGAACAGATCTTTGTCTAAAAATATTTCTAACTGATAAACTGATAAAACACCATCTCCATTTAAAAGACATTTCAAAATTATAAAATGATTCATTTAAATAACAATTAGGAATCCACAATTTGCTGCTATATTTATGTGGTTATAGTGTAATATGATTTACTACTGGAAGTATTAAATTAGCTTGCATAATTATTAAAGACAGTTTTTGGCAGTGGCATCAGTTACTAACCTATGTTCATAATATATTATGGACACTATGTCCTCACTTTGGGATAACATCCCAAATTTCCAGACTGCTGCTTCTTTGATCTGATATATTGATTTAAAAATTACCCGTAAATTGCAATTACAGAAGCAGTGCAACACCTTTGTATCATGTTCAGAATACAATGCACAAAACCATTACAACAACATATTTCTGTGGGTCTACTTACTGAGGTCAGCTGGTTAGCCCTCCCTGCTGGAACAGCTTATGCCAATTAAGCATCTGCTTCTGACTTGTCAAGATGAGGCACAACTCCTTCTGCCTGGAGCAGGTGAACCTACAATTACTTGTAAATCAGCAGCCTCTGACTCATCAGTAACTTCACTGAAGATTTGTTATCTTCTTAATCAGTGAAATGGTAGGCATGTACAAATGGAGTGCCATCCACAGAAGGAATTAATGGCTTCAGCTTAAGCTTTCTGCTTAAAAAAATTTTAAAAATCAAGCTGTTGGAGTATGCATCTCAGGGTAGAAAGGACTGTTTTACTGCAGAACCAGTTTAATATCTGATGCTTCTTTTTTTAAAAATTAGACAATGCTTTTAATCTATAGATAAGAGAACTCCCACTGATTCCTGCACTGCAAAATCTGGCCTGAGGCTCTTACTTTTAAATACTTCAAAATGCATTTTCAAGAGAGAGGATTTTTCCATTATATAGATTTATTACTGCATGAAAAATTCAAAACAAATACACAAGGTCCCAGAGGAGGGGGAAGATTCATCACTTGCTCAAATAACAATTAGACTTGACAAAACATTTCAAAATTTATTGTGGTGAAAAACTCTGAATTAGGAAAGCAATGGAAGCTGTGATTGACAGTCTGTTCTAACCAGTGTTTTACATAGAGAGAGTTTACAACAGCCTAATACAGGGAAATGGTAGGTGCACAAGTGATAGCAGAATCCTATCACAAAAGTATTAGCATGAACCTTTCCTATCTTACCTGCTTTCTAGTCACTAATCCAGCTCTTCAGACTTAATATCTCGGATGCCCTAACTATTTCAAATTTCATATTTGATTGCTGCTTAAGAAATGTCCTCACCCTAAATAATTTTCTCATTTTGACTGAGAGGTGAGGACTTGTAGCATTTATTTCTACACCAGAAATAACTGTGCTAAATGCAAAAAATATCAGGATTTTGAAGTCTTTATGTCTTCAGTGATAAAATCAGAGGTGCCTGCAGTTTGAGATAGACAAATCCAGTCATTTCATTTCTGATTTAAGTGGGTGAATTCTGTGTAAATCCTGTCTTGGATGCTTAATGATTTGGTTCACTGTGCTAAGAGAGAATATAGTGTCTGTGGTGTGAAAACAATATGATGGGGACCTGGACTAGACTCTGTATGTGCCATCATCCATGATTCTTGGCCATGGGGTTGGATTACAGTTTAGATTTGAAAGCCTCAATATCTTACTGCCAGTTCTGAGAGTCACATTCCTCCAGTAACATGAAAGTGTATGTGGGAGAAGACAAAAACTGAATTTTGGTTTTGCTTTGTAAATTATGAACAATGCTCTCATAGAAGACTGCAACTCACAGTATGACAGCTGTGTTACCAAAACTGGAAGGGCTTCCCTGTTTCAGCATTCTGTTCGCATTTAAAAAAAGTTACTGTCTAGACCAGACTTGCACTCTCAGTAGCAGTCACTACCATAAATGTCTTCACGTATGAGACAATGTGGCCCTGGCCGTTTTGGGGCTACTGCAGTTCTCTCTCTGTTGTTCAGTTTTGGTAGCCACTATGTTGTATGAAGTTTGGAGGAAAATGTCTTCCCCACATGATAAAAGAAACCCAAGACTCCTCAAGCGTGTCCAAATACCTCAAAACTCACCAGGCAGAAGGGCAGTAGGTGAAGGCTGGTCCTGCCAGCTGTGCCCTTAGGGGCCAACAGCTTTGCAATGGTTGCTTGTAAAGGTGCAAAGCCCTCAGAAGACAAAATGCTTAACCAAAGGGAAACAGTGTCAGAGTTCTCTGAGATGCTCAACTCCTATTACAGCAGCCTACACCACACTGACCACAGCTGACTATTTGGCATCTTCTATTTTAAGACACATGGCGGCCTCCAGGAAGATTTCAAGTCATTTTGGAATCACTACCTCCCTCCAGCTCCTGGGGGACAATCAGACTTCTGTCAAGGACAAAAGTCCTTTTGGCATTGTGCAGGCAAGCACATCAACATCCATATCCATGCAGTACAAGAAGTGACACAAGCACCAGGACCATGCTCAGCTCTCCTGCTGGAATAAAGATATGGTGACTATTCAGCATGAGGCTCAAACTCATTTTCTGGATCTACACTGGGTAACCCTGTACACTCTATCATCAGCATTTAGGACCTAGAAAAGCATCATGACAATCCATTTCTTACTCTTTTATGTCCCAGTGCCATACGATTTTTATTTCTATAATAACTTCCTGCTGTGAAAGGCTATTTTAACAGTTAGGAAACCAAATCTGAAAATTTCAGTTGCTTGAAAACCTACTCAAAGTTTAATAAGTTCCAAACTGTTCCTGTACTTCATCTTCCTGCCTAATGCACACACATTGTGACCGTCCAGTGTCAAGTGGTGTTCTTTAGGGGTTGTTATTGGGACTAGTGCTGTTTAACACCCATGCTGGCAACACAGACAGCAGGACTGAGTGCACTCCCAGCAAGTTTGCCAGCAACATGAAGATGTGTCATGCAGTCTACACACTGGAGGGAACAGATGCCATCCCGAGTGAAGAGATGCCATTCAGAGGGAAGGAATACCACCCAGAGGGACCTGGACAGGTTTAAGAGGTGGACCTGTGCAAACTTTCTGAAATTCAGCAATTCACCTGGGCCAGGGCAAACCTGAGCACAAATACAGGCAGGGCAAAGAATGGATTAAGAGCAGCCCTAAGGTGAAAGATTTGGGGATATTGGGGGACAAGAAGGAATGTGAGCTTGCTGCCCATAAAGCCAACCACATCCTGATCTGCATGAATATAAGCGTGACCATCAGGCTGAGGGGTGTAATTCCTCCCTCTACCCTGTTCTCATGAGACTCCACCTGCAGTACCATGAACAGCTCTGAGGTGCCCCCCATAAGGAGGATGTGAATCTCTTGGAGCAAGTGCAGAGGAGGGGCATGAAGATAATCAGCAGGCTGGATCACCTCTTCTACAAAGACAGGCTGAGAGAGTTGGGGTTGTTCCTGAGAGAGTTGGAGAGATAGCAGAAGAAATCTCCAGGGAGACCTTGTACCACCTTCCAGTATCTGAAAGGAGCCTACAAGAAAACTGGAGATAGCAGGTAGGAATAAGGACAAGGGGTAGTGGATTTAAACTGAAAGAGCATAAATTTAGATTAGTTATTAGGATGAAATTCTTGACTGTGAGGATGGTGAGGCAATGGAGGAGGTTGCCCAGAGAAACTGTGGATGGCCCACCCCTGGAAGTGTTCAAGGCCAGGTTGGATGGGGCTTAGAGCAAGCACTAGTGAAAGTGCCCTTGTCTGTGGCAGGGGGGGTTGGAATCAGATGGTCTTAAAGGTCCCATTTAACCTGAACCATTCCATGATTCTATCATCTGTCCCAAAAGAACCAAATGTCCTTAGCTTTCCTACTTGCACTGAAGGGACCCTGCATGCTTTCTGAAATTAAGCTGTACATCTGAGCTTATACAGTTGCCAAAAGATTTCACCCTTCCTGCAGTTGTCCATTTTTATTTTGGCGTTTTCACCAGTCCAAATAATTAGTTAATTAGATGCTCTATCTCCAAAGATAAAGGAAAAGATTTCACCTTGAAAAACAGAATTGTACAATTACTGCATGGAGATTAGAGTCCTTTGCAGTGATGTCATTCACTCTGGCTTTGCACTGATGTGATCATGCTTGATCTCAACTGACAGCTCAGGACAAACTTTCATTAAGGTCAAAAGATGTAAAGACTTCACTGTGTACCTATGCGCAAGCATCCAACAAGTCAGAGATTGGTTCATGTATCCAGACCCTGCTTATTTCATCCCCTAAATTTTGACCGAAGCAATATTTGTCTGAACACTACCATGATCCAGAGAGCAGATGGCCATGGAGTCCTCACCCAACACACCAGATGGATAGAGCAACAAATGTTGCTCACCAGCAAGTGAGGAGCTCATGCATCTCTCTTCTTTGTATCATTTTAAAAGAAGGAACTTCTGAAATGCTTTTTTCCTCAAACCTTACACAGGCTAAAAACTAATGCTGACTGCAGTGTATGTCTAACTCCAACCCTTTCCTGTTTTGAAAACCTGACTTTTATTTTCAAAGTCCTTTCTTCTTTGCAATGCCCCTGGAGAAACCCACATGCTCACAGACTATTTAAGGGTTGACAACAGAGGTTTTTTAAATCTTTAAGGGTCAACATCATTTGAACTGGCTTAATCTCATGGGTCCATGAAGCCAGGTTAGAAATTCTGCCTAAACAACTACTTCATCCACCTTGTCTTAGCCCTGGCTGAAATCCAGAGATGAGGAAAGAAGATGGGGTGGAAAAGACACAGTTAATTAAAGGCCAGGTTCTGAGCACCTCTATCTTCTTCAGGTCATTACAGCTATACCTAGGGAACAAACTCAATTTCATTGAAAGCTCCTCCTTCCTTTGCTGTCAGCATCTAAGCTTAGTTGGCCTTAGGCCCCTCAGAGCCTCATGAGCTTTCCCTTCACTTCATCAACAAGCAGTTTTCTAGGCACGGGTTAAAGAGCAGGCTGCTGCTTGCATAAGGGGAGTTACTCCGGAAACATCAATATGCCAGACTGTCTGGAGGAACCTCAGTCAGCTCAGTGACTGTGTCTCCTGACAGTCCTCACCACTTTGTCACACAGTCCCCACCATCACAATTACTTCTAACACAGGCTGGAGCCCCTCTCCTTGAAGACCCTCAGTGAGGTACACATCTATACCAAACAAAACAGCAGTATTGCAACAGGAAGCAAACAAACTGCCTCTGGAATGAAGTTCAGGAAACTCAAAACTTAAATACTTCACATGCCCCACTTCGCAGAAAAACATAAGGGTGAACCAGCAATACTGAGAGATTCAGCATCCACAGGGGGCAGCATGGCTGATGGTAGCCTTCATTCAGACACCCACACGTTCCTGTTATAAATACATGACTGTAAGAGGCAGGTGTCTCCTAAAGCCTGGAAAGCTGGTATTCCTAACACTGCTCAGGGGTTCAGACTGCCTGCTAAGCTGTGTGTGATTCTGCTCATTTTCTGCAGAGGGAATTAGCTTATTTCCCCTCACAGTAAACACAACATTTGCCAGTTATAATATGTGAATTCTGGAATTCACAACATTTAATAGATTTTGTATAAATTTATCTGCAGGAAGCAGAGCTAAAGATTTGTTGCTGGATCAACCTATCAATATCAAAATGTCTAAAGAGACACTAAATGCACTGCAAGTTAATGTAATATTTTTGGATTTCAGTAAAGCTTTTGATACTGTCTCACACAGTATCCTTCTGGACAAAATGTCCAGCACACACCTGGATAAACACATCATGTTGTGGGTCAGCAATTGGCTCACAGGTTGAGCACAAAGAGTTATAGTGAATGGGGTAACATCAGGCTGGAAATCCATCACTGCAGGGCTCCGTCTTGGGCCTGTGCTCTTCAACATCTTCATAAATGACTTGGACACAAGACTGGAAGGGATACTGAGCAAGTTGGCAGATGACACAAAATTGGGAGGAGCTGTTGACTCCCTTGAAGGCAGGGAGGCCCTGCAGAGACCTTAACAGATCAGAGGACTGGGCAATCACCAACCATATGAGGTTCAACAAGGGAAAGTTCTGTATTCTGCACCTGGGATGGGGCAACCCTGGATGTTTGTACAGACTGGGGAATGAGATGCTGGAAAGCAGTGCCATGGAAAGGGCCCTGGGAGTGCTGGTGGATGGCAAGTCGAATCTGAGTCAGCAGTGTCCTGGCAGCCAGGGGGGACAACCATGTCTTGGGGGGCATCAGGCAAAGCATCACCAGCCGGGCGAGGGAGGGGATTGTCCCACTCTGCTCTGCACTGGGGCGGCCTCACCTGCAATATTGTGTGCAGTTTTGGGCACTGCAATATAAGAAAAATATAAAGCCATTAGAAAGTGTCCAAAGGAGGGCAACAAAAATGGTGAAGGGCCTTGACGAGAAGCTGTGTGAGGAGCAGCTGAGGTCACTTGGTCTGTTCAGCCTGGAGAAGAGGAGACTGAGGAGAGACCTCATTGCAGTTAAAACTTCCTTCTGAGGGGAAGAGGAGGGGCAGGCACTGATCTTTTCTCTGTGTTGACCAGTGATAGAACCCGAGGGAATGGCCTGAAGTTGTGTCAGGGGAGGTTTCGGTTGGATATCAGAGAAAGGTTCTTCACCCAGAAATGGTTGGGCACTGGAACAGCCTCCCCAGGGAAGTGGTCACAGCACCAAATCTGGCAGAGTTCAAGAAGCATTTGGACAATACTCTTGGGCGCATGGTGTGATCTTGGGGATGGTCCTGTGCAGAGCTAAGGGTTGGACTTGATTATCCTTATTGGTCCCTTCCAACTCAGCATATTCTGTCATTCTGTAACTGTTCCTGAAAGTCCTCAGTTGTCCTCAAGCACAATAATAGCCTTTTGGGAGTGATTCAGCTGCTCACACAGTTACCCAGTGCCATCCCATACAATCAAGTAGGGTTTACAAAACATTCAGGTAGGAGGACTAATAGACACTTAAAGAGAGGACATGCTTTTCTGTACCGGCAGCTAGAGAGCACATGTCAAAGAGCACTCGATGGCTTCATTTAGCAGATAATGGAACTGTCAGTGAATGTAGTGACTGGATAGATAGGAATTTTGTATCTATTGCCTTTAATCATCCAGCCCAAACCACAGTAGCTGTTTTAGAGTTGATCTAAACCTCCAGCAAGATTCAGTTTGATTGCAGAGAGAGCTTTTAAGGGCAGTACCTAGCAGACTGCAGCCTTTTGGGGCTCACAAAGCTCTGAAAGCAATGCCAGCACCTTTATGGAGTGCCTCGTGGGGTGCAGAGTGCACCTTGTAAAGGTAAAATTCTTGCAACTCTTGGGCTGCTGCTTTTTCCTGAGGTCTTTCCAATACTAAACTTTAATCACTTAGCAAGTGAAAAGTGCAAGTCTAGCATCATCCACTTCACAATAGCTTGTCTTGGCTCTTTACTGCCCTCTCCTCTGAATACCATTTAAAAGCGGTGTCTATAACATCAATATTTAACCACCATGCTTTTTTCTTATCACAAGGATGGGGATTGCTGTACACATGGGCTAAATCACAGTGCCTAAACAAACAGCTGATAATAATGAAAGGATCTTTCAAGATGAGGCATTTGATTGCTACTCGAAAGCTTACTGGTGAAAGAAATGTGTAGTCTATTTTTTTCATTGTATTTCAAATGAAGTCACTTGCTTAAATATTAGTCATCTGGATTTATATAGCTCCTTTTCAGAACTGGGTTAGCACCTGGCAATCCCGCCTGAGTAAGAATCTGGCTATCCCAGTCACAGACCGATTTGATTTCTTGTTCTCTTTGCAATGTGTGACAGACTTCTTTTTTTCTGACATGATTTCCTTCCCACTTCACAGGAGACAAATCCATGCATTCAGAGCAGCTGCCTGATGGCAGCCCAGGGAGGGGAAGCAGCCAGGCAGCAGTGCCCCCCTTCCCAGTGCAGCTGGACAGCAGGGCTGGTCCCTGTGCCGATGCTGCTTTGCTACATCTTGTCTCCCTCAGGGCAACAGGCTAGCCCAGGTAGAAGAAAACAGAGTGGCAAAGTATGTAATTTTCTTGTTGTGAAAGGTAATTTTCAATATTACTGTCCATGGCATTTTCTTGAACACTGAAAGAGATTTTTCCTGCTATAAAAAACATCACTCTCTGCTTTCTCAGCTGTCTTTGTACTTCTTTTCCCAAGTGTTTCACTGTTGGTTTTTCTCTGCCTTTGACTTAATTTTCTGCAGTGTAGCACAAGTACAAAGCATGCTCCTGGAAGAAAAGACAGAAAAATTCTGCCTGTCCTCTGCCTGACTAAAAGCTGTGCAGAAGCCTCCGTGTCTTCTGCACATTTGGAGATGACACTGATAAAGACAAACAGCCAAATGATGATACCTAATGATTTACTTTTCCTTGGGGGAAGTGCTGAGGATACTAGATATACTTTGCAACACTGCTCCCAGGAGAGTTTATATAAGCAGAGAGACAAATTAATAGGCAGCCTTATAGGGAGAGATGAATTTGGGAAAATGCATAAGTGTTAAGGAGATTTGCTGGAATACCAAATACTCAGCACCTAGTCCATGTCCCTGCACCCAGTGAGTGCATATAGCAACGGGCAACATCTGTCCCACAGCAGAGACTGCCTCTCTGTAGACCACCATCCCAGCTATCGCTCTCCAGAAATGATCTGTGCATTAGGGGTCACAGGAACACTCATGTGGAAGGCAGGTGGCAGAGCTGAAGGAACCAGGTGTGTCAGACATGGGGATGCATGGCTGGAAATTAAGAGGAGCTCAGATGGAGTGGATAAGATTGGGGAACACTGATTTGTATGAGGACAGAGGAGTCTTAGCCTGTATGTCACTAGTGATAAAACTGTTCACTTGCCATTGACTCCTGGCATGCCTATGATTTTTGTAACAGTTGTAATTAATTTGCCTCGGAGCACCCAGACCTTCAAACTGCCCACCTGGCGTAAAAGGAGTTTATGCAACTCAAGGGGCAGCACAGTGCTATGTCTCCATAGGAAAGCATTTCCCAGAGCTAGGGGATTACGAAACCATTTAAAACTAGGGAATCATATATAATACAATGATAGGAGGGAATTTCTCTGGCTTTCCTCCAAAAGCTAAGCATTATTCATTGATCAGAAAACAGATCTCCATTTCTACTGAGAACATTTCTCCCTCCATTTGCTAAGTGGAAAATGACAAACGAGCTAGCTGTGCCCTCTCCCACATCCTTTCTCCTTCTGTCTGTCCGGGTGTCCCCGTCGCTTTACCCTCCTTCAGTGCACCACAGCTGTACCAGTGGCTACTTACTTGGCACTGCCAGCAACCTCGGGGGCGGTGGAGGTGGAGGAGGCGGTGGTAACAGTGGAGGTGGCCTGCACTGGCAAATTTCCTGGCAGCTCTCTGTAACTTTCTCTGCTACAGGCTTGGAGCATGACTTCTGGGGCTCACCCTGAGTGATCTGTGAAGAAACAAGTCATTGCATGAGCAGCAGAACAGTGGCAACTGGTTTTCCATGAATGCTTTACTTAGACTTGAGTACTCGAGTGGCACCTCAGTCCTGCAGTGAGAACTGAGCTCACATTCCTCACTAAGGTGACTACAAGAGTGTCTCTTCCCTACATGGCCATGGCCCCCACTCTTTATCTTTTTTTTTTCACTTAACACAGTATCTTCAAGATGTCTTTCCCTCTGTCAAATTCAGTTGAAATTGGCCAGCTGATTTTTGAGTTATTATGGGGTAAGGAGAAGGCAGGCAGTTGCAGACAATATGATTGCATAAGCCTTCTTTCTGTAGGAAAGCCATCTAGCAGCATTCATTATTCACAGGGTCATTGCTGCAAGCCAAAGAGAGCTAATAAAAATTACAAGACATTTAGGGTCAGGATTATGTTCATTTTCTTTATGACAGAACTGAAAGCCAGAGGATATCTATCCTCTGCTTTGCCAGCACCACTTTGAAGTTCAGAGAGCATTTCACAGCGTGTTTCACTTCCCACCAAGAGGAGAGGGAACCCACATTTTACTCATCTGTGGACCACAGCAATGACATGGTTAAAATGGAAATGCCACATTGTAACCTGTGTAACAAGCAGTGTTGGCTCATAGAAAAACTGAAGATAAAGCATTGCAGAACCCAAGCGTGGTCATTGCTTGGCAATGGACAATGATTTAGCCAGTACTGGTACATGATATATTCAACAACCTGATCTAGTCATGACAAGGACCATTTATGAACAGCATATTTTTATTATCATCAGTAGTATTTACATAACTAGGGATTTAAGGAATATTCAGTAAAATTTCTAACATAATGCTACAAAATGGAGTCAGTCCCTAACGAAATGGAAATTCGCTGAGCATCACAAAAGCTTCTGAGACATATTAACTTCAGAGGTCTCTAAGCCAGCCCTTTCTGAATGACTTATACTCAGATAAAAATACTGGATACAATTTTAAGGAGACAAAGCAAGCATAAAAGATTAATAAGCATGTTATCTAACAAGCACTTAGAATGTAAGTATCAGGAGACCACTTGGGACAGACTTGTGTCTTGCTGAAGTGACGGACAGTCATGCTAGGAGTCAACTATTGCCTTGTACAGTTTGGTTTCAGGTGTGTTATTGTCTTAATAGTTTTGGCCTAACATAATCTTCTATAATCAGTTTTTTTCCATGACACTTTGGCCATTACAAGGAGGATGTCTTCTGCCAAGCTTTCTGATATGTTTTAGGCAGGCTTCATTTGCCTCTCTGCCTATCCCCAGGGTCATCCAGAGTTGCCTTCTCCCTGCTTCTCTCTTTTGTCTAAGCTTTGTTACCCTTCCCTACCAGCTGCGGGCCCACAGTCTATCTCCTCTACCCTTTCGACCCTAGTGCCCAGCACAGCCAGCATGTCTCTCCTGCTACCCGGAGCTGGGCACCAAGGAGGCTGCACTGACTCTTGGCTGCAGGAAAGCTGTACACAGTCATTTTATATTTCTGGCCAAAAGGAGAGACGTGGCTAATTAAAACAACATCACAGCACAAAGGACATGTTCACATGCGTAGGAGGTTTCTAAATGCAGAAAGACGCATTACTCTGGCCTCAGGGAAGTGGAGGTAGGGCTTTGTTGATTAAATATTATAGAGAGGGAGGGAGCAAAGAATAGAAGAGTCTACGTGTAAGCTGAGTTGGAAGGACGGCTCAGCACAGCATAAGGCAGAAGGCTCAGTTCTTTAAACAGCTTGTCGAAATCTATTACCAAACATAGGGGAAAACAAATTCAGCACAAGTGCTTTCCAAGTTTCCCCTTTACCATGAGGTAACAGCAATAGGATGGTTACAGACCAGCTTCCAGGAACTTACACAAACTCTCTGAACGCTCTAATGAATCAAAGTGACTCGGCTGCATAATCCCTCATGACTGGTAATAAATCTGTCTGCTAAGCAGATTTATTTATTTTTAAAGTAAGTGATCCCAGGCAGCAGAATATCCTCCATACTGCCTCGGCTCTTCCAACACTGTTCACACGTGGCGTTGGGGTGCTAGGCACACTCCCATGAAGAGCCTGGTGAGAAGAGCACCCACTCCATGCAGAGGCCATGGGGTACCTCCTTGTTGAATGGGTGTGACAACATGTACCGTGCTGACAGAAGGAGGCACAGTAACATCTCTCCACTGGTCCCAGCAACTGATTAGGAAGCAACTGTTCAATCCAGTGGATAATTTTCTCAATTATTTTGCAGAGAAGATTAACCCTATACATGAGCAGCCACTCCCTGCTCTTGTTTTCTTTAAAAATACTTAGGGGGGAAAAAAAGGAAGAAGAAAAGAAGTTTCTTTTTGCTTTGTTTCTCAATACTTGAGCCTGAACCTTCATGAAAATTTCCCATTATTTTTTTTAAATAGTCAGGAAAGAATTGACATTTAAACACATGGGCTTTATCACCTATTTGTTTCCCTTCTCTTGTCACTGAGTAAAATGTCTTGTTGCTAGAAGATACCTGTAGGAACACAGATATTACTTTGCCAGGGGTTTGTCTTTGTGGGTTAGTTTTAAATAACAAAGATATTATAAGTTGGCTGAAATCTGGCAGGAAAAGGAAAGACCCAAATTGAGGCTGAGGGCCTCGAGGAGGAGAGAAATCAAGACGGACTTCTGCAAGAAGCTAGAATAGTAACAGTAACATAAAACAGTAGATAACAGTAGCAAGATAGAATTAAGACAAAAAGAAAGGCATTTGGCTCTTTTCCAAGAGAAAAAAAAAATCCCCTGTTGATGTCCATTAGTCTTCCTATGAAAGAAATAAAGGCTATTGCTTGTGTCTCCTAAAGGTATGCAGAACAACTCACTAGAAAATATCCTTTAGGGAACAATCTTGATCTGGCAGAAGATGATGAAATAATACGCCATGTTTCTTTCTTACTGTCTGCAATTCAAGGTAAGCTACCTTTAGAACATGCGGTAGGGGAAAAAAGGCAGGTTGAAAGAGCCTAATCTTTCCCTGGCCAGGTCTGCTAATTGAACCTGGCCTCAAACTTTTACTGCTTGCTTGTTCTGCTGGACACTTCCATGGTCCCAGAATGACTTTGGAAACCCTTTGCAGATAAGGTGTAACTAGAAACCCACCAGCCTGTTGGGCAGTTTGTAGCACAGAAGTTGCCTTGGCAAGGGGTCAAGTCTGAAGATGGACCCTTCAGGGCTTGCTCCCTAGCTGTTACCTCTGCACCTTTCAGCCATTCCTCCATGTGCTGGAGAAGCCATGAGCATATCTTCTTGGCCTGTCTAAAACTTGGTTGCTTGTTCAGCATGAGGCTTTATTAACACACTCAGCAGCTGGCCAGTCTAGACATATGTTGCCTGGACTTCAAGCTCGTGCATTTTTTGTTCTGCTCTGAAAATACGTAGAGTTGACTTTATGGATTTTTCCATTTGATGTGAACATGTTTTGCAAAAAGGACAAATGTTTTAAAATATTTATGGAAATGCAAATCTGATCCACAAGTGTCCAGGGAAAAACAAACAGAAAGTGGTAACTGACAGTTTCCTTTTGCAGCCTCTGTTGAAGATTGTGTCTGTAGCATATTTTCCTTTAATCCAGATTTCTTTACAAACAGTGGTCCTATTTCTACTTTGCATAGAGTGGAGGAATAAATCTGCATGTGGTCAAAGCTGTTTAGTATTTCATAGAGTCCCATGCGATTGCAGCAGTCCCTGAGCATGTTCTATGGAGTGGGATGGGAAAAGGGGATTAATACAGTCCCTAGAGGGTGGCCCTCTTGCGACTTTTTTAATCAGGTGAAAGGAGGAAAGCTTTAAAAGTGTAGTTGACTGAAAAGACATAGAGACCTCTAAAAGCCTGCTGATGTGGCAAGAGCTTTGTCCCTTGGAAGCGGTCTACAGAGATGAGATCTCAACACCGCTGCATAAATCCCAGGACAGCTCTGTGTAATTCACATCAGAGTTAATCCAGATCCATGTTTATGAAACCAGAAAAAACGTGACCCTGCTATTTATCATGACCCTTGCTGCTCTGTTTTTTTAATTATGTCAAAAGCCTCAGACAGAATCATCCCTTCCTTCTTGTCACAGAGCTGGCTACCAGGCTAATGAGAAAAGATTGTGGGGTTTGTTTTGGTTTTGCTTTTAATAAAATAAATGCTTCTCCTTTGATTAGCATCTGACTGATTCTCTTAAGTGTCTCCAGGCAGGGCCTAAGGAGGAAATGCAAAGAGATGGGAGGGAAGACCATGCCACACACAAGTCATTGCACAGACAAATAGGTGAAGAGGGGCTGGGAGAAGAGACGTGAGAAAACACAACGGCTGCTATAGATGGGGCAGGGGAGCGACATGATGCGACATTACAGAATTAGTCAAGGAGAACATGGCTTGTGAGACTTTGAAGATAAGAGCAAGGATTATAACTCAACACGGAGAAGGGAATCATGGGAGGGGTTCAAAGATGAAGGAGTTTCAGTCACAGGAGGGATGGAAGGCTGGCATGCAGGTGAGCACTCCACACCAGCCTCTCCCATTAGTATCAGCTGATGGGAGCCCTAGACAAAGCCTAGTTTGGGGAAAACTGGAAAAAAGCTTGAGGATCAACAGCTTTATTGCTTGCTCTTCCACAGAACAGTAGGCAATAGCACAAATACAGTTGATGAATGGGACAACAAAACTTCCAAATTACTGCAAAGAAAGGCTGAGCTCCTTGGATTTTGCATATCTCCAAGAACAAAACTGTAATTGGTCTGTTCTTGAACGGCACTTGGCTGGCTCATCAATCACTTCTCTGAAGACATATATTATAAATAAACTTTAAAATATCGAAGTGACGCATTGGAGTTGAGCTTTGCTGCTGTTCTGAGTCTCCAAACTGGATAAGCACTCTCCCTAACTGTATTTCAATTTCTCTCAGTCTCTCTTGCTGGTCACCCCACATTACAATCAAGGTCACACAACACCACAGTGTCGGAGTTGACAAAAGCTGATTCAGCCCTTAACCCGGAGAATCCTCAATTCGCAATCAACACCGAAAACCCACGGTAAGGCATGATCGCCGGGGCTCCGCTCCGCCACTGTCTCTTTCCGTGCATCTTGCCACCTACAGCAAAATGCGCTTCCCAACCCTCTGGCTGCCAGCGCGCCGAAGAAAGTCAACTCCATCCTGCTCGGACCGACCACTCTCGGACCGAGTTGGGCGCTCCGGGGCTGGCACCGGCTTCCCGTCCCGCACACCCGCAAGGGGGGCCCGCGCCGGGGAAAGCAACAGCTCACCCCGCTCGGGGGCCGCCTGCGCGACCCCCGCCCCGCCCCGGCCTCCCCCCGCAGTGCCGGGGGTGCCAGAGGGGCTCTGCCCGCGCTGCCCCCGCCCCGGCCCCGGCCCCCTACCTGGAGGGACCCCCAGAGCGGGTGGAGGGCACAGTGCAGCAGCAGGGAGGGCCAGCAGCAGCGGAGCAGCCCCAGCAGCTGCCGGAGCAGCATCCCTCCGGGGCGGGCGGGCGGGGGCGCGGGCTCCGGGCGACCTGCAGAGGGAGCAGAGCGAGCCGGCGGCAGAGGCGGTGGCTCGCACCCATGCCCGGAGCGCGACTGTCCCAACTTTAATTCTGGAGGGGAGGGAGGAAGGGAAGGCGGGAGGGAAGGAGGGAGGGTGGGGAGGGAGGCAGGGAGATAGGCGGGTGGGGAGGGGAAAGAGTGGTCGGGAAAACCCAGAGCGCTGCAAGTCCCGGCTCCCTCGGCAGGGAGACGCGCCTCCACCCCCGCCCCGCTCCCTCCCTCCCCGCCCGCCCCGCTGGCTCCCCCTCCCCGGGATGCTCCGGCCTCGCCGCCAGCCTGCCCTGCCGGGGCTCCCCGGCCGGCGCTCACCGCGGAGCCCGGCGCTCCCTCGCTCCCGGCCGGGCGGAAAAAGTTTGGAGCCGGGCGCGGGGGAGCAGGAGCAGGGCCGGGGCCGGAGCCAGAGGGGAGAGGCGGGGGGAGCCGGGGGGAGCGGCTCCGCACAGCCCGGGGATTGCATCTGCCCCCTGCCCGCCGCCGCCGCCGCTGCTGCTGCAGTGATTTTTCAAGCCCATCGAGGCAGTCCCTTCCGCGCACGGCTCCCCTCGTCTCTCCCTCCCCGCCCGGGCTCCTCCCGCCGGCGGCTCCCTCCGCTCAGCCCCGCGGGGGCGGCCCGGGCGGATCGGGCACCCGCGGGAGCCGGGAAGCGCCTCGGGAGCCGGGAGCGGCACCGAGCCGGACGGGAGCGCGGCATCAGCCGGCAGCCCCCGGCCTGGAGGAGCCTCATCCCCAATTGCGGCCAGGTGGTTTTGGGATTGGTGTTGGATGGTGTTCCCTCCTGCCCTTACGAGTGATGCAAGGGGCTTGTCCTGTGACAGTCGGGAGCTGGGGCTGGGTCAGCCCGGTGTCTCTGGAATGTAACAGGGAATACGCTTTATGGCATTTGTGTTTCTATGTTCTAAGAAAGCACACGGAAATGTGTAACCGGGCTTGCGGGGAAGTGGATAGACAACCCCCCCGAATATCAAGGCACCGCAGCCCAGCTTTCCCACGGGAAGGAAACACTAGAAAATCAAGGATGAAGATGGTTTTGCTTTCAGTGAAGCAGCAAATAAGCAAAACTGCTCTGTGAATGGTGGCCATTGCTGGAAGTTGGGCTTTGTGGGTATCAGGATGACCACAAAACGTGTGTTGTTGAGTCAATGGAACAGGGATTCTGTTTTCAGTGTTTCAAATGCAGTACGCACATGGGTTTGAACAAAATAGTGGACACAGGTTTTATATTTCATAACCAGGGATGTATGAGTACGAGGATACTGAATTTAGTTTTTCTTTGTGTTTCTTGTACCCACTGAGCCAAATTTAATAATCAGTTTCATAAAAATCTGCTCAGAGAAGCAGGAATGGAAATACATTAACCTCTCAGCTGATACAAACTAAAATTCTCTTTTCATGCTACTGTTACACCACCATCTCCATTCATTTCAGGCCCAACAGGCACTGGTTTAAATGTCAGAACTTTCAGGCCCAGCAGCACCTTACAAATGAGACGAGCATACTGGAATTTAATGGTCTTACACCTGAGTTGAGGTAGACTCATTGAACCTGGACATTTATTTGTAAATCTGTGTCTTGTGGTTTTGTAAGGGCAGAATACAGAGAAGTAGAGACATTGCAACCTTGGATATAGGCAGTAATTATACAGCAAATATATTTTCTGTAATGATGCTGAAAAAGATGGCGTCCTTTTCTGTAAGCCTACTGTGTAATACACAGGGCTTAATATATTGTGCTCATTCAATTACAGTTTTAGTGAGCTGGAGCCACAAGAGACAGCAAAGCTTTTCAGGCTTTCTGGTGATTTCCTGAAGGTATTTCAGCACTTGGTCACAGTACAGAACATAATAAATTGCACCATCTGTATACATAGTTCTTGGTTCTTGACAGAATGAGAGATAAGGCTTTAGGCATTGTACGCCAAAAAAATACAACACAGATTTATTTTCTTTCAGTATTTACAATGCCTTAATGTCTGAAGGACTGTGGAGTTGCCTGCCATTAGCAATTGTCCAAGTAGCTATTTGTCCATCTCAAAGCACTGTTCCTGTGGTTCAAAGACAACCCAGGGAACTGAGGAGACAGAGCCAAACTCAACCCACAGTTGCACGGAAGTAAGTGCAATCAGGGATATTGTTCTGACACAAAGGAGAGCAGAGTTTGGCCCAGGTAATCAGTATCCTTTCTGTTTCACACTGGTAACTGACAGTTCCCTTAGGAAAATGATTGGTCTGCAGATATATTAAGTCCAGCCTTTGGACGCAGTCATGTGGTCCACACACAGGCATATTTCCCATTACTTGGAATGGCTGAAGGAAGGGCTGAATATGTGCCCTGGTTTTGTCCACATGACACCAGTGCTTTTCATTAATTACATTGGCTTCTCTTCTGTAGTTTCTATGGAGAGAAAATAGAGTCCAGGAACTCTTCCCACTTATAAGGAAGATAAATGATGTAATGCTTGCAAGACTGTAGGCCCTGAATCAATGACAAGCTTGAAATATGTTTTGCTTAATAACGCATTAAGTATTTTGTAGCAACAGGACTTGTGTGCGTAAGGACACAGTGATTTGTCTGTAGCAGTCACACTAATGAAGTGTTGAGAAGGATAATGGCCAGGGCTACCATCCCTGAACTAGAATCAGAATTTTCTGGGTTGTGGTCCCACTACCAGCCACAACTTTCTCTACCACCTTGGGCATAGTTTTAAAATTACCTACACCAGGTTCTCTGCCTGTCAAAACATCATGACCAGATCCAGCTACCTGAAATTCGTATTGTGTTTGGTGGGAAAAGTAGTAACAGGGTCCTGTTCTCCAAAATGTGTTTAGGACACCACTGAAATCATGACCAATACCAGTTCCTTGGCGGGTGTGATCAACAGAGGTCCATTCTCTGGCTCAGTGCTTTGGAGATGAAAAGTGCTTTATAGGTAAATATTAACTTAAACTATTTTAAAAGGGATTTTTTTTGTTTGTTTGCAGCAAAAGACTGCACAAACAACATCATTCAAGCAGTTTTTTGGAAGCTTTAAATTGAATATTAACACTCAATAGAGTGATGACCATTACTCTTTTGATTACTAAAGAAGATTATTTATCTTGTTTACTTTGTGGTGTTTTAAAAACAATTGCTGATAAGCAGAAAAATCATTATTAACACTCCAATGCAACAGCTACTCAGGAAACATTAGTAAGGACTGCAACACTGATTACCTGTACAAACAAGTATTATCATACTCCATTAATCTAAGTAGCCATAATGGTTATAATGGACATTATGAGGCTATTTATTTTGTTGGTTTTGATGGAGTTTACAACATGAATTCCAGTGTTCAGAGGGCACAAGAGTAGGTTCTTTTTGAGGTTGGCTTGTCAAAACTTCATTAAAATAAATAGCTATTCCCCAGTCTCACTTTAGGCAAGCTTTGTCCCTATGTCTTCTGAGCCATTGGAGTGGGATTTAGATGGAGCCAGTAGCAGAGGAAGTGAAGGCAACCTCTTCTCAGGCTCTGTGGTCAGTCAGACCTAGAAAGAATCCTCTTAAGCTTTTTTTGCTAATGACATTTCTGGATGCAAGTCAATGAACTTGAGAAGAGTGTCCAACCTGGTGAAATGCTAGCCACACATAAACAGAAAACATTTCAGCACTGACTTTTTAAAGCCTCTGCAGCCTGAAAGCATGGTCTGTTTCAGATTAATTTTTGGGTTTCAGACTTGAAAACCATCAACAAGCAGGTAAATGTACAGCATCACTCTGGCTTGCACTGAAAATATTTTTGTTGCTATTTTTAAAAGATATTTTTATTGCTCCATATATCTAAAGCAGTTCTTTCAACATGTGGAAAGCAAATTTACTGGTTTTGGATTTAAAGTCTCTACCCGGGAATCCACACCTTATTGGGAAGGTTTTAGAAGATCAGAAATCAATAAAGGTCACAGCAGCAGAAATAGTGGAAGAATTTGCATTTCACTAAATGCCATCATTGGTTCCCAGGGAGGGGAGAGAATTCTTCTTGATAAAACTGAAGATAATGGAAATAATTATTTGATTTTTGAAAGATTTGATAATTCAATTGTTCAGTAATTTCAGCTTGTGGGAAAAGATTCCCAACTTTGAGCATTTTTAGAATAAATTGTTATAACAATTGGTTCTTTGATTTTCATTACGTTCAAGTATTGAAAATGAGTTTTAAGTTTCACATGTGTCTGAATTTCAAAAGTGCTTTTCAAGTTTTCTCCCACATAAATATGGGCTATTGCACTGCATCTGGAAAACAGAAGCAGGGTGTCTCCTTTTCCCTGCTATAAGTCAGGAATACCGTAATCAAAATCAATGGCTCCACACCAGTTTAGGTGAGGAGTGAATAGGACCAACATGGAAAGCTGCATCATGTAATCTTTAGCTTGTACTCCATCACCTAAAATTACAGGACCATGACAGATTTATACTCATGGCCAAAAAAGCTGTGGCTATACATCATGTAAGCCTGTTCTTGTCTTTTCAGTCTTCTAGCTCTGAGATGCTGCATTTGGTGATAAACAGACCTCCTGCTTACTCACTTTCAGTGGTTTTTCACATTTTGTTCTCTTCAGCAAGTGGATTTGCTCAGCAGTATCCCTACTCTTTGTTTATAAATATAAAGGTAAAATGTGTGGGATTAGTTATTAAAGTGTCCAGAAAAGTCCTAGATATGAGGAAGAGCTTGTATCTCTCCAATATGTTTGGTTTTTTCAGCTTTATCAATTGTTTGCACAACACATTACTTCTTCTTACATATATTGCATTCTTAGTCCCTTGTGGCTATTGTAATGAAGTCCCTACATCCTGAGTGAACTGCAGATTGCAGGAATCACTTTAGTGCTATATCACTTTTTGCTCATTATATATTGCTGCTTAGGTTTCATCTGTCTTTACAGAAGATTAAATACTTGTTATTTGAATGTGTAAAGGACAGTATGAAAACATTGCCTTCAAATTTACTCTTGTACTCCGTTTGACTCTCTTATAGTTTTGATATAAAAGGAAAGGCTGGTCACACATTTTCAAGAGGAATTTCTCATCTGCTTTCCAGTGGAAATCCAGTATAAATGCCTAATAGTTGTGGTCTGTAGCTGCTCCATTGGAAAATGACTGGTCAGGTAATAAAAGCTCAGCAAACCTTTGTAAGCCCTGTAAAGATACCTTGTTGTTTATTCCATGCTACTATTAAGGATGTGTTTCTGTACTATCCTTGAAATTGTTGTGAATGAAGAACAGAAAACCAGAACTATGATTGCCCAGACCATTATGGAAACAGATAGATGGCAAGGACAGGGCTGACTAAATGTACAAGAGTCTAAGTAGCTCCAAATGAAAGCCAAGAATGGAGAATTACTGTTTCTAAAAGAAAACTATCAATATACCTGCTATTTTTTTTTTTCTTTTTAGTTCCCCCTTGAAGGAAAAAAACTGCACATATTTTGATTGTCAGTTTAGTGAATCCCAAGCATCAGAATATTCCCCAAATCTACAAGTTCAACAGGTTCTATGCCTAGCAAAAGTGTGATTGAATTGGTGACTACAGCTACTATGTACAGGTCTGTATATTTGACAATGTTTCATTAAAAGATGCTTGGAAGTTGGTCCATTTCACAGAATGTTGCTGTCTCTTTCTTCCCCCTCTCTCTTACTTCTTACTTCTGTTTCTAATTGACATGATTTCCAGTCTGAAAAAATAAGAACCAGATTTTAGAAAGCTGTGGGTCTGCAGATCTCAGGTATGGTTTGCTTGACTTGGTTTTGTGGCTTCAAGCACACAGACCATCTGAGTTCATATCTGGGTTTCAAGCTGTGGGTATGCTAAGAGAAAATCATGAGGGTGTTATTAATTGTTATGAGAAAATACTGATAGAAACACACCCCAAGTTACTTTTGTTTTTCTTAACTTATGAATAAGTTCCACAGCAGTGGATTTTGGTAAAGAGTCATTCTACTGTTTCTTTAACAACACATGCGACAAATGTGGCATCCACTGTGGTGAGGTGGATGAGATAATCTGTCCCACTGACAAATATGTGACATTTGTTAATGGTAGGGAAAGAAATATGAGGTTGTGGCAATGTCCAATACAGAATTTTGGTGAATATTTTATATCAGCTGAGGTTAAGAGTTAAGAGCCAGACTCTGAGCAGGTCAGAGGGTAATGGGCCCATCTGTCTTGTAACAAGAGCTATTGATTGGTTATAAGTCACAGCTAGTGAGGGACTACTACAAAGACGGCACTGGCAGCAGAGCTTGCCACTGAGATTCATTTAAATCTGTCCAACACATTTGTACTCTCATGACAGTATACTGGGGTTCTGTTTGCAGCTCGGAAGGAAGATTCAGCAGTTTGTCCATGGTTTCTAGACTTCTACAGAGTGTAAAATCTGAGTCTTTTGCATCATCTATGTCTGAAGTCATCCTGAGGCACACCAATCCACCTGGCCACTGCTACCATGTCTTAGATCCTGGGCTGTCTCTAATATCTGAAGAAAGAGGATACCTAAATTGGTGCCTACACTTTCTGGTATGCAGAAGATATACTGGGGTCTGCCTGCTGACCATAGGTGGTAGGTTATCTTAATATTTGGTAAGGTATTGCTAGAATCTTCTTCCATTAGGCCAGTAGCTGGGAGAATGGTTCCTTGTGGCTTTGGCTGTCAGAGAGCCACATGCACAGACTGCCTGACAGACCATGTCACCTTCCTTGTACAGAAGACAGCCAAAATATGGGTCTTTCAGGACTGACAACTGCGATGATCCTTGCTTGGCCATTGAAGAACATAGATGAACACCGTTATGAAAGTTCAAAAATCTACGTTATAAGATGTTTTAAACATTAAGATACTGCAAAGCGTTTTATGTTCGTATTCCTGAAGCACTCCTATCAGACAGTATCTGTTGGTTTTCATTGTCCCCTCTAAGTATTTTCTAGGGTCAGAAGGCATTTCTCTGGCAGCAAGGCTCACTGCAGAGGTAGGCTTGGAGGCATATACAATGCAAAGAATTTTCTCAACTAGATATAAAGGAAAGGCAACAATATGTTTAGGGAACAATTATAAGAAAACAGGTATAAGTTCTGAAATACTTTACCCTGAGCCTCTGCTATGGAGGTTTTAATGAAGTCAAACACAAATTACACTGCCTGTAACTTCTTTTATGTCTCAAGTTATACCTGTAACTGCGAATCACTTCCCTGGCAGAATCTTATGCAAAATGTGGGCATGTCCTCTTACTAAGGCCACCAACATCAGTAGGCATGTATTAGTCTACACTTCCAACAGAGTGTTGTTTTTGCTCTGAATCAGCCAGTGGATTTAGATTTTACTGCATTCTAAAAAAATTATCTCCTATTAATAAAATCTCAGTTATCTTTCTGTTTTTAAGATTCTTCCTTCTTGGAAACATTCAAATCCTTGCTATGTTGGGGTTTTTTAATTCTTCATCTTAACAAATAGATATTCTACCAAATACTGGGTAGAAGAAGAAAGCTCTCTATAGAGCCTAGGAGGCCGTAGTTCCTCCAGCTGAAGTACTTACACCTTGGAGTACTCTTTATCTTGCAGTTTGCTTTGAACCACAGAATAATGAGAGAGCCTCAGCAGGTTTCAAAAGGACAGTGGTTAAGCTGTCCATCTTCATGTCTCCTAACAGAGCCCACACTCCATTCCACATAGATTGAGGTATGCTCTCTCTTCCTTTAAAATTTCACCATCCTGCTCAGCCTACATGAAAAGGGATGAAGGAACATGCTGTAAAATTCCCATACTCTCTTTGTTTCAATGAGTGATGAGCCACATCATGTTTTAGCTGTCACTAAGAATTTTTGGCTAGTGAGTAAATTTTTGAGGTATTTTCATATTTGCAACATATTTGTTTGCTGCTTTCCTATAGTCACTGTGGTATAATCAGAGAGAAGAAAGAGGCTAGGTATATTTTTAAGTACTTTATCACTGGATATTTTAAAGGATATTAGAAATGCATCTGTAAGGATCAACAGAGGCTGAACCTGTTTGAGGACTAGAGGATGGATCAGATCCATCTTTGTCAGCCCTTTCAGTTCCCCAAACCAAATATTCTGTGCCGTATTTTTTCAATGGCTTTCATTGCAAAGTGGACTAGGTTTTGAAAGATGATCCTTTCACTTTTTCCATTTTTCTTTGCTTGTTAGTCCTTCTCGTCTGTGCAGGAGATGGAGGAAGAGCCTATGTTTTACCTTTGGGGTTTTTTTGTTTGTTGTTGTTTGTTTGTCTTTGTTTGGGTTTTGTTGTTGTTGTTTTCTTTTTTATTTTTTAATTTTGCAGTTTATTTTTTCTCAGTCTGATATCTTGGAAACCCCTGGGAGGCACTGTTTTGAGGAATTTTCCCCTCAATTTATCTGATGAGCTGGTGGGAGTTAACTGGTGTACAAAGTGTTATGAAGAGATAATGGAGGCAGCAATAGCTGATCTTTGCTGATGACAATACATTTCAGCTTCTCCTGGCACAGTGCCCACCTAAGCACACAGCCACATGCAGTTTTAGCAGTGTTGACAGGGGACACTCACTCCCCAAGGCGTAACATACTGATGTGTGGTATGTCTCACATTGCTGACTGCCCCTCACACTATTTTGTCTGCCCCTTTGTCTGAAGGTCCAGTCTTGTTTAACTGACTGTTATGCTCTGGGTCAAGATGCTTCCTCTGTCCTTTAGCTTATTCCCTCACTTCAAATCCCAAATGCATGACCCCTTAGTATCTGCTGATTTGAGAAGAAACACACCTAAACACCTAAAGCCGCCCTGCAAGACTGACTTTATTTTGCATTCATCTCAGCGCCTCCTAAGCATTGCAAGATCCTCCGATGAAAGCCATTACATAAATGCAAAGCATTGTATTCTTAAATGTTTAAATCATGACAGATGTTGAATACATATTTTTTGTGATTCAGTCATGAATAATTACAATTTGCATATAATATTTTCCTGTATTCAGCATACCCTCCTTCTCATTTCATCCTTCTGACTCGTGCTGCTGTAATAACTCTAAACTTGAATTCCAGAAGCAATTGTGGATTACCTTGCTGTTAACTTGGTGATGAGTAATCTTGCTATACCTATAGGCAGGAATAATTGACTATTGTTTGTAATGAGTAGGAGGAAACCCGTAATGAAAGGAAACATTTTTGTGTTTATGAACAGGTGATCCATTTTACTCTCTTTGTATCCAAATCTATGGTGGCGGTCTAATGTGAATATTATTTCCTTTTGCTTATTGCTACAGTGCCAAGGGATGAGTTAATTCTGGGCCTTCACTTAATATGGCCCTGGTAAAATGCTGAGGAATAGGCTGGGATGCCCCTGTGCACTTGCAGTCTCAAAGAGCAGAACAATGAGAAGGTATGAAATGGAATTTTATATGGTATTAAAGTATATAAATTATATGGTATTAAAGGAAAGTGATAAGCAATTCTCTGTCTTTGAAGTGTCTTTGTTTGCAAAGGGCAGCTTATTTTTTCTTGGAAACACCATGCTATTTATCTAATTATCTCCTTAGCTGCCTGGTTTCCCTTGAAAAAATTGGCCAGGTGACAGCAGGAGTCCTGCTGAGTCCCAGCTGTGGGAGGGGAGCTGAAATGACTGCAGCAGCCTGTTTGTACCCATTGCTGGAGAGCACTGTCCAGTGAACTGGAAATCCACAGTCCAGCTCCACACACTTGTCCTAGATGTATAGGAATGTAATTTTGGCATTGTAAACTGGAAATTGCAGGCAGGAGCCCATTATCTTTGTTGCCTTCAGGAAGAGACATGACCAGAGTTAGGACCTCCATGGACCTGCCATGCTTCCCATAACAAACTCTCACTGTTCTTTTTTAATGTCTTTGCAATGTGTCCCCCCACTGGGAAAGGAAATAGGGTCCCAAAGGTGGTATAGCTTATGGGTCCTTTCATTATGGGGGATTTTAGCAGGGGTGACTTCTTGCCCAGGGGAACAAATGTGTAGTCCTGAGTTAAAGAATTGCCTCATAACAAATCTGTTTTACCAAACAAGGGTTTGCCCCATCCCTCCCCTGCACTCTATGTTCTCATAATGCTCATTTTTGCTGTATTAATCCAGCATTAGCTATGCTGACAGTCCCACACAAAGCTATTTAGAACAGCTAAGAGCTGCTTTAGTTTCCAGAGCAAATGGGTTGGTTCTCTTTCCCCTTTTTCCTTCCTTTTACAGGGTAACCCTGTGCTGATCTCCCCTTCTCGCTGTCCTGACTGGTGATGGTGGGTGGGCAGAGATGCTCCCTGAGGTCCAATTCCAGTGTCTCAGGGTATTCATTCCTTGCCCCCTTCATGGGGTTTGGCAGCACTGGGTGTGCATTGGTCCCTTTCTCCCCAGTTTTATGGTGCTGGAACATGATTAGCTCTCAGTTAGTACAGGTCTTGCCCCTCTCATCTTTTAAAATGTAACTCAGTCATCAGGCTTCTTCCCATTCTCATATGAGCAGTATAGGATCCCATTTTGGTGTTTGAATCTGGAAGCTGAGCTCTCCACTGCCAGTTTGGAAAACAAGACACCACAGAGATGCAGAAAGAGAATAATGCAGCAGAATGAGTTTGCTGGAATGTAAGCGAAGCTGTGGGTGCATTTTCACACACAAGATTCAGTGGGGGCCCCTGTCTGCAGTGAGCCACCTGTGCACAGAGGCCTCCAGGCACCTTTGGCTGTGACAACATCTGTCTCTCACAATTCAAACACATTTCTGTAACTAGCTCAAGTGCAAGAAAATACCAATTCTCCTCTCCTTACAACCAGTTTTAGGTAGAACCAGGACAAGTTTCAGCTTTGACTCGAATCAAGTAGAGAGTTCTGGTGTGCACTGTCAGATCTTACTGGCACTTCCAGGATGGGAAATTGTCATCAATGGGCAGCCTCCATATTTTCATTTTGGAAAGGGGGAAAGTTTGTGTCCAAAAGCTTTCTCTAGTGTCAACCACCTGCTTACAAGAACATTTCTCTTTGTTCTATATGCAGTCTGAACTGGGGGTGAGGTGTAGCCTTTTTCAGTTATCCATTCATGCTTCCTTTTCATTTGTTTGAATTGCTCATCCATCTTGTCCATCAATAAGTTGCTTTGCTTACCACAAAGAGAATAAATTCCTGTGCCCATAAACACTTTGGTGCATTACTTCTCTAACATAAATATGCTTATTAATTTTTCTACAGGATAACTTCCATGAGGAGGATGGCATATGTGCACACTGGAAGGAAGATAAGTCTGAAGTAATTGGATTAGCTGTAATAGAAAAATGGGTGAGCTTTGGGGATGGAATTCACCCAAGACTAATTTGGAGCACAGAATATGAGAGTGCTGCAAATCTGATAGTAAATGATGCTTGTTTATATTGCAGTTTAGGAGGCTTTATAAGTGTGTATCTAACACTGCATCTGTGTATCATCTATAGGATGTAGGGTCCATGCACCTATAGATACTCGCATACAGTACTCTTTGATGAAAAGGGGCCCTGATGAATACATTTATTCAGACTAAGAAAACTGTAGGATTTTCACATTTTATAGTCCAGTAGAAATAGGTCCCCCCCAAATTCTGAAATAGCTATGTACACTTCTTTCCTTCTCCTCCTTACCTTTAGCTCTTAAATCTGAAACAACTCCTGTCTCTCCATTGGCGTCAGCTGGAGACACTACTTGTAGGGAATCCTGTGTGTTTAGTTATGGGAGAGGTTCCTCAGAGCTAGCTCAAAAAGAACAGCATTGGCCTTTAATTCAGGAAAGATGACTTAGAAACAATTTTTATAGAAGACTTTGATAATGTAATTCTCCCAGAAGACTGGCTGCAGAAAGATAGAGCCAGGATAACTCACACATTGGGTACACACACCTGTGACTCATACACATCAACTGGAAAATGTGAAATTGTTCTGTTCTCTTGTCCCATCAGGACCACTGGTGCCGTGTGTTACAATTTAAAGAGTCTGCTACATGTTTCATGTTCCTATTCCTGCTCTCCAATTACTACTTCCTCCTCCTGTTGACAAAAATTCAGCTTTCCTACTGATCTCCCTCCTGGAACAGAGGTAATTATTCCCCACAGTGGTCTCTAGGACCTTGCATGTGGCTTGTGGAGCCCTGAAGCTTCATGTTTTACCTTGTTGAAGGTGCCCCAAGAGTCAGTTCTCTGGAGCCTCCTGACAGCTGAACTCAGCTGACATTGCCATAATATCTACCCAGGGCTGTGTTGCCAGTGATGGAGCTTTGTTTCAAACCCTCTTTACCCTGTTTCACTTTGATTGGATTTATAGTTGTCTCTGATAGTTGAGATTAATGTGGATTTTGTTTTACAAGCGAGCATGGAGTTAATTTGCAGAGTATTTATTGCTCCAGCCACACAGAGGACATAAATCACCTTTGAAAGAAAATGTCCTGTTGCATGCAATGGACTCAGTAAGTTTGTCTAAACTTGTAAAAAGTTGCCATTTAATCTCTGCCTGGGGTTAAGTCCTGTGAAACTAAGACTGAGCAGTAAAACAGTAGTAAGCAGTACACATGACAGGCAATGCGTGCTTCCATCTTTCAGGAGCACTCAGCCCTTACTTATTTCCACAGGCTCTTAAGCTTTTATTCAATGCTCAGTGGAGATAAATATAACATGCCCATAGTCCTCTCATGAATGGAATAAATTAATTTATTTATATATTTACTTACATAGCTATATATCAATGTATTTTACTCTAATATAATGTACTTTTAATGTAATATAGCAATGTTTTTTAAAAAAAAACTCACCTGCAAATGGCTCTTAACATTAAAGGATCAGGATCTCTAAAGACAGCTAATGATTTTGGGCAGCATTGTTGAGTGCTCAGCCTAAGACAACAATGCTAACTTCGTCAAGACTTTTGGGATATAACTCAAGCCAGTGATGAGTCCATTCACCAGAACATTTTCCTGAATATCATTCATGCCTTCTGTATTTTACCAGGTCAGTACTGGTCTGGCCTCTTACATTTCCAGATAATCTTCCACCCAGGCCCATATGATCTATCCATTTCTCTACTTCAGTGTTACCTGTGAGGTAGCTAGATATGCATTGACTGCTCAGTCTGGCTGGGATTGTCCATTTTGCAATTGATTTATAGTAAAAACTTAATTTTATTCTGTACTATCAACCAGTCTATGCCATGTGCTTGTGTTGTAGTCAGTTTTTGTGTCCTTTTAAAAGTATCAGAAACAAATGTGCCTTGTTGCCTTGCTTAGTAAATGTAGTGAGAGACCGAGTTCTGGGCCATCCAGAGTGACAACTACATCCACTACCTGTATGTTCACATACCTATTTTGCTTTTGCACTCTGCAGTCATTACTGGTTTTGACAGACTTTGATACACAGAGTAGTTGCTGTTATTACTTACATGGCATCCAACAGCTCCACGGGACTGTGTCTATACTTATAAAACTTCCCATTAGAATGCTAAGCAAACACAAGTTTTCAAATAAATTTAACAGATCACTTTTATTTGTCAGCAGTTTACAATGTAAGCCAATGAGTTTTTTATGTCTTAAATTTGTCATGTCTCCAGTCCTGGGTATTGAAATACTGGTGAAAAACTGGTGTTTGTTTTCAGACATTCATTCATTCCACTGCTTTTGATGAATATCCCAAAATGTCATGTTTGATTTTGCTTTCAGCTTCTCACAGAAAACCTGCCTGTTCCAAGGGGACCTGTTTGATAAAATTAAATAACCATTATATGAGGGGGTTGTTTTACTGTGATTTAGTAAAGCAGAGCAGGCTTCTGCATCTCACAAGAATAAGAATAAATCCCCTGCTTTTCCCAGCACTGTGCCCATTCATATCTGGATATTTATGAACAACATAACTCCAAGAGAAGAGAATACTGCAACCTTTTTGCTCAATACATACACATTTGAGATGTATATAATTTCAACCTCTCTGTGCTCAGCAGAATAACTGGAGAAGCCTGTTGGTATACCAGATAGGCAAATAGCTAAACAGAGGGACTGGAGTGCACAGGTAACCATCATAGATCCAAACCCCTTCTAAAATAAAACAAAGCAGAAAACAGAACAAGTGTGAGCTGAAGTGATAAACGATAGAGGGCTTCCTGTGGAGAAATCAAATAAATCTCTAAATATTTTTAGCACTCTCACTTTCCTTTCAGTAGCTCACCAGGAGGTTCAGTGGTCTCACCTGGCATCTTATTAATACTGCACTGATTGGTGAGCGTGCAGGGATGGAGCAGCACAGGCATCTCAGTTAATCGTGTCTTCGAGGAAATTGGGAAAATGACACAGGAGATGCTTCAGAAATGGTGAGCTGAGCTTCTGCTGCAAGAAAAGGGTCTGTTTTCACAGCAGGTGGTCAATAAATCTAGCACTGTAATGGATCATAGCTGTAAGTCAGGTTTCGAATGTTCCCAACTGCAGGGAGCATCTGTCTTATTTGGGAGTCTGATCACAAACAATCTTTGCTGCAAATGCAAGATGGAGTTTCTCCATTTGGCTTGCTTACTTTCCTTTCATTTGTGTCTTTTACTTGGTCTTTTCTTTGGATCCTGTTATTCCAGAAGACTATTTTTGATCAATATAATGCTTATGCAGTGTCTAATGATTTCTTCATTTTGAACTAAAAATCTCTTTCATAAGCAATTCCCCATAGAAATGTTCCTTTTAGTCTTATGCACTACTTGGATTTTTCCTCAGGGATGGAATGTTATTTTTCTTTTTAATTCTCTTTAAACTGCTGACACTAATGCTCTCTATAAAACTTGTTGTGGGCCCTGCTCTGTAACTCATAGATATTTGGGATTAAGGAGAATTTATTATCATGTGGTCCTAAAGCAGCTTTTTTGAAGTCTTGAGTACACTCTCCTGTCAGGTGAGTGCTGAATATATATTATAGGAAAAAACGGTTTTAAAAATAGATCCAAGAGTGACAAAAATCTGAAGGCTTGAGATGAACAGTTAGGAGAAACAAGACTGTGAGGAATTTGCAGCAAGAGAAAAATCTTAGCTCACACAGAGGATGCTCATGTGGATGATGCTCTTTCTTCTGAATGGAAGCAGCTGTGGCCTAAGAAGTGACCCAGTAGTGCTCAAAACCATGATGGCCAGGCAAGACAGGATTCCTGAGCTCATCTCCTGCCAAAATACAGGATTTGGAATCTGGACTTTTTATGCCATTTGAATGGGCTGGAAACTTTCACAGCAGAAACCAGTCACCTGCTCAGAGAGCTCAGTGCACAGGCACACATACTGCATATATAAATATACATGATCTTTTGGGAGACATAACAAGCTGAAAATCCTTCCTTTGCACTGGGCTCTTTCCAGACACCCCAAATCAGACAACTAAATGTGGAAACAACCTCAAAGCCAACCTGTTTTGAATGCATTAGTATGGCATTTCCACAGCTTTTGGAAGAGGTATGTAAACTCACAAAAGCAGTATTTCATGTCTTGCACTTAAAGTGATTTCAGAGACAGTCACTCATTGAAGAAAAGAAAAAGAAGGTATACTACTTCTTGATGATCTCTAAAACACAAGTAAAACAGAAGTCTCTGTGCTTTGTGAAGGGGAAATCTCAGAGGTTAAACATGTAGGTTGCGGAGAAAAATGCTTTTTAGTGCAAAAAGCAAGGTTATTCTGAATGCTGTCATCCTAAAATTGGTATTACTCACCACAAGCATGGGAACTGTTCAGAATTTATAACCTTGATAACTTCAACTGCAGCAAAATATATATAAGTAGATCAATTTTTAATATGTTTAACTGCAAATCTGACAGAGATAAACCTTTCAATGAATCACAGGCTCAACTTCTTGTTTGAAGTTAACAGTAATTTCATTGGATTTGACTGCAAAAAAACACCTTGTCATGATTTAATGTTATAAATTATGAACTATTCAAAATGCTCACTGAAAACATATTATTTAAAGATGTGTTTTATACATAAACAAATGTAAGTAAGCTGTATATTTAATGGGTTAGACATTTCTTTCCCAGGAGTTCATTTCAGATTGGGAACTATCACACTAACTTGTTGGTGTGATCTAGCGATATGAGCAGGACCATCAAAGCTGGTGGTTACAAAGCAGGCAGTATGTGGTCTTGAGAGACATTTCACTTCTGCATTGTTTTTTCACCTGTAAAATAGAGAGCAGGGGAAAAGTAATGAAGCTCTCCTGGGGTCTGCACTAAGTAAATGTTTGTAAAACACTTTGAGGGTTGCAAATGGAAAAGGTGTTAGAGACGTGTTATAAATTCATTTTTTTTTTTATTGGGGGGGGGGGGGGGGGGGGGGGGGGGGGGGGGGGGGGGGGGGGGGGGGGGGGGGGGGGGGGGGGGGGGGG